>OY998175.1:169194156-170422608 GCA_963921935.1 Galeruca laticollis
AAAAAATATAATAAATAGTACCCAAAAAAATTTGGAGGGAAAAGAAATAATGCTGATTCGGTATTTGGAAAAATTTTCGAGGAAACTACTAAAATTATGCTAACTTTAGGAATTGAAATGGCATTACCGCGTATTACTTCCCGATAAGCAAATCGTCCGATTATCAAAGCAGGAAGTGCAAGGCGTATTATAGAGTGAATATTTTCTTTCCATTATTGGATAGCATTATCGAAGATCTGAATGATAGATTCACAGAAGAAATACTGAATATGTTTGAGTTAAATGTGATAGTACCAATAATGATTTTAAAAAAGAATAAGAGTGATCTGAATGATTCTGTAAATATTATTTTAGATTACACGATACAAGTTAATTTTACGAATGATATCGATATCCGCTCTCGATGAGTCTTAAATCGGAATTAATTTTTTGGTCCGAATTTTGGAAACAGAAACCTACAAAAATTCCCAATTCTGCTCTCTCAGCTCTCAAGGAGTGTAGTAGAGAAATTTATCCTACTATAAATATGCTTCTACAGACACTATGTACGATTCCAGTAACGGTTGAATCAGCAGAACGAAGTTTCTCTAGCTTGAAGAGACTGAAATCATGGCTAAGGGCTACCATGTCTCAAGAGAGATTATCTGGACTTGCTTTATTACGTATTCACAGATATCACTGTCAATGTAGAAAAAAGTTATAGACATATCTGGCAAGGTAAAAGAAAGAAAACTGGAATTCATCATATAAAATAGATTTATATAAAAATTCTGATTATGAGCTGTGAGACTGACAAATATTTTGATATAGAGTACTCAGTTTTTACTATATATACCTTTTGGGAATATTTTATTTGATATTTTTCATCTGCAGAATATTTTATTTATTAGTGATATGATGACTTATATGAGAATTTTTAAATTCATTACCACCCCTCCCCCCCCAACCAGTACACTGGATCCACCACTGCATAAATTTATACCAAATTGCTGAGACTTATTCATGGAAAAATTAGATGTTATAAAGCTTTGTTTTTTTTTTAAAGTTGGCAGAGCTGTATACAAAAAACTATTATTTTATTGCTGAGGAATTTATGATATTCAGGACGCGATGATGAATTTCAAAATATGATTTCAGTGCATTCGCAAACTATATAAATTTAATGTTCGACCTTTAGTAGAATACAGGTTCTTTTTTCCAATACATAACGAACGGAGCTTTCAAATCCATAAACACAATTAATTACCTAACACAATAAATACCTATAAACTAATCATCTTCCTCCTGAAAATAGGTCGGTTTGCCGATGACTTGTGGATTTTTATCGATATCCGCAAATGATGTTTTCGAACTTCGAGAAGACCATTTTAAAAACGGACTGTGCTCAAATGAGAAGTTTATTAAACTAAAGTTTACAGTACTTTCTGAATTTCTTTCGAATTTTACGATATTTATATGTTTTACAATATGTTGATTATACACAATGCATATCTACTTAGTGTACAGTATCTACTGACGTAACTCGCACCCTTTTTGGGTTAGTTTAGAAAAAGAGGTTATTTTCGCATTACCCCTTATACCGTCTTTTCAGGATTTACATTGATTATACATCTCTTTATTCAATCGAGAGCTGCAGCTGAGCTTCAGTTGGGCCGTTTAACTAAAATATTGTCGTGCGAATCTTCCCAGCTAGTCCGGTCCTGCTAACATATTTCCGTCGAAGATTTGGGTATTTATACACGAAAAAAACTTTAACTCCGTCTCATGGTATTTTATTTCACCTTCTTTAACCTGTTCCGCAACTTTAAGAAATGAAGTTTCTCCTGAAATTTCTTCGTTAAAAAATAAAGTTTATTCTTTGGAATGTGAAGTTTCTGGTGATATTACTTCTATTGTGGAGAAAATAAAAGAGACAAAAAATAAGATGGACGAAATGGAGAAAACATAATTTGACAGACAAATTTTTCCCATTTCTGAAAAACTTAATGTGGAATACAATGCAGTATTCTCATTAGCCTTCCTTTAATAATATCCAATACTGTGTAAGTTTTGAAAACGTTTGGACTCTTTAAAAAGTGTAAATATTGGTTCGAAACTTTCCAAATTAGTAAAGCAACATAATAAGTGTATCTTATTAGATTCTTCCATAGCCTCTGTTATCTGTCACAATAACAAATATTCTTAGATAACCGAAAATTTACTAATATGAAATAAAGAATCGGAGATCTTAAGAATGAATAATTCAACTCTGCCAAAACAAAATGGAAATTAACAAAGCTTTAAACGATTTTATAAATAAACTGTATATAGTAAATATAGAGGTCTCTTAGCATTTGTACTGACTTCATAATATAGATGTTCCAAATAACGAATTTACTGACAATATCAGAAATAAAATCAATCGTATTGTCACAATCAATAACATTTTCAACTACGGCCATGTGCAACATCTATAAATGAAACAATAAACTTTTCAGCTAATAAATCAGACCATTTAACGGCACAAAAGATTTTCTAACACGTAGTTACATACTTTTTTGAAAAACTAATTATATTAAGATTGTCACAGTGTTTTAAAAATCTAAGTTTTCGTTGAAAATGATATCCTGTACTAAAAAAATTATTAAAATGGGATTGGATAAAGTCCCTTTGTTATCGAGCATGATGTTACACATGGTCCATACTTCGGTCTACATAATTATAATGGCATGTAATAATAATGATCTATAGGGTAATTGTTAATATTGAATTTTTGTACGCAATGAAACATAGAAATAATTAGATACTATCTAAGTTTCCTTTTCATTTTGTTTGTGCGTTCTTAATACGGATAAAATAGGAAGTAAGTATTTTTAATTTAATAGATATCAAAATACCTACAATAACGATTATACTATGAACCGTGACCTTCGATATAAAATGCGTTGAAAGATCCATTCGGTATTGGAAAATAGTTTGCGGAACATAGGAATATTGATGTAAAATGTTCATCCAACTAAAATCCAATCTATCAGTGTCAATTATTAAAAACATTCAATTCAACTAAAGATAAACTAGATAAGATCCGAATAGCTGCGATCAAACATAAAGTAAACAGTTCATCTACGTTGCACACATTGTCCTAAATAACAATAGTTTCATGTTCATGAGTAGAATAATCCATCTTCTGTTTATTTACACGGACAAAACAATCACAAAAGTCCCCAATTAGTACATATTTAAAAGTTATATTATTCACAACGCAATAAGACATATTAATTCTGAAGCCGACTTCTATTATTATATGCTACTAAAAAATTAATCGAATTTATAGATTTATCACGAAAAAATTATCGCCAACGTGACAACCCTGCTATTTTATGATCAACAGAGCGTATGCTGTTTCATTCATAATTTACCGACCGTGTTGCCAATTCGTAAATTGAAGTTTGAGTTGATGGCTGAAGATTTTTTCTGCTTTTCCAAAAAGTTTTTTTCCAATTTAGAGTTGTTTGTCAAGTACTTGGTAAAGAATAATGTGATGGTAAAGTGCATTGTGTACCACAAAGTGGAAATTACCGGTGCAAACCAAACATTTTACAGGTTAGTGTGTTAGTAATAATATATATTTGACGCCATTTTGCTTTTGCTCATGGGCGTACAAATACTGTACAAAAAAAATTAAAAAAATATTCAATAAAGGAAAGGAATGTATTATTCACCTTAATAAAATATCAAAACAATCTGAAACAAATTAGACACATTTCAACTATTATATTTTATTAGTTTTTTGCTAAGAAATATACACTTGTAGACTCATGTCGACCTGTTTCTATCAACTTGAGAATTTTAACTGTGTACGGCCTTAATATATTGGATTTAATCATATTGGTTCATAGCAATAAAAGCGATTATTTGCGGAATAGTGATATTAATGCTCATGACACAATATATAAATCAGATTTCTCTCTACCTTACCAACATATCCAAATTAGCTAGACGTTTTCATTTTCATTTGTTCCTATCTGACCTGTCTCATGTCATTATTTGATATTGTGAAATCAATAAATTGTATTCTGTTCTATATGTTCTCGGTGTTAGTAGTTGAAATAAATTTATTACTAGATGTAGATAGGTTTGACATTCCGAGTACTGGCTATCACATACAGAACTATCAGCAATTAAAATAAATGGATTTTCACTGTTTTCGTCTCACTGTCGCTCTAAAGATGAGCACAGAGGTGTTGCGATGTTTGGCAACACAAACATCAATCTGAAAACTGTAGACTGTTCTAATTTTTGTCTTTTAAGTAAAACGCATTTTCATTTTCCAGTGTGGTATTTCCTGACCGTATTATTTAAGTTTTTGTTTTAGTTTATTCCTGGTAATCGGTCAACATATTTAATAGTTAAAAATGAAGAGATTTTTTTATTGTTTACATTCTTTTTCCATTTATTTTCTTTCACAAACTACGATTCGGCGTATTACCATTTTCAAGTATTTTTTCCTACAATGAATACTGTGTTACTTAATTATAATACATTTAGGAATAAAAGATAAGATAAAATTAATTTAAAACGATGAACTATTAAAACTTACACAATGTAAATCTGCTTTCTACTATGGACATTGCGTTCTAAAATACTTTAAAATGAAATTAAGTTACTCCAACCTGTCTGATTTATAAAACCATAAAGAACTCACACAACTCTCTCTCTCTCTCTCTCTCTCTCTCCCTCTCTTTATTTTTAACTATTAAAAATGTTGACCGACTACCAGGAATAAACTAAAACGAAAGCATTTTCATTTATCATATTTTAGTTTCACGAATAGGGAAAATGTAGAGATTCGTTTTGTGTTGGTCGGGATGTCTCTTATAAAAGGTTACCATCACTGATTTACTGAGACGTGACGTCATGCGCTGTTTCGGTCAACATGGCCGATTGCAGTATTTTATACTTTTATTGTACTGAAAATCTTATTAATCTAAATGTTTATATCACATTTTTAAACAAAACACTCTGTAACTCAGTAAGCAGCTACATTATTTGAAGTCAGGAATCTTTTGTTAAATTATATCCAATTAGTAATGAATTTCTCTGTATAATTGATGGTACTTTAAATGAGCATTCGTATTTAGACTTTTTGCAGAATAATCTCAATTTATTATTGGACAAAGTACCTTTACAAACCAGAATTAATATGTACTACTTGCATAATGACACTCCCCCATTTTAGTAATATTGGTAATATTTTACCCGATGGTCAATATACTTCTCCATACCTTATATTCCTGATATTAATTCACCTTTATATATTAATAACGAGCCGCTTATGGCAATCAAATATTCAAGGCCGAGTAAGCGAGAAAATATTGAGGTTGAACCTCATGCAGCGTTGCCTAGTAAGTATAAATGACTTTCTCCCCAAACCTAACGATTGATTTATGAATTACTTGGTTCGTCTAACTTTAGTCTTTAGTTGAATGTTTTTAATTATAATAAAGATAACTGGTCCACTGGATTCCCACTCCACTTTTTGAATCTATTATACAAAGATAGTCTCATATCTGTTCAGCTGTAATTCTACCCGAATGTTGGATTATTGTGCCCCTTAATTAGTTAAGATTGCTGGCTCTTTCAACGCTGTGTCGATGTCGAAAAAGATTTTGCTTAAAATATGGCCAAATAATAAAATCATTTGGGGATAAATCTGGTGATCTAGGAGGCCACTTCATCGTACCACGTGAAGAAATAGTTCTAGAATATTTTCCAAATAATTTGTATCCGTCTCGCTGAAACAAAATCTCCTCTAAGCTGAGAGGAAGTAATAGAACTGCGGAATAATTGGATTTTGTGAAAGAGTTCCCGTCCTGTGAGAAACTAGAGGTAAACTATGGATTTAATATTGCTTCATCTGTAACTTGCTTGCATAGGCTTTTCAAATACTACATTCCGAACTGGCACTTTCTTGATCTCAAATGTCTTTTATTCCTAAATAATTTGAGCAGCCTCAATGTTTTCCATTTCCTGTCCTCTAAATTCGAAGGGATCTCTTTAACATCTGCAGCATCTTGGAACTCTTTCGTAACTTTTGATATTTCCTGAATTGCAGTTATATTTTGCTTTTAATTGTCAAAGTTGTAGTATGTAACAGTTTCGTTGGGTCAAGCAAGTTCGGCGATTTAAATCTACAGGGATGTCAATTTTCCGATGATTCACGGTTGTCACGTTTTTCAGTAAGATGCTCTTACTTGATTCTCGTATCGGTACAAGACATCTTGAGTTCAATTTGCCTTCAATGGTAGGAGAAACCGGGGACAATTGTAACATGGTACAATTATAACAGTGCCCACAACAAACCGAAAATTCATATTAAATTTCGCGCCACTATCTGATGACCTTCGTTGGCGCCAGAGGTTCTTGTCGCTGTAGTTTCAGCGAGCCAGTACTGGTGCAATCGTCGTGCAGTTGGTGTATTTTTTAAGCCGTAAGTAATTTTTTCGCACTTTAATCATTTTGTTATAAACCCTAGTGAATATGTACAAAAATAAGTTTTATTTAAGCATGGCTCTAATAGTTGTGATAATTGGAACTGATTATAGATGTTGCAGGTTTGTCTAGATTAATTTTAAACATTAAAATGGTAGCTTAAGATACTAGTAACACTTAATTGGGGGATGGTTGTAAAATGTTGCAATTGTCTCCCACCGCAATGAAATTAGTTTTGTTGAAGTTTGAATAATTTTTGCAGAAAAATGCCACGTTGGAGAATAAGAAAAAGGAAGACGCGTCCTTCCAGTATTAATCTACAACAGGCAACTTCATTGGTAATAGACCAAGGTGTCTCCGAAAGGGAAGCTGCAAAACGATTTGAAATTTGTCATGTTACCTTACGCAGATATATAAAAAAAGTGATAATGAGAAGTCAAAAGTTGGTTACAATTCTCATAATAAAATATTGCCCTGAGAAGACTAGGCAATATTTTGTGATTACATTCGCAATTCAGCTGACATGTACTTCGACCTTACACCTTCTGATATTCGTTCTCTTGCATACGAATTCTGCAAGGGAAAAAGTATCCATATTCATGAACAATGGCACTTAATAATGGTGTCAATGGATTGGTATTCCAATTTTATGAAGAGAAATTCTACATTGTCGATTAGAGTACTAGAAGCCACAAGTTACGCTAGAGCTGTGAATTTGAACAGAGTGAATGTTGGTAAAATTTTCTACAATTTAGCCAGGGTAATGGAAAGAGATCAGTTTGAGGCTGCCAACATATACAATGTGGACTAAACAGAGGTAACTACTATCCAAAAATCTAATAAAATTGTTACTGCCAAACAGGTAGGAGCCGTTACAGGAAAGAGGAACATTAGTTACCCCCTGTGTAGCTGTGAATGCCATAGGACATGCTATCCCGCCTATATTCATATTCCCCAGGAAGCAGTGTGAGCCATACTTCATGACAAATGCTCCAGGTGGTTCAATCGGAGAAGCTAATGGGTCTGGTTGGATGGACACAGAAACTTTTTCACTTTTATAAAACATTTTGCAGAACATACTAAACATTCACCTGAAAATAAGATTTTGCAGTTACTACAAAATCAAGGATCTCACTGGGGCTTACAAACAATTGCCCTCTGTCGAGAACATGACATAGTTCGTCTAACATTCCCGCCTCATACGTCTCATAAATGACGGCCTTTAGATCGGAGTATTTATGGGCCACTAAAATCATATTTGTAGAGTTGTATGGATGCTTGGATTAAAAATAATCCCGGTTTTATGACTTATCTGGAATTGTTGCTGAAGCATTACTAAAAGCTACTGCACCAGTCAACATAATAAATGGATTCAAAGTGAGTGGAATATATCCTTTCAACCGAGATTTCTTTCAGGATTATGAGTTTGCTTCGTCTTTACTAACTGACAAGCCATTGGATCCTATTGATGATGATTTAGAAGCAGAACCGAACAGAAATAGAACATCTCCAAATATTATTTCTGAAGATGTATCGATACCATCTACGTCCAAAAAAACCTGACGAAAAAATGACGTTGCTCGGAACCGGAACTGTTCAAATAAATAACGATTCGAAATCATCAACTTCTAGGCAACCTGATGAATTAAATGCCTTCAAGAAATTGTTAGATTACATTCGACCCTTTCCAAAAGCTCCTATTACTACCAAGACAAATTTCAGCAATACAGGGAAAAGGAAATCAGCTATATTGACAGAAACTTCGGAGAAGATTGCATAGAAGAGGACGTAGCAAAAGCAACGAAGCAGAATGCGAAAAAGTAAAAAGGGTGATTACAAAAAAAGAAAAAGGACGTTGAGTCAAGCTCGTCAGATGGTGACGACTCCTTTTGTTTTTATTGCCTAGAGGCATACTCTAATGATAAACATGGAGAAGAAAGGGTGAAAATCCAAAAGTGCAAAGGCTAGGCTCATACCGAATGCAGAAACGATGATGGTATTTTTTTTCTTTTGTATTAATTGTAGGGAATAAGTTTATCGTTCAACACTACCCTTTCTGCTTTATTTTATTATGTTATAGTTGTAAGGAAGGTTTGTTTTATTTGTGTTTTTATATTAAAAACGAATATATTTTGTTTTTTTATTGATGTTTCAATGTTATATTTGATGCTGTTACAGTTGTCTCGCACTCTGTTACATTCGTCTCCGGGGGTGGTACAATTGTAACAGGTGATATTAGTATGAAAATAGTTTTTTACTTACTAAATGAAACTGCCAACGCATTCCAGTCTCTGGTAAGAAAAATGCTAATCTTAGGATTACATATTGCCGAAACCTTAGAGCATTATGTTCAGTATGCATAAAGTGATGTCGCCATATAAAAAAATTGTTACAATTGCCCCCGGTCTCCCCTAATTTAGCTCGAAAAATCGCTCATCCTTTTTCCTCCAGATGTCTCCATCAATTTTTTTCGTAAATTTACTGATTAACCATATTCGTTACGAAGAAAGATTTAAATTTAGCTCGTAAAATGAAAGTTCGATACAATTCGATAAAATAAAACTCTAAATAGCATTTGCAATTTTAACTAGCAAATAATTGTACTTAATCAGAAATCTATTGTCAAACTGTTGAGAAAATTTGATGCATTGTCAATGTTCAATAGTAACTTGATCGCTTTATTTTCAATAGGAAAAACTTCTCTTACTCTCTTGTAAAATGAAATTTATATATTTTTTTATTATTTCAGTCCTCTTTGTGTAAAGATATGGCAGTAGAATTTCGGCGAGCCGTTTGTTGTCAAAATAATACAAAATCCATCAAAAAGAAAAGATCATGCAGTCCACCAATTATAGACGATGGATTGTACCACCCTTCAGGATCTTACACATCATACGGATTTATCAGTAAAGATATAGTAAATTAAACTCGTTTCACAGGTGCATGTAAATACATTTTTTTAATTACCTTTGATAAATTAAGTAAAGTTAAGAATATACGGATTCCAGAGTAGATTCGTGACATTTACTATGGTTTTTAATTGAAATTAAAGAAAAACTGTGGCGATTCTAGTCTGAATACTGAAATTTACATTTTGATATCAATGATTATTATGGTTTCTCAGAAATTTGCAATAAAAATGTAGAGCATACATTTTTTTTATAAAATTGCGGAACGTCATAGTGAAGTTGTGGGTATTTACATAAACGAGAATAAAGCTTAATTTGCGGTGCTCGCGTAAGCTGGAGAAATATCGATAATTATAACATTAGTCCACTACTAAATAGCCTTTCCAAAAGGAGATGTTGCATCAAAGTATAATTCCATAATATCTAAACATGGATATAATAAAACCATGCAACCGAAACCAGATTGATATGTATAAACAAATTGAAGAAACTAGACATCGAAAAAGCTACAAAAAAGTTGTTTTTGATTATTATTTAATTGAACTTTGTCGACTGTAATAGACATTCAACTATGTATATTAATAATCTTAATCTGACAACGCTAATGTCTAAATTAATAGTTTATTAAATACAGATTGACAATGAATTGTACAAATGGATTAATGTTTGAACTTCGATGGCATTAAGATCGGAAGGTAAACAAGAAATTAATGAAACAAGAACTTAATGATTCCGAAAACCGTTAAGGTGGCGGTTCGCGCCGCGACAGTGACAAGACACCGAGACCAGAGACCGAGACGGGAGGCATTTTCGGAATTCGCCGACACATTAGCCGCTCGGAACGACTCGGGTAATGCGATTCTCAGACTTTTAAAGTCCCGACGTATTGGACTAATGCGTCGGGGATTTACAAAACATTAAATGTCAGTTTGTCAGTATTTTTTAGGCATACGTATATGTACAGTGAGGTTTATTAGATTGGAAAATGTAAATAATATTTACCTATCTAATTTTATTAAAAAACCTGGGACACGTCAAATTTTAAATTTGAATGGCCATCTCATTAAAAAAAATATGTAGTGATGACGTCACAGCAACGTCCTATTATAACAAGATGCCCTTTTAAATTTAAAATTTCACGCGTCTGAGCTTTTTTTTTAAATTACACAGGGCGAATATTATTTACCATTCTAAAAAACTCACTATATGTAGGTACATAGGTACATATTCACAAAAATAAATAAAAAAATGTTGCAACGTTTATTAATAAAAAAAATTTGAAAAATAAAAGATAATATTTTAATTTTTTTGAGTTATTCCCCCCTAAACCCACATTATTTTCAACACATATCGCCAAGGAATGGAGTGCTTTTTTAACTGTTTTTTTAAATTGTTGAGACTTTCTTCCACTACACATTGCTTTCTTTCCTGTCATTTTCGTCTTTCTTCGTCCAATTGATGTAGGCTGTACAGTTATGTTTTTACCTCTTTTTCATGTAGCATGCTGTCGTTTCTTTTTACAGACCACGCCTTTGTATTCAAAAGCTGTATGCAAACCAGATAATAAAGTCTGCTCTGAATTAGCATGTTTATCACAATTCTTTAAATATTTTTTAATCGCAGGATAGAATATTGATGGACTTCTATCCAAATATTCCATGATTTTTTTTGAGCGTTGTTCCCATTTTTTTTTAATTTCGGCAATATCATGATCTTCGTACTTAATGTCATCAACTTTATCACCAACAATACTCATAACAAAATTACAATTTTGTGAAGAAACTGAATTTATATAAACATCTTTAGTAGTGTTTTGGACCATTGAAACATTTTCAATTGACGAAAATAGTTGTGCACCTGCCTGCTTTCCGGTGGCAATATGGTAAAGATGGCATTTAACATTCAATGATAAGGTGTTAAAAACTGAATGTGATTAAATTTTTTTACAACTGCTGCCTGGTGTTTACAATGTTTACCGGTAAATCCCTGTGGACACGTACACTTGAAAATTAGTAAATCGACGATGTAGGTGACATTTCTATCGGTTTCACTTTTAACTTCATATTCAAAGTCATTAAGTTGAACTATATTTTCAGCAGTCACGTTCTTTTCATCAGGCAAATAACGACTAATAACTGTCTTAGATGCTCGTTTTAGCAAAATATCCAAAATTCGTTGCTTATAATAAAATTCAAAGTTGGTAGTAATAAAGTCGCAAAGTTGGGGAAATTAAACGCTTTCGTCCTTTCCAAGGGTATATCTTTTAGCAGTCTAAATACGACTTCTATGTAATTGTTGGTGTCAGTTCCCCTTAGTGGTAAATGTTGCCGATATAAAAGGCACCAAGTTTCAGCTCTCTCCATCATATTACTTACGTATTTTGTGAAATTATCATATTTGCAATTTTTAGTAAATTCCAAACAAGAATTTTCTAGGTCTTCATATGTTTTGGATACAAGAATATTTCGAAAATATAGAATTTTATTCGATAGTTCTACTGACTATTGTGGATCATAACTTCAAGTTTATTGCAGTTGATGTTGGCTCTTATGGCAAAGAAGGAGATAGTGGAATATTTCAAAAGTCACAAATTGGAAAAAAATGTTAAGCAACGGATTTAACTTTCCTGATCAGAAAGATCTTCCTGGGTCTAATATACAATTGCCACATTTTTTAGTTGGAGATGAAGTGTTTAGTCCCGATATTTTCATGATGGAACCCTACGCTAGGAAAATGGCGAAAAATGATTTGAGAAAAGAAATATTTAACTACCGTCTCTGTCGTGCATGTATTCGTCATTGTCATAATTAAGATCAAAATGGTACATTTCAAAATTATTTTCTACAGGACTACTATTAATAGGATATAAAATAGTGAAATTGGTGTCGTCGTCGGAATTGTTGCAAATTTCGACAGTTGCCCAACCGTTATTAGCGACTGAGATACATTCAGGTATTATACAATTGCCTAAAATTTGTTGAAGTATTAAAATTTCTCCTGTGAACGTTGTGACTGGAATAACAATTTTTTTAATTGTTCGGCCTGGTATAATTTTTGACACAATTTTCTTGATTTAATTTGTGAATTTGGAAAATCAATATTAATTCCGAGTGATTGTAATAAATCTACTCCGATTAAACCATCGAAAATACAATGAAATTTATACGCATAAAATGTTACATTTTTAGCATAGCAACTTCTGAGAATACGGGTATGCTTACGGAAGTATTATGACGTGATGATCCGAAGGACGTTGAGACAACGAAAGGTTCATGACTTTTATACTCAGCGAAATACTTATCAATTATTTCTGTAGACAAAAAAGATTTAGTTGCACCGGAATCCATTAATAATTTTAGTGGTGGATTTTTTATAGTAATATAAGGTAGGCTTTTATCGGATGTATTGTTATATTCTATCAAGGTTTCACGTCGAGAGGCGGATCTTCGTGAAAATTTTCAAAATTGTCATTATTATATTGTTTACAGTAGTCATCATAATTATTTTCTTGTATAACGTTACCTACTTTTCATTATCAACATGTTCTACATTATAAAATTCTTCGGACACCCACCTACGGTTTTGATTGTACTTGAGAATGATTATTATTTTGTCTAGTTGTAGTTGCCATAGGTACAGGTCTGGGTCCGTTATTTGGATTATAGTTTGGATTTGGTTTCCAAACATTTTTAGGTTCGGTTCTGCCGAATACTTGTGCATTAGAAAAATATCTTTGATTATTATTGATTGGTCTGGGTTGAACAGGAATTGGACCTCGTGGGAAATTATTATTAGGTTGAGGATTATTATTTTGAAAACTATATTATTGAGGCATTCTTTGATTAAAATTAAAATTGTTATTTCTATTAAAGTTACGAGTGACTTGGAATTTGAGAATTTTGTTGCACTTGATTAAATTTTGGCCTAGTATGATTATTAAAGTTTTTAGAGTTCGGTTGAAAATTAGAATTATTTTGGAGATATCTAATATTATCTTCCTTTTTTATAAAGTTTATGGCATCTAACATAGTTTGAGGTTCTTTTATACGAACCATGATACCATACGGATTTCTTAAACCTGCTAAAAATACTTGTAAAGCTTGATTATTATACATATTTTGCTTTAATGCACGTGTGTTTCTATAGTTTTCATGTAAAGCTAAATAGTTCGAAATAGTATGCAATACTTTTCTAACTTTATCATAAAATTGGTACGGTGATTCGTTATGCCCTTGTCTTGAGTTATTCAAATCAAGAGATAAGCATGTTTCATCTCTAGGATCACTAAAATTTCTGATTAATTCTTGTTTGATTTGATTTGTTGTGGTACACCCACTAATGTTAATGACTTCTCTCGCATTTCCTTTCAATTTACTTATTATAGTTCTGATAATTATAATGTTTTGGTAATTATCGGCATTTGTAATATCGTAGAAATGATTTACATTACTATCGACACTTTCGAAGAAAAATGGTAGTTCATTATCGTTACCATCGAAATCTGGAATAGTTTCGACACGAACTTTGCTAAAATTGGGAATATTTACCATTTCTAAGTTATTTTCGTCTAAAGAAAATGAATTCAAAGTTTGAGCAAGTATTTCTATTTCTAAATTATTATTAGATGTGTCGTTGATTAAATTTAACTCTAGGTCGTTATCGCTATCACTGAAGGAAGATGAAGCACTAGAAGAGTCTGACATATACAATAAATGAATTGACTTTCAGTACGGTCTTCATTTGCCCTTGGTCCTGGACTTCTTAGGATGGAACTGGATACTTTTTTTGGTTTGATTGTCACTTCACTATTGAAATAGTTAAAAGTTTTCCGCGTTGGATGTCTTTCGTGACAATCCTACTGACTAGGCCAAATATATGTGTTGTTCACGAACTTTGTTTTTAAAAACTTTTATTACACTTAAAATACAAAATATAGACTTTTCGAAAATACACAAAAATATATAAATTATACAAACAGGATATGTAGACAAAAAATAATATGCAGACTGAATGAAATATATTCACAATCGTATTTATATATTGAATGTGCTGAAGTTGCACCAACGGGGTACGTCGGCAATATACAGGATGTAATTCGCTGGGGTTTTGGAGGATTAATTTAAGATAGGGGTGTCAGCCTACTAGCCGATAGATAGATGAAACAGAAAAGTTGCAGGAGCGAGCTAAAAATCGATGGAACAGTTAAAGAAAATTGCCGTAACAGACGGGGACTATTCAGATCGGAGTAAATATAGAAGTCTTGAACGTTAATTTAGAAAAAGGTAGTGTATGAATTGTATTTACAAAGAAAATAGGAATTATAATTTAGATATGAAAGAATAAAGTATGTAGGAACGGTCCACATATCTTAGCGAAAGCTGTTAAGAGTTTTAGAGACAACGATACTGTATGTTTCCATCCCATGACTAATTGAAGATCATGGGTAATTGGATTAAATTCGACGATAATTTTTTTTATTGAGATTTACTCCCCCAGTCCTTTGTGATCCGCGAGCAACTATTCGATCACATTGATTCTTATTAATTGCTTATCCAGATAGTTGATCGGTCGTGCGTCTCTTACAACCCTAAGGGTACAAGTCCCACAACAGACCACGCTCTCTGGAGACATTGCGCCCGTGTCGGGTAGGACTAACCCCCTCGCTGAAAGGTCGTATGGAAGGCTAGGGGTGAACCACTTCCCGCCTTCTCCACTCGACCCTCGCGGGCACGGAATAAAGAACAATATGGAATATATTAAATTACATTGCAAAAAAAGTTTGCTATGTCATTTTATACACAGTAGCATACCACAAGCAAAGCTTACAAATAAAGTTTTTTGCTCTACTTGAGAGCCCAGCGCAATGGATGTGCCCAGTAAGAATATTTTGAACACCTGTGCCACGTTTCTCTCGATTTGTAGTGACTGTATGCATGCCACACCTTCATCACCCTCTTCTTAATAAATTTGAATAATACTTGGGCTATTATATATTGAAGCCAAGTTATTCTTATCTCGTT
This sequence comes from Galeruca laticollis, assembly GCA_963921935.1. NCBI lineage: Eukaryota > Metazoa > Arthropoda > Insecta > Coleoptera > Chrysomelidae > Galeruca > Galeruca laticollis. The sequence continues at coordinate 169,209,557 of OY998175.1, forward strand.
TAGCAGAACTGCGCTCTTCGATCTATCTCTTTTCGGCTGCATTGGCCCTGAGGTCTTCCAAATACGGACTGCTTGTCATTTTATACTAGTGTGTCATTTTAGGACAGCTTCCCCTACGTAAGTTGGGCTTAGTATAGGATACATTATGACGGAAGAGAGATATAGACTACATCCTAGAAGAGAAGGTAGTCGAAAATAGAGTGATAGGAAAAAGAAGACATTAGTGGCTAAAAATTATGACAGATTTGTATAGCTGATCAAATAATCAACTATTTAGATCGACAGTTTTGCATAGAGTTGGTAATTCTCAATCTTCGAAATGAAAACATCTAACGAAGAATAATATTGGTAAATTCACTTGATTCGGTTTAGTTATCACATAAAAATAAAAAATCTTAATGGGGTTATTCCACGTTTTCCACAGAGCGATAATTACAATTTAAAGCTTGTCAGCTATCTCAATATGTTAGTTCTTTGATTGCCATCGATGCACACTTTTTTGCTGCAAATTTCTGAGAATTTTTTCAAGGTATATCGCTATAGTGACCTGAAAATTGCGCTTAGAATAGAAGTATTGAGTAATAGGATACAAGATTACTCAATGGTATATAGAAGCTCATTTAAAATAAAAACAGAACAATACGATTTTTCTGCTTGGTTTTTGGGAACATCAAGAAACTAAAAAAATATTTTTATAATCTGTTCGGATTTAAGATTAATTTCTTAACAGTAATCAGTAGTCATAAAAATTTAGCACAACGACGAAAACTGCCATTGAAATAGTTCCTCCTAGTTTTGTACTTTATTTTTCATTGTAGAAGCGGCATTGATTTTTTACAAAAACTTCCTATTACGCTTGTATCCACCTATTTTGTTGTTCACACTTTTTGGAATCAGCGTGACAAATCGAAAGTTATGTTGGGTTCAGTCTAAAAAGCGGTTATGACGTCAATACTCGAAGATAAGTTAAACTAATACTTTGAAAAACAGTAAATTAAAAAAAAACCATATTTTGAGAATTTTTGTGTTACTTTATATGTGAATACATACCAGTTACCAAATGTTATAAACATTAGCTATGTTTAAAACGCTAAATAAGGATTCCTAATTTATTGCTAACATAAAAAGTATTCTTCTACATTTTTTGCTCATATATTTTATTAATTAATGTTATTTTTTAAAGTACTTACGTGTTATATACTATGTAAATGATATTTCTTAATAAAAATCTTAATAATTTTAACCTAGACTTATTTTATTTCTAGCCCTTATACACATAAAAAAGGTAATAAAGCTAACAAAATTTCAATAATAGGGGTAAATTAGTATATTGTACCTATAACAAGTGCTGAAAATGAAAGATTTCACAGGAGTTTGCAGAATTGAGCAAACGTGTGTGAAATCGAATTTTCCGACGACCACTTTAAAATATGGCACATTTCATACAGTTTTATCAACAGTAAAAACACAAGAGCTTTTTTTTATCGGATAAATTTCTCTTTGCAACGAAACAGTTTTGCCAATCACTAATTTTACGAGAAAAACTGACATGATAAAATCGCGACACCGAAGGTGGAGCGATTTTATCTAATGTCAGTTTTTCGAGCAAATTTAGTGATTGGCAAAACTTTGAGTCAAAGAGGAATTTATCTAATAAAAGAAAAGCTCGAGTGTTTTTTGGCAAGATAAATTAACGACAGAATATATGGATGAACAACAACAATAATTGCGACTCATTGTCATTGTCTAAAAGTGACGTCCGCTTACTAGATATTGAGGAAGAGAAGTTTTTATCGCGATAAAAAAGGATGCACCTTTTTTATCGATGGCAAAGTGACAATAACATTTCCAGGTATATGACATTTTAACATTGGAGTTAATTTATCTAAGTGAAAATTTACTTCTATACAGGTAGATGATTACCGATGCACAACAGTCTAATTATTTTGTTCGCAGTTAGAGTGCTTTGCCGAATGACATTTTAAGTTTGACTATTGAATTGTTAGCAAGTGAAAGAGCGAATTGGAGAGAATTATTAAATTTTCTGTAATTGTAAGTCTGATACGCATAAAATTAAAAACTTCGTATCAACTAAAGAACATAAAATGGTCAACAACGGTCTTCAAGTACCAGTTTATTTTTAAAATTGTAGTAACATTACCGTAAACTTCAATTAAGAAAATAAATACTAACTCTGCGTTTTTTGTGGTCCTCGGAAAAATATCGTGAACAACATGTGTTGAAAATTCGATTTTACATTCGTTTGATTAAGCCACTCTCTTACGGCTCGTGGCTCGATTCTGTAAACTCGTGTGAAATCTTTCATTTTCAATACTTGTTATTCAATATACTATAGTGTCACGGTTTGATTTTATTATTAAACATTTTCGAGTCACGTATTCGCAAATTATAATTCCTACCATTTCAGTATTTGATCGACATATTCAAGTGAAATATCTAGTTGATTTATCCACAACTGACTGTTGTTATGCCGAGTTCACGTTGTACTTCTGTAATTCTTTTATTTAAATCATTATTTAACTTTCGTAATTCCGTTATCTAGATAACGTTTCCTTTCATATTAAGTGTATACAGGTAAATGGCATTGTATTTGTTAAGATCAACATTCATTATTTTCGCGAATCCATTCAGTAAAGTTAGGGTTTTAAAATGTAGGAAATTGGAATTTATTATTTTGATATAAAGCGTGTGTACAGGCCTTCATCGTACTTTTACATTTTTACTATTTACCTAGCGAATAAGTTTTTGCGGTCTAATGTCCTTTTTATGGGACTTATTTTTATCTGTGCCTTGAGAACGATTTTTGAGTGGAATTTCGATTTCTCTTGACATCAAGAATTGTGTTCGTATGGCCGGAGATTTAGTTCCCCGTATAGTAGCACTTATTAGTGGATTTTATGACTATATCTCTAAAGGAATCTTCGTGATTGTTGGTTTCTGTATTGATTCGCTGGTTTCCTACACGAAGATTTTGCTGTTATTCAGGATTTGGGACCATCGAATACAAACTTCTTGCAAACCCCTATAAATCATCTCAGTAGTAATATAACAAGAGAGTGAGAATAAATTGAAAATAATTTGACAGATTTTTTGAAAACTTGTTGCCAATGGCAACAAGTTTGAACAAAATCTGTCAAATTATTTTCTAATTTATGGAACTCTCGAGTTATATTTGACTAGATTATTTTTTGATTCACAAATTTTTACAATAAAAAAGATCAATAAAACTATCATAAAATTATTGAAAGATTTAATTTAATTAATTATTACAATATACGAAAATATCGTTGACACATTATGAATATATTAAAAGAATTAACAATTTGAATTAGTACAATGAAAAACGCAATTATTAAAAATATTTGGAGACTCATTATTTATTGAGGATTTGGAATTGCTTGTTATATTAAGTGTTTCCTCCTGCGTATTTTCTCTAAGATTGTTTATTATCTTTAGTTTCTATAATCTTATTCGTTATTTCTTCATCAGAAAAGGTACTAAACCGATGATGTTCACTCATTTTATATATAACGTTGACACAATTAGATAATTATTTTGACAACTATCTGACACTTGCTAGACAAATAAAAGCAACAGTGATTATTCCCGAGAATAATCACAAGAGCTTTATTCCCACTATAATAATGACATGATTGGTTGAAACTTTTGTGTCAAATAAAGAAGCATTTCATTGGTTTTAAGAAACGTCAAAAAATAATCAGGGTAAGATAATACTTCCTTTTAATTATTCTGTTAGGTACTCGTAATTTTTTTTTATATAAGTCTATTTCATTTTATTTCATTCTGAATTTAAGTAGTGTTCCGTATAACTTATTTCTGGGTTAATTTGGGCACGTGTTGGTTGAGTTAATTAGGGGTCAGAGTGCGATTACTATGTCATTTTTTTTATTTTTTTTTGTAATGAAACTGAGTTTTTCTCTATTCATTCATGGCCAATATTTCTTAATCTATTTTATTATTCGTGGGAAAATGTAGTGATTTCGTTGTTGTACTATGTGCTAAATTTTATTAGTTACCGGTACACAGTTTTCTTGTTCAGTATAATTTATTTTCTATGATTTTGTGGAGCAAGTAGTCTCACTGTTTGTAAAAAGGTTATATTAAGTAATTATTTTCGGTAAGGTATTAGATATTACTGCGAAAAATTAGTAGGTAATGTATTTCTCTCGACATATATCCATTTAGATAACGCTAGTTTTGATATTCGTTATTCTGCTCCTATTAATAAGCGTCGAAATTGAGTTAGCTCTTGACAAGATGACGATCGATAGTTTTTGCCGTTAACCTTTTTATTATTGGTAAATTTTTTTTTGTTCTAAATTTCATGCAGTCTTTGGTTAATCGCCATATTTTAGATATTATCCTACTTTGTCGTATACAATCGAGCTTATCCACTACTAATTAATTTTTTTTGTATTGAAAACAGCAATCGGTGTCCATTCGTACAGACGAAAAATATATCTCCATTTTCATCTATTTTCTTCTCTATTTTCGGAGTAACCTAAAAACATATGTAACTGAAAACTTACTCTTACTATTTAAAAAAAAAAGAAAAAATTAATGATCATATGTTCACGGTATACTTGTATATTTTGCTTGGTTACCTGTATTCATAGTTATTTTTGTATAACGTATAGTTTATATTTTATTTTTTTTATCATTATCTTCATTAATTAATTAGCTAGTGAATTCTTTTTTTATTACTATGCTATCGAAACTTGTAATTCTTATACTCTTAATTTAGACAAGCTCTTAATATTTAATAACTTTCACTTACTTTTTTTTTGTTTACCTGTTGCTCAAAAATTTAACAATGTCCTCATTCCTGGTTATAATTTTAGGGTTTTTTCCGAGGACGGAAAGTTTTTCGAGCAAGTTATTTTCGAGCAGGTGTTCTTTTTTTTTTGAGCACTACCAGTTTTCCCAGCACGAACAAGCTTTTCTTCTCGAGCAAGTTCTTTACCGAGGACGAACAAGCTTTTTTTTGAGCACGGATGGTTTTTTTCCGAGCACGAGCAAGTTTTTCTCGAGCACAAATAAGTTGTTTCATCTGTTGAGCACGGACAAAAAGGTGCTCCTCTTTTACTGGGCACAGACGAGAAGGTACTTTTGTGCTCACGGACCACAAAGGCTTTTGAGCAAGCCTTACTAAAAGTAGCTGCTGCAAGAAACCACTTCGGCTACTTTGCTACGATCCACCGGCTCCCAGCTGTAGCCATTACTGGGTTACCCCCGGAAAATCGGTGAAAATTTTTCATTCCTACTTTCATTGTTATGTATATTTTTAGAATTAAGTTTTGTATATAAATTTTGGGGTTTATTACTAACATATATGCGTATTTATCTACCTTATTATATTCTGGTTATTATTATTATTTTATTTGTTATATTTAATAGATCATATTATATTTGAATTAACTTCGTTTTATTTGTTAACTACCAAACCTCTACTAGTGGCTGTTTAAAACTTTTATCGAGAATATCTTTTCTTCAATTTTTCTGTCATAGATTACATACCTATTCATATATTCTTTTTTTTTAACGTTATCTGATAGGGAGTTCCAGGACAACCAGGAGAGCTTCTGTTTTGGCTCAGCATAGATAAAACAGTGGCGCCCTTTTCAACTCACCCCTACTCTCTGGCATTTGGGATAGCTCGGCGTAATTGCACACCACTCAGCTACAACTTATCAGTATAACTTTCATTTTATATTTTCATTATCAGTTTAACTTTCATTTTACATTTCCTTCATCAGTATAACTTTCCTTTTATATTTTCTTAATCAGTATAACTTTCATTTAATTTTTCTTAATCAGTATAACTTTCATTTTATATCTTCATTATCAGTTTAACTTTCATTTGACATTTCCTTCATCAGTTTAACATTCAGTTTATATTGTCTATCAGTTTAACTTCCGTTTTTTTTTATATTTCTCATCCGTTTAATTCTTAATTTATAGTTTCCAAATCTCTTTCAATCCTTCCATTTTCGTCATTAGTTTCTTTAACTTTCATTTATATATTTTTTTTCTTTCTTTTTTTTTTCTTTTCCACTTCATAATTCTTTAAATTCATCCCTCATCAGTAATATTTCCTTTCGCTTCAATATTTCTTTTTTTTTCTTTTCTTTCTTCTCTTTTCTTCCTTCATGTAACTTGGCGTAAAGAAAGAGCGTGGCAATAGGGACCGAGAAAGATGACGCTTACGCCATCTGTCGTGAAAAAACACAAACAAAGTGATGTAAACACTATTAGTTTTGTATGGTTTTGTATAATAGGCGTTTTTAAATGTTCATTTTTTTGAACTGATATTAAATGTTTGTGATGTCTTCATCAAAAGTATCTCACTGTATTCATGGCTGTTCAAATATGCCGTATAAAAATACTACGCAGTTGAAATATTATAGTTTCCCCGAAAGTTCATTGAACACTGCGTGGACAACTTTAAAACGTCAAAAATGGATAAATGCAGTAAAAAACCATATGTAAGTAAAATGTTCTAATTAAAAATTTTTATTTACTATTATTTTGTGTATAATTAATATGATACTACAATTGGCAGCTATTAGAAAAGTTCAATTTTTTTCCATAAATAAAAGTTATTATCGAGAGAATAAAACGTTTTCTGTACGATTTCATTGATTATATAATATAAAAAGCTTGTTATGTGTTTGCTGACTTTAATATTATATAATAAGTATAAATAATTAAATTTGTACAAAACGAATCACTTCAAGCTTTTTAATTACATTTCAGAAAACATCAGAAGGATTGGGAACCAAATAAAAATACTAAAATTTGCAGTGCTCATTTTGTCAATAATCAAAAATCAGATAATCCCCTACACCCACCTTACATACCAACAATGTTTCCTGGCAAAGAAATTAAAAAGATCTATTCATATTTTGCATTTTGTATGTTATTTATTACACTGTTTACATCACAATGTTCTTCTTATTCAACACCAGGGCGCTCTACTTTCGGCAGAAGTGCTGCCTCTATAGTTCGGTCTCGATCCCTATTAAACATTATTTGAACAGATGTATCATTAGTGACAGTATGACACACTTGACGTTTCAATACACTCACATGATCTGTCTATTTCACTGAACAATCAAATATAAATAATACCTTCCATCCAAAGGATAAACCGTTTGCATTTCCAGGATTATTCTCGAATTAATTCCGTAACAATTTCTTTATTTAGTGTAATAGGTAATGAAAAGGTTTTTCAGTACATCAAACGGATTTTGTGAATCGCGTAATATTTGGTTTCCAAACATGTTTAGGTTCGGTTCTGCCGAATACTTGTGCATTAGAAAAATGTCTTTGATTATTATTAATTGGTCTGGGTTGAACATGAATTGGACCTCGTGGGAAATTATTATTAGGTTGAGGATTATTATTTTGAAAACTAGATTGTTGTGGTATTTTTTGATTAAAATTGAAGTTGTTATTACGAGAGTGATTTGGGATTTGTGAATTGTTTTGTACTTGATTAAATTTTGGACTAGTTTGATTATTAAAATTTTTAGAGTTCGGTTGAAAATTGAAATTAATTTGGAGATATCTAATATTATCTTCCTTTTTTATAAAACTTATGGCGTCTAACATAGTTTGAGGTTCTTTTGTACGAACCATGATACCATACGGATTTCATAAACCTGCTAAAAATACTTGTAGAGCTTGGTTATTATACATATTTTGTTTAAATGCACGTGTGTTTCTATCGTTTTCATGTAAAGCTAAATAGTTCGAAATAGTATGTAATACTTTCCTAACTTTATCATAAAATTGGTACGGGTATTCGTTATGCCATTGCCTTAAGTTATTCGAATCAAGAGATAAGCATTTTTCACCTTTAGGATCACTAAAATTTCTAATTAATTCTTGTTTGATTTGATTTATTGTGGTACACCCACTAATGTTATTGACTTGCATTTCCTTTCAATTTACTTATTATAGTTCTAAAAATTATGTTTTGGTATTTATCGGCATTTGTAATATCGTAGAAATGATTTACAATGCTATCGATACTTTCTAAGAAAAATTGTAGTTCATTCTCGTTGTCATCGAAATCTGGAATGGTTTCGGCATGAACTTTGCTAAAATTGGGAATATTTGCCATTTCCAAGTTATTTTCGTCTAAAGAAAATGAATTTAAAGTTTGAGCAAGTATTTCTATTTTTAAATTATTATTAGATGAGTCGTTAATTAAATTTAACTCTAGGTCGTTCTCGCTATCACTGAAGGAAGAGGAAGCACTAGAGGAGTCGGACATATACAATAAATGAAAATAAATCTACTTACAGTACGGTCTTCATTTGCCCTTGGTTCTGGACTTTTTAGGGTTGAACTGGATACTTTTCTTGGTTTGATTGTCACTTCACTATTAAAATAGTTAAAAGTTTTCCGCGTTGGATGCCTTCCGTGACAATCCTACTGACTGCGCCAAATATATGTTTCGTTACACGAACTTTGTTTTTAAAAACTTTTATTCACTTAAAAATATCGACTTAGAAAAATAACAGTAAAATATAAATTGTATAAACAGGATGTGTAGATAAAAAAAGTAATATGCAGACTGAATTAAATATATTTATATGTTGAATGTGCTGAGGTTGCACCAACGGTCGTTGCAGTACCGGAACCCAGCGGATACGTCGGCAATATACAGGATGTAATTCACAGTACAAGTGGAAACGTTAAACAACTTTGAAGAGCAACCGCATTGTTCTAGACATCTAACTCCTCCGAACGGACTAAAACTTCCGTTGATTTGCAGCATATTTCTCAAATTTGTGGAACCTCAAATAACTCGACAAAAAATATTTCCAAGCACACCGCTCACTACTCTCCTTCTGATATTCTACCCATACCAAATGTTGGAATATATTCGAAAAGAGCCAGTAAGAAACGTGGAAAGGCTGTCGGCTCCATATAAAAATGAACTTGAGGATGCCATCGAACAAAGAAATAAGAAAGAACAAAAGAGAAATGTAGTTAAACGAAAAATCGAGAATCCCAAAAATAAAAAAATAAAACAGCAACCAAAGCAAAGTAAAAAATTAGATAACAAAAAAAGAGCTGTTGCGTCGGCAGAATCCGAATCATCAGAAGTCGAGGAAGATGCTGATACACCCTGTATTGTACCGATAAATACAATAATTCAAATTCAAGAGAGGGCTGGATTTCATGCATTCTTTGTCATAAATGGGTTCACAATGTAAATGTAAACTATTTCAAATAAGTATTATGTTTTTCTTAGTTTGTATCACCATAACGTTGTTTTGTTCTTATTTTTTAATGTTTCGTTTTAAAAGTTTAAAAGCGAGTATATTTACCTAATAATTGTCATAAATACCAGCATCATTAACTCATATTTTCATGTACCCTGTTCCACCCCATGTGTGGGGCGGAACGGAGTAAAATGTTCTTTTTTATAAAAGTGTGAAAATATAGAAAAGTTACGTGAAGTTTTTAAAATATCGTACCTAGTATATAACTCCTAAGTTAACCAATATATATTCTATAAAAGTAGAAGTATTAACTTTTAGAAAGACTTGATTTTTTGCCCACAAACGTTAAGTACCCCATTCTACCCCACCGTCCCCTACCATATTTTGTAGAGGTCATCGGAAAAATATATTTTTTATCCTACACTACTCTAAAACCCAATTTTCGTAGCTATATCGGGACGGGAAAATAGGTATTTGCACGGCTAGACGAGAAAAATGGCAAAGAATGGCTAGGCATGCAAAACAACTTCACAAAAATGACACTAGATGGCAGCCTATTATAAATTACGATGCGGCTGTCACTTTTAAATTTCAAATTGTGCCTTAGGGTTTTGTTGGTAATAAGATTTTTTTAACGCTACCAGTATCTATAGCTTCAGATCTTTTTCAATATTAAAATTAATAAAAACTTGATTAAGATCAACTATGGCCCAAGAGAGACCCAATAATTTGGCAAAGTATGCCCATAGAAAGCAACCTTCGTGATTGTATTCCTTTACACGAGTTGATTAACGATTTTGCCGAAAAAAAGGCAAGAAAAGAGTGCTTCCATCAAGTTTTTTTCTGTTATCTAACATTTTTATTGTTTTGTCTGTTTTGATATTGCTTTATTTTTTTACATTCTTTATTAATTCTTATGTCTAAGAGTTGTTAAGATCTTCTAAATGTTATGAAGATGAGTAGTCAGGTACCCTTTTTTATTTCAGCTTTCGGAAATACTCATTTCCTTTATTTGCAAACATCAAATGATAATTATTATTCAAAATTATAGATTAAACATTATACGGTATATACATTAACATGTAACACCTACTTCATTTCAAAATTAGATAAGTAATTAAATATGGGTACGTATTTTAATTATATTTATGTGTACCCACCCATGTATAATTTTTTACTAAAAAGGGATAAGGGGTGTAAAATTATATTCTGCACACAGGCGACCGCACTGCTTGGCGCACTCCTGTTCCTCTCTCTCTCCCGAAATTGAGGCAAAGCGAAAATAGTATATTCTATATCAAGGGTGGAATAAACAAAATTCTACACGAGTAGAAATAGACGAGGATAACGGTTCTACGAGTGTAGAATTTTGAAATCAACCCGTATTATAGACTATACTTTTTCTACAACTATCAAATAGAAACAAAAAAAACGTATATTGAATTGCTAACTCCTTAATTTCTGGAGGAGTTGTAGTGAAAGCATTACTGCTGTCAGTATCAAACACTAAAAAGGAATGAAGTCATGTAATAACTATTATGTAGATAAAATTATATAAATTTACTTACTTTTTATGAAGTTTTAATCAACCTCAATTTAAAAAAATTGATAATTAAACAATTTTGACCATCAACATTTTTTACAGTTGACATTTGTTGTTCTTCTTTTTTCTTAAATTGCCGCAAAATATACTTATGCTGCACTCCTGGCTCTAACAATTAATAGTCAATGACCATATTAGTCATTTTACGTTCACTTGTAGTAAAAATTTCTCCAAAAATAAACAAAAATGTAGTATATCTGGATTTATAGGACCCACTGTACTCGATCTAGTCAGCTGAAAATTAATAGGGTACATCTGTGAAGCACTTTGAACAATATTCAATCATAAAATTGGTCATTTGTATATGGTCTGGGGGCTGTATCGTGCTAACAAACTGAGCATTCTCCCCAGCTTTAGCGAACTGAATATCAATAGAGTTCATCTTTGAGACGCTGTGAATAATATCCAATCATAAAATTGGTCACTTGCATATACTCCGGAGGATGTATCGTGCTAATCAGATCAGAAGGTGATTCTGATTAGTTTGGTGATTTATTCCGTATTTCTATATTAAGTTATTTTTGGATTAAAATTTCTTGACGTGACTATTATTTTTATCTTAATTTTGATTTAATATCAAAATATTTCTTAAGTATTTTGTACTTTTTGTTGTCAACAATTGTGTTAGGTCCCAAAGACATTTTGTGTCTTTATTTAGTAGAATTTGCTTTTCTACGATCGTGTATGTCATAGTTCCGCTATACATTATCTTTTGTGTTTATCGTTACCGTTGTGCAAAAGCAGTAATATCTTTATTTTTCGTATGCCTTATGTTGTATCTAGAGTACATTATTTTGAAACCTTGCTATTATGTTGTGTATAATACATTTGATGTATTATGTTTGTGTTTTTTATCGTATCTTTTTTTTTGTTTTTGGGTTTTTAACAAAAACGCCAAAAAATTTTCTTGCGTTATGCACCTTTAGAAATCAGTTAAGTTTGGAACAACCTTTATATTGAAATATTTTCTGAAATTTCTTGCTTTAGGCAAATTTTTGAATTCAGTTAATTTTGAGTAGACCCCTATCTCTTTTGTTGCGTGTACTGAGAAATTATATTTTTGCTTGGTAGTGTTTTCGTTCTCAGTATATTGAGTATGTATGTATGATACGAGTAATACACGTTCTTTTGTTACATGACAATTCATGGATTATTTTGGTGTACTGATATATTCTTATAGTATTTTTTGCGGCATACTTTTGTTTTCTATTTCCGTTGTTGACAAAACTATTTTTTTGGACGATTTTCTATGTGGTTTGCAATACCATAGTTTATAATTTCGTACTTTCATGGCGAAAGTGTTTCCGATTTAAGTTCTATATAACTTTCTATTTTGGATTTTGAGTATTCTATGTGTGTTATCGCTAAATGTTTAGCAATTGGTTCTGTCTAGGTGGGTTTCTTCTCTCCAAACTTTCCGACAGTAGGAAAGGGGGGGAAAGGACATGCCTTGTTGTTTTTATTTTTATTTTTCCGTATAGTTACGGAATGTATTTTAAATACACACACACACACACACACACACACACATACACACACACACACACACACACACACACACACACATTTTTGGTCACGTTAAACATTTTTTCTTAGTAGATTTCTGTCCATTACCGTATATTTTTTTAATGGTGTTATAGATCCAGAGATCGTCATTTTTTCTCTTTGGAATTTTCTTTGGAAATTTCCATTTTAGTTGTGGCGTTTCTACATAACGCTGGGTTTGTTAATTACCCGAGCTTGCTCAAAAATTTCTTTATTTTTTATTTTTTTATTTTCTTTTCTCTTTTGATTTTGTTAATTCTTTTGTTTCCAGTTGCAAGGAATGTAGTTGTTGGACGATCATGTGATCATGTCTACACTTCGGTAATTGTAAAGATGCGAAGTTGATTGTGGGGAATAAATAACCCCGACGCGATTAACATCTCTCGCGAGATTTTTCCTGCATGATCGATGCTCGCATCCATCTATGACTCTGAATTGGTCTTGCTCTCGTAATACTTCTTCCTTATTTCTTTTTGGTTGTTTTAGTTTTTTTTGAGGTTAGTGTACCTGAGTATTATTTTTTTTTAGACGAAGAATATAGTTATTATCTTGTCATATCGTTGAGATATTAGCATTTCATATTTTATTAGAGGCTACCTCTCTAATTTTCTCTTGAATATTTTGCTAAAACGTTTAGCATTTCATATTCTAAGTGGAGGTTATTCCTCTAATTTTTTGGGCGTTTAGCGTCTCATATTTTGGTAGAGGATGCCCCTCTAATTTAATCTTTTGGTTATTCTTTAATCTCAGTACGGTACCAATAACTGATATCGTTTAATTTTTGATTAATTTCTGTCAATATGAATGAACTCCTATTATAATTGCTTACTTCATTTTGTTTACATTTTTTTGAGCATAATTGCGTTTAAATTGCAATTATTATTGATAATAGACAGAAGCACCTATTATAATTTTACTTTTGTTAGTTTTCAAAATGAATTGAAGTCTTGAATTAGAAAGCAACAATTCTTGGACTTCCATTGAATATATTCCTTTCTTCTTCTCAATTTTTTATCTTCTTTTCATTTCTTGTTTGTTTTCTTGAATTTGTGAGCACTACTACATCTTCTTTTATCTGGTCACCACATTCCTGTTGTTTTGGCTACTTTTCTTTGTAGGCTATTCAGGTTACCAAAAAAGTAATTCTTCGAATTCCTTTTTTCTCCGAGGAGAGGGGGTGTAACATGTCGCTGTGACATGTTCCTATTTTCATCAATTATTATGGAGCGTTACTTATTCGTCGGCTACTCCCACCTCTAATTCCAAATCCTTTTACTTCAAATATTAGGAACATATCGGTAATAGTTTTTACCATAGTTAAATTGTTATTTAAAACTACGATTCAAGGAATCGTCGTTTGTTCATTCTTCGATGATAATCAAATTCAGTTTCTAAGTATTTTTGTGCGATATTAATTCTTCTGTCTGGTAAGTTATCTATATATTTTCAAACTGTAATTGTGTGCTTACAAATCATTCTATTTCGATTTTTCTATTTAGTTAAAATATTTCGTTTTTAAAAAACATTGTTTTTGTTATGGCGTTTCTAGTTTTTTCTTCGTCGTTATTATCTTTCTTTAAAAAAATCTGGTGGCGTCCAAAGTTATTTTATGAAGCGAATTTATAACAGATTCTCTATATGGTTATTTTCCATCGATTTAAATTTGCTTTTTCTGATTATTTTGGGAACAGGACGGATAAGAATGAACAGATTTCTGTGGTTTTATTTTGAAAATTAAATTCAAATTTTATATGTATTGGAGTATAAGCTCCTCATCTGTTCATTTTATTTATCCTTTTCAATTTCCTACTGTTTCTCCTGTTTTTTTTATTTTTTTCCCGACAGCTCTGCAGCCTGTACGGACCTTTAAGGACGTTACGGACCTTTACAGGCTTCACGCCATCCACTCTACCGGACCATACAGCTTCCGAGTCCAGATCCTGACGGCTCAAGAGCCGTGGATACTGCTGCGAGCTGTACGTCCCGAGTCTTCCCAAGATAACTCCCTAACTTATTTTTGGTAGATATAAAATATTGAGTTGGACATTTTTATTGTAATAACTGATTCCTGTTCGAATTGTATTGAGAATATAGGGTTTATGTAAATTTATTTTTGTGTCAAATAAATCCATTTGTCAGACTCGTATCTCCGACAAAAAGGATAATCATCTCTAACATATCTTCTTATATACCCCATGATCTTGCTGAAAATGTAATAAAAAGCCTTGGTTTATAATTAACCTCCCCTGTCTTGTTTCTGAGAGCTGGTATCCCAGGCGACGAATATTCTCATATATAAAGTTTTAGACGACAAGCATACGTTCTTTCCCCATCAGACGACTTCGAATTGCAGACCTCATAAATCATCCCTTTTGACGGCAACGAAAACAGAATCTTTCTATCTACGGACAAAATGGAGTGCTTCATTTGCAAGCAACCCGGACACATCGCTACAAATTGCCAAAATCCCCCAACCAACAATATAATGTCGCAATCCACTCTGGCTGAACAAACTGAACAAGTATCCTCAAAAACAGACTCTTTAAACCCAATAGAAAGCAACGAAGTGAGTTCAAACGAAGACCCGATAACCCCACAAGAAAACCAGCCTGCTGCTGCTCTGCCTCCAGTCCAAAAACGCGGATATTCTCAGCTTTCATCGCATAGTGAAACCTCAAGTGTACCTCCAGAAGCAGAAGTTAACACGGACGATATGCCTCCCCCTCCATTCTCTCCACTCTCCACAGCAGTTCATAAAGCAGTAAAGAAGAAGCGCAAGTTGAGTGTATCTACTGAATCAAACCTTTCTACATCCATAAAAGATTTTATAGCAAAAATCTACCAGAAAACGCCAGATGCCTTCATACTTCCCATGGAAAACCTTTATGACTTCTTAGAAAATACTTTTGGTAACTCTGATCCATACTCGGAAGCCCTAAAACACACAGATAACATCACCGGTCTAGTCTCAAACCTTTACCTAATTTACCCGGATCTCACAAATAGGTCCATAAAGAACAGAATTATCCGTATTTCGAACAGGTTAAATCTGACACTGAAGAAATTGAGAGTTTGGATATGTCTAACGAACCAAGTGATGAAGAATATAGTTCCGAAGGCTCACAACAGTCGCATAAATCGTCATACTAAATTTCTTATTACCATGACCCTCTCCTTAATACAGTGGAACTGCGACGGTTTTGACCCTCGTTTGGAACGATTACAACAGCTTTTAACTGATTACTCGCCAGACTTCCTTTGTTTACAAGAAACGAACTTTACCAAGTCTCACAACCCCCACCTAAAAAGTTACGTTGGTTATCATTTTAGAAGAACTACTCATTTACGTGCTAGTGGTGGATCCTCAGTTTTTGTCTCTAATGATATATTTCACCAAAAATTAAATTCAAATACAAACTTAGAAGCAGTTGCCGTCAGCGCATGGTGCAGTAATAAAATTGCTATTTGTAGTGTATATGTCCCTCCAAACTACACTGTAAGAGACACAGATATAATGGATCTCATAAATCATCTACCTATACCATTTATCTTAGTAGGTGACTTTAATGCTCACAACACAATGTGGTTTCCGAGCGTACGTTTGCCCGTGGCAAGATGATTGAAACCGTAATTAACAATAGTAACATTAATCTACTAAATACTGGCAGCAGCACATATTTTCATGTACAATCCGGATCCTTCTCCTCAATAGACCTCAGCATGTCAGATCCAGAAACAGCACCCTTACTAACGTGGCACATCCTTGATAGCCTCTACGATAGCAATCACTTTCCTATCCTAATTTCAGACAACGAACCAAAACAAGTTAACATTAAAGGAAAGTGGAAAATCGCAAAAGCAGACTGGAAACTTTACAGCCAAACGCTGAAGGAAAATACAGAAAATATCAATTATCTTATGATGTAGACGAAGCTGTTGACCATTTGACTAACTCCATAATATCTGCAGCCAATAAATGTATAGGAAAGTACTCCGTCAACCCTCCAAAACGAGGCGTTCCCTTGTGGAATGAATCCTGTAACAATGCAGTAAAGGAGTGCAAAAAGGCGCATAATAAATACCGAAGAACCAAAAATGATTCAGACTTGATAATCCTCAAAAGAATGAGAGCGAAATCCAAAAGGGTTCTTAAACAAAGTAAACGAGAGTCGTGGAATAAATACACGAGCACTATAACCTCTGAAACCTCTCCTTCACAAATCTGGACCAAGATAAGACAGATGAAAGGAAAAAACACTAGTTTTAAAATTCCTGGCTTAACCCACGAGGGTGAAGTCATTACCAATGACCAACAAATTGCTAATATCCTTGCCCAACACTTTCTAAATAAAACCAAATCCAACCCCGAACCTCCAAACTCACCAAATAACTCACATCCTGAACAAATCTCTTACAACTGTCACCCACTCAATTTTCTTTTCACCCTCTCTGAATTAAATTCAATCCTACCTTCACTGAAGAACACAGCTGCAGGACCGGACGATATCCCTATGATCTTTCTAAAACACCTACATTCAGCAACAAAAACCAAATTTCTCGAACTTTACAACAAAATATGGTGCAGTCAACAATTTCCGGCTCAATGAAAATAATCAATTATTATACCAATCAAAAAGAACGACTCGTATACTAATTTTCCAAGCTCCTTTAGGCCAATCTCTCTTACCTGTACATTGTGTAAAATTCTCGAGAAAATGGTGAACCAGGCGCCTACACTGATACCTAGAATCGCACAACCTATTATCTACAGCGCAAGCAGGTTTTAGATCAAACAGATGCACATTGGACAATCTGGTTACTCTACACACAGATATCTCACAAGCCTTTGAAAGTGTAATAAACACGAGATATGACATAGAAAATTTTAAAAACGCCCTATATAGACAAATTTTTCTTAATTCGAAATAATTATCAATTGTTGACCTCAGCGAAAGAAAGTAATACAAACAAAATGTGTTATCGCAAGGTTAACAAAACATCACAGCTGACGATTGTGTCATGTTTTGTTTACCAATACGTTGACAAATTAAAAATAATGATACAGGAAACTAACCTTCACACAAGATAAATTTTAGAGTAAATAACGAGAAAAATTTTGAATCAGCAGAGAGACAGTAACTCTCCCCAAGGAGGCCAGTCTAAGTACGGACGGTCCCTTCACCCTCAACAGTAATATTGTGCAGTTTGTGACTAGTGATATTCCAAAACGTAAGTTTTTAACGTACAATTAATTTATTATATATTGAATTGATCTGTTTTATGATATTTTCACTGACTTAACCGGGTGTCCCAATAAGGTAGGGGACCCCACAGTTTTTTTCGGTCATATCTAGTGTATCATATACATCTGCGCCCCTCATCTACTGGTAGAATCTAAACAGCTATAAGTATTAGCTTATGTTCAGGGACCATCTCCCTATATATCTGATTATTTGAAATAGCGCACAAATATTTATATTGTACAAGGGATCATATTTAGTCCTATCTTAAAGTTTTGATTATTTGCAATAACGCACAGATATTTATATTGTACAGGGGATCATATTTAGTCCTATCTTAAAGTTTTGATTATTTGCAATAGCCCACAGATATTTATATTGTACAGGGGATCATATTTAGTACTATCTTAAAGCTTCGATTATTTGAAATAGCGCACAGATATTCATATTGTACAGGGGATCATATTTAGTCCTAACTTAAAGTTTTGATTATTTGCAATAGCACACAGATATTTATATTGTACAGGGGATCATATTTAGTCCTATCTTAAAGTTTCAATCGATAACTTTTCAGTCATATTGCCGGACATCTAGATACCGGAGACATCATAATTAATCTTCTGAATTTTATTGATATAGATCGTATTCTACATATTCAAATTCTACGAGAATCGTAATTAGAATTCAAAGTAGGGGATATAGTTTTTCTTTTTTTTTATATATTGTACTGGTTACCTAAATTTCACGAGATTTTTCCAATCCCAGAAATTTTCGCAATATAAATATATGGTTTACAGTATATCGTATTTGTTCTAATTCATAAAGTTTCGTTTGATTCCTATTTATTGCCTTAATTTTTGTGAAGGATATCCACCATAATTATCGCCAAGGGTATATTAGTTACTGGTTTTTTTTTGAGACTTTCAGCATACTACTGTCATTATATGATTTACTGTAGTGTATAGGGTACCATACTTATCCCAGGTTAAGTACCAAAAAGACATTCCGCTCGTTCCTTTGTTAATTTTTTTGTACATCACGTAGGCTATCCAAAAATCAGGAGAGAGCCGAGTTATTATATTTTATCCGATTGCAGAAACTTTCGTAAATTTTTTTTAATTTTTTGTAATATATGCTTGTACATATTTAACCTTTCAGTTTATTTCCTCTAACCTCAGCCCTCACCCTCGTACCCAGCCAAATAGGACGGGCCGACTCGACCTGCATTACGAACTCGGGTTTGGCACCCTGTATAAGCCCAAGGGGCCCCACGACGACCTTGATCGCTCGAGCTAGGAACAACCCCTCCTTCGAGGTAATCCCGCAGGAAGATTCCTGGTTCTAAATTTCGTGCAGCAAGGCACTGGTGACAGCACGCTGCAAAGATTTTGTTCTTTGGATAGGAGTGTGCAGTAGGACCTTCCGGACACTACCAACAGAGAAAAAGGAAACCCGAAAGATAACCGATTCCATTACACGGGTGTTGGATAAGGATAATTCCGACTCGATTACATTTACCAGGATAATACCGGTCGGTGGGATATCCGCAACATCGGCTGAGTTGATCACTGCTATCTCATAAGAACAAATAAACAGAATAGAACCGAGAAGTATTACAAAAGTAAAAAAGATATAATCGCCGTGAGTCTAGATATTGACAGCGCCTTCGACACCATCCGTAAAACATCCACTTTTAAGAAATTCACAGACTTTAATTTAACTGGAAATATTCTCTCCTTTCTACAAAACTTCTTAACCAACAGATCGTTCAAATTCGTTACAAATGGGCAAATGTCTACTTCGTGCGCGCCAGAAAATGGAGTACCACAAGGCTCGGTTCTTAGCTCCACTCTATTTCTGATGAGTATCAACGATATCTGCTCCTCTATAACTCCACCTGTCAAATATGTACTATATGCCGACGACCTCATTCTCTACTGCCAAGGTAAAGTCACTACTAGTAGTTGTACTTTACTTCAGAAGGCTCTAGATAACATCCACAATTGGTCTCTCAAATCTGGTTCCCACTTTTCAACAAACAAATCCAAAGTAATCCAGTTCAGCAAAATACTAAATCCTCTCCCTCCACAACTAAAATTCAATGGTGACTTGCTACAAGTGGTTGATCAACATAAAATCCTAGGAGTAACATTTGACAAAAAGATCACATGGAGGCAACATATCCAAGAAACTAAAGCAAATTGTCTAAATAGGATTAACATCTTAAAATCATTAGCACATCACCAATGGGGAGCAGAAGAGTAAATACTAATAAGGATTTACAGATCACTGGTCCGCTCGAAACTAGATTATGGAAGTATCCTCTATATGAGCGCATGCAAATCGTATCTCAAATCTCTTGACACTATCCAAACCTCGGCATTACGTACAGTCTAGGCACTTTTAGGTCCCGTCCCGCCGAAAGCATCTACATTGAATGTTCGGAACCACCTCTTTTCATACGACGAAAATGCCAACTATTATCCTATTTTTCCAGAATATCCGCCTACCCACAAAATCCAGTGTTCAAATTATTTGATTCTATAAAACCAGCTCCTGAAAACAAACCCAAAACATCGCTCTCATCTCCACAAATACTATACCCTATTTCAAGAAACATTATTCTTAGAGATACAACTCCCATAAAACTTTCGAATACTCCTCCATGGACCAAAAAACCGCCACTACTGAATACAAGCCTAAACAACTACAACAAGTACAAAACGCCTAACATAGTTCTTAGACAAATATTCAGTGAGCTGATAAATAACCAGCAGTTCGACAAAATCCTAATACAAACTTCCTGACGTATGTAGTATAGATACAGCTGAACTATATGGAATACTACAAGCCTTGAGGACTCCAACACATGATAACAGCAAACTTGCCATATGTACAGACTCCCTTTCATCATTATGCTCCATCAAACACAACCGTTCACAACATCCTTTAGTCCATGAAATACTCGACACCTGCCACGACCATCACACTAGAGGTATCGTTGTGAATACCATCTGGATCCCTTCTCATGTAGGAATCACAGGCAACGAACGTGCAGACCAAGCAGCGAAACAAACTTGTTCAGCCGACTTGCCAGTAGAGAAAATTCAACTTCATCAAGATTTAAAATCAGCAGCTCGACATATTATGACTCAAACATGGCAAACACATTGGAATACATGTAACACAAAACTCCGTACAATACAACCAACAGTCAACGCCCAGAAGATGCCTCCCATGACAAGAAAAGACAAAAGTGTTATAAGAAGACTCAGAATAGGTCACTCACGGCTAACCCATGGTTACCTGATGTCTACAGAGAATCCCCCTATCTGTGAATCCTGTGATAATGTAAGACTTACAATAGAGCATATACTTACAGATTGCAAACACTACAGCCCAACTCGTCGCAAACACAAGCTCAGTGGAACTCTCAAAAACATTCTCGGACAACCTAACCAGCTTAGTGCTGTGATTCAGTTCCTCAAAGACTGTCAATTGTTTAATCTAATTTGATTTCTATTTGTAACTAAATGTATCACAGACCCCGCGTCAGTGGCCGCTGGATGCCGAGACACGTTAGTTTTAATAAAAAAAAATAACAAACTTACCTGTAGAAAAATATATCCCAGCAACTTGGTTCCAAGTTTTATCTTGTTTACTTATCGGTGTACGCCTTTAAAGTATGATCATAAAGACACGGGTACTTCTCGACAGTCTGAAGAAAGCCTATATTAAATTTTTTATCATCCGGTAATGTTTTAACAGCTTTTATGCTAGACATCGCGAAAAAACTTAAAAATCAATTTATGAACTCGGTCACTAAACAAGTCAAACAACGTCTGTGCGGGTTGGAAACACGTAGCAAAGTATAGAATTATACGACCTATTTTATATTTGAGTCGCACATCGCATGTTGCACGTCACATTTTTGCAACGGCACTCCTGTTTGAAACTGTTAATTTATTTGTATAGATTTTAAAACAAGCAGCATGCTTCCTGCTTCCTGGCAGCAAGTCGCACGGTGCATGCTACTTTGGTGTGAAAGCCCACTTACAGGCAACTTGGTAAAGACGTTACCACAAAGTTAGATATTGTACAAATAAGCTTTATGAAAAAACGAGCCGGTAACTGCATATTTTATGTGCTTTCACAATCAGAGTTCGAAGGCAATCAGACCGACCAAGATTCTGCTGTACACCGTTGAATTTTGTGACAACAACGCTACTGATTGCGCAATTTTTGAGATAAGACCCTTCACCCCCCATCTCACTGAGGTATAACACTTACATGTGTGCATTAGCTGAGCTGACGTTAGCAACCTGATAGGCGTGCTTTCTGGAGCATGAGAGGGTTCAAGATTAGATAATTTCATCGCCAAGGAGAATCGTGAGTAGACAATGACCAACCGTTGAATTAAACACGTTGAAATGTGTTTCATTCGCTTAATACCTAAATGCTTATTTTTTTTTCATCGTATGTCTAATCGTATTTTTGATATTGTTTTCATTGTGAACGATCTACAGCTGTGGGTTGGGAAATTCTTTTATTATTTCGGCTATCATTTCTATTTTAATTACACTCAGATAGCATTTATTCTGGGGTGATATTGTCTCTACAATATTTAATGGTAAACTTATTAGTAAATGATATAGTCAGCTTTAAATTTTCATTCGTAAATGCCGAAGATTATTTATTACCCAATTTATTTATTTCGCAACTTTTATTAAATTTATACCGTATCCTCATTTGATCTATTTTATTGTCCCATTGCTCTGGCGATTTATCGTCATGGCGCCCCTAGACTACTAATATAAATCATCTTTAACGCTAGAAGCGTCAAGCTTACCTGCATACCTATTAGCGCTATTAGGGGTCATTTTGACCCCATCTTTTTTCCTCATATAAATATTGCAGAATCAGCAAAAACTAAAAGACTTAGACTTATTTTGCTTCTTTATTCAAATAAAAAGCTGTTTACTACATACTCACAAACTAGTTGGCGCATTTGGCACAAGTTACAATTTTAACAATGTTTCCAGAACAATTTCCGTACGCAAACTTGAGACACTTTTTACATTTGACGACAGTCTTCTTTCCTTTGCAGTGTCTTTTAATCTGTCTCATTTGCGATGATCCTGGTTCGGTGTCTTAGACAACATCAGAGGTATTTTTACTTCGACAATACGCTGCTTGAAGTTCTTCTGCAAGTTTTCTCAAAAACCGGTGCCTACTTATTTTCTCTCATGTACTTTCTTTGTATAAAACCCAAGCATTTCTTTTCTTTCTTTTCTTTTTTCAGCCATCTCCAATCCATTGGATATAGGCCTCTCTCATGTTTGACCATACCCTTCTATTTTCTGTTCTCTGGTACCAGTTCAGCCCAACGAATTTTTTCAGATCATCGTACCATCTCTGTTGTGGTCTGCCAATTCGTTCTCCCCAAGGTCTCCATCTGGTGATGTGTCCACTCCAATTCTCTCTGTGTCTTGCAACATGTCCTGCCCATTGCCACTTTAAGAAACTGATTCTCTGTATGATGTCGGTTACTTTTGTCCTTTCTCGTATCCACTGGTTTGTTTTGTGGTCTCTCAGTGATATTCCCAGTATTCTTCTCTATGGACATCTGATGTATTCTTAGTATGTTAATAATCCTTTTAGTCAGGACCCAGGTCTCGGATCCGTATGTAGTGACTGGGAGAATACATTCGTTGTAGATTTTTGTTTTTAATGCCATGGGGATTTTCATTTTAATTTACCATAGGCCCATCCCAATCTGACTCTCCTATCGATCTAAATTTCTTCGTTTTGTTTACTTAGTGTCACTGATTGTCCAAGATATATGTATGATTATGTTTTGTTTATAGTTTGACCATGATACGTAATGGTTTGGTCTGCATCAGGAACGTTTGTCATGAATTGTGTTTTTGCATTATTCATATGTAGGCCTTTCTAAAGTCTACAAAGGCCATCCATATGGGTATATTATATTCTGATGCCTTCTCTATAAGTTGTTTTACTGTATGGAGGTGTTCGGTAGTGCTGTAGTGACTTCTAAATCCAGCCTGTTCTCTTGGTTGGTGTATTTCAAGTTTTCGCTCTAACCTGTTTGTGATTATTCTGATAAACAATTTGTACACCTGAAATAGCAGACTGATTAGTTTGTAGTTTTCGAGGTCCGACGGATCTCCTTTCTTATACATAAGAACAACCACAGCATTCCCCCAGTCATGAGGAATGCATTCTTGCGTCAAGCAGGTATTAAATAGTTTTACTAGTTCTTCTTTAGTTTTTCTATCGCTTTCCTTCAGCATTTCCGGTAGTATGCTATCTTCTCCTGCCGCCCGTCCATTTCTCGTTTGCAATAGAGCCTTTTCCAGTTCTTCGATGTCTATTTCTGGCATTTGCTCTGAATTAACATTAATAATTTTATTGTTTGTGTTCTCATTCTCTTCCTTTACGGCTCCGTTTAGTATTTTTGATTCATATAAGTCTGTGTGAAACAATTCAACTTCTCTCAGTATTTGTGTTCTATCTTCTATTATACTATTCGCTTAGTCTTTTATTCTCGTTATTTCCTTTTTCTGCGTGTTTTGTCTTCTAAATATCTTCAGACCCTTATTGTTTTTCTAGCAAGGATTGTATCTGTTTTGTTTTGTGGCTCAGGATATCCTGCTTTGCCATTTTTCTTGCTGTTTTATTGGTTTCTACATATTCTATTGTGTCTCTCTTACCACTTCTTATGAGTTCTCTTCTTTTTTATAATAGTTTTTTACTTTTGTTGGTCAATTTATTATCAGGTTTTTTCGAAGGTTTGGCTATGAGCTCTGCAGCTTCTTTTATTGCTTTTATTATTCTTCTGTTAGCTTCGTTTATAGTTTCATTTGGTTGTCCTGGGTTTTTAGAGAATTTTTCGTTAAGTTGTCTTTCATATCCTTCATTTTCTTCCTTCAGTGATTCTATATTTATTTTAGGTGTTCTTTGTTTAATTTTTCTAGTTCTTTCCATTTAGACATTTATGAACACCTTGCATCTGATCATTCTATGGTCGCTTCCAGTAGTAAATTGATTTATCACGTCTACGTCCTGGATTATATGTTCATGTTTTGAGATGATAAAATCAATCTCGTTCTTGGTTTTTCCGTCTGAACTTCTCCAAGTCCATTTTCGTTCTTCTGAAAGAAGGTGTTCATCAGGTAGAGCTCTTCCCTTTCGAGGAAATTCGCCAACAGTGTACCTCTATCGTTTCTGGCTCCTAAACCAAAATGCCCTATATATCTTTATGAGGGATCTGTAGTTTTTCCAATTATGGCGTTGAAGTCACCTCCTATAATAACATGTGTTGTTTGCTGTCATTGAGTGCTCTTGCTATATCCTCGTATACCAGTTCCACTTCGTCGTCTTCATATGAGCAAGTTGGGGCATAAACTTGAATGTATTTCATGGTTGTTGTTTTATTTATTTTGAGTGTGACATAGCTAACTCAGTCTGACAGAGCTTTCAGTATCTTTATGTTTGAGGTTAATCTTCTATTAACTAAAATTCCAACCCCTCCTATACCAGTATTGTCATCTCCTTCACAGAACAACACATGTCCGGAGTTTAATTTGATACACTGTTCTCCCTTTCGTCTTGTCTAGGCTATATCTACGATATCCCATTTGATTTTGTCTAATTCATATTCGAACTCAGCTAAGCGTCCATCAGTTCCTAAAAACCTTGCGTTGTAAGTCGTTATATTAAGATGACAGCCTGATCTAATCCAGGGATTCTTAGCACCCCCTGTTCGAGCCCTATTCCAGCCGCTGCCTTGGTTGGGGTTACTCAAACTGCTGGGGACTAGAGGCCTTTTCCTAAGTTTTGTTTCCATATGAGAGGATTTAGCCACTTAAACACCACGTGGGCCGGTCGTCTTGGTGAGTTGTGTTTTGCAACCGCCCAACCTGGGTTAGACGCTGATGATAGCCGCCCCCTCTGGGTCAGACGCTATCCTGTTGTGGACTATCTTAGCTTCGTCTCTGTCGCTTCGGAACCTTACCGGCATGGCTGGCCCCACCAGTAGCTACGCTACCGCCGGCATCGCTTCCTGGACTTTGAGGCTACTGAGCCCTCTCACCATTGACAAGGTGATAGTCCCCGAGAGCAGACCCAAGCATTTATTAGAGCTAAATCAAGAATGTTATAAAAAACTTGAACAAGCCAACGACGTGAGCCAGCTCTGGTGGTGTACTGCCTAGCCATTTGGTCAATAATATCGACTCCATATTTTGTGCTGTTGTAAAAACTAACCGTTTCTGGTAACTTTTTTTCAGTAGAGCCAATTTCAATATTAGAGTGCATAGTACTTAGGATGAGAACATTTTTATGTTTCTTTCCCTGGTATACAGTTAGCGTGCAGTTTTCATGCTGCAAAAGTTTTGTATCGTAGAGGGGTGCTTTAGGCAACTTTATTTCAACTGGTATTTCTTTTCGAATCCTATTTACCGTACCAACTATTGTAGTTTCAGCTTGTTGCAGTCGCTTAGCCAATTTTACAGACCTAAATAAATTGTCTGTAGTAACATTTCTGCCTTTATTCAAAAATGGTTTCATAAGACACCAACCTACATTTTCGGGAAGGCTTTCATCTGCAGGACGATGAGCATCTTTTCCTAGATAGGGAAATGCATTGCACATATATTTGGATTTGGCATCACCGAGCATCCAGTATTTGATGCCAAACTTATCCGGTTTATTAGCCATATACTGGGTGAATGGGCAACGTGCTTTTGTGGGAAATAACTGTTCGTCAACTGTCACAAATTCGCCGGGTATGCAGTTATGCAATAAACCGATCCCAAATAAACGATGCCAACGCAAATGTGTCCGTCTTGAGGCGCTCAGATCGAGATTGTCATTCGTCAAACCTCAGATATCGCATTATGCTATGAAAATAGTTCCGGCTCATTGTTTGTCTAAAAAATCCTATTCCCCAATCTTTAGACCATAAGAGATCATAATCCATTCCTCCGCATTTATAAGACCCACGAACATACAGCAGTAGTACCGGGGCGCCTTGGGTACCCCCAGTTATAGTACCCCCGCCATTTTTTATCCAGTCAGCCATTTCGTATCCAGTCGGCAATTTTTTATCCAGTCGGCCATTTTTTATCCTTGTGTGGGTCAGCCATTTTTTATCCTTGTAGATTTCTATAGAGGTGTCAGCCACTTTTTATCCAGTCAGCCATTTTTATCCATTCGTCCATTTTTTATCCTTTGTGGGGTCAGCCATTTTTTATCCTTGTAGATTTCTATAGTGGTGTCAGCCATTGTGCTTATGATTTTTTTTATTATCAGCATTCTTATCTCTATTGATGTTCCCTAGGAGATAATAGGATGAGTAAATGTCAGCTGAAGGTCGACGGGGGTGATGTAATACAAAGTTGCTACAATCAATATACAGGGCGTCAACAATTCCATAAGGGCACTCTGCTTGGATTTTCATCGAATAAAACAGGATGTACCAAATCGCCATTAGGTCACTACGACGATCAATATATAGGATGTCATTGGACTCAGACACGTTCGATCGTTATACAGGATGTACAAAGATGCCATAAGGGCGCTACAATGTATCTCTGCTATTATTGGTCGAATTGAAGTCCAACAAACGCCATTGTGATAGGTAGAGCATTTTATAGGATGTACAAAGATCCCATAAGGGCCCTAACAAAAACAATAGCCTTTACGACGTCCAATATACAGGGTGTCGACGATGTCAGCGCTCTGTAACAACAACGACAACGACAACGACAACGACAACGACAACGACAACGACAACGACAACGACAACGACAACGACAACGACAACGACAACGACAACGACAACGACAACGACAACGACAACGACAACGACAACGACAACGACAACGACAACGACAACGACAACGACAACGACAACGACAACGACAACGACAACGACAACGACAACGACAACGACAACGACAACGACAACGACAACGACAACGACAACGACAACGACAACGACAACGACAACGACAACGACAACGACAACGACAACGACAACGACAACGACAACGACAACGACAACGACAACGACAACGACAACGACAACGACAACGACAACGACAACGACAACGACAACGACAACGACAACGACAACGACAACGACAACGACAACGACAACGACAACGACAACGACAACGACAACGACAACGACAACGACAACGACAACGACAACGACAACGACAACGACAACGACAACGACAACGACAACGACAACGACAACGACAACGACAACGACAACGACAACGACAACGACAACGACAACGACAACGACAACGTCAACGACAACGTCAACGACAACGACAACGACAACGACAACGACAACGACAACGACAACGACAACGACAACGACAACGACAACGACAACGACAACGACAACGACAACGACAACGACAACGACAACGACAACGACAACGACAACGACAACGACAACGACATTCTAGGTATCTGACTAACGCTAAATGAGGGAATATTATCCCAACGATAGAACGTACGACAACGATAAAGACAAGACAATTGTGGGATGAGTGGAACAAATTCATGCAACCATACTATGAAAATATAAAAAGGTTTACTACCCCCTCCAAATATTATTTATAAATTTTTATTGAAAAACAAATTTATAATAGAATGGCAAACACATAACCAGTGTCTATACCAACTTAGAAGAAGACTGTCTTATATTACTGGAGGAGGATAGCAAACTTACTCCATTATTCTCTAGCTTCTTTGCTAAAATGTGGACAAAGTTGACCGAGAGTCTGTCGTTGATACATTCAAAAAGTCTTCGGCAACAAAAAGGTTCTTAATAATAAAAATGTTTTAGAACAAGAGGTAGGTATCATCAGTATAGTATTGATATTCGTGAAGGTAACAGCCAACAATGTCTGCAGAATGTTCTTTAAATGAACTGAGTAATAAATTTATAAAGAAATTGAATGTGCATATGGCTACTTACCAGTGAAAATTTGTAAAACTTGATAATAAATATGGAGGAGGAGGATCTTTAGAAATGGACAGAAACTCGTTACGAGCACTACTAGAAAAAACATTAACAACGGTAAAAGAACAAGCAAATTACTTAAAAGGTGATAAAATTAGAATTGTTGCTCTGAACCCTAAGTTCAATAACCCTATTTCTACGAAAACAGCTGCTAATATTAATTTTGAAAATTTACTGGACCATATTGAAGACGTTGTTTCCTCAGATCAAAACGTAGACATACACGGTACAACTTTTGACATACAAATATTTAAGACTCACTAAGTATATAAGGAACTATTTGCGGAAGGACGGGCACCAAGTGTTTAGTCTTTAGTAGTATCACTTAACAACTAAGGCCAATGTGGACACATTCAACCCCCCCAAAGACCTAACAGAATGAGGTTAGGCATTTCATCAACCAACCACGACTGGAGTCTGTTTGTATAAGAAGAAGATGTAGTTCTAATGTATGGAAAGGCATTCAATGTTTAAAGAGAGAGAGAGAGAGAGATAGAGAGAGAGAGAAGAGAAGAGAAACTGAAAAGGATAAGTCTATGAAAAACAAAATCTTAACTGTTCCTACATGTATTTTAAAATTTAATGATGTATTATTTTGAAGAATAATAAATAACTAATAAAAAAGAAATGTGGTATTTTTCTTAATATACAAATAAGAAACGCCACTGTCCGCTGTTGTTAACCCTTACACGATCAAATATCGTTGCAGTATACCCATATTCAACGAAAATTATATTTCAAGTGTACAAAGCAAGATTAATTCTCAGTGTAATATAAACATAAAATGTGTTTCAATGTATATTTACCGAATTTTTAAAATATCAGTCAAGCAAAAAATAATTGATTTATTACAGTAAACCATCATTTCCTGTAAGATAATATATCTCGGAACATTAATTATTCCCCAAATTAAGACTAATTATGTTGACCGATACACACTACATTTATATATACGGAATGTACCAAAAAAAAGTTGCAATAAGGGTGTTAGAAATTTGGGGGGAAAAAGGTATATATTTCTTATATATAGGGGGTTTGTAGCCAACATAACAAATTTTGTTTATTTGAATCAATATGTATGTATGTAGGTGTTGTTGTTGTTGATAACAATCTTCCTGAAAAATTTAATGAAGGTAATCAATTTCCTTTTGATAACCCACTTTCATAAAGTTAATCAATCTCCTTTGGATAATACACCTTCAGATAATTTTGGAAAATACCGGAGGAGGTAAGCGATAACACGTTCATGTGAAAAAAGTTGAAGGTGATATACAATGCAGCGTTATCAGAAGAGGGAGGGAGGGTCTCAATGTGTATTTAAGAAGGTAAACTCTAATCTAACTTCATAATAATATCATTCAGTTGATACGACAACATTGTGTGTGTTTTTTTGTAAAAGTGATTCTGCAGTCTGCTCCAAAAGTAAGTCTTTTGTAAGTAATAATAGATTTAAAAGAAATGGTCAAATCCTCAAAGTCAATACAACAAACCATTGCTTCAAAATTTAACCTTCCAAAATCTGTTGTCCAAAAAACAGCGTTAAATTTAGAGTTGGAATACATACAGGTTGAGGCATTTAAAATTAAGGCTGACATTAATCTCCCTTTAAGTAATTTACTACTAGCCTAACAACAACAGCAACAAACAACATGTATATGGTTATTAATTTTTATCCACAACTTAACGCTACCAAGCACCCTGTATTTTATTTATTCGTCAAATAATAGATGTTTAAAAATAGTTTAAATTTTTAATTTGTTGTATTTATTAGAAAGCAAGTTGAACTTAACTTCTTCTTCTTAAAGTGCCAAGCAGATTCCTGCGTAGGCGACCGTCTACTTACATCCTGTCAGATTTCTCTATTTAGAGCAGCATTTTGGAGAGACATAAAGTCGTGTATTCCTGTCCATTGTCGAATGTTCCTGAGCCATGAAAGTTTTTTTTCCTATTCCCCTTCTTCCTTCGATTTTTTCTTGGAGGATAAGACGTTGGAATTCGTAACGAGGACCACGCAGGATTTGACCCAGATAGGAAGTCTTTCTCTTCTTAATGGCGTCGAATAGTTCACGGCTGGTCAGACCGGCTCTTCTAAGGACTTCTTCATTTCTTACCAGATCTGTCCAAGGGATCCTAAACATTCTTCTAAGAGTCCACATTTCAAATGCTTCCAATCTGTTTATCGAAGTTGCTTTAAGAGTCCAGGCTTCGACACCATACAACAGGACGGACCAGACATAGCACTTAACCATTCTGTATCTGAGTTAAAAGCTGAGATCATTATTTATTAGGAATTTTTTAAGTTTAAGGAAAGTTGATCGGGCTTGTTCAATTCTGCTTCTGATCTCGACTTCTGGATCCCATTTGTTGGTAACGAGGTAGCCCAGGTATTTAAATTTAGTGACTTCCTCTATTAGAATGCCGTTTATGTATAAAAGGCTGGCGGGGATGTTTTTTGCTAACCACCATAAACCTGGTTTTCTTTATGTTAATTTTTAGGCCCAGGTGCTCACTTTTCTCTTGAACCATATGCAGAAGCGCTTAAAGGTCGTTTGCGTTTTCCGCTAAGATTACTGTGTCGTCCGCGTATCTAATATTATTAATTGGGATGCCATTTACTTTTATACCAATTTTTACACATTGACATTACCTCGGCAAACGCTCTTTCTACGTACAGGTTAAATAGCATAGGTGAGAGAATACATCCTTGCCTTACCCCTTTCTTTATTACAATGTCTTCGGTGGTTCTAAAATTTTGAAACCTTACTTCGGCAGATTGGTTCCAGTACAAGCTAGCTATTATTCTGATATCCTTATTGTCTAGTCCTAATTCCTGTAAGTATCTTATCAACAGGTCGTGTTTCACATTGTCGAACGCTTTCTCGTGGTCAATGAACACCATGAATACATCCTTTCTCTGGTCGAGGCAGTTCTGAACCAGTGTTTGTAAACTAAATATAGCTTCTCTCGTGCCAAACCCACTCTTAAATCCAAACTGACTGGACCCACTGGCTGCTTCACATTTTTTATATAGCCTAGTATGTAGGAAGCGTAAAAAGAGTTTTAAAAAATGGCTCATGAGGCTTATCAGTCGGTAGTCCTTACACAATTTTGCATAGGCCGTCTTTGGAAGAGTGATGAACGTGGATCTCAGCCAGTCTTTAGGGAGTTGTCCGGTGTCATATATGATGTTGAAAAACTTGACTAATTTTTTCATGTTATTTGCGTTTAGCATGTGTATAGTCTCTGCATACATATCGTCTGGTCCGGGAGCTTTGTTGTTCTTCATTAGTTTTATGGCATATCTTACCTCACTTTCCAGTATGCTCGGCCCCTCCGGTGCACTGTTAATAACTTCGGGTGTATTCTGCGCTCTGTCGTCATTGAAAAGGCTGGCCACGTATGATTTCCAGGTTTCCTTTAACTTGTCTGGGTCTATGATCGGTTCGTTTTGATCATTTCTAAGAGTGGTTGTAGGTCTTTTGTTGTAGATGCCAGCAACTTCTTTTACTTTTTTGTGTAGTTGAAAACTGTCTCCCATACGAACAAAGTTTTCAGCCTCCTCGCAACGCTCCGTTAACCATTTCTCTTTTGCCAATCTTATCTCGTTTCGAATTCTTCTTTGATAAGAAGTATAACCATCATGGTCCTTATTGACTTTGCATTTCCTGCGACTCTCCATTAGTTGTAAGATACTCTCCGTCATCCATTCCTTCTTTGTTGTGACTCTTGGTTGCAGAAGAAATGTATTATTTGCTGTTTCGAATGATTCTTTGATGCTCGACCACATTTCTTCAACGTCTTCTGAGTTTGAGGAATTAATCAGTTGGTTATTTAAATGCTGCTCAAAACTGAATTTCGTATCAGCATCCTTAAGTAGTTTTGGGTCGATTCTTTTGGCGACTTTCCTTTTCTTGCCTTTTGACAATCGCAGTTTGACGTTAGCGCATAACGGATTATGATCTGATTCTATGTCGGCTCCGGGTAGTGTGGTGGTTTTGGTTATCGTATTTCTGAATCTCCGGTTTATTAATATGTAATGTATTTGATTGCGAACTATATGGTTGTCGTTGTCTTGTGGTGACTTCCATGTGTATAGTCGTCGAGGTTGTAGTTTATACCATGTATTTCTATTAACCGCTCCCCACTTTCATTTCTCATACCAAGGCCGTGCTCACCCACTATGTTTTCGACACGGCCTTTTCCGATCTTTGCATTGAAGTACCCCAATACTATATTTATTTCATGTTCCTATGTTAACTTAAGTGCTTCATCTAGATGTTTATAAAATCTCTCTATATCTTCTTCGGTTCCGTCAGTGGTAGGAGCATAGACTTGAATAATATTAATGTTGATCGGTCTTCCCGCCAGTTGGACAAGCATGACTCTTTCCGAAATGGGTAGAAAGCACTTAACCGATTTACAGAGACTATCATCTATCAGGAGACCTACACCATTTCTGTGATTTCGTACGGCCGCTGTGCTTCCAGAATAGTAAAACGCTTTTCCATTCGAACGAACCATTCCAGAATCTGGCCATCTAACTTCGCTTACTCCAAGGACACTGATCTTCATTCTCTCCATCTCTTGATTTAGATTTTGTAGTTTGCCCGCGGCAAACAAAGTTCTTACATTCCATGTTGCGACTTTGATTTTAGTATCAAGTTGGAACCGGGAGATTCTTCGCACCCCTTGACCATTAAAGGTCTGCCCGGGACTAGGGGCCATTTGTAATAGTTCTTCCATCATGATAGGGTAGGACGGATGTCCTGGGGAAAATAATGCGGTGGTTTCCCACTTGCCTTCGGCATCGCAGTTCCACAACCTGTACACTGCTCCAGTTTAGCCTGTGGAAATCCAATAATGAGCCGGTCAAAGGTAATTCCTTGTGCGCCTCATCTTGGTATTGAGGATCGCTGCTGCCCTTCCTCAACCCTCCTCTTTTATTCGGGCTTGCACCCCAGGCAGAGTTTCACCATATCTGGCTATCCTCAATTCAGTTTGGCCCGCAGGTGGATGCGGTTTTCAGGGTGTGGCACGTGGAGCCATGAATTGAGAATTGGGTGCCCTGTGAGGACCAGTCATCGCCGACCACTCTCCGAGTATCTCGTTGAGTGCCACCGTCTTTGATCAAAGGTACTACCTCTCTAGCGCAGCCCTTACACCCCTTGAACTTAACAATTAAGTGAATTAAAATGTGTTTTTAGGAAACCAGAATCATCATCACCTTCTACCAGCAGCCACAAACCTTTCTCCGTAGAAATCATCTTCAGAGAAAAGTAAGTTATTTAATCAGTGTTCAACCTTTCTGTCATTGATAGCCAACCAATTTATAACTTTATTAATAATTTTTTTCTATCTTTTCAGACCTTGCTTTGTAGAAATAAGCTACTTTTTAGGTATCATCAAAGAACCAACCACTATCATCAGTTGAGAACCTTCTTCGATTTTCGTAACAATCAGAGAAAAAAAGTAAGTTTTTATTTTAAATTACGCTTTTGATAAGAATTTTTATTAAAAATAAGACAATAATTAATTAAAATTTTTATTGGCTGTAAAGAAAAACAAAATTTTAATAAAATATTACAAAACAACGTTACTATTAACGTACCGTTTCAACAACCACACATAAACCAAGGGCCCTATCTCTATCCAAACTTCGTAAGGACCCAAAGATCCCAGGCTTGTCATACCTTTTGGTGGTTGTGCCGACCCAGTAGCAACACCGCCCTGTATTATGATACACATCTTATTCTGTAACAATAGAAACATATTTTAAAAATTTAACTCGAAATTATAATTATCTGGTTGTAGAATTTAACTATCATTTAACAAGAAGTAAATAAAACATGAGAAAATATTAAACATATTTGAGAAAAACATTACTTTTTTAAAACAATATTCTTTTTCAACAACTATTTCTTAACATGGTTTCAAAACGTGGGGGAAAAATATCCACTTGGAAAATGTAAATTTTTACCATATTTTTTTTGTTTAGTCATTTAAAGGCATCTGGCTCATGTTTTTATTATTACTAATAGTATTATGATTATTAATTTTATTAAACAATGTAATCACAAGTTATCCAAAAATAATGATTAAGTACTTAAATTATTAGAAATGCAGATTTTAAATATTAATTCACAGTATATTTTACGCGGTTAAAAAATAATTTATTTGGCAAACAACAATGATTATTTTTGTAACATTCGTAGAAATAGTCAAACACCAAAATTTTAAATGATAAAAACAAAAATAGATTTACTCTGTCCTGAGGAGACAAATGACACCTCACCCGCTCCACGGCTCTTTTTTCATAGCTATCTAGAACAAAAGAAAAACAAAATGTAGATTCATTTTTCACACACACACAAACTCGTTAACTCACCCATAATAATTTCGTTTTTATTTGTCAAGGACAGTGCTCCGCAACCGGTGTGCCGCGGCACACTGGTGTGCCGTAAGCCGACTTGAGGTGTGCCGCTCTTTCAGACAATACGAATCAGATTCGTATTGTAGCGAGACCCGCGAAAAATAAAGCAATCTGACAACAGCGCCGATGGTATCCGTCTATCGGCGCGGCGCGGCGCGGCGGCTTGATTCTCGAAGGCGACTAAACTAGAAAGATCCGTGCCGTTCGAGGCGCGACTCGATGTTTTCCTGAACATCGCCGCTGCCTATATAAGCGCGCCTGTCGTCGCTCAGAGACTCAGAGAGAGTCGAATAGTCAAGTGAATCAGATAAATACGCGGGCAAACAAATAAATAGTAGAGTGAAATAAATAGTGAATTGCTATATAAATAAATTCTTGTGCCTTATAAATAAGTGAATATAAATTAGTTATAATTAGTTAAGTGTTATTTTTAGAGTTCCTGTTTTCTTTTTTACGTTGTTGGCCATATTGTGTCTAAATAAATTAAATTAAACTGGACTAAGTTTTGTTGCAGTATCTACTTTTATAAATTACTATAGTGCTTAAAATATGGATAAATTTTTGCTGAAATCATGAGCAGATGACGAAGAACCTAGCACAAGCTCCAGCATAAGTGCTGCAAAAAGAGCAAAAAAGGTGCTGAAAAGGAAGTACAATCAAGACTACCTTCGATATGGTTTCACTTGGTGTGGCGACGAAGCGGCTCCAAAGCCTGAATGCGTCATTTGCGGTGAACAGTTGTCAAATGAAGCAATGTACCCAGCAAACTAAACCGTCATTTGATCACAAATCATCCCAGTTGCGTCAAAAAAGACATTTAATTTTTCCAACGGCGCTTGGATCAAAATAAGAAACAAAAGCAGTTTATGAAATCGGCGGTTACGGTTTCTGAAAAGGCATTAGAAGCAAGCTACCTTGTTGCAAAATTAATTGCACAACAAAAAAAACCGCACACTATCGGTGAAACGCTTATTAAACCAGCATGCATGGAAAAGTATGCTTCAACAAAAATTTGAATACTATTTCCATTCTATCAACACGGAACAATACAATTGGATTCGAAATCCTTTCGCAACCAATGCAATAAGTTCCACGGAAGCACTGCCATTGCAAACTCGAGAGGAGTTCACAGAATTAAGTAATGATATGACCCTAAAACTTAAATTCGACGAAGTTCCGTTAGATGTTTTCTGGATTTCAATCAAGACAGAATATCCACGCATCTCCGACAACGCTTGTATTAATTAAAAATGATAAACGGTCATGCTTAAAAGATCTTGACCAAGAAATAAGAGTTGCGCTGTCTAAAATTGAGCCGAATATAAAACTTTTGTGTTCAACGAAGCAAGCGCAGGTATCACATTAATCAGTCATCATCATGTCAAAATATTTATTACTATTGACGTGTCAACAGAAGTAAATTTAGTATACCTACCTGTCCTACCTAGTATTTAGTATAGTTCTCATGTATGTACCTATTTGTATTTTTCATTCTATCTGAATAATAAAAAAAATATGTATTATGTCCTGAGTGAAAATTTTGATGCCCCAAATCTGAAAGGGGCTTCTTCATATTTTAAAACAATAAAAAAAACTAAGGTAGTTTGGACATCCATAAATAATTAGTATACATGGAGTGAACTGACCCCCGACCTAGCTACGCCACTGCTATAAATATATTTTAGATTTTGGTGTGCCACGAAATTCTAGGGAGCAGTTTGGTGTGCCTCAGATGAGGAAAGGTTGCGGATCACTGGTCAAGGAGATTGTCTCTGCGGCATATGTCATTGTTGGTCTGATAGCGGCTTTATACAGTTTCAATTTGGTGTTTTTGGTTAGATGTTTATCTTTAAGAAATTTGCTGTATTTCCAGTATCCTCTGTTTCCTGATTTCTACCCTTTCAGCCACCTCTATACTTCTGTCTTTCTTCTCGTTTATCGTAACGCCTAAGTATTTGAAGTTTGCTACTTTTTTAAACTTGTGGTTGTGTACTGCGATTTCTTGTATACTCTCAATTGGACCGCGTTACACATCACTTGACTAAGCGACAATTTAACGATTTTGAAAAAAACGCGTTTTACTTTTTCACGTTCTCAAAAATGGAAAACATGTCAGATGAAGCTCATTTTTTGTGTACTGGCTCAAACAGTTGGAAATTATTTGGTTCCTGCATATTTTTATTATAAAACACAAGTGACAGCTGTTATAAGCAAAAAGCCGCTTTTCCAGTTGATGCTTTTTATGGTTATAGGCATTTTTAGGTTTTGCATAATATGACTATGTACCACTTTTGACTGTTGGTCATATTATGCAAAACCACTGCAAGGCATTTTACTTGACTATGTACCACTTTTGACTGTTGGTCATATTATGCAAAACCACTGCAAGGCATTTGACTTAAAATAATTTATTATTAATATCATTTTCCTTTTATACAACAAACTGTTGTAAGTTCTTACTGCAAAGAATTATTTAATTTTTATTATGCTTTTGATTTAAATTTTTTGTATTAGCTGATAGGTACTAGGTTTTATAGTAGTATACATATTTAAGACAGATAGGGCATACCGGAACACATTTTTAAATAAAATTTTTTTATTTTTAAAGTAGTTAGAAAACATTATTTAAATAAAAGGAACATTATTCAACGAAAAACATTATTTTTTAATACTTTTTATAACTCTATTTCATCTTGTCCTTCTTCTACTTGGTCTTCTTCTACTTGGTCTTCTTCTACTTCAAAATCTAGTATCTCAATATTAAATCCATCTATGTCTTCTTCTAGATTAGGATCTCCTATTAATTTTTTATAGAATTTTTGATCGTCTTTTGGTATAAATGGTAAAAGGAATTTTAGGTCATCAAGTTTTTTTGTGGATATTGCTTTACCATTTGGCCAAAGTTGGTCTAAGTATTCATTAAAATTTTTTCTTGTCTCTGATGGTCTGCCCCTTTTCCTTTCTATATTGATTTCCTGTGCCTCGCTTTGAAAATCATTACTTTTTACAAAAATACTGAATGGTTTTTCCTTCTGCATTTCTATTTCTTTAAATTTAAACCAGTTTATTTTATTGTTCCTAATATCTGATTTTCTATTAACAATAGCTTTTTCTAAACGCCTAGTACCGTAGAAGTGTTCTCGTTCCATCCTATGTACAATAAGAGGATTCTTGCGTCTGCACCCCCTCATGATATTTATGGAGAATAGAGTCTCTGTTGCAATTTTAATGCACACTCAATGTCTCCAAAATCTGTGTCATTTGGGAGGAAACTATGACCAGATGTCAAAAATCGTAATGTTATTTTGGTCAAGGATGGATGGACATCAAGAATTGCTTTTAACATGAGGATAATTTTTATGTTTCTGTTTTGTCCTCCACAACTGTCCGACCAAAGAATCAAAGACTTACAGTCCTGCATATCTGGGTCATTCATAATGTGTCTGAACAAACCAGATCCAACTTCTTGTGCACCACGGCCTGCATCTCCCTCCAACCAAACATAACAATGACCTTTGTTATTTTTGGAAGTATGTATACCCATATTATATAACCAAAGTTGGCGTTTATAAAAAACTACGTTTGTAGGAATTCGGGGCAAAGGTAGCGTTTTTTCCAGATCAAAACATAAAACTTCTAAATTATTATCGTCTTTAGCCCTCATTCTATCGCTTTTTAATAACATCCTTGATTCTTCAGCCGATTTTAAATGAGACTCTTTTTGCTTTTGGTACATATCTTGCTGCTGCTGAGTACCACTCTTTTCTAAAATGTTAAGTCTGTCGCAAGTATTGCACGTATCCTTTTTTAAAGGTTTTCTTTTTAAATTAAAGCAGGTCAAAACAATATGCTTGTACTTCGAGAATGATACAGGAGACATTACTTCTTGTTTATATAAGTCGTACATTATCGGTAGTGTAGTATCTGAACGCAAAAACATAGCATTTGTTGTTTCTCTGGCGTAATGGGACTTATATTTTGGAAAAGATTGAATATGTGTGGTTACTTCTTGATGCTTCTGTTCGGAAATTTTATTTTTTCCACCGCCTATGCCCCTTAAATCTTTAACACCTTCTGTTCTTTCCATGCTCTTAATAGCCAGATCTACTTTACCACTCGAGATTCTTAACGTCTGCAGAAAAAATGGTTTGCATACGGTAACATCGTTTATAGTGAACCGCCTTGACCTGTTTCTTTTTTGTGAGTTTTTATTTCTTTTTCTCTTGATCGGGAAGTCGTTTACCATTGCACAAATAAGTGCTCTTTGAGCATCGTGGGATGTTACACTATAAAATTTCTTGTATTGTTCTTGTGCCCTTTCTATCCCAACTTTATTTAAGCAATCGCAGCGACATAGATATTGTCTGAATTCTTTTGGCATTTTTACAGATCTTCTTTGTGTAATGTAGCCTTTATTTTGAATGCAGTTAATGGTTCTCTCAGCGCGATTCTGTGACGGATATTTCCTTTTTCTTCCTTTTCTGGGTTGACCTAGAGTAGCATGTTTTTCATTTGGGTCATTATCGTTTTGATCATTCTGAACTTCTATGTCATTTAGAACATTATTTTGTATATTTTCATTGGGGTCATTATCGTTTTGTTCATTCTGTATTTCTTAGTCATTTAGAACATTATTTTTTGGTATATTCTCACTTGGGTCATCGTTTTCTTTATTCTGTAATTCTATATCATTTAGGACATTAGTTTTTATATTTTCACTATCGTCTTAATCATTATTAATAGTAGTTTTTACTGGCAAAAGGTTTGTATATGTAGGTGAGTCGCTACCATAATGATCTGTTTGTTCCTAAAATAAAAAAAATATATGGTACCATAATATATCCAACCTTATTAATCAACTCTAGATATCAATAAAAAAACATTAATAAAGTAATATACTCACTTCCGGAAAACTATGCTGCTCCGAAGTTGTACCTTCATTTTTTATTTTTTCTACTGCAGAATTATTTGGTGGAAAATTTTCCTCATTATTCTCCTACGACAAAAATTTAAGGTTATGTCAACATCAAAAAATAAATATTAGCATAATAATTAAGAACTTACCCCTATATTTATTAATTCCTGCGCACTTCTTATGATTAAAGCTGTTCTTCTCAACATTTTTCCAACATAAAATCGTTTAAAATATGTAGGAAACAAATAATTAAATTAATATCTTTCAATAACAACTTGTAATACTACCGAGTACCGAACAAGACTGAACGCACAAAACACATACTTCACTAAATATAATATAAAAACGCATCACCTAGCCAAACGCCGCCTGCACCGTCGGTTTGTCAAGTAATGCAAGCTCGCAAAGTCGGTTGGTCAACTGATGTAAGCTAACGCCGCATTAGTTGGCTCTTAGACACGTGATGCAAATCGGATTTTATTCTATAACTTGATTGGCGCTTAGCTTTATCTTAAAAAAAAATTTGTTTATGTCTCTCCGTGTGCTGCATTTTTTCTAAGGTAAGTTACATATTTTACTACTAGATGGCATAAAAATCCCGAAAAACGATGGCCTGTCGCTTAGTCAAGTGATGCGTAACTCGGTCCAATTGTTTCCCTGCTTTTTGCTTCTTCAAGCAGGCCATCAGGCATTTTATACAAATTGCTCCTATTCCTTGCTGTAAGTACCAGATCGTCTGCATACCCTATTATTTGTGTCATGTTCTGGGCTATTGTTGTGCCTGTTTCCATCGCCTTATTCGCTCCATCTAATGCTATATTGAATAATACCTTTGATAATGCATCTACCTCACACCATCTACCATATAGATTTCCTCACTATAGCCCTCATTAGTTATTACTCTGGTTTTCCAGTTGTTTATTGACATTTTTGTTGTATATGTAGGCGGTTATAACGGCTCGTATAAAAGTTTTTATGTAATTACGACGTTATAATAGTATATTACGTAACGTGTGTTATAAGAAGCATTTTACGCACGAACGGAAAAGTTACGCACGAAGCCGCATAGCGGCGAGTGCGTAATTCCGTGAGTGCGTAAAATGCGTTACAACACGAGTTACGTACTATACTGTACCTTCGACCCACTTGTACTTGTGTTTATAATCGTATTAAGGTATTTAAAGTACAAGCAAAAACGTACATCCTCGATGCCCAGCCAAGTTTTATAAAAGTACGTCCTAAGTAGTATTTATTTTTATTAAAAATGTATGTAGATTCACCGGAATTGCATAAAATAGCGTATACAACTCCCGACTAAAGTGACATTAATCCCTTAGGTGGATTACTTCCCTCAGGAATCAAACTCCACCGGCGGGAATAAATGGGCCACTTTAGTCGCTTGGTGTATAATATACTATTGTTCACTAATATGAGATACATTCAGACAACTAAAAGATGCGGATTGATTGAATGAAACGGAACCAATTATCATATAATTCCAAATAACTCTTAGTATTAAATGCAATCTCATATATAATAAATGTTATCTACCATTTATATATAGAATAAAATTCAACGTCAAATATCTAAGTAATACATTTTGAATATAATGGCTACGTCTATTGACAGTTGCTAAGTGGTTGCTATGGAAGCCGAGCGATTTACTTTACAGCCGTGCGTTTTGTTTTACCATGCGTAATAGACGTCTTACATTGATTGCCGACTATGTGTTTTTCACTACTTACAGGGGTGGTCGTAGGTAAAATCAATTATCGTTGTACCTCAGAATATTTTGGCAAATTGTTGTTGTTGTTGTTCTAGATGTCAGGCAGGGCCGGTGAGAAGAAGAAGAGCTTTATACAAATGATACTATGTGTATCCTGTCGACAATACAGAGTATGTATAGGGCAACCCTATACACACACTTTTGTTAGTTTCAGATGTCATTTTTGTCGAACGGGCGAAGCTGATTTGAATCATTTTGAAAAAATCACGCGTCGTGGTAATAAACGATCAACATCTTCTGCCAAAAAAATACATTTGAGTAGTATTCATCTGTGTGTGTATTGTCTGTACTCCTTTTGTTCGCTAAAAACACCTCGTTAAGCTATTGCTTTTCACGTCTGCGTTAACGTTGCGGGTCAAATCTAGCCGGTGTTTTATTATTAATTATGTCGTTAGTCATTTTAAAAAAGACAGTAACTGATATAACTTGCAAATATTGTTGTAAACCGCTAATGAATTTAAAGGTATATATAAAAAACACGTTAAAAATATTTCCGTTGGACGCTGTGTAAAGTAAAATTTGTCATAGAGGCGCTACCGTACACATCAAGGCTGCTTCAAAGAT
The DNA here is from genome assembly GCA_963921935.1 of Galeruca laticollis. Lineage (NCBI taxonomy): Eukaryota > Metazoa > Arthropoda > Insecta > Coleoptera > Chrysomelidae > Galeruca > Galeruca laticollis. Next base: position 169,251,989 of record OY998175.1, read on the forward strand.
TGCTGTTACGTTAGAATAGAAAAAATGTAGTATTTCGCTTCATTAGAAAAATAAAAAACAGTTTTTGTTGTTTCAGAGAAAATGGCTTGGTCATTGAAGGAAATTAGACAAAAACATGAAATTTAATGCCTCTATGTACACTTATCAATTCCTGTATAATGAATCGATGCCTAAGATTGGTTGTGGTAGAGGCGGGGTCGACGAGCCATTCAGAAGTAGAGAATTCTTACAAAATCTATTGGACACCTCTCTAACGAAAGCAAAAAGACAAAGTCATTACTTAGAAGGTGATAAATTGTGATTGATTGCTCAAAATCCGAATTTTAAATCACCCGTGTCTACAAAACTAGCTGCATATGTCAATTTTAGCCAATTACTTGATCAGATCGAAAATATCCTAAGTTCAAAACGCGATGTACTTATCGAACAAACTACTTTTGATATACAAATAATTGAAATGCCTTAAAATTTATAATTAGGTTTTTTTATTTCAGTATGTCTTGGAATAGTTACAGCTCAACCAAAAAAACTAGTAGACACACGTGACAATACGATTCCGGCATCGACTCAAACAATGAACAAGGTACAGGATTACAAGAAAAGAGGTAAAGAAAAGAACCGCAAAAAAGAAATAATTAAAAAAGAATATAAAGTTATAAATATAGGAACATGGAACGTGCGAGGAATATACGGAGAGGGGGACATAACAAATTTAGTAAAGGAAGCAAAAAGATACAATATAGAAATTCTAGCGCTGCAGGAGACACATTTAAAAAATAATAATATAAAAGAAATGGAGGAATATGTCCTATTTACAAGTGGAAACGAAAAAAGACGATTTGGTACAGGCTTTGTAGTCAGTAAAAATATGAAAGGACAAATCACACACTTCCAAGCGATCTCAGACAGGATATGCAAGCTACAGTTTACTGGAAATGACAAAAACATAACAATCGTTAACTTTCATGCACCTACAGAAGAGAAAACTGATGAAGATAAAGATGCATTCTATGAACAACTGGAAGAAATTATTGACAGAATACCAAACGGCAATGTAAAAATAATAATGGGAGATGCAAATGCAAAAGTAGGAAATGAAGACATATTTAGAACTATAACGGGAGGCGAAAGCAAATATAATACGAGTAACGATAATGGTTTTAGATTAATCAATATGGCTATAGAAAAGCAAATGAAGATTATGAGTACACATTTTAAAAGGAAGAATATACACAAAGGAACTTGGATAATTCCAGGCACTAACGAATCAAACCAAATTGATCACGTGCTAATAGGGGAAAAAGATGCCAAATCAATAAAAAATGTAAAATCATATAGGGGTGCCGATATAGACTCTGACCATTTTCTAGTAATGGCTAAATTTAAACTAACAGAAACAGATAAAAGAAAAATTAGAAAAAACAGAAGAACGGTGAAATATTACATGGAAGAATTGCAACATCCTCAAGTAGCCGGTAAATACAGATCTAAAATCGAGAAATACTTAGAACAAACTAGGGAAACAGAATTAGAACAGGGTGTAGAAAAGAAATTATCACGGATGGAAACAGCAATTTTGAAAGCGTCAGACGAAAGCTTAAACGCCATAAAGGCTACCAAAAGGAAGATCTGGCTTGACGACGAATGTATGGAAGAAATAAGTAAGAAAAAAAAGTTTAAGGGAAAAATATCTACAGACCGGGAAAGAACAGTACAAACGGGAATACATTGAACAGACGAAAATTGCAAAAAAGATTTGCAGAACTAAGAAAAGAGAACACGATGAAAACAGAATAAAAATAATGGAAGAAAAATACTGGAGACAAGAAATTAGAAATTTCTACAAGGATGTGAAAGAAATAAATAAAGGACACAGGCCAAAAACACCATACATCAAAGATGGAAACGGTAAACTGCTAGGAGCAAAAACTGAAATAATAAGAAGATGGAAAAGCCATTTTGAAGAGCTATTAAAAGTACATGCAGAACTAGAAAGAGAAGACGTTCCATTGGGAGAAGAAAACCGTTCCGAAGATGAAGAACCTACACTAGCAGAAATAGAAGAAATTATCCACAATATGAAAAATAATAAAGCCCCAGGATCCAATAGTATTACAGCAGAAAACTTTAAATACGGAGGTATTGTACTAAAAAGAGAAATTACTAAGTTAATACAAGAGGTTTGGAGGACTGAACATATGCCAGAAGGGTGGAAAAAAGCAGTAATTCTACCGATATACAAGAAAGGTGACATTTCACATTGCAACAATTACAGAGGAATAGCACTACTTGATTGCATGTACAAAATACTAGCCACACTAATAAAAAGACGATTAGAAACTTATACAGAAAAGATAACCGGCGAGTACCAGTGTGGATTTCGTAAGGCTAGAGGAACAACAGACCAAATTTTCTTACTAAAACAAGTATTAACACACTGTTACGAATACGAGATTCCTACATATATGCTGTTTACCGACTTTAAGGCAGCCTATGACACGATAGACAGGACTAAGCTATTGAGAGTCTTAATAAAATACAAAATTCCAGAGAAGCTATGCAAACTGGTGGAAATGACACTCAAGCAGAAAAGAAATGTAGTAAGAGTAGAAGGGGAAGAATCAGAAGAATTTGATACAACCCAAGGACTGAGGCAAGGAGACTCCCTATCTACCATGCTATTCAACATAGCATTAGAAGATGTTTTAAGGAAAAGCAAAATCAACCGTCGGGGTACATTACTGAACAAAAGCCACCAATGTTTGGCATATGCAGATGACGTGGTTTAATTATCAAGGAAAAAAAAGAACTGATGAAAATAACAAAAGATCTAGTGACAGCAGCACAAGAAGTGGGGTTGGAGATAAATGAAGCAAAAAGCCAGTACATGAAACTAAGAAATAAAACAGTAACGGAAGAGCCTGAGACATTACGGCTAGAGCTACAGAACGATAAAATAATACAAATAGAGGAAACCAAGAACTATATGTATCTAGGTGTCCTGATAAATGTGAGGAAGAAGCAGAAATCGATCTTAGACTGGCCAAGGGCAATAGATGTGCTGGAGGATTACTCAAAATCTTGAGATCAAAACAAGTCACACGAGCAACAAAGAAAAGAATTTATAAAACAATATTAAGACCGACAGTGCTATACGGATGTGAAACATGGGTTATGAATAAGAAGCAGAAATCCAAACTCGAAATCTGGGAGAGGAAGATATTAAGGAAAATTTATGGCGGAAAAAAAACAGAAGAAGGATGGGAGAGGAGCACAAATAAGGAGTTGTATGATCTATACAATGACTCAACAATAATTGAAGTAATCCAATCAAAAAGACTGCAGTGGTTAGGTCACTTGAAACGGATGGAACAGTCAAGAGATGTAAAAGAAGTAGCATGGAAAAAACCAGAGGGAAAGAAGAAGAGAGGTAGACCCAGAAGAAAGTGGAAAGAAGCCGTAATGCAGGACGTCGCGGAAAAGGGAATACGGAACTGGAAAAGCGTAGCAAGCGATAGATACAGATGGAAAATGTTTACACGGCTATAGGCCTATATATATATATATATATATATATATATATATATATATTATGTTAAAATTTTAATCTGTGTCTAATAAATGTATTTAATAAGTTTTATTTTATTATATAATTTGTTTTACCTCGTATATTATTCCTCTGGATTTCCTCTCATTTACCTCGGCTAGCGCTCAATATTTTATCATAATTATTAATTTGGAAACAGACAGGGTTCTGAGTAAGGCCTTTGTTTTCCGCAGATTATTTTAAGAACAAACATGAAACTCAAATTGGAAAACAGTTTAATAACTTTGAAGACATAAAACATAATGCAAAAAAAAATGGATGAATTGACAGATGGTAAGTGAAATTTTCAATGATATTAAAATGGAACGACTCTTAACCTAGGTATAATTCAATAAGTATTAAATATCACGAGTTTTAAGTTTATAATATTATTGTTTTGCTTTAGAAATGAGTTCAGATATTTTCCTGTTATACTTTCTTAAATGTCATCTCAAATTTTCAATTTATTTGAAAGTATAACGATTATAATTGGTACCAATCATAGAAAATTACTACTAACCTTCGAAAGAAAAAAATAAACCGCACAATAACTTCTTTCTTCTACTGATGTGCCGTCAGCTGCTATATCTTACCATGTAGACGGCTTTTAATCTTTATTTTAAGAAATTGTTCATCAAATTTTAAAGGAATTCACCAATTAGTTAATTCTGCACATATATTTTATCAACCATCGTTTATAATATCTGATTTTGCTTCTTAATTCAGCTGTATAATTTTCGAATTATTATTCAACTTGTTCTTCAAAATCTAATAATAATCTTTTTTTTACCTCGACACCAGATTTATTTATTTCTCTCCCTCTTAGCAACCATCATTTTCTTCCTAGATACCAGAGTTTTCTTGTCCTCAGATTGGTTTAAATCTTAAGCTGGATCTCCTAATACAATTCATTTCAATGTCACCAATTAATGTGACATTTCATTGGTTGACTTTCGTAAAAATTTGTACATATGTAACAATAAAAATAATAACTATGTACAATATAAATACTAACTCAAAACATTGTTACTACTTTTATAGATCATTATACATAACTAATAAATAAAAAATTTCCTATTTATTCCCAACAATATCAACAAATTCCTGAACTGTCATAAAATATTCCTCGATTCTGACAGATATAATTTCTATGATTCAATATAGTGAAACTTTAGATCACAGTTCAATATTTATGAATTTTGACACACAGGGTGCTCCCCTTATTAATTTATATTATAAAAAAAATGTTTCTTTATTATCAATAAAATTATTTGCTATAACATATATATATATATATATATATATATATATATATATGTCTTGGAATTTAAAAACTTTAAGTGAAACCAAATACATTAAAAAATTCCAAGCGTATCTGTCATCTTTTCAACTAACTAACAATAATCAACACAACACTCTCAACATTAACAACTTACGAGAACTTCTCCAAGAAACTTTAAACAATATAAAGAAACGGACCGGATTTTTACCTGGTGATCGCCTTCGATTAATAGCTAGTCATCCGCATTTCAACCACCCCATTTCAACTGAAACAGGACCCAACGTAGATTTTAATAACCTATTGAACCAAATTGAAAATGTTTTAACTTCGGCTCAAAACGTCAATATTAACGGAACAGTTTTTGATATACAGCTTTTTAAATTACCGCGTGGTTTTGGCCATACGAAAAAAATTCTTAATTTCGCGAAGGATAGGCATGCTAAAAGAAGTATTACTGTAATTCGTAATAAAAATGATAATCTCTGTGCTCCTAGAGCTATAATTACAGCCCTTACTTACCATACTAACAGTATATTAGGAATCGTTTTATCATCAGGTCAAATAAAAAAGATTAGGGTCGGTAAAAATACGCAAAAACGATTAGCTACAGAATTATGTAATGTATTAGGCATTGATAGCGACGACGCTTGTTTTTCCTTGGATGAATTTCGAAAAGCTGAGCATTTTTTAGGCGTACAAATTAAAATCATCGATTCAGAATGTTTTAATCAAGTCATTTATGCGGGTATTGAACAGCCAATAAAATTATATTTGTATAAAGATAAAAACCATTATGATGTTATAAACAGTTTGACCGGCTTTTATAATAGACGCTATTATTGTCATATGTGTGAAACAGGTTATAACAACAAAAACAGGGTACATCGTTGTAAAAAACTTATTTTATGCTCTCTGTGTAATCAGCCGCAGCATGATTTAATTACCAGAGATAAAAAATTCTGTCACGATTGCAATAGATTTTGCTATAATGACGAGTGTATGAAAAATCATGGTGACATATGTAATGAGAAGTATAAGTGTATAACTTGTAAAAAAATAATAAGTAGACGAACATACCATCAATGTGGTTACACCGTTTGTCAAAATTGCGTATGTGGAAATGTCATCACATAAATGCTTTATTCAAAAGAAACAAACCAAAGGCGGATTTTGCGATATACTATGTAAATGTCACACGCCTAGTGCCTATGTAAATAGAGGTTGTCAGTACAAAGAGAAATGTGAAACACCTATTATATGTGCAGATCCTTGTATTTGTAACGGACGTTCGGATAAAAAAATCAAGCCTTGTACGTACTCGGAAAAGTATATCTTTTTCGATTACGAAGCCCAGCAGAATACTGGCATTCATATACCAAACTTAGTAATTACTCATGACTTTGTAGGCAACAAATACACCTTTGCAAATAACGCAGACTTTTGTCAGTGGTTGATATCTGACGAGTACAAGGGGTATACATTGCTCATAATGCAAAAGGTTATGACTCGCATTTTCTTCTAAAATATTGTGTCGAGAACAGCATTAAACCTTTCACTATTTACAATGGTACTGAATTAATGCTTTTGGAAATACCGTCAATTAAATTGAAAATCATTGACAGCGCCAATTTTATAGCGGGTCCTTTAGCCGCTTTTCCTAAGACTTTTGGTTTGAAGGAGCTGAAAAAAGGTTATTTTCCACATTATTTTAACACACCCGCTAATCAAAATTACGTCGGTACTTTACCTGCTGCTGAGTATTACGGTCCAGACGCAATGAAACCTAAACAGCGAGAAGAATTTCTCAAGTGGCATACCGAAATGACGTCTCTTAACTACGTTTTTGATTTTTCCAAGGAGCTTCGCGACTACTGCGACTCTAACGTAGATATTCTACGCAGAGGTTGTTTAACGTTTCGCAAAGACTTTTTGGCCATTGCCAACATTGATCCGTTTCAATACTTGACAATAGCTAGCGTATGTATGGCTGTGTACCGTTCAAAATACATGCCTGCTGATACATTAGCCATTGATGAAGTTGACGTAAAAGATACCTACAGTAAAACATCAATCACCTGGCTTAGTCAGTTTCCGGATGTTAGACACGCTTTGAACGGTGGAGAAGTTTCAATATTAGGTGCCAAAGTAGACGGATACAATGAAAAAACTAAAACAGTCTACCAGTATCACGGTTGTTTCTGGCACGGCTGCCAACGGTGCTATGACCCTTTCGCCATCAACAAATTAAATAACGAGACCATGGATGATTTATGTGAAAAAACTATAATTCGTAGTAAAGAAATAAAAGAGGGTGGTTACAATTTAGTTGAAATGTGGGAGTGTGATTGGCTTAAGAGTAAAGTTTACAAGAAAAATTTGAAGGCTAGCCAGGTTGTTGAACCTCTAAACCCTCGGGATGCCTTTTACGGCGGCCGCACTAACGCAGCAAAATTAAAAGTAACCGGTAAAAAACTAAGATACATTGACGTGGTTTCTTTGTATCCGACTGTTCAATATTACGATTTTTACCCGATTGGTCATCCTGTAAAAATACGAAATCCTGGTAATGACTACGATACCGAGTGGTTTGGTCTGATAAAAGCAACTATTCTACCACCATGAATGCTCTATCATCCCGTTCTACCGTACAGAACTGAAAAACTCATGTTTGCTTTATGTAGAACTTGTATGGGGAACGAGGTCGATAAATGCAACCATTCAGAACACGAAAGATGTTTTACGGGTACTTGGACCACTCCGGAAATCGCCAAAGCTCTTGAAAAAGGCTATAAAATTATGGAAATTCATGAGGTATGGCATTTTCCACAAAAGTCGAAAATCTTATTCAAAGGCTACGTCGAGGATTTCATGAAGATAAAGCTGGAAACGAGTCCTCACAATTCAGTGGCGTCTTTACGACATTTTCTTAGGGGGGGTAATAACTTCAAGAAGTCGCCTTGTAACTGTAAGAGAGGGTTAAAGGAAAAAAAATTAAAACAAACACTTTTTTAATAACACTTTATTATTTGTAATTTTAAATCTCTATGTAAAATAAAAACACTTTACAAAAATAAACTTTAGGGTTTTAAGGAACATAATGGTTATTAAAAATTATTAATAATAAAGTAACATAAACGTAATTTTTTTTTGTAATTTAATAAAATACTACATAATACATAAGAATGATACATAATATCACAAATATAAAATAATTATTTCAACAGATAAAATCTAATTTTCTTTTTTTTTCAGTAGCAAACTTATTAATTACCGAATCAATATTAATTTCAACATTTCGGTGTATGTATAAAAGAGCTAAACTTGAAATTCTTTCTTGGCCCATTGTAGCTCTCAGCCAATTTTTTATTATTTTAAGTGTTGAGAAGCTACGTTCTGAAGACGCAACACTTACAGGCATTGTAGAAACTATGTGGAGCGCTAGTTTGATGTGCGGAAAAATATCTGCATCGCATTTTGCATAAGTGCTTATAACATTGTTTGGCAAATCTTTTTTCAACAAATCTCTCCAATGCTTAATCCACAAATCTATTTCTGAAGCAATGCTTTCTGAAACATTATCTTTTATTGAAAGGAATGTGCTTAAAAACGAGATCATTTTATTTTTCATTATATTAATCTTGGATTCATCTAAGCCATCTACATGTTTCGGCACCAAATTATTTATTTCAATTGCATTAAATAGTAACTTATCAAATCTAAAGGAAAGATCTCCGGCTATGTTTTCTAGAAGGGGGATGAATATTGAAATTTTATAAAATTGCTCTGGATCTGAAACTGAATAATTGGGGCGGTTAACTTGTTTTGAAGAAATGCGAGGCATAGCAAAGGGGATATCAAGAGATTCGTGAATCTCTTTTACTTCCTGATAAATTGGGACAAAGGATGCATCACATGTCTCTCTTTTTGATTTTAAAACTTTCAGTATATCATTTATCAGCTGTTCGGCAGATTGGACATCTATACATTTTTTTTGTAAAATTCTGCTCAAACCAAATGTATAACTTAAAACATATGATAAGCAATGGAGGGAAAAGAGAAATTCAGTTTTTAAAAGGGAGTTAAGTAATGAGTTAGCTTTGGCAGAAGAATCTATCTCCTTCCAATTCGAAACAATTTGTAAGGATTCAATAATTTTTAGAAAATATTGTTTAAATTTTAAAACGGAATCGTGTCTTTCAGCCCACCGTGTTTCGCACAATGAAATAAGTTGTTCGTTGTTTATTTTTTTAGTAATGAATTCCGTTTCGATGAAGATTTAAAAAAATGGATTACTTCCTTCATTACACCCGTTGCGTTTCTAATAAATTGAATTTTGATGGATTTAGAAAGGGACAAATTAAGGGTATGGTTATAACATGGACATTCGTTCTTCAATTTCTTTTGTAAATTTGACACAGCTCCTTTTTGTTCGGACATCATGACGCTGCAAGTATCTGTACCTATGCCCACACAGTTTTCAAAATCTAAATTCAAGGAATTTAGGTATGATTCAACTGTTTCCGCGAATACAGCCCCTGTAAGTGTTGGTTCCTCATTAACGTCAACATCTTGGTAATTTGAGTGACAATCAATAAATCCAAGGAAGTCTTCAAAAACTTGTCCCTGTGTATTCACGTAGCGGATCACTAGAGACATTTGTGATATATGCATAATATCAGTTGTCTCATCGAAAATAATACTGTAATATTTGGCCATTTTTACTCTATTTACAATAGTTGTTAATATTTCATCCCCACAACACTTAATCAAATCATTTTGAATTACACTGCTAACATATTTATTTCAAAGACCCGGAGCTTCAAAATGCTCTTTTAGTTCTTTGTTTCCACTTTCAATTTGGAATCGGATTAATTCTCTGAGATTTCCTTCGTTGGTCCCTTCAGAAAAGTCAGCGATTGCACATTCTACTCTGTGGCCACGAGCGGAATATTTTGGCGTGCCAGAAATAAAATACATTGAATAATGTGCTTCAATTTTAATCTATTCTGCTCGATTTGATTTTTCCTTTTCGAATCTAATACATTAATAACTTGCAAATTAGGGTGGTTGTATAACTCATTAAAGTTCTGTGCTAACAAAATAGCTTTTTGGTGATACATATTTTGTTCATGACATGTTAAATGGCCGTCCTTACCGTACAATTTTGAATACCTATTAAGAGGCTCAGAAACTAATTTTTTTAATGGGATATTGTTAATTCCTCCATATTTTACAAATATTGCATAATATTTACATAACAATCCTTGCAACGACATCGAATAAGTTAACCAATCAAATGATTCAAAATGTTTGGCATTTAAGTAGCATTTAATTTCTTTGTTATTTTTCTTATGAAGGGAGTATGGAAACTGAAATTTCACATTCGGTCTAAAGGCATGTTGCAAAATATGGTATTTTTGAAAGTCTGAAAAATTACCGCCTCTTGTCAGGTAAAACCCGATGTCATCACAATCAAGTGGAACAACAGAATTCTCTTCTTTTTTCTCACTCGAAGAAATGATAAGAGAGCTTGAAGTACTCGAGCTGCTGCATGGTCTTGGCTGAACATCCGGTACAGCGTCCTCACTCTTCTTCTCGGCCTTCATTGTGATGCCATCGCTTGCTTCGGTCTTCTGTCGCTTTAAAAAAGCGTCAAGCGTGTTTTGTTTTGGCCGTTTACTCATATCTGAAGGAGAAAATGTGTACATAGATATGTAACAATTAATTCATGCATATTAAAAGGATATGTTAAAATATTTAAAATGTACTTACTTAAAAGAACGCCAAAAGCACGAGGTACAACGGTGCAACCAAACGCAGTAAGATCTCAGCGTCAATAACGAAGTGGTGAAATAAACAACGCGACAACTGGCAAAGTTTGTAAAGGAATGAAGGTTGCCTCTACTTTACACTAGTGTCTAGGTAATGCAGAACCCCGCTCCGTTGAGCTTCGGCCGATGTCGGTTTCCATCGTGCGCGGTCGTTTTGTCTGACCGTTACCCTGGTTATAACCTCCTGTAAGGTTAAGTGTAAACAAAAAGTTCGTTCTCTTCAAATTTCGGTGATAAATTCCCATTTTAAAACGGAGATTCAAATAAATGTATAATTCTTATTGTTAAAAAATAATTGATTGAAATAAATCTAACATTTTCCGCAAGATCCAACGATATTTACGAGTCTAAAATTCCATTTTCTCTAGAATGGTCCAGAATAAACCTGTTTTATTTGATTTCCTGCACCAAAACAGATATTTCATAACGAGAACTAAGACAAATTTTATGACTAAAGAATTTTGTGAGAAAACGTTTTTGAGTCAAAAAAACTTGCTTCCGGTATACCAAGTTCTCTGAATTTTGGAAAATTAAATGCGCGGAATGGGAAAGTCGGAATTCTCGTAACAGACTTGAAAGGATATTTAAATCTGATTTTCGATACAATAATTGAATTATGACTCTGGGAACTAACTACTACCGAAGATTTGATTTTGTTTTCTCTTTAAGATTCATCTATTCCATTGTTTTTGTCAAACTTCAAATTTTATTTGAGACCCGATTTTCGTTTTTGTTTCCTAATTTCTGGGGGGGTAGTTACCCCTATTACCCCTGGCGCGTGTTAAAATACTGTTAGTCATGATTGGTAAGAGGCTTTTTTTTAATCTTAATCTTTCTTGTATTAAACGTTAAAAGTTTTCACCACTTTTAATCTTACCTATTTAAAATTGTAGGAATAAGTTTTATACGTTTTAAAATGTTTTGTAGTAATGAGTTTTTCAAAAGGGGGTTTACATTGTAGTATTGTGGGAAATTATACTCTATTGTATGTACGCTTACCCAAATCTTTCTGTGGTTACGACCAGGAGCGCTATTCTCGACTTCCTTCGCATTGGTGCGAATACTAACCGATCCGAAGGGTGTGCATGCGAAGGATTTTGTGAAACCGTATTCTCGACTATCCTTCGTATCGAGTTAGATATTGGTATTCGAATTACACGAATGAAATATGTCAACAATGTAAAATAACCTAAAAACTTTATGTTTATATTATTTAATTATAATTGTTGTATTTTTCACATCTATTCACAAACAATATACCTACTTAATATTTGCAATGAATAGTGGTAAAAAAGCTGCATCAATTACCGAAACTCAAAAAACAACAATGATCGAGTTTTTAAAAAAGAATCCCGCATTAATTAGTGGTAAATTTTCGAATTCTTTTACATTTAAAGATGCTATTGTAAAGTGGGAAGAAATCACTATGATATTAAATAGTATACCTGGTGCAAATAAAGACTGGCGCAATTGGAGGAAGGTAAGTATACAATTTTCAATAATTAATAATATAATTAATATTCCCATTCTTCTAGACATGGCAAGATTTGCGGTCAAGGACAAAATTGAAAAAAAGTGAAATTAACAAACAGTATAGAGGTACTGGTGGAGGACCGCCTACTGAAAAGGAGTTAACACCTTCAGAATTATCAATATTGGACATAATAAAAGTTGTTTCAATTGAAGGACATGCAGTACCAGAATCTACTGCGACTTTCAATTTTGAAACTGATAAACAAGAACAGGACTTACTCAATGAAGAACAAACTTTCGTTGATGAAGTTGTGGAAGATATATCAAATATAGAAAATAATACACCCTCAACAACAACAAGTCAGAGGAAAGTTCCAAAAAGATCAAAAATTCATAATGCGAGGGTAGTTAGTGATTTTAATACATTGTATAAACAAAAAATTGATATAAAAGAAAAGTATTATAATATAAAAATTGAGCTTTTATCAAGAATTGCAGTTGCGAGAGAAAAATCAGCAACTTCTATCGAAAAAATTGCAGACACTCTCACTGAATTTACGAATAATTTAACATAAATAATTTTGTTGTAGATTCTTGAAAATATTTTCATTTTTTAGTGATTTCAGTTAATTTTAGTTTTGATACTGTTAAATATAATTCATTAAATGTACCTGTCGCAACAGTATTTGTTTTTTTTCGTATAGGACAGATGTATATGTGTGTATTTTTTTGTGTATAATAATTTTACTTATTTTACAATAGAAACTTTAATAATATTTTGTGTGGTAGCTACCTAGATCTGTGAAATCCTAAATAACCAATTATAATATCTCATGTTTATTGAGGAGTTATAGCTGGGATAGATTATAAAAGAAAATGCTGGTGATTTCATTAACTAAGTTTATTTAAAACAAGAATTAAAAATATAGAATATAAATTATTTTTAATATCCAATAATAATTTTAACAATGGTGTAAAAAGAGTGAGTAAAATCAATGATAGAGCCAGAATCATTTGTTAAAAATAAAAATTTCCAATAAGGTTAGTATTATAAGTTTTTATCTGGATTTTCTTATGATTTATTGTTGGAGTTTTTCTCAACCAATACACACTTAAATACATTTCAATAAAATTTCCAAAAAGTGCTAAAATCATTTCTTGAACATGTACTCCACTAAATCCCATTCCTAGCAGACTATACTATCAAAATGTTATTAAATGCCTTAAAATATAAACTATAATTACATCCTATGTCTAAATATGTTATGAATTAAATTTTGCCTTGCTGCACGACCCATAACAAGATCTTCATTGATTCTTGCAATACCATTTTCCTCCAAATTTTCAAGAATACCTTGTTGCAATACAGCTAAAGTAAATATTTTAATATTAAATATGTCAGATAAAAGTTGGTATTACCATAAATTCCAAGATCTATGTCTTCTTCGTCATCATTATTTTCTGGTTCTGGTACATTATATTCAATACATAAATTGTGTAAGAATGCACAAGAATTTATAATTTTACAGGCAGTTTCAGGATCATAATGCAGAACTCTATGCTTAAGACAACAACGAAATCTCATTTTCAAAAGACCATTGCATCTTTCAATTATGTTTCTTGTAGATTTGTGAATATTATTGTATACATATTCAGGTGTATTTACAGCTGGCTCATTTTCCAATGGAGTTAAGCACCATGATCGCAGTGGATAACCAGAATCACCTATAATAATATGTATTCATTTTATTTTAATATTATATTAAACAAAATACCACTTACCCAAAAGAAAATAATCAGTATGACCTCTAGCATGCAACTGTTGTAAAACTGTTTGTACATTTGAATTGTTCCAAATAAATGCATCGTTAGTACTACCAGGATATCTTGCATTGATATTAATGATTTTCATATTAGCATCACATATCTAAAATAAAATATATTGTATAGGTATACCTATTCTGTAACTAATAAATTATGTCACATTGTGATTTAAAAATACAACATTACCAATTGTACATTAATTGAATGATATCCTTTCCTATTCACATAAATGTGTTCAGGGTAATCTGGATCTCCTATTTTAGGTGGATAGATAGCGATGTGTGTACAGTCAATACAGCCAATTACTCCTGGAAAGTTATATTTTTTAAAAAACCTAAAACAATATTAGATCATTTTTATTATATTGACAGTGACAACAATTTTTATACTGTAATCTTGCAGAATTTAACTCCTGAAAATTTTGAGGAAACTTAATGTATTCATTAAAAATGTCAGGCTGATTTATTGCCTCTATGACTTCCTTAATACATCTGCTCACGGAAGATTGGCTAACATTTAAATGTAAATTTTTTCCAACATCAAGCTGATAGCTACCACTTGCAAAAAATTTTAATGCTACCAATATCTGGAAAAGATAAACAGAAATAGGTACAATAATATTTATAAAATACATTCAGAAGTTTTTTACTTACCTTATCAGCAACACTCAAATCTGTTGGACGAACTTTGTCTTTAACATAGGTTTGCAGAATATTTTTTAAAAATCTAAACAAATCCTTAGAAATTCTGAACATTTGAATAAACTGTCTATCGCTTAAAACATTTAACGGATCATAACCAATAATGTTAATCTCATTATCCGGATTTAACAAATTATCAACGTAATTAATAAACATAAACTCGGCCATTTTTGATATTCGGAGTAGACTTATCTGTGATTCGGACCCTAAAGACTACTGAAGACCGCTCGTTGTAAATGCGAGTGATAATATGCGTATTCGAAATGCATCCGAAGAGTCAAGAATACATTAATCCGAATTTTTCACAAATGCGAGTGACCTTGATTTATACGAAGTGTCGAGAATAGCGCCCCTGTGCACTAGCAAAACGTCTGAGGTTATCGTGTCTACACGCGATTCGTATTTACATCGATCACTTCGTTGTTTACCTCTCTCTCTATTTTCGAGTTGCTCGGTAACTACAGCGAATTTTGGTTATATGTACATTAGTAATAAGTTTTGTACAATTATTTTAAATGCTTTTATTCTCAAAGACTTGAACATTGTAGCATTATACCGAATTATTTCCCAGACATATGGTATACTGTATGTATATTAGTAATGAGTTTTTTATTTTCAAAGATATTATATTCTTGTAATAAGTTTTTCAAAGATGTCTACATTGTAGTATTATGTCGAATTATACCCAGACATATGGTATACTGTATGTATATTAGTAATAAGTTTTTATTTTCAAAGATATTATATTCTTGTAATAAGATTTTCAAAGATGTTTACATTGTAGTATTATGTCGAATTATACCCAAACATTTGTATATTTGTAATAAGTTTGTATTTAATAAATACTTGCTTTGGCTTTCAATTTTGAATATTTTATAATAAAATATATTGCTTCTGACTTTGTTTTTTATTTTTTTGTGTTGAATAGCGTTGAGTCTTGTGTTGACAAACGTTAAGGCTTGCATGAAAAGCGGTGAGATTTGCGTGAATTGACAGTATTACCGATAGATGACGCATACTATTCATATAACGGTTCATACGGCAGAAAACAAGAAACACATGACACACGGCGCAGACCGTACGCCTTAAGACACATTTGACAGACGGCATATATGACGGACCATACGACAGAAAAACAAGAAACACATGACAGACGACGCAGACCGTACGACATAAGGCGCATTTGACAGACGACACATACGACAGAAATCAAGAAACACATGACACACTTCACAGACCATTCGACGTAAGGCACATCAATTGAAATATAATTTTCGTTGAATATGGGTATCCTGCAACGATATTTGATCGTGTAAGGGTTTTAAAGAGCTTTAAAGACTAACAAGTACGAGGGTGTAGACTTACTTAATAAGGTTGTTTGACTGTATTAACAACAGCGGACAGTGGCGCTTCTTATTTGTATATTAAGAAAAATAATACATTTCTTTTTTATTAGTTATTTATTATTCTTCAAAATAATACATCATTAAATTCTAAAATACATGTAGGAACAGTTAAGATTTTGTTTTTCATAGACTTATCCTTTTCAGTTTCTCTTCTCTCTCTCTCTCTCTCTCTCTCTCTCTCTCTCTCTGGGTGGTTGAATGTGTCCACATTGGCCTTAGTTGTTAAGTGATACTACTAAAGACTAAACCCTTGTTGCCCGTCCTTCCGCAAATAGTTTCTTATATAATTAGTGCGTCTTAAATATTTGTATGTCAAAAGTTGTACCGTGTATGTCTACGTTTTGATCTGAAGAAACAACGTCTTCAATATGGTCCAGTAAATTTTCAAAATTAATATTAGCAGCTGTTTTCGTAGAAATAGGGCTATTGAACTTAGGGTTCAGAGCAACAATTCTAATTTTATCACCTTTTAAGTAATTTGCTTGTTCTTCTACCGTTGTTAATGTTTTTTCTAGTAGTGCTCCTCGTAACGAGTTTCTGTCCATTTCTAAAGATCCTCCTCCTCCATATTCATTATCAAGTTTTACAAATTTTAACTGGTAAGTAGCCATATACACATTAAATTTCTTTATAAATTTATTACTCAGTTCATTTAAAGAACATTCTGCAGACATTGTTGGCTCTTACCCTCACGAATATCAATACTATACTGATGATACTTACCTCTTGTTCCAAAACATTTTTATTATTAAGAACCTTTTTGTTGCCGAAGACTTTTTGAATGTATCAACGACAGACTCTCGGTCAACTTTGTCCACATTTTAGCAAAAGAGCTAGAGAATAATGGAGTAAGTTTGCTATCCTCCTCCAGTAATATAAGACAGTCTTCTTCTAAGTTGGTATAGACACTGGTTATGTGTTTGCTATTCTATTATAAATTTGTTTTTTAATAAAAATTAATAAATAATATTTGGAAGGGGTAGTAAACCTTTTTATATTTTCATAGTATGGTTGCATGAATTTGTTCCACTCATCCCACAATTTCCTTGTCTTTATCATTGTCGTACGTTCTATCGTTGGGATAATATTCCCTCATTTAGCGTTAGTCAGATACCTAGTATGTCGATGTTGTCGTTGTCTATGTCGATGTCTATGTCTTTGTCGATGTCTTTGTCGATGTCTTTGTCGATGTCTTTGTCGATGTCTTTGTCTTTGTCTTTGTCTTTGTCGTTGTCGTTGTCGTTGTCGTTGTCGTTGTCGTTGTCGTTGTCGTTGTCGTTGTCGTTGTCGTTGTCGTTGTCGTTGTCGTTGTCGTTGTCGTTGTCGTTGTCGTTGTCGTTGTCGTTGTCGTTGTCGTTGTCGTTGTCGTTGTCGTTGTCGTTGTCGTTGTCGTTGTCGTTGTCGTTGTCGTTGTCGTGGTCGTTGTCGTCGTTGTCGTCGTTGTCGTGGTCGTTGTCGTCGTTGTCGTGGTCGTTGTCGTCGTTGTCGTGGTCGTTGTCGTCGTTGTCGTCGTTGTCGTCGTTGTCGTCGTTGTCGTCGTTGTCGTCGTTGTCGTCGTTGTCGTCGTTGTCGTCGTTGTCGTCGTTGTCGTCGTTGTCGTCGTTGTCGTCGTTGTCGTCGTTGTCGTCGTTGTCGTCGTTGTCGTCGTTGTCGTCGTTGTCGTTGTCGTTGTCGTTGTCGTTGTCGTTGTCGTTGTCGTTGTCGTTGTCGTTGTCGTTGTCGTTGTCGTTGTCGTTGTCGTTGTCGTTGTCGTTGTCGTTGTCGTTGTCGTTGTCGTGGTCGTTGTCGTCGTTGTCGTCGTTGTCGTGGTCGTTGTCGTCGTTGTCGTGGTCGTTGTCGTCGTTGTCGTCGTTGTCGTCGTTGTCGTCGTTGTCGTCGTTGTCGTCGTTGTCGTCGTTGTCGTCGTTGTCGTCGTTGTCGTCGTTGTCGTCGTTGTCGTCGTTGTCGTCGTTGTCGTCGTTGTCGTCGTTGTCGTCGTTGTCGTCGTTGTCGTCGTTGTCGTCGTTGTCGTCGTTGTCGTCGTTGTCGTCGTTGTCGTCGTTGTCGTCGTTGTCGTTGTCGTTGTCGTTGTTTTTGTATTTGTCTTTGTGTGGATGGTTTAGGTTGAATGAGATATTATTAGTATTATAAAGGCAAAGAGAATTCATGTAAAAGTGCTATATGGAATCGGAGAGCCTACCAGAGCAAAACAATAATTCTAAGATCTGATTGAAATCTGTTTGCTCATTTCGTAAAGTAAATAATTACTGTACTGATACAAAAAAAAACATATTATTATACTTTTTGGATTTTTTGACATGATTTTATAAACATTTAAATTTGTAAATAAATATAAGGAATAAAACAATTAGCATATTTTAATACTTAATCGGTTGTTTATTCCAAAATAAGTATACTACAGAACAACAATAAAGTACAACTCAGGTACTGTGGAGCATTCTTCAAAATAATAATAATAATGAAATTGTTATTGGTAATAACAAAATATCAAATTAAGATTTAAAAATATTATTTGTCAACTTGGATTTAAGAAAAGGTTTATTTATTACGGGAAAACCCCTCTAACTGTTACAATACAACAATAAATAATAGAATAAGGACGGGTATAAAGACTGATAGAGCATAACCAATTAACTTGAAATACATAACACTGTCCATGTAGCTACAGGTAATAAACAATACTTATATAAATAAAAAAAATTAAGAACACAACATAACTTAACAAATCACAGCCCTACGCAATACTTGAACTGGTCCAAAGACGTATTGAAATTATCAAAATTAAAGCTATTCAAAAAGCACAGATATCTATTTATAGGACTCATAGCACCATATGTTGTTCTATGAAAGGGCACATGAAAGGTAACTTGATGGCGAAGACCCTAACAAGGAATGCTAATCCCCATATGACTCAAAAGATCCGCACAATCAACCTGTCCATTTAGGAGTTTAAATATAAATATAGCCCCCAACATATCTCTAGGATTACCAAGAGGAGCTAGTGACATTTGTTTTTCAATTTCAGCATAATTATATGGTGTACTATTCTATAGTATTAAATTTATCTTCGCATTTAGATAAACGGATCCACTCCCGTATCATTTTTTTGTCTTTTGGAAAGGTAAAAAAGCTGACATCGTGTGAAAAGCCTTTCACGTGATTGTCTGAATCACAACCATACAGTACACATCTCATTTTGACTAATTTTTGCTAATTTTCTACAATAAAAATGTAAAATTAACCGACATAAACATATCCAATAATGTAACTGCAAACTTATTCAAGACGTTCACTCTCGGCGTGACGTCAGAGCCAGCATGCGCGAAATCATATCTTCTATTTTATTGTATCATGGGCTGATATAGGCGCGCCCCACTTCGCATGAACAAATGACACATTCGACCACTGGGTGGGGGAGTGATTTGAATATTGACCACCACAAAAAACTTTTATTTGTTCAGATACACATAGGAAATATTTATGTATGATATCAATTCGGACAAGCATTGCAATATTTTTCCTATATTCTAAAGACAGGGATCAATATGACCCCATGCGGCGCTAATAGGTAAATGCCGTAATAAAATAGGAATTATATGCAGAACAAGATTGAGCTTACTTGCACGTGTTTATTACATAAAGAGATTAAAAGTCAAGAATTCTTAGCCTCATAGTGCCCTTGGTTCAGAAGATCCAGAACAATTAATTTTTAAGAGTGTCAAAATGACCCCTTCGGCGCTTCTAGTGTTAAAGATTCGTTATTTGTTTGTTTTTCTTGGAAAAAATAAGACTAGTGTTCCGAACTCAAATCCTCCGTTGAGTTAGCACTCCGTAATTGGACTTAGAGAAGAGGGTGATACGGTACCATTGACAAGATTCAACCATGGAACACAGCCATTAGATTTTTCAATCAACATTGAAAAATATTTCAAAGGTATGACATTGAAAACATTTTAAAGCATAATTTGCTATTCAATGGTGTAAAATGTTTTATTACAGGCATTCCAATAGCGATCTTTTCTTCAAAAATTCCGTCTCTATTAACCGTGGAAAAACACAATGAGTCTTACAAACATTACAATGAGATATTTTAATAACTCTAAATAAAAATGGTATTATAAAACGTGATATAACAATGTCACAGGTATAAATGAAAGTATACCTTTCAATTTACAACAA
Organism: Galeruca laticollis; assembly: GCA_963921935.1. Classification (NCBI taxonomy): domain Eukaryota; kingdom Metazoa; phylum Arthropoda; class Insecta; order Coleoptera; family Chrysomelidae; genus Galeruca; species Galeruca laticollis. The sequence continues at coordinate 169,272,271 of OY998175.1, forward strand.
TATCAAGCGAATACAAAAAGAAATTATATTCTCAAACAGATCGCCGACAGACTAGCAATAATTCATACTTTCTAAAAATACAGTAATATATACAAAATTATGAATTTACATTCTTGAAGAAACAGAAGACTACTTTCAAACCGAAAAATCCTAGTTTGGTGGCTGTTAACATTCGCCACTTGACCGCGTTATCATGGAAACCCAGGTAGTCATCCAAAACCTTTATGTACCTGAACAGCCTAATCGTGGCGTCGTAAAGTACACCATTATAATATACAGTAATGTATATCGATCGAAAAGATTATTTTGTGTGAATGTCATAAAAAAATATTTCCTTATTTCGGATTTGGTTGCAAATCGAAATTTCGTCGTTAATCAATGAACTATGTCATTCGCTCGATTTGCAGAACTTTTGCATATCTTTCGAAAGTGAAAAATATAAAAATTACATTTTTGCAAAATGCATAGATATATAATACCTGTGTATTATATATCTATGGCAAAATGCATAAGTTCCGAATCACGCATAAGGTTGCAAATTTGTAAATGCATCAGAATAATGTTTCCAAAATTTGCAACCAAAATTCAAAACTTTTGTAATTATTACGAGACCCCCTTACTAGAAAAAAATGAACATGAATTTAAAAAAGTATAAATAAATATGTTCCGGTCAGCGTAAAAGGTTGCAAACCTATACAACTGTTCGGAATATTTTTCCGATGTATCTGTCAAATTTGCAGAAATTTTGGAATTTTTTCGTCCACTTTATTAAGGTAAAACATAAAAAAATGTTTCGTGCCCTCAAATTGGCTCCAATTTGATACGTGATAAGAAATAATTTATTTAATACTACTCCAAGTTTGCAGAACTTTTGGAATTTTTTTCATTTATTGCATTTTTAGCATTGTTCCAGACTTCGGAAAAGGTTGTAAAATTTTATACTAACCTTATATTAAAGTTTGAAAATTTTTGGAATTATTGTTAAGTGATTGTCATGACTGACTGGCCTACTATACGTGTTTTAATATAAAGGGTTGTCTATGGTGATATATAAATCAGCGCTGTACCAATTATAATTTATATTATAATGTAAATATGTATCTGAATTTTTTAAAAACTACATGAGTTTTTCTACACTTTCCTACTGTGACCTCATTTCTTTTGTCCCTTATATCGTAACGGATACTTTGTCGCCGCTCGTATCACTGGGTGTCTGTTACCACTAGCTGGTCCTTGCCACCCAGATTGAAATGCACATTTCGTTTCTATTATTATGCCGCACGTGCACGTTCTGCAATAGGTAAGTACTTCCGACATTCCTAATCATTTTTCCTTCAGCTTTTGTATTGGTAGGGCTGAGGCCTTTCAAATAAAAGTATGGTATCAAACACAGACCTGTTCTTAGGTCTGTGGTATCACATAAGGATGGCCAATTTTCTCTATTTTCACAAATTCACTGAAAACGTTCACTTTTGATGGTTGTCTAACAAATACTAAACAACGTGGCATCTTCAAACTTGAAACATATATGTATATCAGTGGCGTAACTAAGGGCCCGCAGTTTCGGGGGGGGGCGTAGTTTTGGGGGCCCCGGGGACACCAAGCGCCAGCACAACGAAAAAGTACTAAACTAAAAACTCATTATTTTACAGACCAAACCCTCAATATTTTAAATTTAATTTACTTTCAATTACGTACTATATTTGCAAAGGCGCGGTAAATGGTAGTATGGCAGCACCCACTTCCACTACGAGATATAATTATTATCAGTTACGCATCCCTCATCTATCTGCTAATGCTAATAAAAATTGATCTCTTTTAGGTTTTTTTGAATAAATTTTCAGTTTATTTCATACTGTAATGTTTTTGTTATTTATTTAAACAATAAACGGGTGGAATAAATTTTAAACACACGGTATGGCTACTTACTAATTTATTTAAACACTAAACTAATCACTAACACTCAGTATATTCACTTAAACTAATTTATATGAACACTTAACTAATTTATATTTACTGTTTGCTATTTCGGTGTATTTATTTCACGAGATCACTTTATCAACTCCCTAACTCTTCCTGATCAGTCCCCTTATATATTAAAGCCATTTTTACTAGTAAATTCCGGACTGCGGCTTACAATTGATTCTGGCCTTTTCTAGATAACTCTGGTCACAAAAACAATGTTTACATAAGATAGTCGTAGAGTCGTATCAGCCATAATTTTAACTTTTATACCTGGCTTAGACAGAGTCGGTTTTAGGGACTATACCAGTGTGCTGTTTTGTAACATTACCCCCTCCTTAAATGGAAGTTCCTCCTGGAACTTTTGTGTAGCCGAGACTGGATGTTTGAATCGGCAACTGGCCCCATTTCTACACTTTCCGATCTTATGGAAATAGCAGGGCACCGTCTTCATCGGATACTGATAACGGGGGTTGTAGCTGCAAATTAATATCCGGACACCAGTATCTTGAAAGATAATCTCTACCATGTTCTTGATGATTCGCCAATCCAACTGGTTACTCGCTATCTTAGGCATAGCCAGTTTCTTCACGTTGGATTCCAACACATGGTCTCGGAGGTTTCGAAGTGCTTCCCACACATCGCGGTAGGTAGATCGATCTTGGAATTCATTTTTAGTTACCACATAGAAGACGTACCGCGAATTATGTTTCAGTTTCAGTGTCTTGCCAGGGGCTGGAATCTGGTCTTCAAGTTTTTTTTAATTGCCCGAGCTTCTTTCGAAAGACGGTTGCCAACCCTCGTGCGTTCTTGATACGGGCGGGGATGTTGTATGCCAGTGAATAATCTTCCGGGAGAGTGAACAGATCTTGTTGTTGTTCCGAAGTGACTCCATATCTAGCTTTCCCGGTACCTCCATACGTGCCCATAAATTCCTCGAAGGTAGGGTCGGACACATCTCGAATAAGGTTTACTCCTTCCCCAGGTCATGGTCTCGTTCGAATGGCGCTAGTCGGTTTTGGTGAACTACTTTTGGTTTTCCGTTGGGGATCTTGCTTATGCGATATATAACATCATTGATCCCTTTCTTGATTAAGTATGGACCTTCCCAGGATTTTTGTAATTTTGGAGAAAATCCTTTTCTCCTCGTCGGGTTATGTAACCATACTTTGTCCCCTTCTTTAAAACCGCCTTCTGTGGCCTGCGTGTCGTACCGACTTTTCATTCTGTCGCTGGCAACTTGAAGATTGGTTCGAACTAATTCATGAATATCGTCCAGCCTTCTTCTCAATTGGATTACGTAGTCTTCGCCTGCTAGATCTTCTCCAGGCCGACAGCCAAATTCCAGGTCACAAGGAAGCCTCATTTCACGTCCAAACAGGATTTTCGCAGGTGTTTCACCCGTGGACTCATTGACGGCAGATCGATAAGCCAATGCGCATAGGGAGAGATACTGGTCCCAATCTCTCTGATGGCTGGTTACTACTTTGGACAGGTATTTCCCAATAGTCCTGTTCATTCTCTCGACCATTCCATCTGACTGTGGATGTAAAGCTGTTGTCCTGGTCTTCTTAATTGCCAGCTTGTCGCAAATCTCCTGGAAAAGATGGCTTTCAAAATTTCTTCCCTGGTCACTTCCAAGGGTACTCCATATCGGCAGATAAATTCCTTCACCAATACATCCGCGACAGTTGTGGCCTCTTGGTTCGGGATAGCGTAAATTTCCACCCACTTTGTGAAATAATCCATTACAACCAGTATGTACTTGCTACCATTTTCTGTCGTCGGAAATGGTCCAGCGATATCTAAAGCAATCCTTTCGAAAGGGCTTCAAACATTGTACTGTTTCATGGGTGCCTTTCTCTTGCGATCTGGTCCATTACTCGTAGCACAAGTCGTACATTTCTTACACCAGTCCTCCTTCACATCGTCGGAGCTGTTCATCCAATAAAACCTTTCACGGACTCGCTGAAGGGTTTTCTTCACTCTCAGATGACCTCCTGATGGACTGTCGTGTAACTTCTTCAGTACTTCAGCTACTCTTGTTCTCGGGATAACCAGCTGTCTCCTCATCTCGGAACCATCATCGTTTTCAAGGACTCTTTTCAGCAGCCCTTCTTCCAGGACAAGGGAGTCCCACTAAGCCCAATACGCCTTGAGTTTCGGTGAAAATCTTGACACTTCTTGCCAGGTAGGTCGCCGGTTTTCTTTCTTCCATTGCCGGATCATCTTCAGGTGAGGATCATTCTCCTGATCTTCTCTGATCCTGGTGGTTGACCATTCCTCGTTGACTACAGTAGTTCTTGAAACTGCAGCTTCCCTAGATTCCACCTTGTTGAAGTGGGAGCAGTCAGTTGGGCACGGCCGTCTGGACAGGGAGTCGGCATTTCGGTGACTTACATTAGCTGGATGTTCACCTCTGTCTGATTTCCCCTGTGTCTGGAGTTCTTGGGTTATAGGAGTCTTGGGGAGCTTAGACGGACTGCGTACGTGCTCTAGCTCGCCACACTTCCGGCATTTGATCTTTTTCGGCCTCTTGTCTGCCATACCTTTCAACAAGTTGACGATCTGATCAAGTTTGTCGTCGTTATCTTCTTCCTGCATGGTTCTACCTTCGTTGTACCGCGAGCTTTTCTTGGCTGCTTTGCATTTAAGAGGTTCTTGGTTTACAGGAGTCGTAGGACGCTTACACGAACTGCGTGCATTCTCTAGCTCGCCACAATTACAGAACCTGATTTTCTTCGGCTTCTTGTCTACCATAGCTTTCAACAAGTTGACGATCTGGTCAAGTCTGTCATCGTCACCTTCTTCCTGTATGGTCCTATCTTTGTTATATCCCGAAGCCATCATCGCTGCTTCATATTCAAGAGCAGCAGTCAATGCATCGGCCAATGTTTTAGGATGGGCTAATCGAAGCGTCTTCTCCATATCGTGGTCACACAAGCCGTCAATAAAATCCTGGATGCCTAAACATTCCATCATGTTCTCTGGTGCTGATGGATAAGCAAATCTAACTAGTCGGGCAATATCCATTTCATACTCTTGAAGGGGTTCGTCGCGTTTCCGCCTTCGGTTCTTCAGCTGAAATCTGTACAATTGTTCCAAATGTTCGTGACCATATCGCATGTCCAACCTCTTCTTCAGCTGCTCGAAGTCATCCGTTTCTTCCAAAGGTATCGTCTGGGGTACATCTAAGGCATCTCCCCGAAGCGCGATAGTTAAGTTCACTGCCTTCTCTCTATCGGACCAATTATTCACTCTAGTGGCTGCTTCAAATTGTTTCACATAATTGGTCCACGACATTTTTCCATCGAACGTTGGGGCCTTGACTCGGGTAAAACTGCCAATGTCTTCAAACTTAGGTAGTGTTTCTGTCTTGCAAGGTTTCGTTTGCTCGGTCTTCTTTTCTTCCTCTGGCGTGCCTCGCGTTCTTGAATCGGCAATCTTTTCCTCTAACTCCTTGATTTTCTCGTCTATCGTTGTAATCTTATTCTCGATTTTCTCGTCCATCGTCGACATCTTATTCTCGATTTCAGATTTTAGAGACGAAATTTCATTTTCAACGTCAGCGGCAATGTCGTTTTTCATTAATAAGATATCGGCAGATATATCGTTCTTCAAAGCAGAAATATCGTTTTTCACATTCATTGAAATTTTCTCTTCCATGGCAGAAATATCGTTTTTCATAGCAGAAATCTTCTCGTCCATGGCAGAAATCTTCTCGTCCATGGCAGAAATCTTCTCGTCCATGTTATCTTCCATGGCAGAAATCTTCTCGTCCATGTTAGCAGAAATATTAGCAGAAATAGACGAGATTAAGGTGGAAGCATCTTCCATGGCAGAAATCTTCTCGTCCATGTTAGCAGAAATATTAGCAGAAACAGACGAGATTAAGGTGGAAGCCTCGTCAGTAAATAAAACGGTTTCTGGATCAAAGCCGTCATTTTCCAGTGCCACTTTAAGTCTTTCTACTAATTCGCTTTTCTTACCGGACGTTTCTAACTCACGATCTTCCAATTCTGCTCTTAGTTCCGCCACTTTGAGGTCACATAGTCTCTTGGCCATTTTTACGTAGCAATTTACTTATATTACCCCACACCTGACACCAATGTAATGTTTTTGTTATTTATTTAAACAATAAACGGGTGGGATAAATTTTAAACAGACGGTATGGCTACTTACTAATTTATTTAAACACTAAACTAATCACTAACACTCAGTATATTCACTTAAACTAAATTATATGAACACTTAACTAATTTATATTTACTGTTCGCTATTTCGGTGTATTTATTTCATGAGATCACTATATCAACTCCCTAACTCTTCCTCATCAGTCCCCTTATATATTAAAGCCATTTTTACTAGTAAATTGCGGACTGCGGCTTACAATTGATTCTGGCCTTTTCTAGATAACTCTGGTCACAAAAACAATGTTTACATAAGATAGTCGTAAACAGTGCGTATCCGCCATAATTTTAACTTTTATACCTGGCTTAGACAGAGTCGGTTTTAGGGACTATACCAGTGTGCTGTTTCGTAACAATACTTTAGAGCTACATTACAAACATGTGGCTAGCACATTTATTTTTATCTTTATTGTTGTAAAAAATGGTTTCTCGTCCCTTATTGTGTAGGCAGAGCGCTTCAGTTTTTGTTGATCAGTCATCTGTGTAGATCCTAGTTTATAAAATAAGCTGAATTGTTAATTTGTCTTAGTTATTTTTATATAGTTTATATCTTTTGTGAAAAAAAAACATTACGTAAAAAGAAATATAATTTTGTTAATATTGGACATACTGGAATACTGACTAAGTAAGTAAATTGTTTTTTCTTGTTGCTTGCAAACGAAACATACTTTATATTCAGTGTATTAAGTTTGTGATTATAATAATTAAAATAGTACGTAAGATAGAATATATTTTTAAAACTAAAATTATTTATAGGTAAAAATGCAAGCAGGCCAAGAAAAAAAAGATACGAAAGTGGTGCATATAAACGAAGAAAACAAGAAAATGATAAACAAAGAAGAGATGAACAATTAACAAAAATACCAAAATTAACTAGTTTTTTTTTACAAACAAAAGATACAAGTTTAAAGGCATCAACGTCAACGTCTGAAGAGTCGATAAATGAAGAAAATGTCACCATTAAAGAAATTACTGAGACTGATAAATCGGCAATTGGATTCGCTTATGATGATGATGGCATTTGTGAGGAGCATCAGTCAAGTATTAATAAAACGAGTGACATAGAATCGACTGATTATGATATGGCCTCAGAAACCTATATCATCGATAGTGAAATTTTAAACAAAATAATTAAAACAGAACTGCTAATTCTAATTCTAACAAGTTGTATCCCTCCGACAAAGCCAACTTCCCCGACAGACCTAACTGCAGAACAAAAAAGGTTAATATTAAGTATGGAACCTGGTCAATCAAAAGGTCCGTTTCCAAGAGATTTAAAAAATCGTTGTTTTTCAGAAAACGATTATAAACGTACTTCAAAGGCAGGTATTGAAGTTCAAAATATTTGGCTTTCTTACTCGCCTAAGTTAAACTTAGTATATTATCAGCCTTACTGGCTATTTTGTGAACGGTGGCAAGTATCTGACGGATCAGGCTAGATATCTGGTATCAACGACTGGCAAGGACTTTCAAAAAAAATAAGAAAACATGAAAAATCAGAGGATCACGCAAAAGCTTGCTTAGTAAATGAACAATTGAAAAAAGGCTTTACGTTAGATAGAGAGTTAGAAAAGCAGACTAAAAACGCCTGTAGTTTTTGGGCCCAGGTCATTGAAAGGCTAATAAAAATTACACTTAAAATTGCTAAAAATTCTGGTTCATTCCGAGGTCACAGAGAATCCTTCAATGATGTATATAATGGAAATTTCATTTCCGATGTATGTTTGTTAGCTGAATATGATGTTATGAAACGAGTTGTTAACTTACCAAAGGCAACTATCAAATACCTAAGTCCGCAAATCCAAAATGAACTGATTCAACTTTTGGGCAAAAACCTTGAACACACCCTAATTAATTCTATATTGCGCAGTCCATTTTTTTCCATCATTGTCGATACCACTTAAGATGTGAGTAAGGTATATCAGCTTAGTATAGTTATTACATATGTAAAAATTGATCAAAACAAACAAATACCGATATTTAATATCGTAGAATATTTTTTGGGCTTTTATAAAGTAACAGGCCAATCGGCCGGTGATGTCTTCTCAAATTTTAGATATAATTTTAAACTTAGGCTTAGACATTAAGAAATGTAGAGGGCAAGGGTACGATGGAGCTAGCACAATGAGTGGTGCTTATTCTGGAGTTCAAACTAGGATAAAACAAATTGAAAAGACAGCTACATTTGTTCATTGCGCTGCACATAACCTTAACCTCGTTCTCAACGATGCACTGAATGGTGTCCAAGAAGTATCAAATTTCTTTACAGTTTTGCAAGAGCTTTATAGTTTTTTTGGTTTCAGTATTAATAGATGGGATATTTTATCAAGCATCACTGGAGAATCAGAGGCAACACTAAAAAAATTAAATCCAACTAGTTGGTCTGGACGATTATCTTGTACAGTTGTTAAATTGCGCTTCTTAGATGTCATAAAGGCCTTAACAAAAATGAATTTTGAAAGTAAAAAAGCCGACGAACGTAATCAAGCTTTATCTCTTAAGAAAAAAATAGAAACCTTTAATTTCGTTATCACGCTCATTATTGTTACAAAGTTATTAACTATAACTAATTTGGCCTCTACTAAATTACAAAAAATCGATCAAGATTTATCTAATGCTACCAATTTATTAAAAATATGTCTAACTAATATAACAGATCTCAGAGAGAAATTTTCGGACATAATCACAGAAGCAAAATTAACTTGTCAGAAATGGGGTATTGAGATACACATATTTTCTAATAAGAGCTAGAACAGTTAAAAAACGTTATGACGAATTATCAGTAGATCATCGATTTAATAATGCTGAGGATATGTACAGAGTAAACGTTTTTTATAGGGTTGTGGATATTGTTACTCAGCAATTAAAAACTAGGTTTGAAGGAATGTTTCATGTAAGCGATAAGTTTATGTTTCTTGAACCCCAGCGCTTATCGCAACTAAATGACTTATAAATCATAGAACATGCTAATAAATTAAAAGAAAACTATGAGAAAGATATTAGTGAAGGATTTGCTTTACAATTAGTTCTTTTAAAAAATACTTTTAAATTCAAATTAGATTCAATTTTTACGATAAGAGAGTTACTCAATTTAACCTTAATTAAACATGTGGAACTTAGTTCTAGTTTTACTGAAGTAATCTCCGTATTAGTCTTATTTTTGACGTTGCCTGTTACGGTAGCCAGTGCAGAACGTTCGTTTTCAAAGCTCAAACTTATAAAGAACTTTATTCGTTCCACCATGTCACAAGTTAGACTAAAGGCATTGGGGTTACTTTCCATAAAAACTATGGAAGCTAGTAGAATGAACGTATCTGAATTAGTTCAGGCATTTGCCAACCACAAGACCCGTAAACGAGAATTCTAGGTATTGATATTTTCTTTGACACAGGTTTTTTTTCTTTTTTAAATATTTTCTTGTTCAGTTATGTAAAGAATTTGATTTGAAATACCTACCCTTTGTCATTGCTTTGTTTCTCTTTAAAATTGTGTTATCATGACAATACAATGGTAAAAAGAGACAAAAGTACCTAATAACTAATAAAGGTTTTGCATAGGTATACTATATGCATAATATGTTTTGTTTGTTTATCTCAATATATAAATATGTACTCGTATTATATGTTAGATTTTTCTACTTTTGTTTGGTATTTCCAACACATGAATATACCTCGTTTTGTGATATTTTTTATCTTTATTTTGGAATGTACACACTTATTCTCCTATGTGCCTTATTGTTTCATTTTCTAAATTATATACTTATGTATGTCTTTTGGGTTATTATTTTTAGAAAACGCTGGTTCATGACTACCCCTTACCCTTTACTTGTAAATACATATACTTATTTGGTCATTTATATGATGGGCCCCGGTAAAATCATTGCCAGGGGGTCCCGGATTTGAAGTTACACTACTGATGTATATGCTTTATAGATTGTGTACTTTTTAATACAGTGATATTTTTCAAACAACTACCGCAATCTCTAGTTCAGGGCGGGTACTTTGGGACCAATAAAATGAAAAAAAAAATTTAATCTGAAGTATTTTATTTCTATTGTATACATAAAGAAAAAAAACATAGCCAAATTAAGCCTATAAATGATATTACTTTAAATTTATATTTACTAAAAATTTGTACATTACTCTTACTCCTAATTAAGAGTAGTAAATCTTAAATTTAAAACATAACACATGCTAGGACGCTATGTTTTTTTTTTAAATAAAAAATAACATTGTATGAAACTGACAAGAGTTCTAATCAGAAGTGTCATTTTGACGGTCTTTTCTAAATATCAGTGATACGCTGTATGCATGTAATCCAAATCCTAATCCTAATGCAACGAATACTGGAGGTGTGAATATTTTGTCATCGCAACTGTTACCAGGAGTGTGCTAAAACAAAAAGAAAATCATACATTAACTAATGAAAATAGTAATAAAAAGTTCGGGCTACATATCAATATATTTTGTACAAATTTTATGAGATAATGATTTATTTTATTTAGTTCAATGTGCTCGACGGGTTGAAGATAAAAGGTTAACTATAACCATTGGTAGCAATAAATAACATTAAAATTATGTGATATTGAAAAATTGTTAGTTCATATTTTGTAGTAAAGTTGAATAATAGTTTGATTTTATGCGGATTTGAAGATCATTGTAGTTATTTTGTTGCTGCCTTCTCGTAGTATACTGTGCATTCAGTCAGGATGTGTTTGACAGTCAAGATTGACAGAATTGACATACTTGATGCCATTAGGTACCCGTGCGTTAGTTTGGAATGGCCAATTCTTAGCCTTCTTACAATAACCATTTCTTTTCTGGAAAGTGCTATTTGTAATTCTCCTTATTTCAGGTTTCAAATCCTTGTAGATCAGATATTAGAAAAAAAGAAAAAATGGAGTTTGAAATTTGGTTAAGAAAAAAGAAATTTCAGAAGTTTGTTAAAGGTCAAAAATGTCAAGTTAAAAGAATTACAGGTAAAAGAAAATGGCTCAAACGGTAAAGAATTATGCAATTGATGCTTTAAGCGGCAATAATTATTAAAACTGGAAGTTCCGAATGGAAATGATTTTAGCAGAAAATGGAGTTACAGAGATGATCAAAAAAGAAACTGATCCAAGTATTTTGGTCACGGAAAATGAAAAACGGCATTTTAATAAAAAGGATTGTAAAGCAAATTATTTGATTGTACATTGTACAATGCGTGGATGATAATCAGAAAGTCTACGAGAAAATAAGACTGCTTTTCAAATGTAGGAGGTCTTAAAAGAAAAGTACGAGAAGAGATGTTTGCCAGGCCAGCTGTTCTTGAAAAGAAAATCATTTTCAATCAAATTTAATGAAGGACAATCAATGGAAACATTTATTGGCGATATTGATAAGATTGAGGCAATTGAAATGTTCTGGTGCACAATTGAGTGATAAAGATCTGGTTTGTAATTTGCTTTTATGTCTACCCAAATCCTATGACATTGTGGCAGCAATAATAGAGAGTACTCCAAACATGACTTTGGAAACAGTTAAACAAAGATTGGTGGCAGTATTCGAGAAAAGGAGTTTAGGGAAGAATATACACGGTGGTCAGGATGATATATTTACTTTCAGTACACAAGAAAATGGGAAACGTAGAAGGTGAAATTTGTATATTTCCACCACAAGGAATCACTTGTGATCCTAATGCTGTTTTAAAATTAAAAAAATACTTATATGGGCTTAGGCAATCATTTAAGCGTTGGAACAATGAAATTGATAATTTTTTGTTTAGTATTGGTTTTGTTCAATCTGAAAATGACTATTGCTAATATATTTTAACTAAAGACAAGTATTTTCTGTTGATGTATGTTGACGATATCGTTTTAGTCGGTCGAGATTTAAAATAATTAAATAAAATTAGACAAATTAATGCGGAAATTTCAAATGAAGGATAAAGGGAAACTAAAACATTTTTTGACGTAATATTACTTATGATAGAGACAAGGGAGAATTGACAACAGAAGAGTAAAATTATATTGAAAATTTTTTGACAAAATTTAAAATGGATGTTTGTAACAGTTCAATTATACCTATCGATCCAAAGTTAAAATTTGAACCTTCAGATAGAGAGAAGACAGAAAAACCGAGTTAGTAGGTTGCCTTATGTACTAAACAATAGGAAGTAGGCCCGCTATTTGTTACTCTGTAAATTTTTTAGCCGCTATCAAGACAAAGCAACTGAAGAAAATTGGTCACATTTAATAAAGCGGGCGCTTAGAGGTATTTAAAGGGCACTATATATTTTTTTTATTTTTTTTACTTTATTAGCAATCAAAACATATACAGTTTTTTGGATTCAGAGCATGCAAGCTCTACTATGTCGTGAGGAGGTCTTCTCTTCTAGTAATTTTCTTACAAGTATTAGACATTCTTTAGGAGGAATTTTAGTGAACATATTAGTTATATCGAACGAAATGAGTTTATAGTTATCTTGCAAGTGGATTGCTTTCAACTTTTTGATTAGTTCTATTGAATTTCTAATTGAGTACTGATATTCATATCCGTAACTATTGAGTATATTGTTGAGCTTCTTTGCCAATATATTATTAGGAGCATTAACATAAGAAACCACAGGTCTAATTGGTTTCGTTATTTTGTGTAATTTAACGGTTCCATATAATTGTGGACAATGAAGATTCTTATGTATGATAGACCTTTTTTCGTAATCACTTAAAAGATAATTTGAATCATTAACAATATCCCTTACATTATTAGAAAACTTTTTTGTTGGGTCTGCATTAAGAACTTCTACATCGCTAGATTCTATAAAGTTATATATTTTGGAATTGTAATTTTCAGTCGTCAAAATGACAGTTGTGTTTCCCTTATCAGATTTTGTAACTGTTAGGTTATTATCTTCTTTTTTATTGCATTTAAAACTGTAATGTCATTTTTTGTTTGACGTTAAACTTATGAAGGTTCAATATTTTTGATTAAATTGGCAATTTTTAATTTCTCATAAAGAAAATTATTTGAATTAGATTTTAAAGCTATTTCTGACTCTGTAGCTATAATTTGTTTAATATTATTCGTAAATTTTGATGGTATGCTGTACTTTAAACCTTTATTTAAAAATTCTATTTCACTATCTGTAAAATTAGTGTCTGAAAGGTTTTCAATATCGTTTTAGTCGGTCGAGATTTAAAATAATTAAATAAAATTAGACAAATTAATGCGGAAATTTCAAATGAAGGATAAAGGGAAACTAAAACATTTTTTGACGTAATATTACTTATGATAGAGACAAGGGAGAATTGACAACAGATCAGTAAAATTATATTGAAAATTTGTTGACAAAATTTAAAATGGATGTTTGTAACAGTTCAATTATACCTATCGATCCAAAGTTAAAATTTGAACCTTCAGATAGAGAGAAGACAGAAAAACCGAGTTAGTAGGTTGCCTTATGTACTAAACAATAGGAAGTAGGCCCGCTATTTGTTACTCTGTAATTTTTTTAGCCGCTATCAAGACAAAGCAACTGAAGAAAATTGGTCACATTTATTAAAGCGGGCGCTTAGAGGTATTTAAAGGGCACTATATATTTTTTTTACTTTATTAGCAATCAAAACATATACAGTTTTTTGGATTCAGAGCATGCAAGCTCTACTATGTCGTGAGGAGGTCTTCTCCAGCGACAAGTCTACCCATTTTGTAGGTTCTATGCGCGGATGGAGTAAGTCTGTGTTGGTTTTCGGTAAATTGAATAATCAAGTACATTATTAATTCTTTGAATTTTTAAATCAAGAAAATTGATTGAGCTATTTTCTTCAATTTCTAATGTAAATTTAATTTTTGGGTGTAAATTATTGATGTGGTTGAAAAATACATCTAATTGTCGTTCACTACCCATAAAACAAGCTAATATGTCATCTACATATCTATACCAAAATAAAATATTTTTCGAAATATTACTTTCAAAGATCTTTCTTTCTAAATTATCCATAAAAATGTTTGCTAAAATAGGTGATATAGGGCTTCCCATTGGTAAACCTTCATTTTGAATATATATCTTATTGTCAAAAGTGAAATAATTCTGATTAATGCATACATCAAATAAATTAAGTATATCTGATATTATTCCTGGATTAATATTTTTATCTTCTAGTAATTTTCTTACAAGTATTAGACATTCTTTAGGAATTTTAGTGAACATATTAGTTATATCGAACGAAATGAGTTTATAGTTATCTTGCAAGTGGATTGCTTTCAACTTTTTGATTAGTTCTATTGAATTTCTAATTGAGTACTGATATTCATATCCGTAACTATTGAGTATATTGTTGAGCTTCTTTGCCAATATATTATTAGGAGCATTAACATAAGAAACCACAGGTCTAATTAGTTTCGTTATTTTGTGTAATTTAACGGTTCCATATAATTGTGGACAATGAAGATTCTTATGTATGATAGACCTTTTTTCGTAATCACTTAAAAGATAATTTGAATCATTAACAATATCCCTTACATTATTAGAAAACTTTTTTGTTGGGTCTGCATTAAGAACTTCTACATCGCTAGATTCTATAAAGTTATATATTTTGGAATTGTAATTTTCAGTCGTCAAAATGACAGTTGTGTTTCTCTTATCAGATTTTGTAACTGTTAGGTTATTATCTTCTTTTTTATTGCATTTAAAACTGTAATGTCATTTTTTGTTTGACGTTAAACTTTTGAAGGTTCAATATTTTTGATTAAATTGGCAATTTTTAATTTCTCATAAAGAAAATTATTTGAATTAGATTTTAAAGCTATTTCTGACTCTGTAGCTATAATTTGTTTAATATTATTCGTAAATTTTGATGGTATGCTGTACTTTAAACCTTTATTTAAAAATTCTATTTCACTATCTGTAAAATTAGTGTCTGAAAGGTTTTCAATATCGTTTTAGTCGGTCGAGATTTAAAATAATTAAATAAAATTAGACAAATTAATGCGGAAATTTCAAATGAAGGATAAAGGGAAACTAAAACATTTTTTGACGTAATATTACTTATGATAGAGACAAGGGAGAATTGACAACAGATCAGTAAAATTATATTGAAAATTTTTTGACAAAATTTAAAATGGATGTTTGTAACAGTTCAATTATACCTATCGATCCAAAGTTAAAATTTGAACCTTCAGATAGAGAGAAGACAGAAAAACCGAGTTAGTAGGTTGCCTTATGTACTAAACAATAGGAAGTAGGCCCGCTATTTGTTACTCTGTAAATTTTTTAGCCGCTATCAAGACAAAGCAACTGAAGAAAATTGGTCACATTTATTAAAGCGGGCGCTTAGAGGTATTTAAAGGGCACTATATATTTTTTTTACTTTATTAGCAATCAAAACATATACAGTTTTTTGGATTCAGAGCATGCAAGCTCTACTATGTCGTGAGGAGGTCTTCTCCAGCGACAAGTCTACCCATTTTGTAGGTTCTATGCGCGGATGGAGTAAAGTTTTTTCATGGTTAGACAGTCGTTCATGACGTTTCGTTCTTTTATGACATCTTTGACGAAACTGACGTTTAAGTCTTTACATAACGTTACACATACCATGGTGCATCAGCTATCATGCGAATTATTTTGGACTGGCTTCTCTGCATAATAGCTTTATTTGATTTATTTGCACAACCCCAAAGATCAATGCCATACATCCAGATAGGCTTGATTGTAGTTTTATAGAGTAGGAGCTTGTTTTCGAGTGTTAATTTGGATTTTCTACCAATTAACCAGTATAGATCTTTTACTTTCAGGTCGATTTGTTTGCATTTTTTAATGATATGGTCTTTCCATGTGAGCCTTGTATCTAGGTGCATGCCTAAATATTTCGTGTTGGTAGCTTGTGGTATTTGTACATTGTTCATATAAACAGGAGGGCACCGGTCTTTTCTTAGAGTGAAGGTCACTTAGGCGGATTTTGTTTAGTTTGTCTTGATTTTCCATTTGCTCAGCCACGATTGGATATCATTTAAATGTGTCTGCAGAATCCTGGAAGCTGCAACTGGACTTTCATTGCATGCTAATATGACTGTGTCGTAGGCGAAGATGTCCATAATGGTTTCAATATTTGCTGGTAGATCTGCCATGTATAATACGTATAGTAATGGTCCCAAGACGATCCCCTGTGGTACGCCTGCTTTTATTGGTTGATTATCGGAACTGCTTTCATTGATTTTTGTTCTAACGGAAGATTTTAACAGTTTGAAATATGTGTTTCTGGTGTGGCATGCTGTACTGCCTCTTTAAGCATACTGGCTAAAGTTGTTAATGCTTCATCTATTTCCGTTGTCGTTTTTAGTCTTATTTGCAGTTTAATGTCTTCTTCTAACTTGGATTGATGATCAATCCAATTTGTTTTGCTGTTGTGTAGTCTTCGGTTTGGTTTTTTATGGATGATAAAGCAGCTGACTGTTGCTATTATAGGAGTGGTCAGACGAGAGGTCATAGTTTGGGACAACTTCCATATACTCAGACGAAATACCATTTGTAATAAACGAATCTAGTAAATCAGGAACCTTGTTGGGGTCCGTTGGCCAATAGGTAGGAGTACCAGTTGATAGTGCTTATCTTGTATACTACTTACTAGCTCCCTTCCTTTTATTGTAGTAGGTCGTGACCCGTATACTGTATGCTTACTATTAACTCATAAGTTGACAATTTGACTTTTATGATTGTTGCTTGTATATGATCGAATTCATATTTTGATAGTTCTATATGGCTGATGGAATTTCTGATTAGTATGGCAGAACCAGCATGGGCAGTGTTATCAGGATGGTTAGTAGAGTATGTAGTGTACTGTGGAATCTTGAAATAGGATCTATCTGTGAAATGTGTTTCGCGCTTAGAGTAATAATAAACATAGAGAGGGCTATTCATTCATAAACACGTTTATTTTTGCGGCCAACAATTCTAAACACCAGTAGTGAAATAATGAATGAATTACAAAAAGTGGGGATGGTATTGAAGATACATGGCATTTCTAATTTCGGCTGTTTTCTGACAAAATTGGCACCGACGAACCATGATAATCCAAAAACATTAAATTCATTAACTAAAACGTTTATTTTCACACTAAAAAGTCTTGAAAAACACATCAAAACGAAAGAACTAAATGTTTACTCTCTAGTCGTATTGGCGATCGTATAAACAAACCACGTTTGACATTATTTACTACAATACTACTGCGTATTTAAAATGATCGTCGATCACACTGACGATATCTGCATCTCTCTTTATATGGTAATTAAACAAGGACAAAACTACTAAGTATATATTCCGTTAATCAACCGAAGTTACCAAAGCTTTCAGAATCGGTAAGAACAATTTTGACAGTGGACATCTGCTGGTGACCACGGTTGGGACTTATTTACGGAACGCGTCATTTGTCAAATATCGATTGGCAGTGTACCACATAGAAAAAGGATATTTCATATAAATTTCCTGTATTATACATACTTTTTCTATGATGTACCATATGTTTTTCCTGTATGTGTATGTTATTTTGATTATAGTTGTTCATTATTATTGGATTGTTGGGTACTGTTCTATTTGCTTCTCATTTTCGTGTTTTTTTCAACAAACATTACATACTGATTAATTATATGATAGATGGTGATGGATATTTGTTTTTAATCAATGAAGTTCTGAATTATAATATATATAATATTAATCTACCTCAGTCAACGAATCCATCGCAGTCCTAATTTATAATGAAAAATGTTTAAAATTAAAATTGTCTTGTGAATACAGCTTAAAACGTCACGTCAAACAATAATAAACCGAAGTTACCCTAGAAAATCGACGGTTGTTCTGGTGACAGAAAATCTACCGCTATTTCAGCAACCAAATTCCGTAAATAACCTTTGTTTCAGGAACCAACCGAACATTTCATATTTACGGGACGGAAAACTAGTAACCTAAATAACCAAGTTGATATACGGAATGTATACTAAATAGATTACTATTGACACATTAACAGGTACTGAAATTTTGATCAATGTTGCCACTTTTAGTTATAACCATAAAGGTATCTAAGGATACAACAAATTCTTGTTTAAAATTTATATAAGAATATGCCTTTATTAAATAAAATTCAAGTATTATTAATTAATTTTAAAAGCAGCTTCAAATGCATAAATTAGTATGACTTTTTTTTATTTGCATAACTTTTTAACAAATTTTCAAATAAACGTCTAATTTCCTTTTTCCCGCAACTAAAGAGGATTTGTAAATATGGCAAAGCAGTGGAAGTGTCCCGCAAGTGAGCTTAGAATGTGACTCAATGTTTGGGGCAGGAAAAAGTCAAAACAAACATATCTATTTTACTTGTTAATCTGAGGTTTCGCGTATCAGTAAGATATCAATTTTATTTTGGTGTAGAAATGTTTCGACTTCGTTTTTATATTGTAAAATCCCACTGGCATTCCACTGTGCAATTTTGATAAAGCTATTGAATTTTACTCACAAGCGTGGTTAGCATGTTTAAAACCATGCTGTTCTGTTGTTTGTGGAACATGTTTTTGAACTCTTCTCAAGAATTTGCTCATTATGCTGTTTATCTCTGTCATTTGTTCAGTTCTAGTTTTAGTTATATTAGTGTAGCTTATGGGTTGTTGCCTTGGATGTTGAGTGTGAGTTACTGGTATTGCCATAGTGGTTCTTTTTGGAGTTTCGTATGCACTGTGACGGATGTTAAATCTGTTATTCGCATTATTTGGTTTCAGAAGTTTGTGGTAGAACTCACAACCTTTATAGTTAGCCGGATGCGCCCCGATGCATAAAGCACATTTAGCTGGAGTGTCCCTGGTTTGCAGGCTGAAGTGTTGTGTGGTCCACCGCATTTAACGCAGACATATGGTTTGTTGAAGTAGGAGTGCATTACGACCATTTATGTTTTTTTCAAAAATTTCGATTGGGGGGGGGCAACTTCACTGAGTTATAATTTGGTCGCTGTTAACCAATATTTTTTATTTTATATATGTCCGACTTCAGTAAATAGTCTAGTTTTAAAAGCAGCAAAGCCGAGCATCATTATTTCAAAGTAGAGTGCATGTATTGTCTTATTGGCTATGGTACTGCAACATTGTGCGCCAATCTAAAAACATCCTATATCTAGTGGTAGTTGGGTTACTTCATTCATATGGCTGTTAACTACGCTCTGGGTAGCACATTGCTATATTTTATTATTTTGATCAAATTATTTACCCTACACTTGATATATTTAACGTTTATTGGCAAAATAAAAATGATGAATGTAGAAACGTGCTCTTTATTTTATGATTTGCATACCGGTCTATTTAAATTAACTACTTTTATTAAATAGAGAAATTTGTAGACGAATTCTATGATTAAATAAATAGTTATCAAGTACAGTTGAATTATTGGATCTTTACCCGTGCGTCATTAATATCTGATAACATAGCCGACATAATTATTAAGTGGCATCTCTTTCTATTAATAGTGAAGAACAGAACAAAATAATATTACATTTGTCGGTTATTTTATCAGATATTAATGACGCACGGGTAAAGATCCAATAAGTCAACTGTATAAGCTTCTAATATTTATTTTATTGAAGGCTCTATTTAAATACATACACTGATTACATTATGTGCATTTGGAATTTAAGCCATTGGTTAAAGAGTATGGAGTATATTTTATTATACAGTGCGAACATTTAGCGAATCCATAAATAGAAGAAGATATAATTTACGCATAAACGCTCGGATAAGTCAAATTTAAAATTTAATTGTTCTTCTTTTTACCACTTTGTTTCGATTATGACGTCATTAGAATATCACTGTGACGTCATCATAAAGCTGTTTTAAAGTTTAGCAATTTCACAGAAATGCAGATTCTTGATGTATTTTATCTTATTAACCTTGGTAGAAATGCATTGACAATTATATAAATGATATTAAAGTAGTTGTCAAATGTAGTTATTCTTTAGGTAATGTCGAAGACTGAACGAAATTTAATGGAAGAAAGAAGAAGCAGAGAGGTTACAATTCGAGCAATTAGTTTTCGTTCTCTGTATTTATGTCATTTTGATTAGTTATGTTGTATTAATAAGTTTGTAGTTATAAAATACAAAGGTATCTTTTATTTACAGTTTCCATTCGCTCTCTTCTTCTTTCAGCAACCCTTCACAGTCCACTCCTGGACTTAGGTCTCCCCTTATATTCTTCCATGTTTCTTTTTCCTGTGCAAGTTGATGCCATATATGTTGCCCACTTTGTTTTTAATATCGTCGAGCCAGCGTAACTGCAGTCTACCAACGTTGCGTTTATGTAGGCGTGGCCTCCATTGAATGATGCGTCTTGACCATCTCAAGTCGTCCCGTCGGGCAATGTGCGCTACCCAGGTCCATTTCAGGTGGGCTATGCGTGTTATGACTTCCTCTACTTTAGTTCTTTGTCTAGTACTCTCGTTTGTTATATGGTCTCTAAGGCTTATTCCTAACATCATCCGTTCTATGGCTCTTTGAGTGGTCCTAAGCTTGTTAGCTGATTTAACAGTGTCATCACGGGTAATAAGCAGGTATTAAAGACCTTTCGTTTCAAATTTTTTTTATTTATTACATGGAATAAGTATTAACAATTCCAAAATTCTATTCTAACATTGTGTAGTATGGCTATTGATACATGAAGTGATATTGATTAATGCAGAGAATAAAGACGAAGACAAATACGACTAATTTACAAAAGTGTCCCTTCATACACCGAACCTTTTAATATGTTCACAAATACTTTTCTTGAATTGTCTAATTGACATTGTCTAATTGACATTGTCCAATCTATTTCAGTAACATTATTTATCCTATTGGCAAGTTTTAATACGGTCTCCAGAGGAGAACAAACTGAGATTCTTAATCTTCCAATGGATAAGGATGATCGAGTTAACCTTGATGGAACTTTGAAAGGAATTAAGTACAATAAATTACTTGATGTCGATATACAATTTATTATTTTATACAAGAAAATCATCATGTTCAATTTACGTCGACTAGTGATGGACATAACATCAAATTCTTCCCGTAAACTAGTTGTTCTGATTGTTATATAATCCGGCCAACGCTTAATTTTTTATAATACAAGAACCGTAAGTATTTATTCTGCACTTTCTCACTATTTTCCAAGTACATTTGAGGTGGATCTCCCCAGATCATAGACCCAAACTAAAGTTTAGGTCTTACTAAGGTATTGAACAACTTTTTACAGTCTCAGTATTTGAGAAAAGAGTGGTTTGTCTGAAGACTAGACCCATTATACGATTGGCACTCTGATTGATTTCTGTAAATGTGCAAAAAAAGACATTTGACTGTTATAGGTAATTCCAAGATCCTTAACTTCATCCTTCCTTTTTAATACTTCTTGGTCCATTAAATCATCAAAAATAATACACTCCTTTTTCTTAGATATAGACATAACACAACATTTTTCAACAATAAAACATAATTTATTCTCCTTGCTCCATCTAATTATGTTGTTTATATCTTTTTGCAGTAGTATGCAATACCGAACAGTTTGAATCTTCCTGAACATCTTGAAGTCATCCGCAAATACCAAACTCTCAGAATTCGAAACATAACCTGGAAGATCATTGATAAATAAAATAAACAATAGCGGACCAAGGTTTGATCCTTGCGGACCTCCCGAGTTTGCATGGAATTTTCCAGATGTATTTCCGTTATGTTTTACTACAAAATGCATGTTACGTAGATAGTTTGATAAAGTTCCAATAAATTATTTGACATTCCATAATTGTGTAATTTTTTAAGCAATATGTCATGATTAACTTGATCGAAAGCTTTTTTAAAATCTGTATATATGACTTCTAGTTGTAATCGATCCTCGAACGTATCATTTACTACTTCCCTAAAATTAAATAAATTGGTGTTTATTGAGCGCCCCGACGTAAATCCATGCTGTTGTTCATCAATTATATTATTTTTTACGTGATTATAAATTTTTAGATATATTATCTGTTCAAAAACCTTAGAAACAGCACACATAATCGACACACCCCTGTAATTTTCAACAATATGTCTATCTCCAGATTTGTATATAGTCGAGTATAATGATAATTTCCATTTTTCTGGAAATTGGGCTTTTGTGAGAATATTGTTATAGATATGCAATAAAGGTGTCCCTAGCCATTCATAGCATCCTTTTAGTATGTATGGAGGAATTCCGTCGGATCCAGCCGCTTTTTTGAGTTTTAGTTTTTTTACTGTAATCTCAGAAATATTGAAAATAGATTATTACTAATTAAATCCTTGAAGTCGATATTATAATTAGACTGTTCGGGGCAATGCACCGATGCAAAATATTTAGCAATTTTTTCCTGCTGCTTCCCCTTCGACAACTTCTCCATCCTTAAATCTAAATGTACCTACCTGCTTAGAAAAACTATTATTTTTAACTGTCTTCAAACAGTCTTCAACTGGACGCAAATACTTTTTATGCTCGGTGTTTATTAATGTCTTCTCGTTTCTATATACTTTTCGTTATAATAGTTTGAAATAAATTTTAATTTTCGGTGATTATTTTTTTCCTTCAATAACTTTTTAATATCCTATGGTAAACCATATGGGAAATTTTTTAAACAAGTTTTTATAAACTTTATATTTGGGAACCGGTGTTTCAAATACACTATACATTTTCTTGTAAAAATTATCCAATGCAGTATTTACATCTGTCTGATCAGTAATGTCGTCCCACGCTATACCCCTTAGCAATTTGCTCATATTTTCAAAGTTTATTTGTTTAAAATTGTACTTATTACTGTTGCCAACCTTGGTGACCACATTATCGACTACCTTATTAAAAGTTACATTGATGTCTAGAGATGGGTGGAAACAATCTTCCGTTACTAAAGGTAACAGTTCATGAGATACTATGCAGTTATTTATCATTTGGGTGGAGGTAATTACCAAGTCTAGAGTTCTATTTTGATGATTTTTTATGCGTTAACGAATTATAACTTAAAAAGTCAATCAGAACGTCTAGCGCTAGTATTTGTAAAGCTTAGAGTTTTACCTTGAATTTCCGGTAAGTTGAAATCACCCAGAATAAATGTATTATTAATACTAGAGATATGTTGTTGCAGTAATTCCAAGCAATTCACATAATCGATTAGATGAGCATCCCGTGGAATGTATATGCCGATAATTTGAGCTTTAAATTTATTATTTATGTTTATATCAACCATCACTATCTCAAAAATCGATCGATGTTGCACATAATTTAAAATTTTGTATTTCCGCTGTACTGCTATCATAACACCCCCGCCCCTAGATTTTCCGGTTATTTCCAAATTTTTATCTGATCTTATTACGTTATACACATTTAAATCAACAAGTTCCCCATCTGCTATGGGCCATGTTTCAACTGCCACAATCATATCATAATAATTTTGTAAGCAATTATTATAAAACTCAGCCGTCTTCGTCCTTAATCCTCTACAGTTTTGAAAATTTATAAAAATATGTATCATTTTGTGTATAGTCATTGAGACTCCTGAACTATTTAAATGTATAAAGAAAGGAATAATGCAATTACTTAGTTTCTAATCCTAAAAAAATCGCAATCAAGCAAACTTTCTTTCAAGGTGTGTAGAAAGGTACAATTGAAAATACAAGTTCCCAACTTACAGAATATTTCTCTTATCATAAATGACAGCATAAAAAGTTGTAAATAACTACTATTGAAAATGTTTAGTTTTTTGAATTATGTAGAATATAGCAAAGCTATCCATAAACGTAAAATAAAATAATTATTGAAGTATGAGTATACATAAAATAAAATAATTACAAAAGATCTTCAATTGAGTCAATCTTCCTTATTTCATTCCCAACCTTTATAAAAACTCTTCCTCCATTGCTCCACGCCTGTTTCTTTCTATACTTCTTTTTAGCTTCGGATAGTAATAAATATTTGCTTTTTGCTAAATACTCGTTGACGAAAATGTTTGTTGATTTTAGTTCTCTTCTAGCCTTCAGAACAGCATTTTTTTTAGTACTGATAGAAACTCAACTATCACTATTCTATTTTTAAAATTACCATCATTCATTTTTCCTAGTCTGTATAAGTTACCAACATCTGATTCAAAACATTTCACCTTCATTGTATTGTTTACGATATTCAGCATAATCGACATTAAGCTCTCACTATCAGTTTCACCAATGCCGTCAAATCTTAGAGTTTTTCTTCTTTGGTAAGTATCTATCTCATCCAATATTTTAGATGTATCCCTTATCTTATCATCGGGAGCTACTATAGTATTACTAACTTCTATGATTTTATGTGATATATTATATCATTAATTCCACCTTCCATTTTGTTGATCATTGCAGAAAATTTCTCTTCCATTTTATCCATACTCTTATCTCATTTTTCCTCTATTTTTTGCCACACTCTCGATGCTATCTGATCGACTGTCCCTTCGTCTAACGATTGATTCGTGTTTCTTGATTTAGACATAGTTTAATTTAAACTACACCACAACGTGTATAGAACATTATTCTGTTGCATACAGTTGAAGATTTGAAATTTCTTGTATAACTTATGGTCTTTTTGACTTTATCGTATATATCAATAACCTCTTATTACTTTGTAAGTTAACTGAGATAAATCAACAAAATAGTACTAAAAACAGTTGCTTCAATTCGAATTAATTTCAGGAGAACTCACGTACACGTCTATAGGCAGCGAATGACCATACTCCATTTATAATTTATTGGAATAGTTCGATATCTCAAGACGTGTGACAGTTTACCCGTGGCTGCCCATGTCAAACGAACACATCTGTTTATTTCGGCGGTTTGAATTTATTTGTCTAATTTGATGCAATGTCCCAAATATACATATTCTTCGACGTTGTCAACGATGTGGTCTCCTATATGTACTTGTATATTGTCAGGTGCCATGATTTTTGTTTTATTTAAATTCGTGGTCAATCCTATTCTTGCGGATTCTCTTTGAAGTTCTTCCAACATCTCTTGTAATTCCATTTTATTCTGGCTAAAGAGCACTATATCATCCGCAAAACGTAGATGGCTCAGATTTTTGCCGTAAATTTGGATGTCTCTCTTATTCCAGTCTAGCGCTTTAAAAGCATCTTCCAGTGCAAGTGTGAACAGCTTTGGGGAGATGGTATTGCCTTGTCTTACTCCTCTTTTTATTTGAATTCGGTTTGTTTCTATCTCTTCCGTGATTTTAACGGCGATTATCGCCATAATACAGAGCGAACGGCGACAATAACTATATAAGTTACAGCTTATATATTGAAAAAAATTATGAAAACTGAAATCTGGCCGTTCTATCCGGCCGATTTCCTTCATTTTTTTTAAATTAAATGTATTTAGACACAGATATGTCAGCAATCATTGAAATTTACTCAACTCCCACCTTACTCAAGTTATACTCAAATGCGATTCTTCCCTGTACATTTCTTATAGAACACATTCACTCAAGCAATTCGAATTCGCATAGCTCGTCTTCTAATGAATGCATCTTGATCGTTTCACTCTCAGAACTCAGTGGATCAGAGCTACTAACTGCTTAAATTCGTTGATTTTGAGGAAAGTTATGCGTGCACAATCAACTTTACATTCAATTTTTTCAAGATTTTCCTTCAGTCAAAACTCTATAGCTAGAGTTCTAATTAACGTAGGCTGTTGTCACAAGTCTCTCAGTGCATCAAGCCGTTTCTTTTGAGCTATTAACTGTTTAAATTCGTTGAGTTTGAGGAAAGTTGTGTATGCACAATCAACTTTACATTCAATTTTTTCACAACTAATATTGTCTGGAAGGAAGTACTGTAAAATGATTTTATGTAATAATTACACCCTCTCATGCATAGTCTATTCTAATGCTGCGGAGCAGCACGGGTCCTCTAGTAATTATAAAATTAAAATCACACTTTGTCTGAAAATTATAGTTCTAATGGTGTAAACCTAATTTAATAACTATGTATAACACTTAATTATAATTACTAATCTGGCTCACATTTTGTAATAAACAAAAAATAATTTCAGCATATGTAAAAAATCTGTGTTCAAGAATAAACTATAAAAACCAATCCATCATGTGTACCAGAAATCCTTGTAAACAGGTAATAACATATACATGCATCATATTTCAACTTTATTGAAATTGATATTGTTTTTTATGAGGAAGTTATTTGAGAGGTTTTCAATTTAAATATCAAATTGATATTTGATATCAGAGATCAAAGATGAATAATGTTTAAGCCACTATTTATTCTACATTTAAATGAAAATATTTGGGCAATTTCCAGACTTTGAATCAGCTAAAATAAAATATCAATATTTTCAATGGACATTTCGTACTTTGTCCCAGTGATTATAAAAACAAATACTAATTATACATAATATTGAAACTAGTTATATTTACAGCTTTGTTTATAGACTTAAAATTGTGCATCTAAACCAATTTGGCAACATAAGATACAAAATGAATTCTAGAAATATGTATAATCACTTATGCAATACAAAAATCTGGTACTGGCGCTAATTTGTTATTTATAACTTATTTTAAGTTTTAATTGTGTTGAATGTTAATATTTCTCCTGTGGCCAAGTAAAAAATACTTGGCATCAACACAAAAAATGATCACATGTAAATATCATTCTAATGGGAGTTTTAACCTCTGCAATTTATTATTATTAGAGAATTCTCTGAATAGGAAGGAATCAATGTCAAGGTGAATTCAAAAAATGAAATAAGCTTCGATCCAATAAGTAAATAACTTAAACACAAACACCTTAATATAGCATGGCTTTTAAAGACAATGATGAAGACCGATCATTTTTCAGTATATACCTACATAATATTTGCTAATAAACCTAATACCATAATAAATATTTGTTTTGATATAAATGATCCCATTCTTTTTTATTTCTTATCAGACCTCTAGATTTGGTTCAAAGATGCCCTCTTTTTGTGATATTGTTTCATATCATCCCTCTTTTTTGTAATCATCAAATGTTTCAGGTTTTGTTGGTTATGGTCTATTTATTCTAGTTCATTTAGATATTTTTCTGCTTCTCATACTTTTTTGTTTCTTTCATTGTTGCTAGTAGCTTAACTGACGTTTTTCTGTAATGTCTAATCTTGCCAAATCTTCTCTTATTCAGGTATTTCTAATTTTATCTTGTTTTGTAACTTCTAGCCTTCATTAGTATCATGGTGTAATTTCGTGGTATTTGATGTAGCGTTATCAATTTCTACATCTCCTTCTCCTTGTTCATACATTTCTTCACCCAATACTTAAAAACTCCTATATGTACGTTGTCTAAGTTTTTATTAAATTCTACATGGCATTACCCATGACATTCGTTTTATTTTATATCTCTACAGAAGATGTCATTCCACATTAGGGTTGATCGAAAATATTTTGTTTTTTTTAGGTCGGCCTAGGTCGCAAAAGTTGCTAAGCCCTCATAGGAGAAGAAAAAACAAAACAAAAAATGTTTCCAGGTGCCCCACCTACTCAAATTTTTTTTTATTTTTTTTTATTTTTTTTTTATTTATTTTTTACGGCCAATGTGGCATGATGTTTTAAACAGTCAGACAAGGATTTTACTTAAAAAATAATAATTTAAGCATTTTTTTCAGGTGCACCAGCCATAACGGGCCGTGGCATGGTGGCGCAATGTTCCAAAGATTCACATAATAAATTATGTTTCAATTTATTTTTCTTAAACTTTCCCTTTAGGTGCCCCATAGGTACTTACATTCCAAATGACACTCTTTTTAGGTTGTCAAAAGATAGGGGTAGAAAATTATTAAATTAATCTATTTATCAAATGAGTAAAAATTTAGAATACTTTAGACGACAATGTAATTGATTTATTAAGTAAATAAATTCCTTGACACGGTGTTTTTTTTAATTTATTTTCAGTATACGCTTTTTCCCATTCATTAATTATTTTATTAATTCAACTACTTATTTCTTTTTGTTACAGAAACATTAAGCAGAATGAGTTCAGGTAGCCTTCCCACTAGAAATTCTTCTATTTGCCCTATATTTGGCCACCCAACCGAGATATCATCAAGGGTTCTTCCTACAAATGCAAACATTATTCGAAATTTTTTACTGGTTAGAAAACACACAAAAAATCTTATGGCAAACAAAGACCCACCTGTTTCAATGATTTCGAAAGAGATGGCAAAGGCTTTGGAAATTATATGGAACAAGGCTTCTATTCCAACAGTTTCAAACGAGAAAATCGGTGAAAAGATAACGAAGGTTAAGAACGACTAAAACCCTACAAAGGTAGAAAGGAATCTAACAGTTTTATAAAGAAATTGGACAAAGTGAAGTGTAAGTGGGAGCAAACCCTTTTTGACATTGCCTACTGCAAATGTGTTGATTTTGCATTATGTTGCTGCTCAAAAGAAAGAAAGGTTCCAGTAAATGAAAGAGTATTTTTGACCGATCAGCAAAGTGCCAGGACTATGCCTTCTGAAAACTTGGTACATTTGGTTACTTATATTATGAAAGTATATGGCCCAATATGGTTTATTATCAAAGTAAAGCCATTGTGCATCGAAGGTCCTAAACACCTATGGAAGTTGATCGCATACTCAAGATATATGCCGGATTGGCTTAGGAACACAGTTGACGTTGTTATTCAAAGAAATGGATTTTTTGCACACATGGAGAATTTGCTCCTAGCTATGTTGTATTACGATAGAATTACTATTCGAAGATTAGCTGTCTGTAGAGTAATTTCTGCTAAACAGATGAATCGAAATTCTTCTGTCAGAAATTGTCGTGTGCCCAAAATAAATATGGAAGCTAACTATTACATAGATTTAATTAATTGAGCTGACATAAATGAGGGATTAGATCCTCCAGTTTTAAAAGACATCTTGGATGGAGACTTAGAAAGTTTTGTATCAGACATCTCAACGAAATTTCCATATTTATCTAGCTTTCCATGCCACACATAAGGAACTGAACGGTGTGAAAAATTGGTAACCGAGACTGCTTCACTTGTTTGTGGACAAGAAAGAAGAGACGGCTTTATAAGATCCAGGCTTGAGTCAAAAACCATAATGAAAATTTTTAATACAAAAGCAGATTTTAGATTCAAATGATTATTTTATGTTTTATTCTATTATTTGATTTTAACATATTCGTGTTTAGTTTATTATATCAGCTAGAATAATGATTTTTTTTCGTTTATTTTCATAATAATGTAACAAACTTAGTAAAATAGGAAAATTTAAAAACTAGATTTTTATTTGGGACACCTAAAAAATGCTCATACATGTTGTTTAAGTTTTTATCTAGGGGTGCTTCTTAGACGTGACTATAACGTTTTCTAATAGGACAAAAAAAAATTTTAAAAATAAAATTCTTTTTTAAATTTGGGTGGGGGCACCACAAGAACTAAAAAAAAGAATAAAAATGTTTTCTTTAAAAACACGCATAAATGGGCTTAGCAACTTTTGCCGATCGGGCCGATAGCAATAAAAAACTTTTATAATTTCACTATATTTTTCGATCGACCCTATTCCACTTGTTTAAATTTTGTGCAATCTTTTTCTGTCACCCCAAGCAATTGAATTATTACTTCTACCTTCAAAATCTAACACTTTTTTTTTATTTATTTAACTGCAAATTTACAATCTACTACAATATAGAGTAATAAGTAAATAGAATAATGTGAGTTGGTGGCTTGAATCAGGTACCGTCCATTAACAGTTCTGTAGATTTTTGCAGATCTTCGGGCCAAATTCTTTTTAGTCTTCTCTCTTCTGATGGTAGGTTGAACAGGTTACTGGTAAGTTGATTGCTATGATCGGTGCATCGCTTTCTGTATTTATTTGAGCGAGTTGTGATGATGTCTTTGATATGTGGTATTCTTAGATCTCTGTGTAGTGTTATTTGAAACATACCATGAAGCATTTATTAATAGACGGAGGGTTTTAGATTGGAAGGACTGTAGGATCTTGGTGTTAGATGGTTTGCTGCAACCCCACAATTCAATGCCGTATGTCCATATAGGTGTTAATATTGTTTTATAGATTAAGATTTTGCTTTCTGTAGATAGTTGTGATTTTTTGTATTGGCGCATAAAAAGAATTTTCCCAATTTAATCAAATGGTGATAAAAGTATTGATATCTGGTAATGTAAAACAGAAAAGAAATATCATTCTCTTACCTACAGCTACTATAATATCAAGTTAGCATTATAATTTTCTAATAAAAAGACCTAAGTATTGAGAAAATTGAAACAGTTTTGTAAACTCATATACTATATTTTTAAAATATCCTCCATGGTAAAGATTTTTGGCCAAGTATTTTGACCTACTGTTCAGAGTCCAGATTATAACTAAATTTTCAAAATATTAAAACAGTGGCAAAACCAACAAAATATTAGCAGACAATTTAATCCCCAATGCAAAGACAGATTGTCAGTATTGTATATTACTACAAAATCCGTATCACTTGGACAGTCAGGGACTTCTTTATTTAAATAATATATTCATGACCCATTCATCAACCACTATACAATAAACTTACACCCATGGGTCTTCTGGGTCATTAAAAATATAGCAATAAATGATAAAAATAATGTACACTTGTCTTTTTAGGAGATAAACTAACAAAAGTTTATGCAGAGTTAATTTAATATATTTGTCATTGTTTATATAATTCAATTCAATGTATTATTTTTGTAAATAAGAGCTATCACTTTTAATGGATTGATGCGTAATTTTAAAACAAGAAAGTACAATCAATATTATTGGGAATTGGTTTCTACTGAAAATAAGCTTATTTTCTTATCAAAGTTATCATACTAAATTAAGAATATTTATTTTGTTTATTATGTATGCATCTATTGTTTAGTCTCTTTAATGCCAAATATAGTGGAAGTATGTTGAACATTGTTATTTATGATTATGTCTTTTTATATATTTAATGACTTTATCAAGTACAAGACATGAACTCTATCATTTTGTTGGTTTAAAATTAATGAATGGTCAGATTTGTTGCCCCAAAGTTCTTCAAGTTACTAACATAATATTCCCATCTGAAGTATCGGGCAAACAGATTTTGGTTTCTATTTCTTTTGTTATATCTATGTAAATCTATTATATTTTTTCAATTGGGAATTTATTTAGTAATTAGTAAATTTCAAGATACTATTATCAGATTTTTGGAATGGGAGTAAGACAATATATAAATATATACTCGGTAACATTAAAAATGCAACACCTAGTAAATATCAATATATTTTAATAAATTTTGGCTGATAGACTGGGTATATGTACTACATTCATTCATTAAAATTTGAACGAAATTTAAAAAAGGATCTATTAACCATTGGTATATAATAGAAAAAATGTGAGTATTTGTTTATTGGCATTTTATATCTTCGCTATTGATGTAAACGTTTATGATGCCTTATGTACATAAACTCAATAATTTTCACCAATTAAGTGAAAGGTCAAATGATAGCTAATTGCTAATAGAGTAGTCAGAAATGCATCAACTGTAATGGGATATTGAAATACCTGGACAGAAGAGCAGAGACACCATCTTCGCAGAGCCACCGGAGCTGTGTGAAGGACTAATAACCGCAAAGAACTTCTTCTGAGAAGAAGTGCTTTTAGGGATTTGTTGAGTACCACAAGATAAACTGCTAATGAGTGGTTAACTGCTACACAACACCTCTCTGTAAGCTCAATTAATTGTAGAATAAGATTGTTTGGCCCACATGCCTTTTGGCCAATTCTCATCCTACCATTGACTCAAACAGTCAATGTGTTATGATTTGGGGTGCTATAACATATGGAAGTACGTCTCCTCTAGTATTGTTGGAGTGCAATATGCTTGCACAAAGCTATATTCATAAAGCCTTGGAACCTGTCACATTGCCCTATCTACAGAAGCTAGGAAACCCCATTTTCCAACATGTATGCTAGGCCGCATACTGCTGAGGTCACTATAAGGTTTCTTTGTGATGATGAAATGCTTCCATCTACACCTCAGACACGAAAAACAAATGCATCAGACAGTCTACCACAGGAAGATACCAATCGCCTTGTACATTACAGGAGACCATTAATTTAAAGATGCTCTAATGCATTATTGAATCTCTAATTTATGTGTTACAAAAATTATGAAATTTTAATCAGTTATTATAATATATGTACCCAGTCTACAAACCAAAGCTTATTAAAATATATTGATGTTTACTAAGTGTTGCATTTTCAATGTCACATAGTAAATAAACTCCAACAAAATAAGATATATTTTGTAATATAAAATGTTTAGATATATTATAATTTCTTATTATGATTACAAATATAATTGAAAAATAAGGTGAACTTATAGGTACACTTAAAGAAAATGATTAAATTACCTTGACTATTATTCTGAACAAGTTTACATGGCTTTGGAATATTCTCATTGGTAAGTTGGTGTACATGCTTGTTTTGGTACTTTCAAAATGCTGTTTAAGTATCAAGCACTCCAGTACCTGAAACCAAATAAAATATATTTACAAAACAGTAATCAAATTAATATGAACCGAAATATTTTCAAAATTACTTCCCTCTCTCTCCCCATACATTTAGTAATCTAAATATTTCTACTATCATTAATGAAAACAAAGTGGTTTGCTGATTATAAAATAATTTGGAAAATTTAGTAACAAAGTTAGGGACAAGTAGTCCCCCTTGAAGATGAAGGGATAACAAGCAAAATATTAGAAGCCAGAGCAATAAACAAAATGAACAGGATGCATAACTAACATTAACAAAACAACAGAGAAGAGATGAAATAAATTACATAAGGTGATGCTATAAATCAAGGACCAGAAGGAATGGAGAGTTCTAGAGGAAAGATCTTTAGATAAAATCAACATATAAAGCCTAGAAATATATATAAGGTTCAAGTATTAATACAAGAAATACTGATTCCAATCATTTTAAGATTTTTACAACTGCTTACCTCTTAATGAATCGTACAGTAAATATTCTGGTTGGAAATTAAATTATCTAATTCTACTCTACACTAATATATACCTACTAAATTATTATTTAATTACATAATATTTAGAAAATAAATATAGGAAATTTTATTGTTTGCAGATAATTACTATCATTATCAGGCCAGTGGTCGAGCTGAGGGAGGATGAGGTGGGATGCCATCCCCTCACTTAAATATTTGTAATAAAGTCATCCCCCTAGTCTCTAGTGTAATTCCTGAGACTGGTTTAATTATGATTAAAAATACACAACAAGTTATGGATTCAAAGGAGACGAGGAAAATCTTACATGGTTTGAATTTTAGTTATGAGAAAATAAATAGAAAGAGAGTCCAAGAAAATGGGAGACTACCATGAAGAAATGAACACAAAGGTATATGAGAAGTAGTTTGGACGCATTACTGAAAATTTGGAACCAGAATCTTTCGTCCTTATAGATAATGCTCCTTTCCAGTCAATTCTGTGAAAAAACTACACAACAGGCATGGAAAAAAAATCAAATTCATGAATGGGTACGGGATAAAAGCATCCCTTATGATGAAAGCAGTGTAAACAACGAATTGTGAAGATACATGCCTATAAATATAAGAAATTTGCAGTAGATAAATTAGCATTAAGTCATGGAATTACTGTATTCAGGTTACCCCCATATCATTGTGAGTTGAATCCAATTGAAATTTACTGTCTTGACCCTTACTTCGTGGAATCTACTCATATTACTGTTTTAAATTAAACTCTTTGTAGATAATTCCACAATATATGGGAAAAATATTGAAAATTCAAAGATATTTAATATCGAAACAATTGTCAATATCTTAATTTTTAACATTTTTTCAATATATTGTGGAATTCTCTAGAAACAGTTGGTTTTATTTAAAACAGTAATGTGAATTAATTTGGGCACAAGTTAAATGGGATGTGTCATGGGAAAATTGAACGTTTAAGTTAGCCGATGTGGAATGAGTGGCAACAGAAAACTGGAGCAAGTGTATTGCTCATATTCAAAACGAAGAAAAAAAAATGTCGGATGTAGATAATATGGCTGATAAAAGTTATTGATGATATTATTATCAGTGTCTGTAATAGTGATATTGATGATGAAAAATCGGGGAATGACAAAGGGTAATAAGTTCTATTGTTTTTCGGTGTTAAGTGTTTCATTTTTGTAATTCTTATTTTTGTACCTATGATTTCCATTATTGAAACAAAAATTTCCTATTGTTTTCGTTGAGGAATTTTCTTTATTTTATAAATCTATTATAAATATTAATTTATTCTTGTTAATTGTTGCTGTTGTGACTTGAGAGTTTTCTGTTTATTTTTGTTATGGAATTTTTTCTTACTTTAGTTTATTTAATGAATTAATTTTGTTTATAATATTTATTTTTTATTTATGCATAGTAATCTGAAACAGTTTTCCTTTCGGTTTTGTTAAGGAATTTTGTTTATTTTATGAGAAATTGTTAAGTTTATGTGGGGTATATGGCTATTGGCGAGCCACCCACAAAAAACGGTAATGCAGCATAAGCAATACTTCATGAGTGGTGTGGAAACTTGCTTGTAATTACAATGTTTCCCATGTCCAAAAAATAACCTCGTCACAAAAAGTATCACATGATTATATTATGATAAAAAATAGCCAATCTAAAAGTCGAATACTAATCTCTTTAATATATTCGATAGTTATTCTGGCAATGTGCGGGTGAGTGTTGTCTTCATCAGAATAAAATTATCTTCAATAACTGGAGCAACGGTACAACATTTTCTTCAAGAGCATCACTTATATACTGATCAGCTGTCAAAGATCCCCTTCGAATGACTGTTAACTCTGTGTGGCCTTCAAAGCAGATACCATATCATGATTGACCCACCGCCAAATGTCTTGCTGTTCTTATGCTGCAATGAGTAAATTGCCCAACCCCTCATCTGTAAACTGAAATTTGTCTATCGGAGCCATAAAGTGCAAATCTCAATTCATCCGTGAACAAAACATTAGCCCCAGTCATTGATGCCGCAATTGTCAAAATCTTAATCATGCCACACTGTGTGCCCTTGTTAGCAACGGGGCACTAACAGCCATTCTGCCTCTGACTTACCGTAATCGGTTTCTAACTGAATTGACAAAAATTCGAACACTGTGAACTATAGTATCATTTATAGCTGCCTGACTGTAACATGAGATATTCGTAAAGACTGCAAACGTAAATAAGTCATCTACAGGGTTGTTGCATCTAGAACATCCTGGAACAGACCTTCGATTGTAACTTCTTGTTTCTCTGAACCTTCTAATCACTCTGGATATGATGGATTGATTGATTCCCATAACTTCAGCAACATACTGCTGTGATCAACCATATTCAATTCAAGCCACTATTTGAGCCGCGTGGCACTAAATTACTCATTTTTTGATATTACTACTCAATACAACCTTTAGATGGAAAATCAAGCAAAAGTACTCCATTAAACTAATTTCAAAACACCAACACTAATAAATTATACCTGTCATTTCTTATTGTATAATTTCTGCTAAAGAAGAAATTCTTGTAAATGGTAAGGTAAGAATCTGTAAGTTTAATTATTTGTTTACACAAAAGTCTATATAGGACTATTTCATGACATGTGAGCACATCAACTACATGTAATGTAAATGAAAATAATTACAATCTGTGAATATTCTAAATCCAACAAAATGGCCGAAAGGCATACCACTAACTTATGATGATGAAAGTGTTGTGTTTCTTGGCCAAAAATTCATAATGAAACCAAGAGAAAACATGGAATAAGAAAATATATTGAAAATGAAGGCAGATATATTCCTGATGAAATAAAACCTTCAATAACAGCAATGAAAGCAATAATAAATTCAACAAGTGAATGTGAGCAAGTTTTCAGTCCAATATACAAAGTACAGAACATCTAACTGTATTTTCATAAAAACTAGGGGGCCACCTTTGCATCAATTTCAAGCGGAATATTATGTAAAGGAATGGTTTGCAGAGCTAAAGAAGATCCTAGCATCAACCAGTATTTTGCAGAATTATGGAAATTATGTTAAGTAAGTTAATTATTATTTTTAATGTTTAGTAAGGTAGTGTGATTATTTATTTTTCAGAAAATGTCTGCTACTGTCTTAAACAATAACAATTATTATTACAACCCAATATACTTAGTTACTTGAATTTTTGTTAATTTTTTGAAGTCCAGTAAATTTTTAAATATATATATGCAGATATGCTTTTTTACTTATTTAAATTTATGGTAATTACATCCCTCCCTTCAGTAAATGATTCCTAATTCCACCACTGTATCGGGCAAACCTAATTAAATATACAAACTCACCTCAAAAGTTTGTGCAAGTATACATCAACATTAGTAATGTTTTTTTTGTGTATTTAAATTCTTCAATTTCTTTATATCATCAAATAAGTGAAACTATTTTTTGTTACTTCCGCAAATAAAAGAAAGTGCACAAGTAGCAAATAAAAAACTAAATACCTTGAAACTACTAAAGCACCTGATAAACTGCTGCATATCTTTTTATATCATTTTTATTATTTAAATTTCAACAAACCAATTTTAATTACATTCTAGGACTTCTTTAAATTCAGTTCATAATGGGTGAAGTAAAACAACCTTGTTGTTCAATGCAACACGATAATCTAAATCTACACTACTAAACATACTTGTTATGCATGGTGCATGGACGGATTGTATAAAATCAACTAAATATAACTACCTAGACCACATTCAAAATTGGGTTGGGATAACCTTAAACAGTGACTGAATTGAGTTTAATACATTATTTCCGAATATTACCAATAAAACTTGGAAAATCTAAGTATCAAATTAAGTGATCATAAATAAATCAAAGTTACGACTTACCCAGGACAGTGCCCGTCCTCTTCAATTCACAACTTGAAAATGAAAGAATTCATTGATAGTCCGTTACAGTACTGCCATTACTTAAAGAATTTAGTCTGAATATATGACACGTGACAGAATCGATTAATTCTTATTCCTTCTGAATTTATATGTTTTGACAATTATTTGTATTATTAAAATCTGTTTTAAAAAGTTAATGCGTTAGGAGTATAAATCGTGTATTAAAATACCAAAACCATATATTTATACAAAAAAGGAAAGAATAATGGTAAGAATCGATGATAGACAAATAATCGATACCGGGATAAACATTTGCTTGAATGGCTTTGTTTACAATCAAATAAAAATACAATAACATAACCTAATAAATTAATATTTAATTTGAACATAAGCCATACCAGGATCTTTTAATTTTTACGCATTTCCATAATTTGAGGACAGTGTCAATGTGATAAACTTTAACATCGGATGAGGACTTCATTTAAGTAATTTACCCAATATAATTAAAATACAAAAATGCTTTTTAAAAAAATACAGCAGTTTTTTGTTGTGTAATATATGATACTTGACATTCACTTAACGAAATTGTCAGAAGGGTTTAAAATCAGGAAAACAAAAGCACCTACAAATATTTACTTGAATACATAATAACAAAAATAAACTTTTATCAAAAAGAGCATAACCTTCAATAGAAATTTGAGTTGTCAATGTAGGTAGAGTCTGTTCCGAGATATAAGAAAATGACTAACGGAAGTTCTGGCCAGCGGCCAGCTGTAAAATTGAAATATAGCCGAACAGGTCCGTACTTTGCTTAAAATGTAATCATAGTTTAGTAATAAAAATAAGTAAGACATTAAATAAATAATACTTTATTTATGTGTAATTGTGAAATTACAAATTATTTTATTATTGCAAATTATATCTATGATTACAAAAATATACAAATTATTTGGTACTTTTATTACTTTAGTAATGAAATTATGTCTTCTGGATTTGCAGTTTAATATATTCTTAAGGTACGTTTTCCTCCACATTCGCCAGTCTCTAGTAACCGCGAAAAAGTAGCGACGACTTATTCTCCAAGACACCTATTCATGTATTTAAACGGGAGTGTTTTCCTACACGCTACTGAGTAGCTGCTACCCAAATTAAGTCGCTATTCACCTAGTCGCTAGTTGCCAGACCTCTCTGGGAGCAGACATGCAACTGATTCGTGACGATTTTTAAGGTAGAATAGTGTTTTAAAGGTATGTTGTATTAAGGAATTGATCAAAAATGTATTTATTTTTTTTATTTTTGGGCACAATAGAAGACCCACTTTCAGTGGTAGATGATGAACAGCTTGTGGATCAGATATCCAATTATCTAGAAATTTATGATCTTAAACATGAATCCTACAAATTGCACACTAAAAAAGATACAATATGGTTAAAAATTGCAAAAGAATTAATTACAACTAGTAAGTAGTTTAACAACAAATTTATTGTTACATAGGTATGTAGGTACATTGTTTTTTTGTGTAGCGATTGATGATTGTAAACAAACACTATTCATTTATCATTTCATCCTGCCATTTTACTGCACCTTCGTTGACAAAATAATCTGTGAATCTACTTCTAACATCAAAACCTTCTGCACAAGCAAATCAAGTAAGCAGTAAGCACATTTAAAAAAATAATGTAAGAAGAAAGATTGTTCAACATGACCGAACTATGTTATATAATTTTAGAAAGAATCCGAATACTAGATTTAAATCTGTTAAAAGAGACTATTCAAAGATGTCTCAAAAAGCAAAAGAATGAATGCATTCAAACCCAAATTTATCAATACTTTAGATCCTGGCGATGAAGACAAACATATGGAATTTTGCTTATGGGCTCAAGGAGACGTCAGTAAAGCTAGCACCCCCACTTTTTCTTATTCAATAAAAAACTAACATATAATTTGGTACTAATTTAGGACTAATGTGTACCCCAAAAATTTGAAATTGTACCCAGTTAGTTTTTCTGAAAAACGTCTATTTAAAATGGGGATGCTAGCTTGAGCTCAAGCTTGCACCCCACCTTCACAAAATCAAAGTTAATAGCATAAATGTAAACTTTGAATTTAGGACTAATTTGTACCCAAAAACGTCTTTTCGTTATTATCTTATTTTGTTCATAAAGATGATAATAAATTAGACCACCTGTTTCATTAATTTTCAAGTAAATTGTTAAAAAAATTTAAATTATCAAAAGTATCCAAAGATTATTAATTTTCGAATATTGGACTAATTTATACCCACACAGTTTTCCCTGTAAAAGGGTTTTTAATGTAATGTAACTTTGAATTTAGGACTAATTTGTACCCAAAAACGTCTTTTCGTTAATATCTTATTTTGTTCATAAAGATGATAATAAATTAGACCACCTGTTTCATTAATTTTCAAGTAAATTGTTAAAAAAATTTAAATTATCAAAAGTATCCAAAGATTATTAATTTTCGAATATTGGACTAATTTATACCCACACAGTTTTCCCTGTAAAAGGGTTTTTAATGTAATGTATTGTAAAGAGGTGTTCAATTTGGCATATCAGCTATGTCTAATATGAATTTAAACACCTCAGCCCTTTTGGCGTTTTGTGCTTTGCCTTATATCCATGCTAAAATGTGTCAAATTATTACGAAGTTACAGGAAAAACTGTATGGGTACAAAATCTAATTTTGTGGGTACAAATTAGTCCTATATTACTTTTGGTAAATTTACTTCTTCTAACAATTTACTTGGAGATTAATAAAACACGTGTTCTAATTTATTATCATCTTTTATAAAGAAAATAATATAACAATGAAAAAATGCTTTCGGGTACAAATTAGTCCTAAATTCAAAGTTTAAATTTATGGTATTAAAATTGGATTTTGTAAAGGTGAGAGTGCTGGCTTGAAATAAAACCCTTTACATGGAAAACTGGGTGGGTAAAAATTATAATTTTTTTGGGTACAAATTAGTCCTAAATTGAAAGTTTAAATGTATACTATTCAAATTTGATTTTATAAAACTAGGGGTGCTACCTTGATCTCAAGCTAGCGCCTCCACTTTAAATAACGGTTTTTCAGAAAAGCTGAGTTTGTCCAGATTCTAATGTTTTGGGTACAACTAATCAAATTTTAAAAATATGCTATTAAAATTTGATACTGTAAAGGTGGGGGTGTTAGCTTGTGGAAGACTGGTGCCTTAAAGAGGATCTTACAATGAACCCAAGGAAAACCAAACTAGTTGCTTTTACGAATAGAAGGGCTTTTCCGCAGGGCAAAGTACAACTGTTCGGAGAAAAACTAGAAATATTCAAAGAGGTGAAATATCTGGGATTAACACTCAATTCTAAATTGAATTGGAGGACACCCCTGGAAAAAACGACTACCAGGGCAACCATGCTGTTCTTGCAATGCAGAAGAGTTATGGGCAAAACCTGGGGAATACGACCTGAGGTGGTACACTGGCTTTACACAACAGTGGTTAGGCCACCGATAATCTATGGAACGATAGTCTGGTGGAGGACAGAAGTGTTCTCAGTAGAGAATAAATTAGCTACAATCCAAAGACAAGCTCTCCTCGGTATTATCGGGGCAATGAACAGCACAGGGACGTCATCAATTGAAGCTATAATAGACCTTCCTCCTCTGGAACTTTTTGTTAGGACAGAGGCAATGATGGCGATTCTCAGACTGAAATCGGGAGGCATGTGGACCCCAAACAATGTTCGTGGTGGATAAACCGATACAACTGGGACCGAACTTTCAAATGGGTCTGGATAGTATGATACCAGAGTGAGTGAGTGAATATCATTATACCATCTAGGCAACAGGTGATGCACTCTGGAAATCCTGGAGACATCATCTGGTTCACTGATAGATCTAAACGAACCACGGCACTGGGGCTGGTATAAATGGACCTAGGAAGAAAATGTTTTTCAATCCTGGTAGATATACGTCTGTATTTCAGGCAGTAACAATTACTACTATAGCCTGTATTGATGAAAACATAGAGAGAGGTTATACCGTACAAAGAATAAAAATATATATTGACAGCCAGGCACTGCTGAAAGCCATCAGTAATCCAAACACGAAATCTAGACTGCTTAAAAACTGCAGAGTCCCTTAACAAGCTGACAAGAGACAACTCAGTGTCTCTAGTATGGGTGCCGGGACATGAGGGGTTTGCAGGTAATGAACTGGCGGACCAGCTAGCTAAACAAGGCTCTAAGGGAGACTTCATAGGTCCAGAACCGTTCTGTGGAATCACAAAGGATTACTTAAGAGGGGAAATCCGGAACTGGCTAGACAAGAAGCACCAAATCAAATGGAGGTTGACAGGTCACCTTCACACAAAAAGCTTACTGGAAAATGTAAACAAAGAACTCTCAATCAGTTTATTGAAACTGAGCAAGAGACACGTGAAGACAGTTACCAATTTGGTTAATGGACACTGTACCCTAAGGAAACATTTATAGAAAATGGGAAAAGTCAGTGAACCTGTAGGAAATGCGAACTAAGGGATGAAACACCTATTCATATACTCTGCTTATGTAAGAACTTACTGTTCAATAAACAATGTTTATTTTACAGATTGAATCCTCTTTTAAATAATACCTGCGCCGCTCATGGCTACACCAGCAAATTTTAGGTGTTTGAAGTGTCGCTTTGAGAATATTTAACTCCCTTAACCTTGAGTTACTTACAGAATTTCAAAAAGATAAGAATGTCTGGTACTTGTCATTAGTCGATAGGGACTGAAAAGCAATTTTTTTCTCCCCTAGCCACCCTGCTTGTCTAAAATAGGGCAGTAGAGCGAGAACCTCGTGAGACGAAGTACCGTTTACTTCTCTGCATAATTTTGGGGACTAGATGTTCGATTTTACCTTTCCTCCATCGACGATTAATAATTTCAAGTAATTGCGATATTCTCTTAGTAAGCATCGGGTTACTTATAATACGGAGAACCAACTTTCATCATTATGTGGATATTGGTTAACAGCTATTAATCAATATCATACATAAATTGGTCCTGTAGAGCCAGATTCAAGGCCGGGACCTATGGAAATATAAATATACCACGATCGAAGAAAAGACGTAAGAAAATAGAAGATTTCCACAAGTTGGAGGATTGCATCATAATTGGTTGAAGAAAACCACGGCGGCGTTCGCCATTTTGGCCTATGTGACGTAGGCAACTAATCGAAGAGGACGGAAAAACGTCACCACAGGAAGAGGCGTGGCTGATTTGCGCCAAAGAACGAATTTCAAATCCAGCAACAAGTGCATAGTGCCATCTGGGAGGAATTTCAAGTACTGTAAGAAAGTAAACATTTCAAATTATTTACAGGTTAGATAGATCTATTTCATCATATTTTCGCATATCCATAAACTCTTAGGGTACGTTCACAGCGGAGCTGTGCTGATAGATGATGGCAGCGATGATAGAGATATTTTATAAGCGCATAGTAAAGAACGTAATGTATTTAAATGAGAGCGTGCACAACCAAGCCGAGAGTTAAGCGATTATACCCGACGTACTACTCGCTTATATTTTATGGAATGCATCTGACCATTCTTTTGCGCGCTCTTAACGCGATTAGGTGTACGATGAACCTCGAAAAATTAATAGTGACTGTTTGTGGAATCAGGCACACCCCCATCACCATAACAGATATATTTTAGAAACAATGTGGGGCGAAGTATCTGTTAGCTGTACAAGTAAGTAAAATATTGTGTTTTTATGGCCTGAGAACAATTTACCTACACAGTAATGATTAATTATTATTAATTCATTTCATAGTACATGGTACGAAAAACTAATTTCTAGTTTTAAAAAAACAAATGACATTTAACATATTTTTATTTAGTAAACTGAATTCGATTGTGACATACATAGGATTTAAAGGTCTATTTATAAACTTGCAGTTGCCGTCGCTGTTCCCGCTCTCGTTGCTGTTTGATGTTGCAGTTGCCGTTGTTAGTGTCACTTTATAAACCTGACGTTTGATGTTCGCCGCCGTTGTGTTCAGGGTAGGTAATATTTATCTTTATTACCTCTTTCTACTTCTACAATGATTTCTTAAGTCAATGTCTTGAGAACATTATTGTCATCCATATCGAAGTTCATTCTTCACAAAGCACAACTCATCAAATCAATAAGAATAAATCTTAATCAACGTAAATCAGCTACCCAGGTTTTAATAACATATTTAAGGTTATGTTAAGCCCACTAAACTCGATTCTTGCCAAACGACCAGGCTTTTGATTGGTTAATATGCGAACGGCACGATCAGCTAACTGCAAAACTTAAAACTTCGTTATGTCTGAACGTCAGGGAACGTCAAGCTCAACGGCGAACGGTAACAGCAACGAAGAATATAAATGCGCAAATGTGAAAGTAGCTTTCTAACTTTCAACGGAAACTGCAACTGCGAGCGGAAACGGCAACTGCAAGTTTATAAATCGGCCTTAGAAGTATCCCGAATACATTTTGACGGATCAGCCGGACGTCCATTTCGATAATGTCGAACAGCAGTTGCTTGAGGAGTATCGGTAACTTCGTGCAAATTATGTGTGATGCCCTCCGTATCAATTATGGTATTATGGAGAACACAAATTACTTTAACAATTTTATCTGCAGTTTTTTCATTCGTGTCAATAGCTTTTGCCAAAATGCGCAATTTAATATACAATATTCCAAATGCACACTCGATTGTCTTTCTTGCTCGTGATAATCGCTTATTGAAACATTTCTGTTCCAAGTGGAGATCACGTGTTTTTGCGTAGGGCGTTAACAAGTTATCTAATAAAGGAAATGCTGCATTAGCTATAAAAACATATGGCATGTTAATTTCAGTGTTTGGTAGAGCACTATCAGTTGGAATATTTAATTGCTTTGCCTGCATCAAACTAAACAACGCTGAAGACCGACACGTACCTCCATCGCTTTGCTTTCCATATCCCCCAACATCAATGATTGAAAATTTGTAATTGGCATCAGCTACTCCTAGTAATATGATTGAATAGAACTTTTTGTAATTAAAATACATAGTTCCTGAGTTACTAGGACAATTTATTCGTATATGCGCCAATGCAATTAAGAAAGTTCCATAATTCATAAAAATATTTAGCAATGTTAACAAACAGTTCTTCTGTCGGTGTTGTCATATGAATTGGTTGGAGTTCCTGCCATAACATGTCGACAGTAGTTTTTACGATTTGTGCAACAGTAGAAAATCCCATTCTAAACGAAAATGCTAAACTTCTAAAAGATGCTCCACTTGCGAAATACCTGGAACAAAATAATAATCCAAACTATATGTTTATTATTAACATTAAATCTAATTTAAAGTGTTGTTGCAGAATGAGGTTTGTCAACAGAATCAAAGTGGCGTTACTTCAAAATGCTACAATTTCTTAAGGA
Source organism: Galeruca laticollis (assembly GCA_963921935.1). Lineage (NCBI taxonomy): Eukaryota > Metazoa > Arthropoda > Insecta > Coleoptera > Chrysomelidae > Galeruca > Galeruca laticollis. Next base: position 169,316,797 of record OY998175.1, read on the forward strand.
TCAGTTTACTCCCCGACAATCTACTTCAAATTTACCTAGCACTGCGTCGAGTTCTACAGCTGTACTTGATAAGCCTGAAGAGTGTTCCGATGTTGAAGAGAATACTGAAACAAACGTCCCTGCGGGCGATGAAAGTGGTGATAGGATGGAGCAGTCTGACAATCCTCCTACGCCGCACTCTTCCATATCATATGTTAGTGAACCTAGAGTTGTATTACCAAAAAAAAAAGAAAGCACGCGGTGGATGCAGTAGTCCAACAGTTTTTACAAGTGGAAAAAGAGAAGCTAAAAATACTTCAAAATAAAGAACACCGGTCCTTTCAAGAAAGGCCAATGGATGAAGATAGGTGTTTTCTTGAAAGTATTTTACCCCATGTTACCAAAATGGACCCCCTTCACAAACTTCAGTTCAGAAGCAAAGTGCAAGAGTTGGTGATGTTATATGCTCACAAACATTCTCCACATACTTCAACTGCTAATTCTGTGCCTCCTCAAGTGGGAATGAATGTAATCGAAACTACGAGCATTCTTCACAACCTTCACCTGCTGGTTCTGCTACTTACTCAAATAGCAACGAATTTAATTCAAGCACATTTAACTATAACGAATGGTAAAATAATCAGTTAAATATTATTTGTATCTTCTTCTAAATACACGAATATTCACCTAAATGTTATTACTAATTTTTCTTCCGCACTTATAGGAGTGCTGTGGAAGTTCCTCCAGCGTTTATTAAGTTTCAACTCCATTTTCTGTAGAATATAGTCAAAAGTAGAAGGCTGCATTCGTAAATACTCAAAAAATCGTTGGGGATAATTTCTTAACTCTTTATATAACTGATAAAATTCACCTAACATATGTCGCTGTCTATTTATGGGGTGTATTTTGTACGTTCTTCGTCGATATGGGTTGTGTAAAATATACCATTTTGTCCCCGTGGAACAAAAATAATCTTCACTATCCGACATTTCACAAGCTACTGACACCGCTTCAATGTACACACCCATACTCGCTTATAAATTACAGCGCTTATAAAATAGCTCTATCATCGCTGCCATCATCTATCAGCACAGCTCCGCTGTGCACGTACCCTTATATGGTAAAGTAGATAAAATAATTTCAACAAAATGAAACATCAAATTAAACTGGATAGACTTATTTTGAGCTCTAGGGCAGCTAGAAATGGGATAGATAGAATTTTAGACTGGTTTAATAGTGTTAATAGAAAAGAGGACCTAACGAAGGGTCAATTAGAAGCTAGATTGGAAATATTACCTAATGCTTATGAGGAATATTCCAATTGTCAGGATGATATATTCGGCTTATAGATTTTGTAGATGAAGATAGAGATTTATTTGAATGTAAATATTTTGACTTAATCGCAGATATTAAAAGTTAGAACAATTTCAAATACTTGTTACACACGTAACAGAGACTGTTTTAGTAGAGAATAATAATGACTTAAGTAGCGAAGTGAAGCTCCCATTCATAAATATCACACATTTCACAGGTAAACCTTCAGAGTTCAAAACTTTTTATGATCTTTTTTCAGCTCTAATTATTGATAATCCAAAACTAAAAACAAATGTTGAGAAATTATTTTATTTAAAATCTTATCTAAGAGATGATGCCCTAAAACTCATAGACCATATATAAGTCAATAATGACAATTTTGTAGTAGCTTTAGAAATCTTGAAAAATAGGTATTCTAATAAAAAAAAGTGTTACAAACGGTTTAATAAATAAACTTTTAAATTTAGATGTGATTACCAAAAGTAACTCTTATAATGTAAGGAAATGTCTAACTGATTCTACCACCATAATTGAAACCTTAGAAAAAACTGAGGAATCTTTTGAAAAATTGTATAATTTACTAGTAGTGTATGCTCTATAAGAAAAACTAGATCATTTTACTAAAAAACTTATGAGGAATACCTAAATGAGCAGAAAAAAGAGCCGGTGATAAAAGATTTGTTTAAATTTTTAGAGGATAAATGTATTGTGTTAGAAAGCACGTTTGAAAGTAAAAACGTCCGTAAACCTCATAAATATAAAAATAATTTCAATTCAACAAAAAACTCACACGTAAATTTTGTGTCTAATCAAAAACAACAGCAACAAAGACCTTTAAACAAATCTTTTAATCAAAACAATGGCCATGGTAATTTCAATCAGGAACGAGCCAATAGGAGCAATTTGAGTCAAAACAAACCGGTATCTCCAAATCTGAGGAGAGCCTGCACCTTCTGTAATGATACAAGTCACAGAATTTACACTTGTTCAAAATTTAACAACTTACCCTATGAAAGAAAAACTCTATTTGTCAGACAAAAAAGATTATGATCAACATTTAGTTGAAAATTGTTTAAGATTAAATAGATGTTTGACCTGTCGTGGAAAACAACACTTCTTTACATTTTACTGGGACACGTAATGTCAATAATAGACAAAATTCTCCACATAGAAGAAGTGATTTTAATGAAAGTAATTCAAATTTTAATGAAAATAATTCAAATACTGAGCAAATTGTGACAGTTACAGATTCTGGAGAAAATTCTAATTTCAATGAAATCTCAAATAACACTGTTTTGTCAGCCTTTTCTACAAAAAATAATCATACATTGTTAGCTACTGCTCAAATCATAGTGTGTGCGAAAAACGGTAATCCGGTGTCTGTGAAAGTGCTATTGGATCCGGGAAGTCAGTTGTTTTTCGTTACAAAGTCACTGGTGGATAAATTAGGGTATTCTTTGTACAGAAATAAATTAGAGATATCTGGTATACTTAATGAAAGTTCAAATATTAATAATATGACAGACATTCAATTTTCTCTAAATTTAATCATTCAAAAAGTTTTAAAATCCAATGCGCTGTTGTTAATCAGATAGCACAGCCGCTACCCCAAGTAGAAATAAATGCACAAAAATTGAATATACCAGAACATTGTTTATTGGAAATTGCTGACAACACATTTAATTCACCCACTCAAATTGATCTACTATTATCGCAGTGTTTAGTCAGATATTAAAGGGCGGAAGTATATCTTTAGGTAAAAACTTTCCCACTCTTTTAAATGCTCATCTAGGCTGGATACTGTTTGGCACAGTACCGGCAAATTGCATAAAAACTTCTAAAAAACAGGCGCTAATCCAATCATTTTTTGTACGCTCACAGCCTGATCTGATTCTTACCAAAGAACAGATAGAACAATTGCAAAAAGAACCTATACAAAAGGTAGTTGCACTCTCAAATTTCAATTCTAGGTCTGTTACTGTGGATAACAGGTTAGATACTATCCTAGAAAAATTTTGGCAGCAGGAAGAGTTGCCCACCTCTCAGAATGAGACTGAAGAGAACTCTCTTGCGGAAGAGATATCAGGTAAATCTACCATTAGTTAAAAATGATTCATATAATAAGCTAGGTGATTCTTTACATATAACCAAAAATAGATTTTACTCATTAGAAAAAAGATTTGCTAAAGAGCCTTTCCTTTTTAACGAATACAAAAAATTCACTGATGAATATGTCCAACTAGGGCATGGTAAATACATACCGCTGAAAATGTGTAATGATAGATATGAATTCAAATATTTTGTACCTCATCTGTGTGTCCAAAGGGAACAAAGTGAGACAACCAAGTTACGAGTGGTGTTTGATTTTTCATGTAAAACAAATACCGGTTTATCTTTAAATGATATTTTATTTAAAGGTCCACAAGTACAGGATGACTTATTGGATATTCTGATGCGATTCAGAACATACAAATATGCTATAACAGCTGATCTGGAAAAATGTTCAGACAAATAGTAACAAATCCAGATCAAAATTTTCTACAAAACATTCTATGGAGAAATAATCCAACTGGGCCCTTACAATGCATAGAATTAACGTGTGTCTCATTTGGTCAAAATGTGCACCATATTTAGCTACTAGGGTCATTAAAGATATAGCTATTAAAAATAAAAATTTCAAATTAGCCTCTAATGCCTTATTAAAACAAACATATTGTAATGTTTTTGTTATTTATTTAAACAGGAAACGGGTGGGATAAATTTTAAACACACGGTAGGTTCACTTACTTAGTTTATTTAAACACTAAACTAATCACTAACACCAAATTCATATATACTTAGTACATTCACTTAAACTAATTTATATAATCACTTAATTTATATGCACTTATTTACTGTTCAACTCACGATGTCAAATTATAAACTCAACTAACTCTTCCTGATCAGTCCCTTATATATTAAAGCCGTTTTTACTAGTAAATTCTGGGCTGCGGCTTACACAGTCACGAATAATTTTTCTGGCCTTTTCTAGATAACTCTGGTCACAAAAACCAGTTCTAGATAAGATAGTCTCAATCGTAAACAGTTTTTTATAACTGCGCGTATCCGCCATAATTTTAACTATTATACCTGACTTAGACAGGGTCGGTTTTAGGGACTATACCAGTGTGCTGTTTCGTAACAATATGTTGATAATGTAATATCAGGAACGGATAATTTATCTGATTTTTTTAAACTCTATGAAGAATTAATTGAGTTTCTTCAAAAATACAAATCTACCTCATATAAATTTTGCTCCAATTTAAAAGAATTTTCACAAAAGGTTTCTACTCAAAAAGAAGATGTAGACCTTAACTTTGATACAAAAACTCATAAGGTTTTGGAAATTAAGTGGAACCCAACCTCAGACAATTTACAGATATCAGTACCAGAAACAGTTGAAAAATATCCCATTTTAAGCACAGAAATAGCTTATTTAAAATTACATGTTTCTCAGACAGTTCAAAACAATGTTATTGTTGCTGCTTATACATGAGAGCAATCTATAAAAATAATACTGTTCCTTAATAGCAGCAAAGTCTAGGGTTGCGCCTATTAAAAAGCAATTAACAATAGTAACAATACCCAGATTAGAGCTGTGTGGCATGCTCTTATTGACACAATTTACACAAAGAATTCTATTAATATTTTTCAACAAATTTAATTTCAAATCAGTAAATTTATGGTCAGACTCGCAGGTTGCACTAGGTCACCCTACGAAATGGAGTACCTACATTTGTTGCCAATAGGGTCTCACAACTACAGGATGGTTCAAAAAGTTTTCATTGGAGATATATTAAATCTAAACAAAACCCACCTGATCCCTTGTCTAGAGGGATACTTTCAGAAAACGTTCAAGAAATGTGGTTTAAGGGACCTGAATTTCTTTCAGATGCGTTTTTAAATTTTATTGATGTCAATAATTTCAAAGAAATTTCTTCTTTACCCGAAGTCAGAAAAGTTTCATTAAATATTATTACTCAAACTGTTGATTTTTGGTCAGAAATAATTTCCAAAGTTTCTTCCTTTAACAGATTAATTAGAACAGCAGCGTACTTGTTCAGATTTGTCAACAATTCAAAATCCAATCAAATCAAGAAGACAGGCCCGTTATCAGTCGAAGAAACTGATTCTTCACTAATATTTTTAATAAAACAAGTTCAAAAAAATCACTTTTCTCAAGAAATTAAATCTTTGTCAAATTTAAAACAAATGTCAAACAAGTCTTTATTACCTTTAAAAAATTTCTTAGATTCAAAGAGTCGGAGGTGGTTTGACATATGCTCCAATCCCTTTTGATCATAAGTACCCAATTATTTTACCCTCTAAGGTATATTTTGTTTCACTTTTTCTGAAATCAGAACACATTCGTTTGGGACACAGTGGCCACCAAAGTGTTTCATCCAGTTTTCGATTAAAATTTTGGCCTCTTAATGCGTTAAGAGAAATTATGCGAATAATTGATAATTGTATTACGTGTCACAGATTTAATGCTCAGTCTGCACAGCAAATAATGGCAGATTTGCCAAAGGAAATAATTTCTTCAGCAAGACCCTTCCAAAATGTTGGAATTGACTTCGGGGGTCCTTTCTTAGTAAAAGCTTCCACCCTGAGAAAAGCTACTCTTCAAAAGTGTTACTTATCACTTTTTATTTGTATGACCACAAAAGCAGTGCACTTAGAACTAGTTTCAGATTTGACAACTGATGCCTTTTTACCATCCCTAAAAAGGTTTATTTCAAGAAGAGGCAGCCCTAGCATAATTTACAGTGATAATGCCAGCAATTATCAAGAAGCAAATAACCATTTAAAATAAGTTTACACATTTCTAAAATCAATAAACAATTCATTATCAGATGTTTTAAGTACTCTGCAAATAAAATGGAGATTCTTACCCCCAAGAGCAGCAAATTGGGGAGGAATTTGGGAGAGTGCTAGTAAATCTGCCAAGTGTCACTTAATTAGAATAATTGGCAACAACACATTTACCTTTGAACAATTTAATACAGTTCTTGTTCAGATAGAGACAATACTCAATTCTAGACCTCTCTATCAAATTTCAAATGATCCTTCTGATCTCATTCCATTGACATTTTCTGATAGGTACAGCTCTCACTGCTTTCCCGGAAAAAGACATTTCAAATATTAATGTAAATAGATTAAAATGTTGGCAATCGTGAAGCTTTATTCAACAAAATTTTTGGAAGAGATGGTCTACTGATTACCTAAATCGATTACAGAATAGACCCAAATGGATGACTGTAAAAGAAAATATTAAAGTTAATGATTTAGTCTTAGTAAAAGATGAAAACTCTCCACCCATGTTGTGGCCTTTGGCTAGAGTGGTAGAGTTGTTACCTGGTAAAGATAATAAGATCAGAGCTGTTATAATATTAACAAAAAATTGTACTTATACAAGGTCTATTACAAAAATATGTCCCTTACCATGTAATGATGTTCAAAATTGAAATGTTAAGTAAAAATTTGTATTATCCTACAATAGGAATTATCAAATATTTCGAATTTCAGAATTTAACTTTAAAACACCTGTTCAATTTTATCAATTCAATCTCTTTACTTTGTTTCGGCAATGATTTATGTTGCATTGCAAACAAATTATTTGTATTTTTATATACAGAGAAAGATACTTGATGCCTTAGGGCACTGTTTGTTGATATCATATCTTGGCAATTTTCATTTAAGTTTTAGGATAAGTAAGTATGATATGCTTAGGTTTGGTCTTGTATTTCATGTAAAGTATATGAGAGGACTAGTTGGTAATTAAAAGTAATTTTCTTTTTTTTTGTTGCAGTTTTTACTAATTCTACTCACATATGTATGGAAAATGCTTACAACATTTTCTCATTTTTCTTTCAATTTATTGTTATAGTAGAAAGCTTAGTTTTTGCTATTGGTCCTTCGCACAATATTTTTAATATTTCAGTTTTTGAATTTTTATCTTTTATTCTTTGTTTTGTCTGTCAATAAAGACAGGACAGTTTATTATATTCTCAATTTGCTTATTACCTAAGAATACAACTTTTTACTTTGTTGAGGGGAGTATGTTCAATAAACAATGTTTATTTTACAGATTATATCCCCTTTTAAATAATACCAGCGCCGCTCATGGCTGCACCAGCATGTGTTAGGTATTTGAAGTGTCGCTTTGAGAGGATATTTAACTCCCTTAACCTTGAGTTACATACAGAATTTCAAAAAGATAAGAATGTCTGGTACTTGTCATTAGTCGATAGGGATTGAAAAACAATTTTTTTCTTGTCTAAAAGAGGGCAGTAGAGCGATAACCTCGTGATACGAAGTACCGTTTACTTCTCTGTATAATTTTGAGGACTAGGTTTTCGATTTTACCTTTCCTCCACCGAAGTTTAATAATTTCAAGTAATTGCGATATTCTTTTAGTAATCATCGGTTTATTTATAATACGGTTCTCTATAAACAATTCAATAAGATTTTTAAATAAAGTTAACGGTTTTTATATATCCTAACAAAGTGTCATTGAATAAATATAGTTTTGTATTAAGTAATGCGAAATATTACTTCCTGTTAATAGTTAATATAAGTGTTAAGTTTTCACACGAGTTTCATTTGGAGAAGGAAAACCAACTTTCACAATTATGTGAATATTGGTTAACAGTTATTAATCAATATCGTACACTTACAAGGACTCGGGCAGAAGCATTTTGGAAAGGAAACAATACAACCATCAGAACTACTCAAAATCCCCCCAAATAAGGTAGTGGCCTATATCGAGAACACGAAACTTTTGGAGCGGAAGTAGATAATATTGGGTACGGTACAATGACTTAGGTCAAGTGCTCGGGCTGTTGAGCACAACCCAAACGAACGAATGAATGAAATCCTAAATTATACACTTTTTTTTCAATTTGAAAAAGGGGGGTGCTAGCTTTACTGACGTCTCAAGGAGAGTGTATCCTAATAATAGACATTTCTTGCAAAATATTCTTTTCAGCAATGAAGTTAAGTTTTCAACAAATGGAGTCGTTTCGTCCCAAAATGTACTATATTGGGCTACTGAAAACCCACACTGGACGATAAACTGCAAATGACAATATTTTGAGAAGGTCAACGTGTGGTGCAGAATATTTAAAGACCGAATAAGTGAAACCTTCTTTTTCAGGGGAAACCTAAATGTATAATTTTTTTTAACTCTGACTAAATTGATGCACTTCCACTTGCGACAAGATTAATATTTGTATTTGCAGTTAGACGGTTGCTCAATTCATAACGCAAGGATTGTTAAGCAATGGCTAAATGAAAATTTTCCGAGTCGTTGGATAGGCTGAGGTAGTGTGCTAATTCATTGGAAGCCCAGATCACCTGATCTCACAATCCTTGATTTATTTCTATCTATCACACCCCAACAAATTAGAAATGCAGTCAAGAGCATATAACGAAACGATATGACAAATGTATTCAACTTAATGGCAGTTTGGTAGAAGCCCACAACTATTTAAGTTAGTTTTTGTTTAATATTTGGTTATTTTTACATTGTTGTCTTTGAAATTTCATAAACATATTTGTTTATTTTTTAATCCAAAATAAATGTTTTTGTCAAACATCTACGGAAATACTTTTTTTTAAAAACACCTATTGTTGAAGCCACCTAAAGACGTAAGCTACTGACAAAACCCCAATATTCATAAGGGCAAATTCTCAACTAATTTTCTTTTACTGGCCACCAACATTTGGAGTTCATAAAACGTCAATTAGCGTATATACAGGGACGTTCAAAAATCCAAAAAACAATTTTTGACGACGTACATCTCAGACACCGGTGAAGTTACATTTATCAAAATTTACCTTTAGGTGTTTCAAGGGATACTATTTACAGTATGGTAACCAAAAGTCCATTGAAATAAATCTCTATTTTTTTTTGAAAAATCGACGTTTTGAAGCCTCTTAAAAATATATCAAATATTAATAACATTTATCAAATGTTAATAAGTACAAATAGTTCCTCTGCCGACCTTTTTAAACCACCAAATTTTGAATTCATCAAATGTCAATTAAAAGCTATACCTGGGTGTTGCGATCTCCAGTGGGTCACGCTGTATTTAACAGGGGCTAAATGTATCAATCCAGGAAGCTAAAAACACGTAAATCATAGGATAAACATAGGAAAATTATTTTATGTTATTTACTCTAAAGATTTTCTTCACAAAATGGCAAGGAAAGATGACATAGACATAAATATAAATTGGTACTATTCTAACGCATTGTCCTGCGTGAACGGCAGACGCGACCCAAGTGTCCTACCTAACAAAAGCATGTCGAAAACTTTTGTTGCCCGTGTCTCGTGCCATTCACAGATTTCAAGGTGTCATTGACGAATATGTGCACAATTATTGCAACTGAGAGCACATATACTACAAAAGAATTCAAAAATGGTGTAAAATAAACGGGTTTAAAGATTAAAACTAACTTTTCCGCATCTGTGAGATGCCCTGAACAATATTCTATCATAAAATACACTTTGGGGGATGTATCGTGCTAACAAACCGCAATTTCTCCAATAATAACCAAAAATGTAGTATATCTGGATTTATATCAAAAAGAAATAACAGAAGTGTCAATTAAAACTTCATGTCAGTTAGCACGGAATGATGATAGCAGAAATATATTCAACCATAGAATTATTTATGTTTCTGTAGTTGGAAAGCATAGAGGATATTTGGAAAACATAACTGAATTAAATAATAGGCCAAGTTTATATGAGATAAATATTGAATAATCAATAAGAATTTAATTGGAAGGCATTATGAAAGGTTTTCAAACGGTAATGATTGTAAATTTATTGATATTTGAATTTAAAGTTGGATATATATAATCATTGTTTATAAATATAAGGTATATTTTTGGAAGTATTTCACATGTAAATAGGTGTAATGAATTATTTTGAAATTTTACATGAACAGTAAATAACAATAGGAATAAGATAAAGACATTAAACGAAGTATTAAACATTAAATAGAACAGATTATGATATATCTAGTAAGTTGTTAGTGTTTTGTTTAAAAATAAGAAACCTAGCAACAACTAGTTTGTTGATTTTGAGAAAAAAGAGGGTTGGTGAGTTGATGCTAAAGGAAATGGACGCATGTAAGCAATTTTTATAAAATTTAAAAAAATCTTTGAAAATTATTAGAAATCAAAGTTAAAACATATTGCAAACGTTAAAGTAAAACCTAAGAAACATTTCAAGAAGAAAATATCGTTAAATATTAGTAATTTGTAAGAAATACATGCAATTGAACTTTGAGAGTGGACGCTATATATAAATTTTAAGAAAGTAATCATATTATAGTATTAAATACTTCATCAAAACATTATCAGCCAAGTTTTACAAAACGATTTAACAATATTACATCAACTTACCTGCTGTATAAACTATAGAGTTTTTTTCTACAAGTTGAAGGAGATCCAGCTTCATTCCAGGGTATAACACAGGAATAGAGTGAACAAAAACTTCCCAGTGTTGTGATCAGGTCAGTGTTTAAATAATTTATCTGGTTAACCATTTGAAATTCAGACATAAATCACTAATTTGGCCAAATTTCACATTAATAATTTTAGATGTATAGCAATATTTGGTATAAGTAATATAGGTTGTAATAATTTTGTTTAATATAAGTTTTTCTTCACAGTTTATAATGCTTTTCGATTTTATGTCTGTTGGTAATTATAGTAACTAAATTTTGAGTCATCTGGTTTTATTTGCATGTCAGCTGCTAAATATAGGAAAGGCTTGATACCATAGGCGGCGCATTGATGTGTTTCACATAATTTATTCACAGCATTTGGAGGAGATGATTTGAATAGGATATTTATAAGGTGCAAATTTCATATATTTTTTAATTCAATCCGGAACCCAACGGGAGTATAGAGTTCTCATGCTCTCCATTAAACCATTTAAACAATAAATAATAATAAAATAAATCAATTTACCCTGAGCTAGTTATTCAATATTCAAAGCATAGATAAATAAAAAACATAGATAAACTTAATAAATCAATAAATCCTAATAATAAATACAATATATATATATATATATATATATATACTGTAATATCTTTATAATTATATATTTAATATTCTTTAATTGTAATTGCCCTACGATGTGAGCCAAATTATAATATGTTGTCGCAGCGACAATTATTGTACATGCAATTTAAGTACGTATTCTATTTCAATTTTGACAGTAGTTGTCAAAAAAATATGCCCGGCGCCAATAAATATCAATCTAAAGATGAATATATATACAATAGACCTATTACTCCTATCTCAGGGTGAGATCAAAGTTGTTCAAAATTAATTCTTCAAATTTATTTGTTTTTTTTAACGTATTTCCAAATTAAATGTTTCACTATTATCAAACTCTTGAATAACTGTTAATTCAATATAATAAAAGACCCTTTAATTATTTTACTGTCACTAAAAAATCAACCAAATACTGATTAAATTGAAAATTCTATGAATGTAAAATGATAAGTTCAACGAGATTGGATACTGAATGAATACTACAGGGAGTTAGAATCAAAATTATATATTATACTATCAGATACGCAAATTCAACAAAATTATTATTCCCAAAAAATTACCATAAAAGAACAACAGTCGTAATCTCTACAAAAACTTAAAATTAGAATACAACTACGCTAGAATTTAACCTAATTAATTATTATTATCAAACGTTCAACTTGTGTAATATACACTTGACGTGTATCAATGTCAAATAACGAAATTTCTGCTCAAATTGTCTATTCACTTGATGTTAAAACTGATATATGTATCGATAATTTTGGTATATTTCAAAATTTATTATATAGATGCATCTAAATTTTCAACTGTATTTTAAAAAGGCCTGATATTTCTCGAGAAACAAATTAAAAACTGGAGTGGACTCACCAAATGTATCAGGAAAACTCGTACTTACTCTAAACGTATTTAGAATTCTGCAAACTTTCTAAATATATACAATTTAGAAAACTGGAACCACATACACTTTTTACGATGCAATTCTTATCCGAATTATACACGCACTGGCTTTATCATATGGGTTATTTATCTGATTGTATGATACACAATTTACACAATCTACCAAAAAATGGAGACAACTCTAATTCTGATGTTGTTTCTTCAAAGGATAAAAAACTACTCACTAAATATTTATAAAATAAATAATTCTCCTTTCCGTTGGTTACCGATTTTTCTTGTTTTTGAAAAAAATTACTAATCTATGATTTTCAATAACCAAGTGAGATTTTGAAATTCTTTTATTACATTTGTAATGTTGCTAGCAGAGACCTCTATATTTGCAATTTCAAATATTTTCTCCAAATCATATTATGTTCTATCTATCATTAGATATATTCTACACAAATGTCATCGAAATTATGAAATGTCATGTTTGATATTTCTACTGAATCTTTCAAAATTTACATATAGTACAGTGTGTATCGAAAGTATGGCAGCCAAAATTAAATAAATTTACTTATTCTTTAAATTTCAAATAGAGGATCTGTATTAATATATATATATATATATATATATATATATATATATATATATATATATTAAGTAGTCTTTTGCTGACTAGTTAGAAACAAAATCGAAAAACCAATTTATTTGGGAGAAGCAGCAAAACGAACGTGTACTCTTATAACATATTTCCAATATTTCGACAATGAATATTGTCATCATCAGGGAGCTACAATATAAGTAAATACTTAAACGTTTTGAATAAATGAAAAAACCTAACCTTACTTACAATGTTAGCGAGGTTGACCGTATTGATGGAAAATATCCAAAACTTCAAGCACATTCATCAACCATAACAGCACAAAAATATGTAAATGAATACCACAAACATATAATTAAAATCATTTAAAATTTGAAAATGTAAATGCCGACAAATTGAAGGTCGAGCATGTGCTTATTAGCAACATTACACATTATAGTCCTGGAGTTAACGACAGAAATTTCCGGGTCATTTTCGCATGCTCCATTTTTTTGTATGATTTATGTGTGGAATATACAATAGTAATATGAACGTCTGCCGGCGCACTCCCACGACAGGGGGTTATAGGAGTGTTACAATTACAGCTGAAAAAAAACAAAAAAAAATCTATAGCCGCATACGCGAAACTTATTGTACTTATCAAATGAAACATAAGAAGCTTAGAAAATATCGTCTGCCACCTAAATTCGACAACCAACATCGTCTGCCACCCACATAAGTAAGCGCAAATTTAATATAGAAAAAATGTATACCCGCAAAGATGAAATTAATAAAAATGCTTCTTTTTGTAGTAACAAACACAAAAATAATAGTCTGCCACAAATAAGATATAACGAAGGTCGTCTGCCAAGCCTATGAAGTTGCGCTCGGCATGCACCGCGCGAACACCGCGGCGACGACGCTGCATCTTTATCGGCTTGAAAGACGATCGTCGTTGTTGTAAATTATTGAACGACTCTCATAAAATGGTTTTTTATGATACATTTATTCACTGGATTTAAATTTGTTCAAGCGTAGAGCATAGAATAAGTCATCGCGTACGCCTACTCGGTTTTCAAAATTTATTTTGAATAAATATATTGATGAATTTCGATAAAATATTACTGTTTTGCAATGACATTGAGAGATTATTTTATAAGACATAATTATTTATTGATTTTCGTTTAAATGAATTCTATATATATTATGTACATGTATAACGATGTATGTATAATGTGTGAGAGACACAGAAAAAGCATAAGTAAACTTACTTTTGTAGTGGTTACTTAGCAAGTGCCCTCGTAGATACCTCGATTAAACCATAACACCATTTATTGTCGAGAAACACTTACCTCGTAACCATGTGTTGGGGTTGAATAATAAACACTTTGATTTAATTCACTGGGTTAGTATATTAATCTAAATACAATTTACACATTAATCTACATTAGAACTATATCGAATATAAATACTGAGTTCCCCGCCATTTCTCAATGCTTAATTATTTATAGTAAATATTTGACAATACTTCAAGTCGATGACTTCAATTTCACGTTCAAGTTCAAAATATGAAAGAATGTTGTTTACCCTTCGGTCATGACTGATAAACAAACGTGTTATGAGTTCAATGTTATGAGTTCATTATATCTTGAATATTAAAATTAGATATTATTATTAGATTCTATTTTTATACTTAATTAAAGACCTTTTGTCCTTATTGTCTTTTATAACTCACTACATCATCCCCTCTTGGGAGAGAAAAATTACTGTCTTAATTTTTCGATATCACTTATACATAAAAATAGTTTGTTTATTGAATGTTTTTTGTTTACTAACACTACTTTGTTCGTTTATAAACACTCTTCACTTATTTACATTTGTTTCCGGTCAACGTATCTGAACATACGATTTTTGTGTACGATTTGCGTCTTATTGTCTGGAGATGTGATCTCGCAGTTTACACCTGTTATTCCCGATATTTTAAACGGACCTAAATAATGTGGATCAAATTTATTTCTACCTTCATTTTTTAAAATTACTAATTCCCCTATTCTAAAATTTACAGGTGAGGAATCCTTTTCACTACTACTGACTCTATTTAGCTTATTATTTATTAGAAACTGTCTGGCTCTTTCATTAGCGTATTGTAATTTGTACTTCAATTCCTTATCATATCTTTCAAAATTATAACATGGTTCGATTTTTTCACCTAAGAATTCTGGCAAATTGGGCTTTCTCCCGAATAATAACTCAAAAGGAGTGTATCCATGATATGTACTCGGGGTAGTATTATAACAGTAAGCAAACGTTTTAACAAACTCACACCAGTTATTCCTGGAGTCTGCGATAAAGTGTCTTACATACTCATTAAATGTTCGGTGTAACCTTTCACAACTGCCTATTGCTTCGTGATGGTAAGCCGTTGAAAAATTACGTTTTATATTTAAAAGTTCCGCTAAATTCTTCATTATCTCATTCTTGTATTCTGTTCCCTGATCTGTTCTTATCTCCTTCATCAGCCCGTAATTCGGTATAAAATTGTCGAATATTGCTTTTGCTATAGTGTGTGCTTCTTTATTCTGAACTGGTATCATAACTGCGTGTTTAGTTAGTTCGCATAGTATTGTAATGCAATAACGATTCCCGTTGTTACTTTCTACAAACGGACCTATTGTGTCTATGTAAATAATATCAAACGGTTTTATCCCTGTATCTGTGATGACAAATTTTTCCTTATGAGTAATCTTTGCTTTGTTTACTTGACATTTATGACAATTCTTTACGTACTTTCTTACGTCTCTCTCCATGTTTTTCCATTTGAAATTTGCTCTTAGTTTCTTTAATAATCTATTATTTCCTACATGTCCTCCAAACATTGGATCGTTGTGGTATCTTTCTAATATCTTTTTGATCTCTTCTTTTTGCTGTACCGTTCTTGGTACTTCACATATACATATTTGAATACTTTTTAACCTTTGATTTCCTACTTCTGTAAATTCTTTTACTGTGCACTTTTGAAATATATCATCATTTGTATATATTTTCATTCTTTTTACTTCATTTCTTACCGATAGCTCTTCAAGCTTTTCCAACGTTCGTCCTAGGTCGAAGTTGTTTAATCCGGTATTTACGGCTTCACTAAATTTCAACTTATTTTTGATCCGACTGCTCATCCTTAGCGAGATACGGTTATTTTCAAAATGTAAAATTGGTAATTTATGTGCCTCAAGATTGTTTAAAACTTTTATTACTGCTGGTTTTTGTATTCTTACTTCCTTTGTTTCCACGTTATTCTTTTGATCCTTTCCTGTTTGGGCGTTTTCTTTTTGCGCTTGTGCTCTTGTGATTGCTAAGACATGTGAATTATGTATGTATAAATCCTTAAGTTCATCTATGGATATTCTCGATATGCTATCCGCGTAATTCGATGTACCTTTAACATATTGTATTTCAAAATCGTATTCTTCCAAATCAATTCGTATTCTCGTGAGTTTCGAGGTCGGATCTTTCATTGCGAATAGATGTGTTAGTGGCTTGTGATCCGTTTTTACTATGAAGTGTGGTGAACCATATAAATAACACTTAAAATGATTGATTCCCCAATGGATTGCTAATAACTCTTTTATGATGGTGGGTTTGTTAAGTTCGCATTTCTTGAAGCTGCGTGATGCGAATGCGATGGGTAGGTCAATCCCTTCGTAATTTTGACTTAAGATTGCTGAACATGCGCTATTTGAAGCGTCTGTGGTTAATATGAATTGTCTATTGAAGTCTGGATATCTTAAAATTGGTGGGTTCATTAGTGCATTTTTTAAGACCTGAAATGAGTTTTCGCACTCTTGTGACCATTCAAATTTCACGTTTTTCCTAGCTAACCTATTTAAAGGAATACATATCTCGGCAAAATTCTGAATGAATCTTCGATAGTAATTGCAAAATGCAACAAATCTTTTGACCTCGTTGGCATTCTTCGGCACTGGATAATGCTGAATGACCGAATATTTTGCTTTATCTGGTGAAACACCATCCTTTGATAAATTATGACCTAAATATGTGACTTCTCGCCTGAAGAATTGGCATTTTTGTGGATTTAATTTTAAATTGAATTTTCGACATGCGTCAAACACCTTTCTAAGATTAGTTAAATGATGATTTTCTGAAATTCCTATCACAACTATATCGTCCATATAGAGAAAAGCTTTTTCTGGAGTTAACCCTGAAAATGCGATTGACATCATCCTTGAAAAACTATTAGGACTTATATTTAGCCCAAAGGGTAGTCTTGTGAATTGAAATGAGCCTTTTTCTGTACTAAACGAAGTGTATTTTCTAGAAGATTGTTCTAAAGGTATTTGATGAAAACCTGACATAAGATCTAAAACTGAGAACCATTTTGCTCTCCCTAATTGATCCAAAATTGCGTCTATACGAGGTAAAGGAAATTTATCTGTGACTATTTTCTTATTTAACTGTCTAAAATCTATACAAAGTCTCCATGCCTTATCTTGATTCGTAGATTTCTTTGGTACGAGTAGTACTGGACTGTTATAATCTGATACTGAGGGTTCAATTATTCCCTGTGTTATAAGGTTTTCTACTTGATTATTTAATTCCGTCGTTTGCGAATGTGGTGTACGATAATTTTTTATGTATATCGGTGTATCATCTTTTACTGATATCTTTTGTTCGTAAAAGTTATTGTGCGTTAGTATATCATTCTTTAAAGCAAATATATCTTCGTAATTTTCACAAAGTTTTGTTAAATCATTTCTTACATATTCCGGTACTTCTAAGTTTAGTGCTTTCCTTAATTCTTTCAGTCTGTTACTATTATCAGTCTTAATTGTATATATATCGAATAAATCTAAATCTAAGGTCTCAATGTTCCTAGTTTTTACTGTAATACTTTCATAATTTGTATTTAAAATTCTGACGTAAGGTGTTGTCCTTGATACTATGGATCTGGCTATAAATACTCCTGGTGCTATTTCTTGTTGCTCTATTACTGTATCCTTTCTCAAATTCTTGAAATTTTCTATTAGCCTGTATACCTCACATCTAGGTGGTATTGCTAAGGTATCATATTCTGGATTACCAAAAATTCGTATGGTTTCTCGCCTGTTAGGCTTGTAATTTATGTGCAATTCTGATTGTGAATAGTCTAATATACAATTATTTTTTGTCATGAAGTCTCTTCCTATTAGTCCATTCGTAGGTATTGGAAAATTTTCTTCCACTACGGGAAAACAATGACTTAAAGTTATGTTATTGATATAAAGGTTTATGCATATTTGACCTAGAGTTTTTGCTGAGCCTTCAGTTACCCCCTTAATGCTTATTTTATTCCTAGTCTCAATTAGATGATGTGGAAAATCTTTAGAAATTTTGATTAGAGAAATGTCTGTTCCTGTATCTAATATAAAATTACAGATGTTGTCTGATACGCTTGTGTGAATTTCTATAAAGTTAGAAAGTGATAAATCTAAATAGTATGCTGAATATGTTCCTGGAATTTTGTTTTCGTTATCTGATTTTTCATTCAAAACCCCAATTGTTTCTGAGTCTCTCTTGCTTCTTCATTTTCTATCTCACATATTCTTACGTTATTTTTACTGTGGTTATTGTAATTATTATTCCTATTGAATTTCGTATTATAATTTTCGTATCTGCCATAGTTGTTCCTTTGATTATACTGTCGAAACGTTCTTCCCGGATGATTATCGTTATAAAATCCTCTGCTGTTTCCACGCCTGTGATTATTCCTAACGTCGAAGTTTGACTTCCTGAAGAAATTCCTGTTATCTTTCATGTGTAAAACTTGTTGTTGTCCTATTACGCCTTCCACTGAAACCAATTTCGATAGTACCTCTTGTGTCGTTTCGAAACTTCCCGCTGCAATTATTGTTTTGGTTGCGTCCGTTGCGGCGTTCATAGTTACTGCCTTAATCGTCGCCTCCTTCGTATATTTTTCGGCTAGTCGTTCTGGCATCCCTTCCGATATGTATACTGCCTGTAATCTTTCCGCCAATTTCTCTACCTCTGTTGCATACTGTGTAACATCTTTTCCATTTTGTTTTACTTTACCCAGTTTCGCTAAGAGAAGGCTTGGATTGTCTCCTCTTATCCCTGTTTTCAGTTTATTCTTGATGTCAGCAATGGAGTTTTCCGTCGTGATCAAGCTTCTGGCTTTTCCCGTTAACCTCGTTTTTATTAATAAAATAGCATTTTCTTCGTTACCCTTCACATTTATTTGTAGTAAATCTAATGAATCTAAGAATGACTGTAATTTGTTTGCTTCACCGTTAAATTCGTTCGGTAACACTTTACTCGCAAAATTAAAAAAATCATTCATACTAGTCGCCATTTTCAATTGTTTGCTTATTGCTTGTAATACCTCCGTATCGATTTCCTCCAAAATAGAGTTAGGTATTTTAATAATACAATTTAACGCTTGAAATGCCCTAGCAGCCTTATCTCTAATTTTATCTGAATAATTTCTACAACTTTCTTGTTGTAATAAACTTAAATTTTTCCAATTTTTACCTATTAATCTAACAAAATTATTATAAAGACCTACTATGGTATTAATTACTTCTATATGTATATCAGAATTTTTAGGAGTTTCTTTTTTTCAAAACTCTTTTTCCCTGTTTATTAACTTCGTCCACAATTATTCGTAACTTATCATCAAAATCTTCCCACGTTATTGACATTTAAAGATTCGTACACAAGAATAGAATGTTTAGGTACTTACAGTTTTATTTTACACGGTGAGGGTTCCTGTTGCCTGCTTCGCTGCAATGCCTCTGTTGATATCTCTTTTCAGTGCCCTCCTGTGAGTTTTCCACACCGACCAGATAAATTTTAGAATGAAAGCTACAGTTATGATGTATAGTAGAACCATTACATGCGTCGTGAAACTGTCTTGTTGTACCATGAATGTATTGTTGACTGTACCCGTTTCTTTTGCCTCTTGTTTTGTGGCTGAACCTCCCATTGTTTGTTTTCTCCAAGGTCCCAAATTTAGATAAAAAACCATATATTTTCACGTATCCTTATGGCGGGATCTCGGTTACCATTAATTACCATTTGATTTTCAGGATCTCGGTTACCATTAATTACCATTTATTTGCAGTTACCATTAGTTCTTAGGGTCCATATTACCGTATTTTTCCATTACCATTAACTAGTACATGTAGTAGTGGCGATATCTATTTTACCATTAATTAGACCATAACCATTTTATAATTACCATGTCCCATTAGTTTGCAGGATCGCCATGTAGTGGCGATACCATTATACCAATATCATTACCATTTAATTTGCAGGATCGCCATGTAGTGGCGATTACCATTTAACTATCAATTTTACCATTTCCATTATACAATAAACATTTATTTCCATTTTACCATTTACTTCGCAGGATCGCCATGTAGTGGTTACTTAGCAAGTGCCCTCGTAGATACCTCGATTAAACCATAACACCATTTATTGTCGAGAAACACTTACCTCGTAACCATGTGTTGGGGTTGAATAATAAACACTTTGATTTAATTCACTGGGTTAGTATATTAATCTAAATACAATTTACACATTAATCTACATTAGAACTATATCGAATATAAATACTGAGTTCCCCGCCATTTCTCAATGCTTAATTATTTATAGTAAATATTTGACAATACTTCAAGTCGATGACTTCAATTTCACGTTCAAGTTCAAAATATGAAAGAATGTTGTTTACCCTTCGGTCATGACTGATAAACAAACGTGTTATGAGTTCAATGTTATGAGTTCATTATATCTTGAATATTAAAATTAGATATTATTATTAGATTCTATTTTTATACTTAATTAAAGACCTTTTGTCCTTATTGTCTTTTATAACTCACTACACTTTGATGTTGCTTCCGATGCTTTATCTTTTGCTGGAACTTTGTATTTTTTTGCCACTGCTGTATACTTTGAATAACAAGTTGAATGGTATTTCTGGTAGTCATTTACTTCTTGAGGCAAAATAACGTTGGTTAAATATAAATTATTCTTTTTGCGAATTGAAAGAATATATTCACTTTTTCTTAAAATATCAATGACAAATGTTTGCAATTTCCCTGCTGATTTTCGGCAAAAAACGCAGTACGGCTTCACATTAGACATTTTGAAATATCACATTGGCACGCACTTATTTCCACAAGACTTTTCGCTATTAACCACTCGCACAGACGCTACAAGGACGCTACTGACTACTCGCGGGGGGGGGGGGGTGCGCTGGCAGACGTTCATATCACTATTGTATATTACACAGATAACTCATACAAAAATGGTGTATTGAAATCTGTCGTTAACTCCCGGACTATTAATGAAAAGGAAGTTAAATAAACTGTCATGTCAAAAGTTCGATAATGAGTACCAACTGAAAAGTTGTGAGAAACGTTTGTATTTCTACCACTCCAACAAATAAACATATTATTTGCTCATTATATAGGGTGAGCGAAAAAATTATATTTTACTATTATTTTAATTATTTAAGTTGAAAAAGGAAAAAATTATTATTAATATTATTAAAAATTATTATTGTAATTATTTTAACATCAATATTATTATTATTCAAAAATTAACAGCAATTATACAAAGACAAACAACAGATTATGAGGCTGATGACTAACAACCTCACTAATCCATAAAAAGCTAATCAGTTGTTAAATAACAGCCTTAATTCAGAAAAATATCGAACGAATGTGATCTAAACAGAATCAAATGAACATTCCTGTACAGCTGTGTAATTCTTATCTAGCATCAGCAAATATGAATAGATTTCACTGAGATGATTAAGATCAGCTTTTTTATTCATACAATTATTAGATTGAAATATGAATGCAATCTACTGTCACTCTTATGTGAGGAGACACGGTCCTTAAGAAGCCTACCAGTCTGGCCAATATATTCAAGATTACAGTTACAACAAGGAATGCAGTAAACTAATTTGGAAAGATGTAAGAGTGGAGTCTTAATAGTCAGAACTGTTCTATGAGCAATCCTAACATTACCAACCTTGCTGAAGATACGAGTGAGCTTGGGAGTAACCTCAGCAATATAAGGTAACGAGACATATAAGTGATCAGCGGGAGCAACATCAACCATGTTATCATTAATATTATTATTATTATTAATACCAACATCCAAATTCTCAACATTATTAATATTATCAAAATTATTATTATTATTTAAGTTATTATTGGAAATATGATCCACACTATGGTTTTGGACAAGATTATTGTCCTGAGAATGACTGATAGTTGGTGTGCCATACAAAATCTTGTTCAATAATAAGGGAACAGGATAAGAGTTTTGACAAAAAATGTCGTGGAGAATCTTTAGGTTCTTATTGTGCAAGGAAGTATCGGAGATTTGAAGAACTCGATGTTTCATTTGCTTAACTAAGTTAATCTTTGTAGACTGTCTGTGATAGGAGAAATAGTTTATATATCTACCCGAACTCATGGGTTTTCTATACCAATCGATGGTGATGGTGTTACTAGAAGTACGATAAAATCTCGTGTCTAAAAAAGGAACACTAGAATTATCGTCCTCTTTTTCAATCGTAAACTGTATGTGTTGGTCGTAACTGTTGAAAACATTCAAAGTTTCTGTTAACTGTGAACGAGGAAGGGAAAGAATGATGTCATCAACATATTTTATAATAAAGGGAACATTGAAAGGAAGGACATTCAAGACACTGTCAAGCACATCATCACAAATAGAAATGATTGTTCAAAGACTTGTGAAAAAATGGAGTTCAACAAAATGGCTTCTCCAAAATTTGGTGATGTATTTATCACCTGCTATGAGACAATCGTTGGAGTGTCTTGTTCGCAGCACATTGAAAAGGTACGTACGATTTAGTATTTAAAAAAATGGTTACACAGTTGAAAATTTTCTAGCATTTTCGACGGTGTCGATCAGAGCACACGCTCAGCATCACAAAAGCGTCCAGGTAACCAAAATTGACTTTCCACCTCTAGAACTTGTCACTCCTATTTATAATATTGGTTTATTTCACGGCCAACTTTATGTAAAAAATGACATTTCTAGAAGAATTATGGTTTTTCATTGAGAATTGTTCGTTTATAGTTGATTTATAGGGAAAACCATTATTTTTGCCATGTTCTGCGTAAAATTCTCTTTTGAATGATGTCCCATTCATCATTTTTCTTTTCGCAAATTTTCCGCACTGAAAATTTCGTTTTTCCGAATTTCCGCGTCACTGACTTATTATTTCCGCACAACACTTTACATTTTTACAAATACCTTTCTTAACTAATATTATTGCGTTTTGATACATAGATTTACATTAATTTTTTAGACCACATTAACCTCCTAATACCTATACTAAATACAAAATATCATATAGCTATATATTTGCAAATATTGCAATTATTCTTACAAATCCTGTTTAATTTGCAATATAAGCTGGATTGTTACTATTGTTACATACATGTTTCATTAAAATAAATATGATTTTCCTTTTGATTTTATAAATACTTTATAAATAAACAGAGTAATGTTTGCGGTTAAGAGTTTCCTATCATACACTGTTGGTGTGTATTGTCATTGAAATGAAGTTTGTGAAATTATTTTTACAATATACATCATAATAAATTGCAACAGCTAATATATTCTTGTTCTTCATCTACTGAGTGTTTCTTTCCCCAATAGATATATTGTATCTTGATACAGGATAGGATTCTATGCATATCGTTCTTAGTCGCTACAATAATACTCATTTATTTAAATTTATTGGAGCTTTATCTTTATTTTCTTTAGTGCAAATTCTATTTATCTTTTGAAATTATCTAAATATTCAAAACCTTTTCCAAACTCAACTTTTTATACAGGGTAGAGTGGTTCTAAAATAACTTAGAATCTAAAATTCTATTGAAAGTTATCCAACTTTCTCAAAATTGTTGGGATTATGGATCCTATATCCTTTAAGGTATATTAAAATAGTTCTATATATATACATATATATATATATATATATATATATATATATATATATATATATATATTATGTTCATAAAATTTTAATCCTGTCCTTAATAAATTATAAACTCATTTTCTTGTCAACAGCATAAATAATAATTTGTATCTAGTATTTCGAATATCCAACATTGAATCTGAAAAGATAATAAATTATTATCATACAATAATAAATAGAATATTTGATAACAATATACCAACAAAATTCCAATGTTTATATCAAAAAGAAATAACTGAAGTGTCAATTAAAAACTTCATGTCAGTTAGCAAAGAACACTGATAGCAGAAATATATTCAACCATAGAATTATTTATGTCTGTGAACTATTGATTATTTGAAAAGCAATGAGGATATTTAAAAAATCTGATGACTGAATTAAATAAAAAGCCAAGTTTATATTAGATAAATATGTAATGAGTACGAATTCAATTGAAAGGCATTATAACAGGTATTTGAACATTTGAGATTGAATATGTATTGATATTGGAATTTAAAGTCGTATAGATATAATTTTTGTTTATTAAAATAAGGTAGATTTTTGAAGTATTGCATATGTAAATAGGAATAGTGAATTAATTTGAAATTTTACATAAACAATAAATAACAATAGTAATATATAAAGACATTAAACGAAATATCAAACATTAGATAAAACAGATTGTATCATATCTAGTAAGTTGTGAGTGTTTTGTTTTAAAATAACAAAGCTAGCAACAAAAAGTTTGTTGATTTGAAAAACAAAAGGTTGGTGTGGTGACGCTAAGGGAGATGAACGCATGTAAGCTATTTTTATAAATTCTATGAAAAATATTTGGAAATTATTAGAAATCAGAGTAAAAACATATTGCAAACGTTGAATAACTATATATTAAACATTTTAAGAAGAAAATATTGGGAATTAATAGTAATTTATAAGAAATATAAGCAGTTAAAATTGGAGAGGGGATGCTATATGAATTTTCAGAAAGTAAAAGAAACTTCCCAGTGTTGTGATCAGGTCAGTGTTTCAACAATTTATCTGGTTAACCATATTAAATTCAGACAAAAATCACTAATTTGGCCAGATTACACATTGATAATTTTAGATGTATAATAATATATGTATATATGTAATTTGGATTGTATTATATTTGTTTAACATATCACAGTTTATGATTTAATGAAGTATGTTATCACTATAAAGTGATTACTTTCTGAAAATTCATATAGCGGTGATTTATGTAAACTTCACCTCGTGAATAATAACTAATTATACGCGAGTAGAATACTATACTATATCCACGACTACTTAATATTTTTGTTGAAGTTTATTTGTTGGAAAATTTTGTTACATTATTACAAACACTATTATTTTATTCTGAGAAAGACTTCATACAATAAATTATTTTTCATTTATACGCAGAACATAGTTATCAAAAATTATATTAATCGTATAATATCTCATAATAATTAACACAAAAATCTATTTATTCAACTTAACAAATATTACTTATATAATATAACAAGATGATGGTATTTATTTATAGTTATTAATAATTGTAATATTTGAACAATAGGTCAAGTTAATCGCAGGGATAGAATTAACATCAAAACTAATGTTTGGCGACTTGTCGAAACATTTGAATTATATGTATATTGATTCGTTTGGTTGAATTGAAGATGCTGTTATGTTGGCCCTATCGGTTTAATTTTTGACGGGGTCATCTATATAGCCTTCTGCCACGGCGATGGACTTCCATCCATCGTGTCTTTTGAGAGCAGTAATATCCCCGCCTGCGTCAACCAGTATTGTTGCAGATCTGCGGAAACTGTGCCCAGAATATTGTTCTGGATTCGGTTATTTCAGGAAAGCAGCGTTATCCTTTCCCATTTTTGTAAATTTGTTTATTCCAATTCTCTGAGTGGTATATTTACCATTTTGGTAATTTAAAAAGAATGTGTCACTCGTTACATGACTTGATCGAAGATTTATATATGTCTGGCATATTTTGTAAAAGTTATCCGTAACAGTAAATTTTCGCAAATTTTTAGTTTGGTATTTGGCACATTAACCAAAAAAGCTGATCCATGCGTTATTTTCATTTCATATAGCTCATTACTTCTGCATGCACCCATTACTCCCATTATTAAAGCAACCTCAAATTACAGAATGTATTGAAATGATGGTGCTAGTAGTAGTCGAATACACACGTACAATTTTGTGCTCCTGCTCCTGCTTAATTTTCAAGTTTACACTGCATAAGCTGTATATTTTGTAAATAAACTTTCAAGTAGCAATCTCTGTATATTGCAAGTAAACAGTGATAGGTCTATAAAAAGTGCAGTGCCAGTGCAGTAAAACAATATAAAAATAACATTTTAAACTGTGAGTACCATTCACCATTTTACAATAATGATTTATCATCATAGAACGTACTAATTACAACAAAAACTAGTATGCCTACTATGTCAACTTGTTCCAATTGTTCGAAGCCGGTAAACACAAATGATCGCAAACTTCAGTGTGATGGTTGTAAGCGACAAATACACATGACATGCACCGATGTTTCTGCCGACGACCGGGTTACGCGGCAGAGGGTTCGTGGTTTGCCTATCCTCTGCAACAATTGCAGTTCAAATGTTTCAAATTTTTCGGAAGTAAAAACTCTTCTGCTAGATTTTAAAACAGAAATTCACAAGAAAATAAGCGACTTTGATGATAAATTAACTCAATTAAATAATAAACTGAGTCAGTTCGATGCAGTTAATTCGACCGAATTCACGGACAACATCGCAAATGAGGCGGTAGATCGCATAGTGCGAGCCAAAAATATTATAATCAGAGGCGTACCTGAATCTTCCTCTGGGGATGCTCAACTTAGGAAGGATGATGACACGAATAAAATTAAGCTTGTCTTGGATACTGTCGGATGTCATGAAACCCCCATTACCTTCTACAGAGTCGGCAAAACCAACCAGAAGTTTCCTCGCATGATCAAAGTAGTAATGCCTTCAGAACACCATGCCAAGAACATATTGAGAGGAGAAGCGTACTGAAAAATTTTCTATAATAGATGACAAGACGCCCACACAACAACAACGATTAAGAGAACTTCGAAGTGAACTAGATACTCGTAAAAATAATGGCGAACATGATCTGACAATCAGGTACACCAACGGCATTCCAAAAATCTCGAAATTTCGTTCATAACTTTTCTACCCGCAATTTCAATGACTGGCTCTTTTTATACACAAATTTAAACTCATTTCACGCTAAACTTGGCGAATTCACATGCACAGTGCAACATCTTAAACCACAAATTATTTTTATTACCGAAACCTGGCTTAAACCTTCAACTCCAGACTCCTTAGTTAACATTACTGGCTATACAATGTATCGTAAAGATAGAGAAAATCATGTCGGTGGAGGTGTATGCATTTATTTATCTGACGATATTACCGCAAATTTTTCTACTAAAATTAAACTATTAGACATACCTGGGATAGATAGTATACACGTAAATATTGCTAAAAATTTATTTTCTCTTAACCTGGTATATGTATATATCGTCCCCCGGATACACAACTTGCGATAGACAACATATTGTTTGAAAATCTCGAAGAGTTATCACATCTTGATAACCTCATCATTGCTGGAGATTTCAACTTCCCAGAAATATCCTGGCCGATAACCTCATTGTCAGAAGTCGTAAATTCACACAACTTATTTAAAAACTTCGTTGCAAATTCGAACCTCATTCAACTTATTGCAGAACCCACAATATTCAGAATTAATAATCAACCTTCCATTCTAGATCTCATACTCACCAATGATGAACAGCTAATCTCATCTCTCGAAATAGACTCTCCTGTTGGAAAATCAGACCATGCAGTCATAACTGCCCACGTTCAGTTTATCCAGACATTACAGGGCAAAAATAAAATCACAACTTATGCTACTACTGATTTTTCTGAAGTTGATTCACAGCTGTCCCGACTTGAATGGAACTCAATTTTCACAAATTTATCCGATCCCTCGTTAATGTGGGACGCATTTCATGATACTACTCTCAGGACAATCTCTGCGCACACCACTGTCCGTGAGATTTATAAAAACCATCTCAAACCCTGGATAAACCACGCAGCACTACAACGTATCAAACACAAACGGCGCCTCTGGCGTAAATATCAGCGTACACAGCTTCTGAGTGACTTCCTGAATCATCGCAGATTTTCTAATACCCTTCAACTCTCTCTCAAAACTTTAAGACAACATTTTGAAGAAAACATCATTTCCAGTGGTAACAGTAAAAGGGTTTTCAAATATATACGATCGTCCCTATCATCAAAAGTTTCCATTCCCCTACTTCAAAAACCCGACCATACTGTATGCTCTTCTAATAAAGAGTCTTCTGAGACGCTCTCTCTAGTTTCTCACAAGTTTTCACTGAAGAACCCAATAATGACAACCTCCCATTAATTAACTGTCCTCGCCTCAAGGCATCTTTGGAACATGTAGTATTTACACCAGACCGTATAAAACAGCACTTACTGCAACTTCGCACTAACGCATCACCTGGTTTAGATGGTCTAACTCCCAAACTCCTAAAAAGCTGCGCAAACTCGCTTGCAACTCCCCTGTCGTTAATTATGCAGACTTCCTTTACTCAAAGTTCCATTCCCCCCAACTGGAAATTAGCATATATCACCCCCATATTCAAAAAAGGTAACAAACTTGATTCCAATAACTACCGCCCGATTAGTCTGCTGCCAGTGGTCAGTAAAGTCATGGAAGCCATTATTTCGGAGGAGATGACCAAATTTCTTATCCTGGAAAATGTGATTCCAACGCAACAACACGGATTTGTCGCCGGCCGTTCCACCCTAACCAACCTGCTACACTGTGTTAATGACTGGACATCATCTCTTAACGATCGACAGCCAGTAGATATTGTCTATGTGGACTTCTCCAAGGCCTTTGATCGTGTTCCCACGCGCAGACTTCTACACAAGCTGGAACACTTCGGCATTCGCGGCTCTTTACTTAGCTGGATTGACGACTTTCTAACAGACAGATATTTCAAAGTAAGAGTTGGCGAAGACTTCTCAAGGGATAGACTGGTGGAAAGTGGAGTACCACAGGGTTCTGTTCTTGGTCCTCTGCTTTTTACAGTTTACACCAGCGATCTTCCTTATCACGTAACTAATAAAATATCTTTCTACGCTGACGACACAATGATATATACGAATCCAATCACCAACCAACAAACCCTCCAACTGGACTTAAACTCCATCTTCAGATGGTGTTCCCAGTGGCTACTTCCGTTGAACACGGAAAAATGTGTAGTGCTCCGAATTGGTAAAAACAACCCACTACTACCATACTTCGTAGACGGTCGACCATTAAATTCTGTGTTTTCCTATAACGACCTCGGAATTATCGTAAATAGCAACCTAACTTGGTCTGATCATATAACTTCAGTTTGTAAGCGCGCGAATACCAGACTGTATCTCATTCGTAAGTGCTTTTCGAGTGTTTCGTTTCAGTCGTTTTGCAAACTGTATACTATCTATGTCCGACCAATTCTCGAGTACGCCGGTCCAACGTGGTACCCAGACCTAGTTCGCGATAAAAATCTTTTGGAAAATGGTCAAAGGAGAGCCACTCGACTGTCCCTGGGACAGCGAAGACCTTCCTACGAAGAAAGACTCTCCATGGCCAACCTAACTTCCTTTGAACTTAGCAGACACCGCGGAGACCTCATTACCACTTTTAAAATATTAAAATTTAATTTTGGTAATCTTGTTATGATGTTTACCTTAAATCCAGATGACCGCCTTAGAGGACACTTTTTTAAACTCAAAAAAGAAAACTTTACCGTTAGATCAAGACAGAACTTCTTACCTAACAGGGTATTCGACAGCTGGAATAATCTTGATGTATCCACAGGTTCTGCACCATCTACTAACTCGTTTAAAAACAGACTTTATCGTGCACTGCTAGAGCACCTATAGTTTATTTGGTGTATTGTTTATATTGTACTTATTTTTCTGTTATTTATCTACTAGTAGGTTACTTATGTTATTATCTGTTTTTTGGGCACAATAGGGACTTGTTCCTCTGCCCTTGTCTAAATATAATAATAATAATAATAGTAATAATATTAATAATAATAATAAAATAACTATATGAAAGATTTACTTAATATCTTACTTTTGTTGCTAGGTATTCATCATCAGTTAAAAAGTTATTGATATCTTCGCTAGAAAAAGTTTTTGCTCTCTTAGGCTGAAACCCTTCTGAATTTCGTTTTAATAATCCTCTTAATTTTTCATAGTCTTCTAAATGTATACCTTGATGTAAGGTGATCGTACTTCTAAGCGTTGAATAATAGGTCCATAGCGTTGAATATTTATATTTTGCGGATAATTCAGTAAAGTATACTAACAAAGTCGATTCAGGAAAAGAAGTGGATTTATTTTTCTTTTGCCAGTTCAAAAAAGATTCATAGCCCATATTATATACTTTCCTTGACTTTTCCGGCGATAAATTTAATGAAGCAACTTCAGCACCTTCTCTTATTTCTGGTGGTGTTAAAAAAAGTAATTTTCATATTCTATATCCATTTTTAGTTGGTTTTTTTACCAAAATGTAACCCAAAATATCAAAACACTGAGTAATCTATGCACACAAACAATATTGTTGACATCATCATCATCACGTAGCGTTACAACCCTGGGTGGGTCTTGGCTGACTGTACAACTTTTTTCCAATTTGTTCGGTCTTCCATAAACCTAGGGTCAAATGGAATGTTCATTTTCCGGAGATCTGCTTGGATGTTATCTCTCCATCGCATTCTGGGACGTCCGAGTGGTCTTTTGCCTGTGGGAATCTCCTCCCATACCAGTTTTACAAGTCTTTCGTTATTCAGTCTCTGCACGTGGCCTGCCCATCTTAGTCGCTGTGATTTAATTTCTTGGACAATATCGGCGTCGTTGTAGAGTGCTTTTAATTCGATATTGGTTCTGATCTTATACTGGTTTGTGGTGATGTCATGGTGAGGTCCGAAAATTTTTCTAAGTATTTTTCGTTCAAAGCGTCTGAGCTTTTCTTCGTTTGCTTTGGTCATGGTCCACGTTTCGCATCCGTATGTTATTACAGGTCTGACGATGGATTTATAGATTTTGATCTTTGAACTTCTTGTGAGATTTTTTGATTTTATGAGCTTATTCAGTGCAAATAGACAGCGGTTTGCAGATTGAATTCTGTCTTTTATTTCTTCGGTAACATCGTTGTCCGCTGTGATTACGGCCCCCAGATACTTAAAACGTTGTACTCTTTCGAAATTAAAGGTGTTGATCGTCACATTTTGTCCTATTCTGTCTCTTTGTGTCGTTCTATTTATACACATATATTTCGTCTTCTCTTCATTAATCTTCAGCCCTACTTCACTTGTTGCTCTTTCCACCTTGTTGAAAATGTCTTTCGTGGATAGGATGGAGTCTCCAACGAGATCTATGTCATCTGCATATGCGAGTAACAGCTTGGGACCTTGAACCGATAGCAATTCTGTTTTTATTTCGGCCGACCTCATGGCTTTCTCTAATACAAGGTTAAAAAGTAGTGGAGATAACGCATCACCCTGTTTAAGTCCACTGTTGATTTCAAAGCTGCCAGACAGTTTATTATTTACACGTACTTTAGATATTCCACCCTCCATACAGACTTTGGTCATCCGAATGAGTTTCTTTGGTATTGAGAACTCCGCCATGGCATTCCATACTTGGCTTCTTTCTACGCTATCATATGCCTGTCGAAAGTCTATGAAAAGATTGTGTATGGGTCTGTTATACTCCCATCCCTTTTCTAGAAGTTGTCTCAGCGTGAATAGTTGATCTATTGTTGATCTGTTTGCCCTAAACCCGGCTTGATATTCGCCTAGGACATTTTCAGCATAAGGGATTAGTCTACTAAGAATGATGTTTGAGAGGGTTTTGTATGCCGTGTTTAGGAATGAGATTCCTCTATAATTCGCGTATCTTGTTTTGTCCCCTTTTTTGTGGATGGGCACTATTATGTTTTCCTTCCATCGTGCTGGTATCCTTTCTTCTAACCATATGTGCGTTATTAGCTGGTGGATTTGGCGATGTAGTGCGTCTCCCCCATATTTCAGAAGTTCTGCTGGTA
Organism: Galeruca laticollis; assembly: GCA_963921935.1. Lineage (NCBI taxonomy): Eukaryota > Metazoa > Arthropoda > Insecta > Coleoptera > Chrysomelidae > Galeruca > Galeruca laticollis. The sequence goes on from OY998175.1 coordinate 169,348,875, forward strand.
TCTAGTCCGTACCCGGCGCTTTGTGATTTTTCAACTTATTTAAGGCCTTTTGGGTTTTTTCAAAGGAGGGATTTTTGACGGGCATGTCCGCTGTGATATAGATCTCTTCTTTGTGCTGTTTTCCTGTATGATGTTTAGAAGGTCTCTAAAATACTTTTCCCATTCTTCAGTTATTTCTTTACCGTCGATTATCATGCGGCCTTGGTTGTCTCTCAGTGTATGGATGGAATTGGTTCTATGCCCTCTTTTCTCAGAGGAAATTGCTTTATAGAATTCTCTGGAGCCTGGTTTGGGCCGGTCTCTCTCCATAGTCTCATATTTTTGTTGTTCGTAGTTTCTTTTCTTTGTGCGTATTATTTTTCTTGTTTCTTTTCGGCAGTCGTCATATTCCTTTTTACTTTGGTCTGTTTGCAGTTGTATCCAAGTCTTTCTTACTGTTTGTCTTTTTTCCAGTTGTTTCCGACATTCCTCGTCATACCATGTTTTTGCCCTCTTCTGCTTACTCCTTCCAAAGATCTTGTCAGCTGTCTTGGTTATTATTTCGGCAGTCGCTTCCCATAGCTGTTCTATATCATTGTCTTCTCTTTCAGAGTTCAAGGTTTGTTCAAGTTGTTCTCTATAGTTTTGTTGTTTCTCTGCATTGTGTATTTCGTCCATGTTCCATTGTGGGTTTATTGTTGTTTTATTGTATTTGTGGCTTGATATTCTGGATTTGACTTTTGCTCTGACTAAGTAATGATCTGTGTCTCCGTCTATTCCTCTCAGGCTTCTTACGTCTATAATATTGTTACCATGACGGGCATCTACAATGTTGTGGTCAATTTGGTTGCGCGTAATATGGTCGTTTGAGACCCAGGTTTGTTTATGGATGTCTTTATGCGGAAACATGGTTGACTTTATTAGCATATTATTAGCTGCTGCAGTTTCTGTGAGTCTTAAGCCATTGTCGTTGGATATATTGTGTAGGCTGTGTTTACCTATTGTGGGGTATAGGCAAGGCTCTTTGCCTATTTTAGCATTAAAGTCCCCGCAGAGTATGCGCATATCATGTTTGGGCATCGTATCTATCTCTCTTTCTAGGGAATCGTAGAAGTCATCCTTGATATCTTCATCCTTCTCTTCCGTTGGTGCATGCGCTGAGATAATCGAAATGCTGTATCGCTCACCCTTCATTCGTATGTAGCATATCCTTTCATTTATAGGTTTAAAATTTAGTATATTCTGTACTAGGTTGTCTCTAATCACAAAGCCCGTTCCAAATTCATGTCTTCCGTTTTTGTTACCGCTGAAGAAGATGGTGGATTTACTTATTTTTATATTTCCATCGTCTGGCCATCTTATTTCTTGGACGGCTGTTATATCCATTCCTATGTTTTCCAGTTGTTCCACAGCATTTATAGCAGCTCCAGGTCTGTACCAACTGTGGACATTCCAAGTTCCAATATTCATGGTCCTTTTACATTGCATTTGTCGTTTTTTGTGTTTATCTGTCCGGTTCCGAGGCAAAGTTGCAGTTTTCATAACTAGTTTCTTTTTTCCGAGGGTGGGTAGTTAACCCTCCGCTCAACCCTCCTCTTTTATCCGGGCTTGGGACCGGCTGCAGTAAGGTGATTTCCGAGCTACTCAATCCACCCGTTCCTCATCCTGTTGACAAGTTTTAGTCAAATTGATTTTGATTCAAAAACTACTTCGATCTATGAATTGTTACGGAGAACATGGTATGTTAAGAAACATATACACGACATGCAAATTCAAAGTGGCTGATGGGTCAGTGTAGATGCTCCCTTCCATCCAACCGCAGGTCTGGGGTTCCAATCTGTTGTGAGGAAATTCACGTTTTTGAATTTTTTTTATGTACAGAACCGATTTGATAATTAGTGGTTTACAGGATAGAATTTTAAAAAACGATTTATTGTAGCAAAACAATATATTATAGATAAATTAAGGGATCATCGGACAGCAGTGTTTAATGATTCATTAATCACTGCTGTGATTGATGGGTATTATTAGGGTCGAGCAAACAGTTGGGTACAACAGTCGTGGATAAGAATGATTATCGAGTTTAAATTTGATACAGATTACCAGATTAATAATTTTGATTATTTGAACGATTTTTATAGAAAATGCAGCGATTGAATACATATATCGTTTCGAACATATTGATAATAATTTTCAATTGTCACCAAATACTCTAACGCGCATAAGAACTGTCCTCATAATATCATTTCATGTATATCATGATGTTATTTTACAAATTAATCTAATTTCTGTATATAAATAATTTAGTGATAAATTCTCAATCAGTTAGTGTTTTAAATGAAACTCAACGTTTCTAGCTAATTCCACAATATAATGAAAAATGTTAAAAATTCTAAAAAATTGTCATTTAAAACACTAATATGAGTTGATTCCACGAAGTAAGGGTCGAGACAGTTAATTTATCAATCAGTGTTTAATAAAAAACATCCTTTGAGACACTATAGCAAACTATAGAAGGAGTTATTGTTTCGAAATTTTTAAGATGTCCCCATACTAAGCATTGCGTATAACAACGTGTCCTCGAACTATCTATTTTAAATGTATGCCTCGTTGTGGACTACCAGATTTTTTTATAGATATAGAATGTTACAAGTAATAAAGAGAAATTAACAAGATTGAATTTGATACAGATTACCGGATTACTAATTTCCAATCATTATTAATCTACTACAAAGGTCCCGAAACTATTTCATATATATGTCTTCACGTGATCTGGGATATTTCGCTTTCGACGTGAATACCAATTTAATCAAAATTTGTAGAATTCGATTATTTGAACGTTTTTTATAGAAAACGCAGCGATTGACTCCATTTATAGTTTCGGACATATTATTAATAATTTGATACAGATTACGGGATTAATAATTTTCAATCGTTATTAATCTACTACAAAGGTCCCCAAACTATTTCATATATATGTCTTCGCGTGATCTGTGATATTTCACTTTCGACGTGAAAACAGGTTTAATCAAAATTTTTAAAATTCGATTGTTTGAACGTTTTTTAGAGAAAATGCAGCTATTGAATTCATATATTGTTTCGGACATATTATTAATAATTTTTAATTGTCATCGAACACCCGAACGCGCATAAGAACTGTCCTCATAATATCATTTCATGTTAATCCAGATGTTATTTTACAAATTTATCCACCTTCTGTATATAAATGATTTATTGATAAGTTCTCAATATAAAACCAATAAAAACCTCCATGGGGCACTACAGCAAACGATAGAAGAAGTTATTGTATCGATTTTTTTTAGATAACCCCATAGTAAACATTGCGTATAACGACGTCCTCGAATTATCTATCTCATATGTATGTCTCTTCATGGACTTCCAGATATTTTTTTATCATGAAAATTTGCATATCATGTCGCTCAAAATGGAATATAGTATGTAAGTAATTAAGAGTAGTTAACAAGTTTGAATTTGATACAGTTACCGGATTACTAATTGTCAATCGTTATTAATCTACTATAAAGGTCCCCAAAATATTTCATATATATGTCTTCGCGTGATCTGTGATATTTCGCTATCGACGTGAATACAGGTTCAATCAAAATTTGTAAAATTCGATTATTTGAACGTTTTTCATAGAAAATGCAGCGATTGACTCCATTTATCGTTTCGGACATATTATCAATAATTTGATACAGATTACGGGATTAATAATTTTCATTCGTTATTAATCTACTACAAAGGTCCCCAAACTATTTCATAAATATGTCTTTGCGTGATCTGTGATATTTCGCTTTCGACGTAAATACAGGTTTAATCAAAATTTGTAAAATTCGATTATTTGAACGGTTTTTAGAGAAAATGCAGCTATAGAATTCATATATCGTTTCGGACATATTATTAATAATTTTCAATTGTCACCGAACACCCGAACGCGCATAAGAACTGTCCTCATAATATCATTTCATATATATCTAGATGTAATTTTACAAATTAATCTAATTTCTGTATATAAATAATTTAGTGATAAATTCTCAATCAGTGTTTAATAAAAAACATCCTTTGAGACACTATAGCAAACTATAGAAGGAGTTATTGTTTCCAAATTTTTAAGATGTCCCCATACTAAGCATTGCGTATAACAACGTGTCCTCGAACTATCTATTTTATATGTATGCCTCGTTGTGGACTACCAGATTTTTTTATAGATATAGAATGTTTCAAGTAATTAAGAGTAGTTAACAAGATTGAATTTGATGCAGATTACCGGATTACTAATTTCCAATCGTTATTAATTTACTATAAAGATCCACAAGCTATTTTATATATATATATATATATATATATATATATATATATATATATATATATATATATATATATATATATATATATATATGTCATGTCTTCACGTGATCTGTGATATTTCGCTATCGACGTGAATATAGGTTTAATCAAAATTTGTAAAATTCGATTATTTGAACGATTTTTATAGAAAAAGCAGCGATTGAATACATATATCGTTTCGAACATATTGATAATAATTTTGAATTGTCACCAAATACTCTAACGCGCATAAGAACTGTCCTCATAATATCATTTCATATATATCCAGATGTCATTTTACAAATTTACCTAATTTCTGTATATAAATAATTTAGTGATAAATTATCAATCAGTGTTTAATAAAAAACATCCTTTGAGACACTACATCAAACTATAGAAGGAGTTAAGTTTCGAAATTAATTTATGCCATTATCTGAAATGAAACCGGAAATATAAAATATTCCAAAAAAATCCAAAAGGAATTAGATAGCTTATCTTTTTGAAAAATGGATGGAATTTTTTTTCCAACGTGAATTGATTCCTTCAAATTATACGATAGTTTTTACAAATTTTTCAATTAATGTTTGATACTTAAAAAACATTTTTGGGTTGTACTCTCTCATTCGCTTCGACGCGCCCCGTAGTAGCGGCCGCGCGGAAGCCTATTTTCAGCATTAAATATATATTACTGGTTATTAACCTTGAGTTCCGGGAGTCGAGAATTTTCTTAGGAAATTTCCTCCTCTTTAAGGATATTTTTTCAAACTATCGTTATCACTTATAGTTTTTTAATTATTAACAAACATCCCCGTTTTATTTTTTTTTAATAAAAACTTGAAATTTTCATCTCCAGAAATTTTTAAATGTAAGTACTTCTAACAATTTTTCGCAGGGAACTCACTTGTCGAGTAGACCATTTGGGGACCATTCAATTTTTGAAGTGTATTCAAACCATAGGATATTAATCCTTTTCTACATTTTATATTGTTTGCATACATTTTAACATTCATGTCATCCGAAAAAATTATTATTTTATGTTACTGTATGTTGGATTTTTTTCGAAAACTACGAAATTTTATTTCAGTTCAATTTTCGCTATCTCTTTTGTTAATAATAAGTGGCGGGGAATTTTTAAATTTTTTAACTCGTAAGATTGTTCTTGAGAAATTGTTCCATTCTTTAATAATATGTGGGTCTATTATTTCCTCATCCCATTCAAGTTTTTGTAACCATATTTTTTGCATTATCAGTTTACCCTTAACTATAATAGGGTTGATAAGACCTAACGGGTCAAAACATTGACATAAATGCGATAGAATTGTTCGTTTTGTAAGAATGTTCAACTCGAATGAGGTAAAAACATTTATCTTTAATTCATCGGTGTGAGGATTCCATGTCATTCCTAGTATTTTACAGGGGGAGTCTGATGAATTAAAGTTGATTTCAGTTTCGGAGTTGACAGTCTTGATTAAAAATATCTTTAGTGTTGGAACATATTTTATGAAGATGAAAACCAGCTTTCCCTAGAATCATTTTCAAACCACTTAATAAAATGTCAAGATCATGGGGTGAATTCGTACCTGCTAATATGTCATCAACATAGGTTTGATTGAGTAGGGCATCAGAAGCGATGGTCAAGTTTGTATTTCGTTTTGCAATATTGTTAAGCACTCGACAGGCCAAATACGGGGCACTTTTTTGTCCGAAAGAAACTCTGTTCAATTCGATACACGAAAATTGTTCTGATGGAGAATTTCTCCATAACACATTTTGAAGAAAGTTGAATTTGGGATTCATTATCACTTGTCGGTACATCTGTTTGATGTCCACAGTTAATACGAAATAGAATGAGCGAAATCTACTTAAGATATCATATAGTTCGGGCTGAACTTGAGGGCCTTTGAGAGTGATATCATTAAGGCTAAGACGAGAACTTGTTTTGCAGCTAAAATCAAAATCTATGCTCAGCTTCGTACTGGCACTTTGCTCCCTTATGATGCAGAGATGAGGTACAAAATATTTGTGATCAGATGTGATATTCTTGAGCTCGAGGTGTATATACCTAGCGTGACCTAAGTCAACATATTCAGTAATGAACTTTATATACTCAATAAAACGCTCAGGGATTTTTTCAAACTTTTTTTCGAGATAGGTAAATCTGTTTTTGGCTTGTGCAAACGATTCACCAAGCTTTTCATAAGCGTTGGGGTGAATCAGCGGTAAGGCGACTTGGTATCTTCCATTGTTCATAATTTGAGTCGTGGAAGTGAAAATTGTTTCAGCTAATTCATCTTCCGGTGACAGATGAGGAGGGTTTTCAATCTCTTCTTGAGACCAAAACTTTTCGAGCATCGTGTCTAATTTATCTTCCAGAGGAGAGGGGTTAACGTTAGTTGCAAATAAAGTGTGAGAAACAATAGTGGGAGTGCTTTCTCGAGAAGAGTAACCTATGCAATTAGAGGGTATTGTGCCAGCTACAATCCATCCTAAAGGAGTGTCTACTAGAGTGGGACTATTTCTACCTAGGGTGATAAAACCTTCCTTAAGCGAAGAGTAATATACGTCGGCTCCAATTAGCATGTCAATCTCAGATGGTATGAAAACTCATTATCAGCTAAATGCTGCACGAGAGAAGGCGGAATTTCCAATTTTTGTGGATCAATTCGTATTTGGGGTAACAGTTTTGTTATATTTTCTACGACAGCACATGACACTTTGAACTTTTGGTTATCCAAGACTGAATAAATGTTGACATCTGTCATTGTATCTATAAGGTTGTTGCTAGAAAGAATGCCTGAAATTTGCAAGTTGTAAGAGTAACATGTTTTTCCTAATCTAAGGGCAGTGTTACGTTTAATAAGTGAAGTTTGACTTCCATTATTTAACAAAGCTTTCAAAATTAGTGGATGACCTTGTTTCGAGTATGCTCGTACCTTTGCGGTAGCTAAAGTACATGGGTATTTTTTATAGTGACTGCTGACAGTGTAGCAACTCCTTGCAGAATTTCGCTCTGCATTGAACAACTTGTTTGAGTCTTTGCGGTGTTGTTGGTGTTATTGTTCAGTGAGGCATTGCGATCTGGAGTGATATCTGAATTGTTGGAGTTCCCATTGTATAGGAGTGTATGGTGCTTTTTATGACAGATGGTACATGTGAGTGTGGAGGGACATTGGGGTATCAGATGTTTATTACCTAAACAATTGAAGCATAGTTTGTTGCTCCGTGCTGCGTTAATTCTTTCTAACGGGACCAAGAGAGAGACATTAGGACAAGTATATATTTTGTTTGTTCTTGAATTACAAAAGTTGCTGATTTGATTGCGAGGAGGAGAGCTTGGCGGAGGCGATCTGAGAAGTCTATTTTGTGAATTGGAATGAGAAACGTTACTACTAGTGTGATAATTATTGGTGTGCAGTGTTACTTTAATATTGAATTTATTTCTATGATGATTTTGTTAGGAATTAAATAAAGTTTTATTAGAGTATTTGTGGTGATTGACCTCTCGGGAGGAATTACTATAAGAGTGAGTTTTATCAAATTTATTATCCTTGTTAGATTCTGTGGTATTCAAGTTGTCTAAGACATGGCATCTATGTTCCAAAAATTCAAAGAATTCATCCAAGATGGATAATGATGATTTTGTACACTCCTCGTATGCTTTTTTTGTATTGAAATCAAGTTTTCGTTCTAGTATATAGATAATCAAATTTTCGTATAGCTCTTCAACAGTATGTTTAGAATTTTTTAAAGCATCAATATTTGCTCTCGAGTTCGTTACCAATTGCCGTAAGTTCACATAATTACTTTTATTTAAAACAGGTGTGTTTAACAAATTATTGAAATGATTATAAATTGACTGATAGAAACAAAGAAGTTGAATTTATAAAACAATTTGACTGTTTTCTAATATGTGATTTTTATTCAACTAGTACCTATAGAATGATTGACATTAAGTGACAGTGCTTGTTGAAATTTTATCATGAGTAAAAAAATCAATAAGGTCAGTTCATCAACTGAAATGAATGATGGTGACTCTTTCTAAAAAAGAAGTAATATTTATGTATTCATCGTTAAACCATTTTTTAGTTAATTCGTATCAATGTTTGCTCAGAATTATTATTTTTATTGATTAATATTAGTTATTATTACAAAAATCGTTAATAATCTGAATTCGATTTCTAATACTTTCGGTACTGAAAATGATATAAAATATAGGAAGTCAATTTATATTAAATAAGAAGTTTAAAGAAAGAAACATCTCTTTGTGTAACATATTATTTAAAGACATGATAGTTTGGGGACTTGACTAGTCACGATTTTTTCGTTTTATTTATTACCCGATCGTTGCATGCTACCGATGCTATCATAGGCCTTTTTCGTAACGAATCAACATTTATGCTTCTTAATAGAATCATAAGAAATTACAGAATCATTTCGTAGAAGTCTAGACAAATGTTCGCGAACGATATAATGAACTACTAAAAATGTCCTCAATCTCAACATTATATATTATATTGCATATGACTCTTGTCCTAAATGCATACTTAGCATATGTAAACATCCTGTACGTTTTATCGTATATAATAAGGACGTTTCTTCAATAAAGACAATATATGATTAAAATGTCACAAATCTCAGTATCTTATTTAAGATGAAGAAGAATGTGTGCAATCATTATAGAGTTATTAATTATTATCTCGCCATTAGATCTGATTATTTCCAAGGAAACTGATTGTTTCATATTTGAAAATAAATCTACGTTTAGAGAAAAAAGTTACTAGATCGAACGCACAATGTACAGGTTACAATTGAGAATGTTCTCAAAGTACATTGACAAGATATTAGAAAATGAACAATTTTTCAATAAAATGTGTAGTTTGAGGGCATAACTTGTAAATATTTTATTTTTCAAAGGGTGACTACATCATTTTGTAGAAGGTTGAATCAAATGTTCCCAATCTATAATAATAATAATAAATATTTATTTACACATAACTCAGAAATACAAACAAACAAAACAAACGACATTATGCGAAATAAATATATACACTTGCGAAGCCCATAAGGCTTGTTTGCAAGGATAAAATAATAATAATATAAAACGTATACTAGGTAACAAATAATAATAAGTATAGGTAATTAATAAAAATGTATACTATCATTAAGGATTAATAAAGTAGAAATAGAAATTGATAGAAACATTATCAGTAATTAATTTCGATAAGGTTGTGAATAGCGCGCCTACTTGTATTGGTGATATACTCATGAAGTTTTAAAGTTAGCACCTTTACAGAAGATTCAGATTTAATTTGTTGGGGTATAGCATTATATAGCTTCGGTCCTAGAAACATAAAGCTTCTTTGTCCAGCTGTTTTTTTCATTGTTGTATTCAGGTAAGTATGTTTATTTCTTGTCATATAATTGTGAGTTTGAATTTGTAGATTTGATTCAAGTTTATGTTGTCTTAATACCGCTTTTTTAAGTATAATTGTCTAACGTCTAATATTTTCGTTTCAGTATATAGAAGTTCACTGCTATATCTTCTTGTTTTTCCAAGAAGGATTTTGAGGAATCTTTTTTGCGAAACCTCGAGAATATTATAGTAAGTCTTCGCCACTCCACCCCAGCTGACCAGACCGTAAATTAGACCGTAAATTAGGTGAGATTCAATCAAACTTTTATAAACTATTAGTTTTTGTTTATATTGTAGGTGATATAAGATATGTTTGAATTTATATAATACACACCTCAATTTTTGAACTAGATAATTAATATGGTTATCCCATCTAAGATGTGGGTCTATCATAATTCCTAAATATTTTATTTGTTTTGCAGGTTGAATATTGATATTTTTTTGTACATTGATGGCGTAGTTCGGAAGATCCGGTTCTAAGGATGCAAAAGGCAGGTAAACAGTTTTTTTTATAATTGATTGAAAGAAGCCTATAGTCAAACCACTGTTTTACACAATATAGATCATTTTCAATTTTCAACTTTAAATCGTACCAATTTTGATCACTGTATACCAGAACTGTATCGCCTGCAAAACGTATAATTTTACTGTTGCTTTCAATCATAAATAAGTTATTCAAATAGATATTAAACAAAACAGGGCCTAGAACCGTACCTTGTGGAATACCACACTCAACTGTCTGTTCTTTACTGCATTTATTGCCCACTCTTACTTTCTGAGATCGGTTTGTCAGATAACTTTTGAAAAAAGCATGTGCTGTACCTCTAACTCCAATGTCCTCTAGTGTTTCCAAAAGAAGGCAGTGGTCCACGGTGTCGAAGGCCTTTGCTAAGTCCAGGAAGACCGCAATTGTAGGTGAACCCTCATCAATATTTTTATATAAAATATTTGTTACTTCCAAAAGAGCATCGTTAGTGGACTTGCGCTTTTGGAAACCATATTGAGACCCTGACATTAGCTGATATTTATCTAGAAATGTATTAAGCCGTGCATTAACTACTTTTTCTAGTATTTTTGATAAACAAGTTATTAATGATATTGGTCTGTAGTTTGTCATTTCATCCCTTTCCCCACTTTTATAAATAGGTTTGACAATTTATAATCATTAGCGGATATGCAATAAAATCTGAAATATGTTTGAGAGTTTCAGCCCTTATTTCATCCCAACCCGGTGCTTTTTTATTCTTTAGTTCACTAATGATATTTTTTATTTCTGTAATACTGGTGGGTGCCAAAAACATGGAATGACAATTTATAATTTTCTTTTCTTTATAATTTATTGGTTTTTGTATGGTTTTTGCTAGGTTACGTCCTATATTTACAAAGAAAGTATTAAACATTTCAGAAATTATCTCAGCTTTATTTACTGTTTTTCCATTGTTGTCCTTAATATTTGTAATTTCCGTGTTTTCTGTTTTTTTAGATATTGAGTTTACTACATTCCATATCTTTTTTGACGAATTTTCTTCGTCTTCTATAAGTTTATTATAATAATTATTTTTAGCAGTGACAATTAATTTATTTAGTAGCTTTTTGTAATCTTTATATTATTTTTAAGTATATTATTTAGAGGATTTATTTTTCTTTTTCTTAAATTATTCTTAATCTTTGTATACATTGTTGACTGCCTAATATTATCTTGGATAGTGCTGACCAGTTTATCAGTTGCGGAGTCCAAATTTGGATTGAAAATAATATTCCAGTCAGTATGTTGAAATCTATGTATCAGTTTATTATACAATATATTATCAAAAATAACCTGAATCTCCACATTATATCAACATTTCAAGCTTCTATGTCTCCAAGAAATTGCATATGATTATTCTGTTCTCAAAGTATACATTGCGATTATAAACATCGGACAATTCTACCATGTATTATGGAGACATTTGTTATAACGTATAGTATGGGAACATGTTCTCAAAATATACACTGAATCGCAGTGTTCTCAATTTATACGTTAGGTTGAAAATTCCTTTTTTCTTGAAAAGTTTTCTTAGAAAATCCTTTTCTCAAGTCATATCGTGATGCTGGGACATTGGTGCACGATAATCAACAAAAAAATGCAGTGTCCCAAACTATACGTTGGACATATATATATATATATATATATATATATATATATATATATATAGATGTTATAACGGAATTTGTAAGCACGATAGAGCGCGTATTTTTTGACGGATCGAAACCAAACTCGCTACAAAAATTGGTTCGGCCAAAATCTTGGACGAGTTCGTTAACGGGCCAAATCGGCCCAGTAGAAACAAAATGGAGGCCTGTCAAAATTGAAATAAAATCGTATTTCTTTTGTTTTTGATCTGACGCAAAAAAATTACTGAGATTTTTTTTAGAACTTGACACATTCTACAACTTTTGTATGAAATACTTTTTACTAAAACGTACATGAATACATTTATTTAAGAAAATTTAAATTTTGTTTTTTTTTGTTTTGAATCTGATGCAAAAACTTTACTGAAATTAGCCGTCCAATTGGTCTTGTGCCATTGGGATTTTTTTGGTTAATTTCGAAAATCAGAACATTTCAAAAATCCGGACGAGGTCGGGTTCCAATTGATCCGGATTATTGAAGCTCTACTATATCAAATGTTTCAACCGCGTCTAAAACGATTGAGCCGCTTAGTAGCTGCTACAAAGGAGACACTAAGAAATTACCAATGCTTTTATACCACGGCGTCGCCGCTTACGTAGGACAACCCGTAAAATTTATTTATGCAACAAATTTGATGAAATAGCACAAATATATTTTTAATTAAAATTTTATTGCCATCTACCACTACTACTTACCACAATGTATTGTTTTGTATACTGTAATTCAGTAAAATGATTTTTCAAAACAATTGAGCCACAGTTACCGTAAAAAAGCAATGGAAGAAATCAAAGGATATTTACTACAACAGAAACGTTAAAAGTGATGAATCACGAGGAATTCCTGGCTGTTTTGAACCGTATCATGTTAGAAAAGTAATCCAAGCATTTATCTGTTTATTAGTAACCCTCCTATACTATGAAATAAAACTACTTTTAATAATGATTATATTTTATTACATTAATACTAATAATCATTAAATCTCTCGGAATTTTTATAAAATAATTATATAACATTTATTATAACACAAATGTAAAATTTAGTATTAAAAGAAAAAGGTTTCATTTATAATTTAACGCAGATTGATTTATCATTTTTATTTCAATGTAACACTGGTGTAGATTACTCTATTCAACAAATAACACGAATATAATCCGAAATTTTAGACGTTATCCAATATACCCAATATCGTCAGTCTGTTAACGTAGTATTTATAAATCTGAAGTATTTTCCAACATTTCCATTAAAAAGGTATCAATTGATACTTCACCTATTAGCCTGAAACAAAAACAATCCATCAATTTCATTATGTAAAGCTACAGGGTTAAAGGATTTAGTAAGTAATAATTCTAGAATTTACCTGAAGAAGAATAAATGTTCCAAACATTTAAGTCCGATCGACCTTAGAGCTGGTAATCGAAGTAAGAGTTTTGCAAACCTTCCAGGTTCGTTTGGATGTGTAGTACGAGTATATTCCTCCAGTATGCCATAAATTTTCTCTCTTAAAATTTCTACTTCTTGTACTGATTTTAAACCACGTACATCTTAAAAAGAATTAACAAAATCAGCAAGATTTTAATAAATAATATGAATGTTCATAAAAAGGGAGCTTTTTGTTTTGAAAAACTAATAGCAACGTACCAGGATTGTAAAGTATTATGGCTCTAAGACATCCTAATTCTGTTTTGTCCATTTTCATTTCTTTCATTTTATTTACAAGTTCGGATAATACCCTATCGTAGATATTACCAACCCCTACAGAATGAGCAGTTGTCCTATAAAAATAAAAATGTAATTATGTTAATATGAGGATACTTCATGATGTGTTCAAGTTAATAGCTTAATTACTATTCCTGTGTGATTAACAATTAGTACGGGCTAATAGAATTTACTCAATCTTTTGTATTCGGATTTGTTTGTAAAGTTTATACATCAGCAAAAAATACAAAGTAGCACAATCAAATCATGTAAATTAAGAGATAAAGAAACTGCAAAAAATAAACAAGAGGTAAATAAAAGACTGGAAATCCCAATTAAATGGAAGCATAAAAGACAGCTGGAATTACTTTAAAGATATCTTACTAGAAACTGCAGGAAATGTATGTGGCATAAATAAGAAAGATAGTAACAGACACAAACCCTAGTGGACAGAAGAAACTAAGAATCACATAAGGTGAAAGAAAAAAGCATCGAGAAATGCCTAGCGAACAAAACAAAAGAAAACTATGAAAATTACAAAACAGAAAGAAAGAGAACAAAATAATTAATAACAGCCTATAAAAATGACCTTAGGGGAAAATGGAAAGAGATTGCACAGGGAATGAAAAATTGTTCTACCAAACGCTAAAGTCGTTACGAACAGCAAAAAAGCAAAATACGCAATTTATAAAAAGCAAAATATGCAATTTATAAAAAGCAAAAATGGGGAAATATTAACAGAAGAAAGAGAAATTATGGAGAGATAGAGATATTACCAGGATCTTCTCAACAACCAGCAAGAAAACAAAAACGCAATTTATAAAAAGCAATAATGGGGAATTATTAAGAGAAGAAAGAAAAATTATGGAGAGAGTATTACCAGGATCTTCTCAACGACCCACAAGAACTGGAGGAAAAAATAGAGGACAATAAAAGTTGAAACTGTCATGAATTAGAAAAAGTTATCAAGGAACTAAAAAATGGAAAAGCAACCAGGTTCAACAAAATTACAACAGAAATGGTAAAAAGCATGGGTCAGAAAGGAAGAGATAAATTGTTACATATTTACAACAGGGTATGGGAAGAAGAAATATTGCTAAAGGCTGGGAGGAAGCACTAATAGTTCCTATATTAAAAAAGGAGAACATAAGGATTGCAATAACTACTGAGGTATCACATTACTAGCAGCCATGAAAATACTGGAAGAGATCATGGAAAAAAGAATCCGAAGTACACAGGATCATGTATTCATAATAAAACAGATTACTGAAAAAGTACTTTAAAAAGGAAACATTTTCTGGCATTTTTGGGTCCAGAGTAAGCTTTTGATGCAGTTCAAAGACATAAATTATGGAAAATACTTACAGACAGAGAAATAAATACTAAAATTATAAGATTACCACAAAAAATATATAAGAACCATAAAAACGCAACCATTTCCAATATATGGGGTTAACAGTGGATTAAAGAGGGACACACACTCCTATATCAAAAATAGAATTCAGGCAACGAATAAACTATGCAATGGCCACAAAACTTATAAAAGAGAAATTTCAAAGCAGCCAAAATAAAAGTTTTCAAAACACTATATCGACCAGTACTAACATTTGGATGTGAATCTAGGGTCTAAACAGAACAACAGAAAAGTAAGATTGGGATCCGAGATTAAGATCGCAGCGCTACCTAACTATCAAGTGTGAACTATCCTAGATGTGTTAAAATTGTTTGTTTATGTGGTGTTAATAGTGTTTTACGCCAATTTTTTTGCATTATATTTTCTTTTATAAACAATTAAAAGCTTTTTCTTAGACAATATTTTTAGTAAATTCAAACCGGATCCACATCAGTAGGTATGTACGTAGTTCGTCGCTATTCGTCGGGATACATATTGATGTGAAGGGGGTGAAGCACCAACCTGGCGCGTCTCCAGGTGGGGGATAGGAGAAAGGCATTTGAGATGATTTTATATGATGAGGAGGTCTGCGGGGAAATACCTGGGGGCTCATTGTGTCTAAAAACTCAACTGGCAGCCCTCAAATACCCTGCCACAGACCAACTTTACCAGTCCCAGCTGTAGTATCGTTGTTATGGGATTGCACACAGGATTACGATGACGGGTGAAATTTCGAGTTTACCTCGAAATCACCTGTTATACCAATTGAACCCCTTATCTCTACATGCGGGGCTCTGCAGAGGTGGACCGTAATAACCCTAGCTTTTTGTGAGACCATTTATGGAAAGAAAAAGTAAAACTTCCACCAGAAAAGTAGTGGAAAAACCTCCACCTCTTCATTGGGGCACCTGCAGAGTTAAAAAAGGCCAAATGGCACAAAGGATCGTATGCCGTTCGACCACCCAAAACTGGGCGAACCGGGCGGCATAGACGACCCACTGAAAAAAGGCCTCAGTGGAGCAGGGGGCGGAAATACCTGCGACTCCTCAATCAGGGAATATCCCCTGAAGACGCCAGGAAGCAGGTTATTCAGCGCCCAACCTCCCCGAAGGAGCCACCAACGGGGAAGATAAAGCTTAAAAGAGACCCGAAGCATATTACTCCTCCGCAGCAACCTCTTAGCAAAAAACCAAAAACAGCAACGGTAACCGGGCAAGCCACTGGTTACGCAGCAGCTGTCAAAACAGAGAAGGCTTTCAGGGTGGGAATAATGCCCAAGGATTATCCTGGGGTCATCCTGAAAGCAGAGCAGCTCTCCACCCTGGAAGACACACTGGTGGAAGAACTTTGCCAGAGCAAGAAGAAGGGAATCCACTTCTCAGGTATCCATTTCCGATGTGGAATTATACTGGTAGACTGTGGGTCCCAAGAATCGGCAGACTGGCTCATGAGGTCTGCGCCGATTGAACTCTTGGGAAGGACCCGAATTGGTGGCTCGAAGTGGAGACGACATCCCAAAGCCGGTCACCATAACGGTGTGCTTCCCAAGAAGCCACGACATGAAATTGGAGAAGATCCTCCAATTTGTCGAGGTTCAGAACTCCAGCCTCACTACTGGGGCTTGGAAGATCCCGACCTCTAAAAAAGAGGGACAGGGAACTATCCTCACGATTGTGATCGATCACCAATCTGTGGAGGCTCGGAAGGCAGGAGGTTACGCGCTAAACTTCCGTTTTGGGCGTATCCCTGTCTCGGGGCTGGGAAAAGAACCCCGCGGAGGATCCAATGGACATGGAGATATCCTCCACATCCGGAACCTCTGCAAAAGGGGAAAAAGGCGAAAGCTTGACTTTGGGTCAGCCAGAGATCTCCTCCGGCTTTGCTGGGGTGACTGGGGATGCGGAGATCGCCTCTGCATCCCGGGAAACTGGGCGGAGCAGCCTGGGGGTCGAGAGTCTGACTCGAGATCAAGAAACCTACTCGAACTCCGAGGAAGGTATTGCCATGGTGGTCGAGGAGGGTCAGGGAGAGATAAAGGAGGGGGATGAATAGAGGCTGAGTAACTTGGCTTCTCTCATACATAATAATTCACCTTCACGTTCATGAATATAGCTCAGATTAACCTGCGAAGGGAGCTTCAGCCGTGATTACAAGGTTGTTCGCTAGACTACAACTGGATATTGTACTGATCCAAGAACCATGGATCAACAAAGAAGGCCAAATCAAAGGCTAGGCATGCAAGGATTCTAAATTGATTTATGATCAAAGGCAAGTATCTCCGCGTGCCTGTGTAATCATAAGAAATAACATAAAATATATTTGTGTTTCAGAATATGTGTCACGGGACCTTGTTCCAATCATGGTTCACCTCAACATTGGGGGTATCAACCGAGACATCGTCATTGCCTCTGCCTACTTCACTGGTGACGGGCCGATGACACCGCCAGAAGAAGTACAAGAACTAGTGAGATACTGCAATTACAGGCTGCCAATCATAATTGGTTGTGATGCCAACACACACAATACTGTGTGGGGAAGCACTAACAACAATGCAAAATGTGAGTATTTATTAGAATATCTCTTAGCAAATAACCTTGAGACCATAAACGTGGGGACAACCCCCACTTTTGTCACGAGAGCAAGAGAAGAGGCCCTGTATCTAACAATTGTTAATATTGCTGCCAGGAAAAATGTAAAAGATTGGAGGGTGATGAGCAAGCCATAACTTTCCGACCATAAGATCATCGAATTTAGGATAGAGGGAGATACTACCTCGATTCCTACAATCCGAAATCCTAGAAATACTGATTGGTCTCTTTACAAAACCAATCTGAAGGACAATTTGGAACACGTCAAAGTGAATGGGGTAAATCACCCGCACTACGACCTAGAAAAAAGAGTCAAACAGATCAGTGAGGCAATAATGGAAGCTTTTCATTCCAGTTGCCCACTGTCAAAATCTCGTTCAGAAAAGGATGCTCCTTGGTGGAATGAGAACCTGTCAAACCTCAGAAAAGAGTTCCGTCAGCTCTTTAGTAGAGCCAATCGTGACGGTAATTGACAGGGGTACACTGAGAAGCTTACTCAGTATAATAAAGAGATTAGGAAGGCCAAAAGGCTTAATTTTCAAGCCTTTTGCGAGAAGATCACTACCACTCACTCAGTGGCCAGACTACAAAAGTCATGGCAAATGGGGGAACTAACCCCGCAATTTTGCTGAAAGAGCCACTTTCCAGGTATTGAACCAGCAACAAGCACTGAAATAGTAATGAATTACACCAAAAAATCCCGCACGGAAGATTGGGACATTGCTAAGAAAATATTTGCCAGACAACGGTTGGAATGGGCAATAATTACTTTTCAACCATATAAATCACCAGGAGTGGATGGAATATTTCCAGCACTCCTGCAGCAAGGGATAGAGGAGATTCTTCCTCACCTGCTGAAGATTACAATAAGCAGTTTAGCAGTGGGTCTAATACCTAGAAAATGGAGAAGGGCAAGGGTAACCTTTATACCAAAAATAGGGGAAAACATGGAACTGATCCTAGATCTTTTAAACCCATCTGTCTAACATAGTTTCTACTCAAAGCGATGAAGAATGTAGTGGATAACTACATAAGAACCGAGAACCTGGAGAATATACCACTTCATAAATGGCAGCATGCCTACAGAGCGGGTCGATCAACTTAGACGGCTCTGTATCAACTGACCGAAGTCATCCAGAGAACTCTGAACAACAAAGAAATCGCAATGTGCGCGTTCCTGGATATATCTGGTGCCTTTGACAATACAACTCATGTGTCTGTCAAAGAAGCACTAAAAAGGCGAGGAGTAAATGAAACCATTGTAAAATGGATGTATGAGTTGTTGACGATGAGGATAGCTGAGACGCAGGTGGGGAATCAAACTACCTCAATTAAAGCCACTCGGTGGACACCTCAAGGGGGAGTATCTCCCCTTCTATGGAACCTCGTAGTAATTGAGTTGCTCTACAGGCTAACGGAGCTTGGCTTCGAATGTATGGGCTATGCTGATGACATGGTTCTAATAATCAGAGGCAAGTTCGAGAGCACCTTGTGTGATTTATTACAAAGGGGCCTCAGAATCATTGAGCAATGTTGCTTGTCAGTGGGGCTAAACATTAACCCAAACAAGACCATAGCAATTCCATTTACCCGGAAAAGAACACTTCCAGCCATGAAACTCTCTTTAGTCTAGGTTCCTGGCCACTCGGGAATCACAGGAAATAAAGAGGCCAATACACTTGTCAGGAAAGGAGCACAAACGCCCTTTATTGGCCAGGAGCCTTTCTGTGGTGTAGGAAAATGCTCCTATAAGAAAGAGTTTTGGAAAAAAGAGGAAACCGAAAGAGAAGCACTCTGGCGGTGCCTTCCCGGGCTGGAACATTCCAAAAAGTTCCATCGGAACTTTGACACTGCCAGATCCAAAAAACATTTGGATCTCAGTAAAAATAGGCTACATCTCCTCGCGGGCTTTGTTACAGGACTCTGCCGCCTTAGAAAGCACCTAATGAGAATAGGTTTAGCAGAAATTGACGAGTGTAGATTCTGTGAGGAGGAGGATGAAACTCCGGATCACCTAGTTCTAGAATGCCTCGCCATTGCAAGCCGACGCAAGAAATGCTTCGGACAAGAAACTTGTAAGAATGAGGATCTAACCTCGTTGAAGCCGTTCCTAATACTAGAGTTCATTAGATACCTGGAACTGGAAGGCGAGCTGTAGTAGTGGCGAGAACAGCTTTGATAGGGGAGCACAATAAACCATCGGTTCAGTAAATTCAAAACTTTTTTCGTTAGTGTTGTTAAATGTACAGATCAGATGTTCTTTTTTCATGTTCTTTAACTTTTGTTGTTGTACCCGAACATTTGTGCATATATATAGTAAATAAATAGTTAAAAATGTATTGTTTCGACCTTTGCCCTGTGAAATATATTCATATTACTTTATAAAATGAAACTGTTTCTAAATCATTCAACAATATATTGAAAAAATTGTAAAAATTCTAAAACATTGACAATTGTTTCGATATTACACTATCATCGATAATAGTAATATCAAAACAATTGTCAATTTCTTAGAATGTTTACCAAGTTTTCAATATATTGTAGAATTATTTAGAAACAGTTATTTTCATTTAAAAAAGTAAATAAATAGTTAATTACAAATAAAAATTTGGAATTCAATGACAATATACTTCTTTGGATGTAATCTTATTATTTAAAATGAAGTGAACACACAAACATATATTAAGATATAAGTTTTTCAATTCTTAATTTACTTGGAGAAGTGTTTCTTGCGACTACCATTTCGAGTTCTTCATTTTAATTTGTACTCTAAACTTTCCACTTTCAAGTAATCGATGAAAACTCAATTGTACATCTTTACTTATAGATTTGCATTGTGGTATTGAGCAATGTTGACTACTTTTGTCACACATTTTATAAACAAATATATAAGTCGTTTCTTAGATTAAACCTAACACTTAAACATTCAATATAAAATACGAAACACAATGGCTAAAGCACACGAAACAAATAACACAAGTGGTAAGCAAGCATCTAATCCAATCTAATCACACATCTATAGAAGTTCACTTTAACGCTGTGTGGTGGTGTATCGCTTAGCAATAGATCCCAATATAAGCAACCAAAAATTAAATATCTTAGAACAACTATAGAAGTCACTGAGAGAGACTGAGGAATATAGATATAAGAAAAGATCTAGAGGTGCAATCCTCAGTGGATTTTATAGAAGATCACTAGTTTGGAGGGGACATTTGCAGCGAATGAACGAGAAAATACAAACAAAACAAGTTTGGAGAGAGGAAATACAAAATAACAAGGAAAGGGGCAGACCAAAAAAGACGTGGGACAAAGTAATAGGAGAAATACTAAATAAGAGATATAAACTGGAAAGAAGCTGCAGAATTGGCACAAAACAGACGAGAGTTTTCTGAGAACTAGGTTACATTATTTTTTGAATACATATATATATATATATATATATATATATATATATATATATATATATATATATACATATATAGCAATATGAATATTTATCTCACCCAATACTAGTTTCACATATCAATGTTAATTATAGAATTTTCTAAATAGACATTTTATTTTTATTATCTGTATCTACTTAACAACATTGTTGCACTAAAACTTACTTATTAACTATAAGTCCTGTAGCTAGGACAATTCCTTCTTGAGCTTGTATAGATCTGTGGGAAAACGCAGCTATCAAAAGTTCATTCCATCCCGCTCGTAATAACAAGACTTGATCTGAAACTGGAAGTAAGGTAAAGTGTGGTATAAGTTTGGCCCATTCGACTAGTTGCAATAGTTGCTTATTTGTTGCTTGACAGATATTCGTACTCTGAGAAAAAGATAAAACGTTTATAAGAAATCAAATTAGTTTATTACTAAAAAAAAACAATATTTACCTCTAGCGAACTGACCGGATCATTAGCCTCGACTCTTCTTTCTGCTTCTAATAGCCTTTCTATGGGCATCTCTGTTTGAATATTTGAAGTGGATTCTACTTCGGACGTATCTCTATCTTTTGTTCTTTGTCTTTCTTCTTGCACAGCCTCCCTTTTCATACCCATTGCGAGACATTTTTGATACCGACAATACTGGCACCTTAAATTGAATATTAACAAAATTTAAATTACCAAAATATGAAAAAAATAGAGAGATAGGTAGGATTCACAGAGTGGACAGAATGGTTTCTTGCTATGATCCCTTTTGAACTTGACTTTTCATATTATCTTAAATCTAAATTAAAGATATGTTTAATTTGACCTTATAGACTACCATTACCTTTTCTTTATTAAATTTATACGGAAAACGATTTCAAAAGTATTTATAAACAATGTTTTATGTTTCTCCGTACATAAAAATATTTGAAATAGCTTAAGTTTCGCAACCAATACGGAGGGGCGCACTTTGCACGTAAATAAACAGTTCGATGTTGGCGCCACTACAGGAAATACAATAGGACAATACCAGTATGGATTCGTAAAAGGAAGATGCCTTACATGCAGTGGCGTAACTAGGAACCAAGGGCCCTGGGGCAAATTAAAAAATGGGGCCCCACTGATGTAAACTGATTAGGTTTTATCAAATAAAAATATGAAATATACAAATACTTTAAAAATGCTAAGCTACTTAACTTCTTAAGCTCTTTTTTGTGCACTGCAGGGCAGATAATAAAAATATTAAACAGTAACAACATAAATTACAATTAATACTTGGTGTAGGTTTGGCTAATAAAACGAAATAGAGAAGATTCAAGGGTTTATTATATAAAGGTCGGGCCTACCAACTGACTAAATAACAATTATATTTACAATTTTTTCCTAGCTTTAGTTTTCGCAAAAGTATCAACGACTTCGTTTAAATCCAGGCTTGAAGCGGTTATGTTTTCAATTGCTATTAGCGATAAATGTCGGAGTCGAGTTTGGCCCATATTATTTCTTAAATAATTTTTTATTATTTTTAATTTGCTAAATGACCTTTCAGCTGATGCAGAACTGACAGGAATTGTAAAGAATAATAACATTGCTGTAAATACTTCCGTTAGGTCGCATTCTAGCACTCCATAGTTGCTCATTATCACCTTACATAATTGGTGAATAGTCCATGCTTGAGTTAGTTGAGGTAAAACTAGGTGGTAAATGTTAATAAACTGAAGTGAAAAACTAGGGCCTATTATATCTGAATATTTTCTTTGGAGTTCGTCACACTTTTGTAATAAAGTTGCTTCATCAACATGTAATAAAAATGTTGGTGTTAGAAAATCGAATTTATGACAGACTGCACTCATGCCAATAAAACGTGTTTCTAATTGAGATATTACTGTGTCTAGTACATTATTGAAAATCTTAATTTTAAATATTTTTTCTCGGTTTGGAAATCGGTGATCAGCAGCTAATTCATCCAAGTGTTTTTTAACTTTTCTTTGTCTTTTTTCTTGAAAATGGGGATCAATACCATATTTTCTTGCAGTTTCACTGGCTTTGCACTTGAATAATTCGAAATCATTTCTATAAATTTGCAACTTTGCTTTGGTCTCTGCTAAAACTTTACTCGCCTCGCCCAAATTGATGTCGCATTTTTGTAAAGTTTTGAATGCATAATTGATGTCGTTCAATACACTGTGCATAAATTCGCAAAACAACACGAACTCGAAATTTAGCATTTTTGTTTTAATAGTCACTGCTTCACTACGCTCATCTTTATTAGGACTCTAGAACTATTTCTGATAATGCTTAGATATTATCAAAATAACGAAGTTTTATTGCAGATATCGTATTGACCCTACTGGACCATCTAGTTGGATTTAGTTTTTTTAGAGTGGTGTCCGATTCGCCAGTGAATTTTGACAGTAGATCCCAACGTTTGATGCTGTTTCCGAAAAAGTTATACAAATTTTGCAACATTGCGAACAAATTCTGTATTTCCACACAACTGCTAACGGCATCATTTATCACCAAATTTAAATTATGAGTGGCACAATGTACGTACTCTGCGTTAGGCTGGATATCCTTAATATGTTTTTGTACACCATTATACACACCACTCATCACACTGGCTCCATCATAGCCTTGCCCCACACATTTTTATAAATCAATATTTTTGTTGATAAATAATGTTGTCACTTGGTTGACTAAATCTACTGCACCATGTTTGAAGACTGCATAGAAGCCTAGAAACACTTCTTTTACTTCTATATCAATTGGCTGTCCATTTTCCGATCTGGTTATTACTGCATACCTCACAACAATGCTTAGCTGCTAACCTTCGATATGTCCTGTGTCGTATCCATTATGATGGCAAAAAACGGTGACACTCTAATTTGTTCTAGTAGATGGGTTTCGAGTTTGGTCCCCAAGCTATCAATCATTTCATTTTGAATTGTTGCACTCAGATATCTTGTAGATCCTAAAAACATAAAAAAACACAATTTCAAAAAAGTCCTGATATTAAACAGTTAATAATTATAAACAAAATAAAACAATAAAAAAAACTTAGAAATAATTATTATTACCTTTGGGCATATCCAAAACTTGCCGCAAAATGTGATCATATCGGGCGACAAGCTCTACAAAGGACAGAAAATTTCCGTGGTTTCCTTCCTGATTTAAGTCTTCTTGATGTCCTCTCAAAGCCAAAAAACTCTTTGCTAGGGTAAGTATGATATCAAATAACCTTTGAAGAACCATTTTCCAAAATGATGCTTCTTTGCGAATTTAATTTTTAAGTTCCTTATCGATAGTATTAATATCGTTTTTTTTCCAAAATTCATACACAGCACATGCTTCCGAATGGCCACTCGAACAAGTGTGTTGTTTAATTCTTTCTGATAAATGATTCCAATCTCGAAATCCCGTACACCAAACATTATTCCTTTGTGAAGCAAATAACCAACAGGGTTGACAATAGGCAGCGTCTAGTATTTTGGAATAACACAACCAAAAACGATTAACTGGCCCATATTTAGAACACGAAACGTAGTACGATTTTGAAAAACACCTATTGTTCTGGTTGATGTCTGTTGGAAAAGGTCCTGAAGGCTGTAAAGGCCCCATATCAAGAATTTGACGTTTTTCGTTATCACTTAATATTTTGTTCGTGAAGTTTCCCAAGTCATAAGAAGATTTGTCGTACACATTTTCGAAAAATGTAGAGGTCTGTGGTTCCTCCAAACCCGCTCTTATGTGTGTCATGCAAACATCATCCACGTTCACATGATCGACGGCGGATGTATCTCCAACTGCAATAATTGTCGAATCTTCTTCAGTAGGCTTCTCAACCAACACTGCAGTTACCACATTATTTGAGTCACTATCAATAGACATATTTTGGCCAGATGTACTTGCAGAAGGCTGACTAAAAAACTTGTCAATTTTAGGCAATTTTTGTTTACTATCTTCTCTTTCTTGGCGTTGTTTGCGTTTAAATGCACCACTGGGTTTCTTCTTTTTATCCATAATTTTAGTTTTCTTATTTATTGAAACAATACAATATTAGATTGTGCTCGAGGTAGGTACTCAACTCACTGTAGTCACTGTTCACTGACGAAGTTAAAAGTAAAATAAAAGGAAAGAGAAACACAATGATACGCTACAAGCTACAAGTGTTGTTGGGGAATCCCCGAAAAAAAAATTATCACCCTTAGTGTTACCACTGTTGCCAGTTTAGCCGAAATCTATAGATTTGACACGAGTTATTGACTTAACGGACATCAATATGAGTGGTAAAATCAAATAAAATTGAACCACTATATTCTATATTGACCAGCACAAAAAAGTTTATTGACATTAGCTTACTTACTCCTGATACAGCATTAATTTTTTAACCGTCCTCGAAAAAAAAATCTTTCGAAGTCACAATAAAACGCACATCGATGAATAATAAAACGCACATATCACTATCCGTCAAATTGACAACACTGCCAACCTACAGAAAGAATTTAGGGGAATTCCCTAGGCATAACTTTTGAATTTCTCTCAACTGAGTTTTCATGATTAAAGTGGGGTTGCAACCTGTTATCTGGTAAGGATTCGAGGGCCCCCTGAGCTTGAGGGCCCCGGGGCACTGCCCCGCCTAGCCCATAGGCAGTTACGCCACTGCTTACATGCACTAAAACAGATCATGGAAAAACCATATGAACATCAAATAGAGCTGGAAATGTTATTTGTAGACTTTCGGCAAGCTTTAGATTCAATACATAGAAGCAAACTTATGTCAGATGAAGGGGAGAAATTGATGAAATAAACATAAATAAAGGTGTAAAACAAGGAGACTCGCAATCTGCAACATTATTTAAGCTAACACTAGAATATGCAATGAGACGAATACAAAAAGGTAATCTCAGGGATGGGCGGAACACAGATAATTGCATATGCGGACGATATAGTAATCATATCAAAGACAAGAGAGAATATAGGAAAACAATAAGGGACATCACAAGTGCAGGAAGTGAGATGGGTTTAGAAATAAATGAAGATAAAACAAAAATGAAGGTAAATAAAAATCAAAACAGTACAATAAAGATCGGGGGTTACGAGTTTGAAAAAGTGGAGAAATTCAAATACTTAGGTATCACAGTAACAAATACTGGAAATAAGAAAATAGAAGAAAAAATAATTAATGCAAATAGAGCTTACTATGCAATTAAAAAACAAACTACTTTCAAGGAAAACCATTGTCAATATTTATAAAGTGCTAATAAGACCCATCCTGTTGTATGATGCTGAAGCAATGACACTAAGCAAAAATGAACAAGAAGATTTAAGAAAAATAGAAAGATAATGAGAACAATATTAGGATCAATCAAATTGAGAGATAATGAATACAGACAAATAATGAAGTCGAGCAAGAATTGGAAAGAGAGGACATAGTAAGGAAAATAAAAAGGCAAAAAATGAAATGGTTGGGACTCGTTTATAGAGCAGAAGAACAAGAAAAATAACACTGCAAATGATACAATGGTATTCTGGGGGAAGAAGACGAAAGGGACGACCTAGAATAAAATGGCTGGAACGGGTGAAGAAATATATGACAAGGGCCGGAATTGGAGGATAGAAGGACAAAGTTAAGGATAGGAAACTATAGAGAAAGTTGACAGAGAAACTCTAAAGAGGAAAGCGGGGATTGACCCACCCAAAAAAAAGATTTAGAAAGAGTAAAGCGGCGAAACCCCAGCAGGGGTATCAAACCAAGTGAAAGTATTGCCCACCAAGAGAGACAGCAACTGCATTCTTCTATCCCACTCAATCATACTTAATCCGTTGGGCGCAATTGTTGCGACTGTTGTGGGGAAGTGTGCGAGTGCAGTCCATTATCGGGCATGCGCATAGTATTTCAGGTCTAAATCACAGAGGCAGACATATGTATGTATTTGTCTTTGGGTCGTCATTCTTTTCCAGACCCTACTAATTATATCGGTATAACAGAACTGAACTATTAAAACTTGAAGATGAAAGATTAACCATAAATTGGCCTACACACCAACAAAATGGTTAAAGTGGACTTGCTGTTGGAGAAGACCTAATGACGGAATATTAGAGCTTTGAAGCCACCTTATCAAATTGTGTATGTTTTGATAGCTAATAAGAAAAAAACTGGAAAAGAAATATAACGCTTACCTATTTCTTTGTCTTTTATCGATTATACAATTTTTTTCTTCCCTACAAGCATATGATAAATCCTTTCGCACGGTTCTCTTGAAAAATCCTTTACATCCTTCGCAGCTGCAATAAAAAAAATGATTAGTAAAGAAATATATTTTTGAAATACTTTATAATTATGGGAAATAAGTTAGATTCCATGAGCTTTGTAGCGAATTTTGAGAAAGGATTACTATATTATTCAACATATGGTAGTAACTAACGGAGATCAAATTATTGCGATCACCCTCGTTGGATACTATATTTTATCTACTACTATTCGAGCTCATTTTATATTTTTAAACTATGAAAAATGTTTTGTTACATGGACGGATAAGACAAAACTAGAATTGAAGTATAAAGCCATTATGTGTAATAGAAATTATCCCTAAATAAAATATTGAGATTCTTACATTGCTACGTATGGTCTGCTGTTATAAGGGGGAGAGACATGGACGTTAAATGCTCAAGTAACAAAAATGCTGGAAGCTTTTGAAATGTGGTTCTATCGTGGAATGTTAAAAATCCCGTGGACCACAAGAATAACTAAGACGGATTGAGATGCGGTTTTTCCATTCTCTTCGTTAGCTCATTTAAAAACTTTGCAACGGTTTGAAAATACATTTGTGCATCGAAAAGTGCATTTTTTCAACTGCATATTCTCAAGTGGTGGAAGAAAATTGCACATCGAGTCGCGGAATCTGAATATCCTGTTCAAATTAGCCTCATGTACACCTGGAGGTCAGGACGGCACTAGGTACGTCATCACCTGGAGTTCCCGTTTAACTTACGGATAAATCAAGAAAAACTCGTGCCCCGGGGGTTTTCCTGGAACAACTTACCGAATCGCTGTAAACTCGTCGTCCGGAAGATTTTCGGGTCGCTCCTCACAAATTTCACATCGGTAACCTGCCCGGAAAAACCTGTTGTACCAGATAACCTGACTTCTAACGTCATCCCTGGAGTTTTGCTGGAACAACTTACAGAATCGCTGGAACCTCGTCGTCCGGGGGATTTTTCGGGTCACTTCCCACGAATTTCACATCGGTAACCTGCCCCGGAAAATCTGGTGCACCAGATGACCTGACTTCTAACGTCATCCCCTGGAGTTTTGCTGGAACAACTTACAGAATCGCTGAAAACTCGTCGTCCGGGGGGTTTTTAGGGTCGCTCCTCATGAGTTTGACGTCGCTAACCAGACTCGGAAGACCTGGGGCTCGGAACGACCTGATTTGTAACGTAATCCCCTAGAGTTTTCCTGGAACAACATATCGAATCGCTGGAAACTCGTCGTCCGGAAGATTTTCGGGTCGCTAGTCACAAATTTGACATACTACCCGCTCAATGTTGTTTATAAACTCAATGGATACTATTTCAAAGAAAAAGACAAGATATGGGCACAAATGATCCATAGCCATAATTTCCAATATAGTTGAACTTCTTAATTACAAACTGCTGGCTTACGTACATTCTATATATCGCACGCATCATCAATTAAAAATTTTCTACATTCCACATTGGTACAGCTCGTACCATCACAAACTGTACACGCGATGTTGCATGGGAGACCATTCTCCCTGTAGCTGCACAAAGTAGAAGGACCGCAACTGTCGTTACATCCGCAGAAAATAAGTCTTAAGATGTTATCTGAGCCCGGTCGCTGGGTCATCCTTGTGGGCACCAAACTTTCGTCGACAGTTTTCCAACCCCAATCTGTTGAATTTATGCCATCCCCGAAAAGCCCAGTCTGGACTAATAATATGAAGGAAAGTATCAACCCAATAAATTATAAAAATTGTCTAGCGAAAGTTCGAAGTAATAAAGAATCTTCCAACGGAATACTTAGATGTTTAATACATTGAACATTTAGTTTGACTCATATATTTATCAACATTCATTGAAGGATTATATAACATTTTGAAAGCAAAATTTCAACAAAACTCCATATGACATTACAAGTCAGGTCGTTCGGAGCCGCATCTCTTCCGGGGTGGGTTACAGATGTCAAATTCATGCCGAACGACCTATAAAGTTTTTCTTGATTTATCCGTAAATTAAACGGGAACTCCAGGTGATGACGTTTTTAGTGCCGTCCCGACCTCCAAGTGTACATGAGGCTAATTTGGACAGGATATTCAGATTTCGCGACTCTAAAAATCCCCGAGTGCAAAATTTCACATAGTTCGGGATTTTTTTGTAGCAGATATGAATTTTTTCCATCACTTGAAAATATGCAGTTGAAAGAATGAACTTTTCGATGCGCAAATGCATTTTCAATCTGTTGCAAAAACAAAATTGTGTACAAAGTTTTTTAAATGAGCTAATTAAGAGAATGCAAAAAACCGCATTTCAGTCAGTCTTAGTGCTCAAATTTCATGAGTTTTGGGGATTTTCGTACAAAATTTCCTGGACTAAGTAAGTAATACTTTGAGAATACCCGCGTATTTGTAAGCAAAACTTATCACGTCTGAACGCGCGCCAATGCTGAGCCGCAGTAAGTATTTTCTCCATATAGTAGGAGTGTGTTTAGTCGTTATTTACCGCACTGCAACGACATGTATGCTTTGAAGTATAGTTAACAATGGGACGTATGATTAAAAAGAGTATTTGCTATTACTTCCTACTATTTTGTGGAGAATCATTTACATACAGTAAATTCTTTGATGAGAAGTGTTTACTTAGGCTAGGAGTATAAACTAGTAGTAAATACTAGGACCAACTCTGCCTGGGGTAGGGTGAGGAACGGGTGGATTGAGTAGCTCGGAAATCACCTTACTGCAGCCGGTCCCAAGCCTGGATAAAAGAGGAGGGTTGAGCGGAGGGTTAACTACCCACCCTCGGAAAAAAGAAACTAGTTATGAAAACTGCAACTTTGCCTCGGAACCGAACAGATAAACACAAAAAACGACAAATGCAATGTAAAAGGACCATGAATATTGGAACTTGGAATGTCCAGAGTTGGTACAGACCTGGAGCTGCTATAAATGCTGTGGAACAACTGGAAAACATAGGAATGGATATAACAGCCGTCCAAGAAATAAGATGGCCAGACGATGGAAATATAAAAATAAGAAAATCCACCATCTTCTTCAGCGGTAACAAAAACGGAAGACATGAATTTGGAACGGGCTTTGTGATTAGAGACAACCTAGTACAGAATATACTAAATTTTAAACCTATAAATGAAAGGATATGCTACATACGAATGAAGGGTGAGCGATACAACATTTCGATTATCTCAGCGCATGCACCAACGGAAGAGAAGGATGAAGATATCAAGGATGACTTCTATGATTCCCTAGAAAGAGAGATAGATACGATGCCCAAACATGATATGCGCATACTCTGCGGGGACTTTAATGCTAAAATAGGCAAAGAGCCTTGCCTATACCCCACAATAGGTAAACACAGCCTACACAATATATCCAACGACAATGGCTTAAGACTCACAGAAACTGCAGCAGCTAATAATATGCTAATAAAGTCAACCATGTTTCCGCATAAAGACATCCATAAGCAAACCTGGGTCTCAAACGACCATATTACGCGCAACCAAATTGACCACAACATTGTAGATGCCCGTCATGGTAACAATATTATATACGTAAGAAGCCTGAGAGGAATAGATGGAGACACAGATCATTACTTAGTCAGAGCAAAAGTCAAATCCAGAATATCTAGCCACAAATACAATAAAACAACAATAAACCCACAATGGAACATGGACGAAATACACAATGCAGAGAAACAACAAAACTATAGAGAACAACTTGAAGAAACCTTGAACTCTGAAAGAGAAGACAATGATATAGAACAGCTATGGGAAGCGACTGCCAAAATAATAACCAAGACAGCTGACAAGATCTTTGGAAGGAGTAAGCAGAAGAGGGCAAAAACATGGTATGACGAGGAATGTCGGAAACAACTGGAAAAAAGACAAACAGTAAGAAAGACTTGGATACAACTGCAAACAGACCAAAGTAAAAAGGAATATGACGACTGCCGAAAAGAAACAAGAAAAATAATACGCACAAAGAAAAGAAACTACGAACAACAAAAATATGAAACTATGGAGAGAGACCGGCCCAAACCAGGCTCCAGAGAATTCTATAAAGCAATTTCCTCTGAGAAAAGAGGGCATAGAATCAATTCCACCCATACACTGAGAGACAACCAAGGCCGCATGATAATCGACGGTAAAGAAATAACTGAAGAATGGGAAAAGTATTTTAGAGACCTTCTAAACATCATACAGGAAAACAGCACAAAGAAGAGATCTATATCACAGCGGACATGCCCGTCAAAAATCCCTCCTT
The DNA here is from genome assembly GCA_963921935.1 of Galeruca laticollis. Taxonomy (NCBI): domain Eukaryota; kingdom Metazoa; phylum Arthropoda; class Insecta; order Coleoptera; family Chrysomelidae; genus Galeruca; species Galeruca laticollis. The sequence goes on from OY998175.1 coordinate 169,380,396, forward strand.
TGAAAAAACCCAAAAGGCCTTAAATAAGCTGAAAAATCACAAAGCGCCGGGTACGGACTAGATACCAGCAGAACTTCTGAAATATGGGGGAGACGCACTACATCGCCAAATCCACCAGCTAATAACGCACATATGGTTAGAAGAAAGGATACCAGCACGATGGAAGGAAAACATAATAGTGCCCATCCACAAAAAAGGGGACAAAACAAGATACGCGAATTATAGAGGAATCTCATTCCTAAACACGGCATACAAAACCCTCTCAAACATCATTCTTAGTAGACTAATCCCTTATGCTGAAAATGTCCTAGGCGAATATCAAGCCGGGTTTAGGGCAAACAGATCAACAATAGATCAACTATTCACGCTGAGACAACTTCTAGAAAAGGGATGGGAGTATAACAGACCCATACACAATCTTTTCATAGACTTTCGACAGGCATATGATAGCGTAGAAAGAAGCCAAGTATGGAATGCCATGGCGGAGTTCTCAATACCAAAGAAACTCATTCGGATGACCAAAGTCTGTATGGAGGGTGGAATATCTAAAGTACGTGTAAATAATAAACTGTCTGGCAGCTTTGAAATCAACAGTGGACTTAAACAGGGTGATGCGTTATCTCCACTACTTTTTAACCTTGTATTAGAGAAAGCCATGAGGTCGGCCGAAATAAAAACAGAATTGCTATCGGTTCAAGGTCCCAAGCTGTTACTCGCATATGCAGATGACATAGATCTCGTTGGAGACTCCATCCTATCCACGAAAGACATTTTCAACAAGGTGGAAAGAGCAACAAGTGAAGTAGGGCTGAAGATTAATGAAGAGAAGACGAAATATATGTGTATAAATAGAACGACACAAAGAGACAGAATAGGACAAAATGTGACGATCAACACCTTTAATTTCGAAAGAGTACAACGTTTTAAGTATCTGGGGGCCGTAATCACAGCGGACAACGATGTTACCGAAGAAATAAAAGACAGAATTCAATCTGCAAACCGCTGTCTATTTGCACTGAATAAGCTCATAAAATCAAAAAATCTCACAAGAAGTTCAAAGATCAAAATCTATAAATCCATCGTCAGACCTGTAATAACATACGGATGCGAAACGTGGACCATGACCAAAGCAAACGAAGAAAAGCTCAGACGCTTTGAACGAAAAATACTTAGAAAAATTTTCGGACCTCACCATGACATCACCACAAACCAGTATAAGATCAGAACCAATATCGAATTAAAAGCACTCTACAACGACGCCGATATTGTCCAAGAAATTAAATCACAGCGACTAAGATGGGCAGGCCACGTGCAGAGACTGAATAACGAAAGACTTGTAAAACTGGTATGGGAGGAGATTCCCACAGGCAAAAGACCACTCGGACGTCCCAGAATGCGATGGAGAGATAACATCCAAGCAGATCTCCGGAAAATGAACATTCCATTTGACCCTAGGTTGATGGAAGACCGAACAAATTGGAAAAAAGTTGTACAGTCAGCCAAGACCCACCCAGGGTTGTAGCGCTATGTGATGATGATGATGAAATACTAGGACCTGTTTTCAAATTGTTTCGATTGTTATTGATTATTGTACTTAGTACATTTAGTATGAGTATGAGTGAAAGTGATGACAGTGTTGAACCGCCTCTTGAGCATGATGAAAATGTGGAATATGTAGAGCTTCATTTGTTGTTTAGTTTAAAGCATTTTTGACAAGCGGCAAACTCCAGCAATCAAAGCAGAAAAAGTGAAAGCTGCTAAATCACTAACTGAAGTGTATACCAAGAATATTAAAGAAGTAATGAGTGTAAAACAAGTCATGAGAAAAAATTAAACAATATGAAAAGCAAAGTAAAAGAAGCCACAGATCTTAAAAAGACGGGAAACAAAAAAATTCTACTCAGAGATTGGCAAAAGAAATTTTATGCTTGTGCTATTTGGAATAACGAGGACGTTCAAGGAGAGAATCCTGTATTAAATAAAGCACCAGGTATTGTTTAAACTTTATTAATTTCATTCTTAATTTACATTAATGTTTTATTTAATTTTTAATTCACAATACATGTTATAGTTGCTGTAACTTCCGGCTATGTGGTGGCATCTACTAGAAAATTAAGTACTTCAATATTACTGTCCTGAAAAAAAGAAAAAGTTACAGTTAACTCAAATCAAAGAACCAGAAGAGTTTTAAGGATATTATTTGCAACAAATTCCGAAGAATGTGCTTAATTCAACCGCTCGAGCTGAAGAAAGTGCTGCTGTTCAAATGAAGAAATATTATCCATTAAAGACTAATCAAGACACTTCATAATACTCTACAGTGAACCGTTAACCGATAATACTAATTGTGAAGAAGGCTGAATTGTTTGTGATATTTTATTAATACCTCATTATAACAAAAATAAATATGGAAATGGATATTTTGTATCTACATAGAGTATTGCTGTTTAGTTATACTATTTACATAAATAAAACTCACCTCTGTTCGACAAAGACTTGTTGAGCAGTAGCATTCCGTTTTTGCTGACCTGCACGACAAAAAGGTGTTCCATCGTCATCAATATCGTCAAAATCTTCGAAAGGATCCTGTATATATTTAGCAACATTATGCAGTATGAATCCTGCTAATATAAAAGTACACACTCTGTCAGTTTTCAGTCGCAGAGTATAATCAAGCATTGGGAATCGTCTTTTCAACTGTCCAAAGCACCATTCACTTTTACCGCGGTTATTACAATGCACCTTATTGTATAAGGAACTAGTAACCATGGAGGGATACTATATCATTCATCAGCTAGCAAATACTTCCCATTATTATTTCCAGGAAAAAATTCTTGGACTTCGGAATTTCTCCAAACTCTGCTGTCATGTACGCTTCAAGGCCATGATGTATTCACGGACGTGAAAATTCACTTATAACTGCATGTAGCCTGCACATTAATACTACAATAGTATATTGTAAAACAAGTATCACCATGATATCAAATTAATTTTCAAATTATCTTTTATAAAACACTTTGCATACCCATATTTTTCAATAGTTATAAATGTAAAATATTCGATATTGTATTTCTATTATTGAAAATAAAATGAGTATAGACCGAAACAGTGTGATGTCAGAATATGGCCGCTGACAGTTACTGAGGGAAAACAAATCAATTATTTAACTTATGTCTTTTCTTGACTGTTGTAATATTTTAAAAGTTTATTCGATTTTTTATTTGTAAAGTGACACTGCAGTGACTATCAAGTAATTATGCCTTATTGTTTCGCTCCTAAACTTCCATCATATACTCTATCTCTACGATATATCCATTGTTTAAACTGTCTCCACATTTCTTTAACACTTTAATTTCATTAGAAAACTGCTCCGCAATGCTCGACAAATTAACAATGTTAAGCATATTACAAACGTAAAATAAACGTAAATAAATATTTGTTTTCCCTCAGTAACTGTCATCGGCTATGTTTATGACGTCATTGCTTTTTTGGTCTATATAGTTTGACTAAATCTCACACAGGACACATAGCCAATAAGAGATTTTTAATCATGTTCAAGAAAACCTGGCGCCCTGCTAGAATGTTTACATGACATTAAAATCTGCTGGTTACTTGAGATCGAATCAGAGCGATTTATCTCCAAAAAAGGAAACGAGAGTAGAGGTTACACATCAAACAAATTTAAATTAATAATCGTATTAATTTTTTCACCCACGAAAATAAGCATACATAATACAATAATTAGACGGGTGATGATGTATGGGGCAGAAACATAAACTATGACTAAAAATCATCAAGAGGATATGAGAATACAGGACAGAAAAATACTAAGAGCAATATTCGGAGCAAAAAATAGGTGAGTAATATAGAAGAACAAATATGAGACTGTATCAATGGATAAAAAAAGACATAGTAAGAAAAATTAAAGAGCAAACCCAGAGTCAAATGACACTTTTAACTACAATTATTCCTCTCAAACCTATGGTAAAGTGCTAACAGGTGGCTCCAAAACATTTCAGAAGTAAAATAGTAGTAGAAATATGTGCTTTTTGCTAAGCATTAGATTTATTTAAAACACTATAAAGGCCCGGTCTTTTCACCATCAGAGTCAAATGGCACTTTTAATTACAATTATTCTTCTCATACCTGCGGTTAAGTGCTAATAGGTGGCTCCAAAACATTTCAGAAGTAAAATAGTAATAGAAATATGTGATTTTTGCTAAGCATTCGATTTATTTAAAACACTATAAAGGCTCGGTCTTTTCACCATCGATAGTTATTTATCCGAACTTTATTCTCTAGATAAATAAAGTACCATCTTTTCACTATCAAATATATAACCTGTCCAAGTGAGGATTGGTTAATACCAAATGTAAATACTGTAAACTTAACCGTTACATCATCGTTTGATGTCAAATTACGTCACGGTTAAAATCTCCAGTAACCCTGTCGGGAACAGAGTTATAGCAGTTGAAAGTTGTGATATTTGACATTTGGTTATGGCATATTAATTAAAAATCAAATTATCAAGTTTCTAAATGGGACAACGATAATGAACACTGAAAAACAAATCAAAACAGCGAAAATTTAACTAATTTAGAGACCGTACAGAAACATCGGTAAATACCTCTATATCAAAGCGATCAGTATAACTGTGACGTATTTGGACATTTGTTGACATTACCGCTGGTAATAACCATTGAATAAAAAGTAAAGGAAGGATAGCTACTATCTACACTCATAGAGAGAAAGCAAGACGGAAGTAGCCATCTTGAACAACCAAGTATGACTCATTTTATTTTGTTGTTGCATTGGCTGGAGAGTACGTTTTTGCTTTTGGAAGTTTTATAATAATTTTATAGTGTTTTTCATTAGTTTTTCTTGTATTTTTGTTTTGTATTTAAATAAGTGTTTATTAGGATTAATTAGAATAGTGTTTTAAGTGTTGAAACATTAGTAATTGGACTACAAACAAAATGGTTAGTTGTGCAGCCTGCGGTTGCTCCAATACCCCTAAAAATAAATCTTTAGGCATCACTTTTCATAGGTAAGTTGTTTTCTTTTATACTTTAATTTATATTAATTTTAAATAATATAAAAGATGCAAAATAAACATTTCATATTTTGATGAATGACAAGGTTAAGACATAGGCGTAACATAAAAATAAAAATAGTAAGTTAACTGTTGTAACACTATACATTTAAGAAATATTTATTTGCATTTTTTCAAATTGGATTTATTTATAATGTGTAAATATTGATTATAAAAGTTTGATGCATAAAAATATGTTTTTAGTTATCCTAAAGATTGTCAGAAAAGCAAATTGTGGACGAATTTATATAGCGCGCCTATGGTAAAACGGATATTGCCGTCCGCCATATGCAACAACCATCCTGATCAACCAAACTTGTGTTTATTGCTCCTTCCTTTACTTTTTATTCAATGGTAATAACCACTTGCTCGCTTGGACAGGCTATTAGGAAAACAGCCAAATAGTTATTTGTAGTGATGGGATCGCTCGAGTGAAAAACCGCTCGAGTACTCGATTATTAAAATAACCGACATCACTCGGTTATTGGAACGACTACTCGAGTTATAAATTCAAGCGAAAATCGTCGCTCAGCTAGCTACTTAGAATATAAAGTAGTACTACTTTATATTCTAAGGCTAGCTAGCACTGACTGACCACTGCGAAGTTAGGCACTCGATATCCTCTCGGCCGTCGTCGCTTGGCGACCTTCGAGTTTGATGCTCTGAACTCTTACACGACTTACGTCTTTGTTAAAGACACATAAAAGAAAAGGCACTATCACGGCATGCGTTTCGTTTGTTTTTTGTTTTGGTTTGGCTTATTTCTTATTTGCACTCGATATCCTCTCGGCCGTCGTCGCTTGGCGACCTTCGAGTTTGATGCTCTGAACTCTTACACGACTTACGTCTTTGTTAAAGACACATAAAAGAAAAGGCACTATCACGGCATGCGTTTCGTTTGTTTTTTGTTTTGGTTTGGCTTATTTCTTATTTGCCTATCGCATCAGAGGCGTAGTTTAAAGTTAAAGTATTTGATCGTAAAAATTAAAAATGCAAGAATATCAAAAAAAAATGTATTATATTATTATATATATTTATATATATTATTATAACGCAAGAAAACTTAAAAATAGCATGAAGAAAATGTTAATAAAATATAATAAAACAAACAATCAAAATATTCGTTGGTAATAGTAATAGTAAACATTTTTAACTCTAAACAGGAACTTTTATTCGAAAACATATAAAGTAGATACCTATAACCTATAACCTACAACTTATAAACATGAATTTAGAAAAATAATCATATCTAAGTTTTTTGGATACAGCCGATTTCTTCTTAAATTTGTAAGTTGCCCTGTTTTAGAAAAAACTCTTTCCGAGGGAACTGAGGTGCTAGGAATACATAAATATTTAATGGAGAGTTCGTATAATTGTGGTAACACATTTTTATGTTTTGCCCAAAATTCTAATGGGTCCTTTTTCCGTTCCAGCAGTGGAATTTGTAGATATTGCTTAATCATAATTGTGGCTATTGTTGAAGGTGCTGAATAGGTCTTTTGGTCGGCAGCCTTTTTGTCAAAATACGCCCAAATATCGTCGGCAATTATTTCCATTTCTGGCTCGTTGCGAACTTCTTCTACTTCCAACTGTCTGTTTTGCCGAGATATAATTAAATGCATTTCCTCCATTACCCATTTCTCAGCCATATTTGCGTTTTCCTGGTTTCCAAAAGCTAACTTTTTAAACCTAGGGTCCAAAAATGTTGCTTTTGCTGTTATTTTATTCGTTTCGAAGTTTACAAAACGCCGTTGAATTATTTCTAATAATTTATTTTTTAAAATTTCACCAACAGTTGTCTGAGATTGAATATTTATTAAAGTGGTCTGCAAACCTCTGATTAGTGGAATTACAAAGCTCATTGTTGGATATTTTTCTCCAGACAAAATACTAGTCAAATCATTGGCAGGTTTCAAAACATCCAAACAGTCCCTTAAAATATTCCAGTCCTCTGGTCCCAAAAATTCTACTCTGGTTGTTAGATTCGTGACTGTTATGCTTAAAGGGTCCTTTAACTGTTTTAGCCGGTCCAGCATAATGTAGCAAGAATTCCAGCGGGTTGGAACATCCTGCTTTACTTTTAAAATTGGCAAATTTAACTGTTCCTGTACTGCTTTTAGTTTATTTGCTGCTAATACACTATGCTTAAAGTGTCCAACAAGAGCCCTACATTTTCTTAGAAGCTCAATTAAGGTCTCATCGCAGCGCAACACTTCCGTTACGGACAAATTTAATGTGTGGGCAACACACGGATGGTGGTATTTTTTTAAATGCTCGTTTATGGCATTTTTAATATTAGCGCCGTTGTCTGACACAATTGTCACAATTTTATCTGTTATTGTCCATTCATTAAATATTGTATTTAAACTTGACGCAATATTTTCACCGGTATGGGCAACAATCATTTCTTTTGTTGAAATAACCCGGGCACATAATTTATTGTCATTTTCATTTACAAAATGTACAGTCACTGTGATGTAACTTTTATTACTATCTGACGTCCACATGTCCGTTGTTATCGCAATATTTTTTGTTTGGTTTAAATTAGCTTTTAATATTTGCGCCGCCTCTGCATACTTTTTAGGCAAAATTTCTTCTGAAATTGACTGTCTCGACGATGATATTGATTTATCGAAACAGATGTCAATTTTTTAGAATTTTCAATAACTTGTATTATATTGTGGAATTAACTAGAGACCTTGAGTTTCATTTAAAAACACTAAAATTTCTTCTGATAATTTTTTTCTGTTAGGCACCTTGTAGAGCGGTTGAAGTACTTGAGTATACTCGAGAAAGCCCTTATTTTCTACTAGCGACAATGGTTGGTAATCCTGAGTTATTAATTTAACCAACTTTTCATCTAATATCGCTAAATGTTGTTGTGATAGTGCGCTTCTCGTTCCAAAAAGTTTTAGTTGTTTTGCAGGACGTTCAACATTTTTTTCAGCATGTACTTCTTTGCTTCCTGAAGGTATCGCTATCGAGGGGGTATCACTGGTATCAGGTAAATTAGATGAAACAGCAACATCACCATTTTCAATATTTTCATCATCATTTTCTCTCGGAGGATCATCATGATCAATTTTTATAAGTGGATGAATGCGAATCAAATGTTGTTTTAAATTCGTAGTACTGCCGTAAAAAGAGAGTATTTTCTTACATATGTTACATGTGGCAAACTTATTGCTATCTGCATTTTTTGTAAAGTAATTCCAAACAGGAGACCTTTTTTTTGAACCAGGTCGCATGATACGCCACTGAATTTCGTCCAATTACAATAATAAATTACAATCACCGCCCACGCCTACTGCTAACTAAATACTAAATAAATAAAATCAATTGTAAACGTCCGGGCAATCAAGCAATCGGTGGTGATCGCTTGCCTTCGGCTTTATTTCGATATCGATCGAATCGAGCGACAAGCGATCTACCTGATATTCATTCATTACTTACCTGGAATTTCGAGTGATAAATCGCTCGAGCGATCGCTCGATTATTGAAATCGCTCGAGTAGCAACTACTCGATTATTAAAATTATCGGTTTTTCCCAACACTAGTTATTTGTCATATTACTGTTTTAAATGAAACTCACTGTTTCTAGGTAATTCCACAATATAATGAAAAAAATTTAAAAACTAAGAAAATTGACAATAAATATCATCGTCATAATAATCGAGAATATCGCATATGGACAAAGCCTGATCATTTCAATACATGGAATGACACAGAATTTCATGTTTACAATTATATAGAATTGAAAATAGTAGTTATTTTTTTCCAAACCAAAGCATCCGTTTTTTATTTTCAATAATAGCTTCAAAGCTTAAAGCTATCTGTAATATGTCAGCTTGACTGAAATTAGGAGCCCTCTATCCTATTTGTTTATTCATATCATATAATTAGGAACTCAATTTGAAAGACACAGACAATTTTGAATAACAAAGGTTTTGTGGGACTGAAATTAAAGAGCGTATACTTAGCCAATGTGTTTATTCGAGAAAGAATTGAGTAGAACTACCTAACCTAATTGATTTTATAATTTATACAGCTTGAATAAAGGAGAAGTGCTACGTTAACAACATAAACCTTTATGTTATAAACATAGACACCCAGAATTTTATGTTGGTCTATAATAATAATAATTATGATTGGTGTACAAGATCAGGTGATAATAACAACAAATATTATCAAAAATATTTCCTCAGGGAAGAAATAACAACAGATAGATGCAGAAAGTGCAGCAAAAATCAAGAAACCATAGAACACATTCTATCTAGTTGTGAGAATCTAGCTAAAACCAAATATCTAGAAAGAGACAACAAAGTTGCTACGATAGTTTTCTTGGAAATAATGAAAAAATTTAATGAAATTGACTGTCTCGACCCTTACTTCGTGGAATATGCTCATATTAGTGTTTTTAAATGAAACTCAAGGTCTCTAGTTAATTCCACAATATAATACAAGTTATTGAAAATTCTAAAAAATTGATAATTGTTTCGATAAATCAATATATTCTGACGATGATATTGATTTATCGAAACAATTGTCAATTTTTTAGAATTTTCAATAACTTGTATTATATTGTGGAATTAACTAGAGACCTTGAGTTTCATTTAAAAACACTAAAAAATTTAATATTAATCCTCAAAATACCGAGCCATACTATAAGTACAAACCTCCTCCAGTTATACAAAACCGGTATGTTTAGATCTACTGAGATAACACTATCATGACGGACTTAACAATAAGACACAACAGACCCGATATCACAGTTATTAAAAAACAATCCAAGGAAGTTCTAAGAATTTACATATCGGTCCCAAATAATTCCACCATAGAAGATAAATATGAAAAATTAAACAGAAATAAAAGAAATGTGGAACCTTGAGGAAGTTAAAACCATTCCAATACACCCAACGAAAGTCTACCGCTGAGGCCGACTATCCCTGAGACAACCAGCATAAGTATAAAAAAAAATAATAATAATAATAAACGCCTTTGTTATTTTCAAATAACAAAATTACATTTTTTTTTAAATTCGGATACATGATGTAGCGGTATATGTACCTATTGAAAATAAAGGACGGAGTTCATTTTCTGCAATGACACCTAGTTTCATAACGAAAATGTTCTTCCACTCAACCCATAAAAGAAAGAAAAACATATGTCTGCCATGTATAATTAAATAAATAGAAAAAAAAGAATAGGTGGAGTAAATATACTGGTATATAAGTATAGTTTAATAAGTGTGGGAGAGAAAATAATTAATAATGATTGTCTCTGAAGTAATATATTTTTAAACTTGACTTTGAAACTCAAATTATTACATTTTTTAAGTTTTCACAGTAAATAAAAAATATTTAGTATTGAAAGGAGCCTCTAAATAGTTCAGTATTAAATATAGGTGGAGATAGTAGACCCTTAAATCTTAAATTTAAATTATGAACATCAGTTCGAAAAGAAATTTTTTGGTGCATAAGTAGGAGTTTTAAAGGTAACAATTTTGTGAAAAAGGCAAGTTGCATGAAGCATTCTTCTATTATCCATATTTAACCATCCTATTTCAACTAACTTATGTGATATACACTGTCGCTTTTTAATACCATATTTTAATCTTAAACATTAACTACACTTTCTGTGTTTTGTTTTTATAAAGAAGTGTTAAATTTGGACCATACACTAAATCTGCAAAATTAACGTATTGTTACGAATTCGCACGGCGAAGTAGAGAAGGTCTATTGGGATTTTTTTGTGACCGTTTTTATAGACATGTTCTCCGAAGGTTTTTTAAGGATTGAGCCGGCATTCGAGAAATATCCCGAAAGGCGTTTGTTTTTGTATAAGCCGCAATCTAGAGTCATCTAGTAAATAAAGAACCGACCAGCGAGAGCGTTAGTTTATAATTTGACATCGTGAGATAAACAGTAAATAAGTGAATATAAATTAGTGAAGTGTTTATTTAAATTAGTTTAAGTGAATATACTGTGTATATAATTAGTGAAGTGAATAAATAAATTAAGTAAGTGAACCTACCGTGTGTATGAATGTATCCCACCCGTAATAAAAACGTTTAATTAAATAAGAAAAACATTACATTGGTGTCAGAAATGGGATAACATAAATAAATTGCTACGTAAAAATGGCCAAGAGACTATGTGACTTGAAAGTGACTGAGTTAAGAGCAGAATTTGAAGATCGTGAGTTGGAAACGTCCGGTAAGAAACGTGAATTAGTAGAAAGACTTAAAGTGGCACTGGAAAATGACGGCTTTGATCCAGAAACAGTTTTATTTAATGACGAGACTTCCAACTAAATCTCGTCAATTTCTGCTAATATTTCTGCTAACATGGACGAGAAGATTTCTGCCTTGGAAGAGAACATGGACGAGAAGATTTCTGCTATGAAGAACGACTTTTCTGCTAACATGGACAATTTTTCTGCTATGAAGAACGATATATCTGCCGATATCTTATTAATGAAAAACGACATTGCCATTGACGTTGAAAACGAAATTTCGTCTCTAAAATCTGAAATTGAGAATAAGATGACAACGATGGACGAGAAAATCAAGGAGTTAGAAAGAAAGATGACAGATATAAGAACTCAAGACACGCCAGTGGAAGAAAAGAAGACCGAGCAAACAAAACCTTACAAGCCAGAAACAAACCCTAAGTTAGAAGACATTGGTATTTTTATCCGATTCAAGGCCCCAACGTTCGATGGAAAAATGTCGTGGACCAATTGTGTGAAACAGTTTGAAGCAGCCGCTAGAGTGAATAATTGGTCCGATAAGGAGAAGGCAGTGAACTTAACTACCGCGCATCGGGGAGATGCCTTAGATGTACTAGAGACGATACCACTTGAAGAAACGGATGACTTTGAGCAGCTGAAAAAGAAGCTGGACATGCGATACGGTCACGAACATTTGTACAGATTCCAGCTGAAGAACCGAAGGCGGAAACGTGACGAAACCCTTCAAGAGTATCAACTGGATATTGCCCGACTAGTTCGATTTGCTTATCCATCAGCACCAGATAACATGATGGAATGTTTAGGCATCCAGGCCTTTATTGACGGCTTATGTGACCACGATATGGAGAAGACGCTTCGATTAGCCCATCCTAAAACATTGGTCGATGCATTGACTGCTGCTCTTGAATATGAAGTAGCCACGATGGCTTCGGGATACAACAAAGGTAGGACCATACAGGAAGAAGGTGACGATGACAGACTTGACCAGATCGTCAACTTGTTGAAAGGTATGGTTGACAAGAAGCCGAAGAAAATCAGGTGCTGTAATTGTGGCGAGCTAGAGCATGCACGCAGTTCGTGTAAGCGTCCTACGACTCCTACAAACCAAGAACCTCTTAAATGTAAAGCAGCCACGAAGGGCTCGCGGTACAACAAAGGTAGGACCATGCAGGAAGAAGATGACGATAACAAACTTCGCCAGATCGTCAACTTGTTGAAATGTATGGCAGACAAGAAGCCGAAGAAGATCAAATGTCGGAAGTGTGGCAAGCTAGAGCTCGTACGCAGTCCGTCTAAGCGCCCCAAGACTCCTGTAACCCAAGAACTCCAGTCACAGGGGAAATCAGACAGGGGTGAACATCCAGCTGATGTGAATCACCGAAAAGCCAACTCTTTGCCTAGACGGTCATGCCCTGTAGAATATTATCAATGCAACAAGTCGAAATCTAAGGAAGTTGCAGTTTCAAGAATTACAGTAGTCAATTAAAAATGGTCACCCACCAGGATCAGAGAAGATCAGGAGAATGATCCTTGCCTAAAGAAGATTCGGCAGTGGAAGGAAGAAAATCGGCGACCTACATGGCAAAGTGTTTAGATTTTCACCGAAACTCAAGGCGTATTGGGTTCAGTGGGACTCCCTTGTCCTGGAAGAAGGGCTGTTGAAAATAGTCCTTGAAAACGATGATGGTTCCGAGATGAGGAGACAGCTAGTTATCCCGAGAACAAGAGTAGCTGAAGTACTAAAGAAGTTACACGACAGTCCATCGGGAGATCATCTGGGAGTGAAGAAAACCCTCCAGTGAATCCGTGAGAGGTTTTATTGGATGAACAGCTCCGATGATGTGAAGGACTGGTGTAAAAAATGTACGACTTGTGCTACGAGTAATGGACCACATCGCAAGAGAAAGGCACCCATGAAACAGTACAATGTTGGAAGCCTTTTCGAAAGGATTGCTTTAGATATCGCTGGACCATTTCCGACGAAAGAAAATGGTGGCAAATACATACTGGTTGTAATGGATTACTTCACAAAGTGGGTGGAAAATTTACGCTATCCCGAACCAAGAGGCCATAACTGTCGCAGATGTATTTGGTGAAATAATTTAGCAGTCGATATGGGATGCCCTTGGAAGTCCACAGCGACCAGAGAAGAAATTTCGAAAGCCTTCTATTCCGAGAGATTTGCGACAAGCTGGGAATGAAGAAGACCCGGACAACAGCATTACATCCACAGTCAGATGGGATGGTCGAGAGAATGAACAGGACTATTGGAGAAAATACCTGTCCAAAGTAGTTTCCAGCCATCAGAGAGAGTGGGACCAGTATCTTTCCCTATTCGCATTGGCTTATCGATCTGCCGTCAATGAGTCCACGGGTGAAACACCTGCGAAAATCCTGTTTGGACGTGAAATGAGGCTTTCTTGTGAACTGGAATTTGGCTGTCGACCGGGAGAAGATCTTGCAGGAGAAGACTACGTGATACAATTGAGAAGAAGACTGGACGATATTCATGAATTAATTCGAACAAATCTTCAACTTGCCAGCGACAGAATGAAAAGTAGGTACGACACTCAAACCACAGTACGCGGTTTTAAAGAAGGGGGCAAAGTATGGTTACACAACCCGATGAGAAGAAACGGATTTCCCCAGAATTACAAAAATCCTGCAAAGGTCCATACTTAATCAAGAAAAGGATCAATGATGTTATATATCGCATAAGCAAGATCCCCAACGGAAAACCAAAAGTAGTTCACCAAAACCGACTAGCGCCATTCGAAGGAGACCATGACCTAGAGAAAGAAGTAAACCATAGATGTGTCTGACCCTACCTTCGATGAATTTATGGGCGCGTATGGAAGTACCAGGAAAGCTAGATATGGAGTCACTTCAGAACAACGACAAGATTTATTCACTCTCCCGGAAGATTATTCACTGGCTTACAACATCCCCGACCGTCTCAAGAACGCACGAGGGTTGGCATCAGTCTTTCGAAAGAAGTTCGGGCAATTAGATAAACTTGAAGACCAGATTCCAGCCCCTGGCAAGACACTGAAACTGAAACATAATTCGCGGTACGTCTTCTACGTGGTAACTAAAAATGAATTTCAAGATCGATCTACCTACCGCGATGTGTGGGAAGCACTTCGAAACCTCCGAGGCCATGTCTTAGAATCCAGCGTGAAGAAACTGGCTATGCCTAAGATAGCGAGTTATCAGGAACATGGTAGAGATTATCTTTCGAGATACCGGTGTCCAGATATTAATTTGCAGCTACAATACCCGTTATTAATATCCGATGAAGACGGAATCCTGCTATTTCCATAAGATCGGAAAGTGTAGAAATGGGGCCAGTTGCCGATTCAAACATCCAGTCTCGGCTACACAAAAGTTCCAGGAGGAACTTCCATTTAAGGAGGGGGCAATGTTTCGAAACAGCATACTGGTATAGTCCCTGAATCCGACTCTGTCTAAGCCATGTATGAAAGTTAAAATTATGTCGGCTGCGCAGGGATTTCTTAGAACTGTTTACGATTGTGACTATCTTATCACATTTTTTTTGTGACCAGTCTTATCTAGAAAATGCCAGAGCCAATTGTTTTTGTATAAGCCGCAATCTAGAATTATCTAGTAAAAAGGTACTAATATATAAAGGACCGATCAGGGAGAGTTAGTTGAGTTGATAAAGTGATCTCGACAAACAAACAAGAATACACTGAAATAGCGAACAGTAAAGTGTTGATATAAATTAATAATTAAGGTTGTGTGTATATAAATTAAATTAAAGTGAATAGTTAAGTGTATATAAATTAAGTGTTAGTGAGTAGTTTAGTGTTTAAATAAATTCGTACGTAGCCATACCGTGTGTTTAAAGTTTATCCCACCCGTTTACTGTTTAAATAAGTTAGAAAAACATTACATTATTTTAACCAATCGCATTGTCACTATTATTATCATGGAATCCGACAGGCGTTTTGGCTGAGCTCGAGACAACTTAGCGATTTCAGCACCTCACTTATTTTGACCATATTTCGGGGACACTTTTTTCCATAGAGATTGTTCTCTTTCTTTCTAACCTCCATGATACAAACACTGCTCGAGTTCTGCTTCCATCAAACGTTCGTTACGGAATATTATATACTAAACAACACGATAATACCTGCTACTTGACACCTTTTATTCACGACTCACGTGCTCAGATACAAATGCGCAAATTCCAAAATCTTCCCTCTAACAAAGAGATGAAAATAGTTAATCTTTAACTACAGAAGAAAATGGATGAAAAGTACGTTACACATGTTGGCCCACAAAATTCTTTAAATTCTTACAGCTATTGCTTATCCATGTTAATATATATGATCTAAGATACAAACTTAAGCAATCAACCTTATGATCTGTCAAAAATCAACCCAATTTAAAACTTCAGGTCCGTTCTTGATTAACAAAATCTGTTATCTGTCAAATAGTTTTCTACCAGATAATATGACGTGAAAAGACCCGTTGCACTTATTCGATGGATAAATGATTATTCGATGAAAACTATATATCGGATAAGGCTTATTTATTCGTAGGTGAAAAGACCGGACCTAAATAATATATTAGAAGTTGTAACCACGTAGAAAGAGAGAATGTCTAGCTCCGGTCCTGATCGTACGTAATTACATACAATAGATTATATGCCCTCATGTTTACGAAGTAAGATCTACTTTTTCCATCACACGAGATAATATATATGTCTTTTTCATACACGATCTCGCAGGGAGAATTATACCTATCAGTATTTGAAACATTATGACATTTACTCAGTTGCAATGTTCGCATTAAGCAGTTCATTTCATTATTATTTCAAGGTCAGTACAACTAATGATGTAATACGCGAATGCGAGGCCACGGTCACGGTATTAGAATTCTTTTTTTCATTGTCACAGAATGAATTATTTTGTATGACTTTGTTATAAATTAGCAGTTATTTATACAGATCTGTGAATTATTTACGCGGACTGGTAATAGACTGTTAAGAGAAGACGGAATAAATATCCTATAAACAGTAAAGATCTGCATTTACAGTTTGATCAGGTTTTACCACTTCGAAATAATCTACCAAACAAACAAAAATGCCTTTTTGGCGTATAAAGCTGGCTTAATTAGAAGAGAACCACCGTCCGCTGTGTTTTGTATTATCGCAAAGAAGCCAACTTCCATCTTCATCGAACAAGTGATAAAAACGATTTTGTATTATGCTGCTGAATCAATAAGTTGCATGTTAGGAAGTCAGTTAAGTTGGAAAACATAGTTATTTATGCTACAAGTGTGTAAAATAACCCTTTTTGACGAATGTGTATAATCACATGAGTCAAAAAGGGACTTTACACACGAATATATTTGGATATTAAACTTTAAACTTCCTGGTACACCACTGCCGAGAACTGCGTTGCCTTTATAAAATGGAGCTCCCCGTAAGAGGGAGAATAGTCCCTTTTCGTTGCACCCATTACATCGATTTAATCAATCATGAATTGTGTTTTTAAAGTATTCATGAATGTTTTGTCTATCTGTGTTTAATAGTCTAAGGACGAAATATGCTTTACAGGGAAGAATAAAACGCGCGTGCTGTTTAATTAAGACATTTTCAGCATGAGTTTAAAGCGGGGATTTCACGACGCGTCCCCAACAGCCCGTTCTGGTCCCGATGTCTCTGTCACTGTTCTTCTCTTTCCTCGGCAAAGCGTTGTATTTTCACGACCTGATCTTATGCGTCTGGTCTGCTGTTCAGTTCAAAATGGCTCAGTATTTATCAAAGCAGGTAGTTGTTGGTGTTGCATTAACTGCATGAGCTGTATGTGAGAAGAAAAGGAAGAAAAAGATGTCGATGAAGCAGGTATACTTTCAAAGAACTGTTTTGAGTCATGCAAGACTTATGGAAGTATTGGATGCTGAATATATCCGGAATTTCTTGCGATGACACCCCAGGTGGTGGTGCGAACACGTGCTCAATCTAAATCTACACTATTCAGTGAAAATTCACGGATACCTGAAAGTAGGCAATTCGACAAAAATGCAAATAGTACATAGATTTGACAGAGCGATCCGCCTTGAGGAGCATTTTATGTCCCGTTCACCAGGAGAAGCGGTGGGAGTCTAGCCTACCTCCCTAAATCGTTTGGAAATCTCTCCCGACCTTCCTGCCTAGTCGCCTTCCTAAAACGTGACCAGGAGCACAGATTTCAGGGCCGTCGGCGATCGGGCCCGATTTAGAGACCCTAAATCGGGTCGTGAAATCCTCGGTTAGATTGAATATTTTGTGTGGCATTATAGATAGCCTGCGAGCACAGTATACGCCACACACACCAAATATCATAGCCTGTGAGTTTTAGATTAGTTGAAACGTGTTTGTGCATAATGACATTGATTAAATTTTACTTTCCCATTGATTTGTATTTTTAGCCTATAGTTTATTCGTCAAATAAAACACGTTTCTATTTTATGAGTGTGGCGAACTATTTACACTATCATGGAACGTAGAAACGACTTTTCTCAGTGTAACATAAAAGAGTTTCTCGTCATACGTCATTTAAAAATTTCACACCTCAAATTTTAAAGAATTTTCGCTACTTTGTGAATAAGTACGTACATATACAGAGTGAGCCACAGAAAACAGTCTACCCCTATATTAGGCAGTATTCATTGGATTTTAAGGAAATGCTTAAACAGGTCGATTTTTGTTCTAAGGGGGACACATTTTTACAATACAGACAGATGTCATTCGTCAACCCTTTCCCTTCCATTTCCCCAACCCCTTATTTTTATATAGGGAATAGGGACCGACAAAGATGACGCTTATGCCATCTGCCGTGAAAAAACACAAACAAAGTGATGTAAACACATTAGTTTTGTATAATCCGCGTTTTGAAATGTTCATTTTTTAAAACTGATATTAAATGTTTGTGATGTCTTCATCAAAAGTATATTTCTGTATTCATGGCTGTTCAAATATGCCGTATAAAAATACTACGCAGTTGAAATTTTATAGTTTCCCTGAAAGTTCATTGAACACCGCGTGGATAACCTTAAAACGTCAAAAATGGATAAATGCAGTAAAAACCCATGTGTAAGTAAAATGTTCTAATTAAATTGTTTTATTAACTATTATTTTGTGTATAATCAGTATGATACGACAATTGGCAGCTATTAGAAAAGTTTTATATATTTTTTACATAAATAAAAGATTATTATCGAGAGTCTAAAATGTTTTCTGTACGTTTTCATTGATTAGGTTTATAAAATATAAGGTTTGTTATGTGTTTGCTGACTTTAATATTATATAATAAGTTTAAATAATTAAATACTATTAAGAGAAAGAAAGTAAACATTTGTACCAAACGAATCACTTCAAGTTTTTTAATTACATTTCAGAAAACATCGGAAGGATTGGGAACCAAATTAAAATACTAGAATTTGCAGTGCTCATATTGTCAATAATCAAAAATCAGATAATCCCCTACACCCATCTTACATACCAACAATTTTTCCTGGTAAAGAAAATAAAAAGAT
The DNA here is from genome assembly GCA_963921935.1 of Galeruca laticollis. NCBI lineage: Eukaryota > Metazoa > Arthropoda > Insecta > Coleoptera > Chrysomelidae > Galeruca > Galeruca laticollis. The sequence continues at coordinate 169,399,288 of OY998175.1, forward strand.
CTATTCATTTTTTGCATTTTGTAGGTTGTTTATTACACTGTTTACATCACAATGTTTTTCTTATTTAACACCAGGGCGCTCTACTTTCGACTGAAGTGCTGCCTCTATAGTTCGGTCTCGATCCCTATATACCATGTGTAGCTCATTGTTGTAACTAATGACGAGGGAGAGACCAAATAATTTGATGTCGATATTACATACTTTAAAACACTGTATTACGAATAATACAACTAATAATAGAAACGAATATGGCTCGCTCGCCTATGATACATGACATTATCGACTACTATATATGAAAAAAAAAATTAACAAGTACGCGCCAAGCGAACTAACAGTGGACTATTATTTAGGGTATAACAATATCCCACACTATTTGAAATACAAAAATAAGTCATTGAACAAAGTCGCCCAAGTATGTAGGTGGACGACGTGTACGCTTTGGACAGTCAGGCACTGGTTGAGGAGTTACAACTTCTGCTGGCGTTGAAGGGGGTGACTCTGAAGCTGTAACATTCTCTGGCGGTGGCGGTCTGACTTCCCCATCCGGAGTGACTTTACTACGTTGTTGGATTGCGAGTCGGCAGACATCCTTGAGTGGCGGAGTTAGCCACTGGTTGCTCTATAGCTAGAGGGTACTCTTCTGGTGGATTTGCGAAGGTAACTCGACGTGTCACCTCTGACTGTCGAAACTGGTCGACATAGCGTTTTAGTGCATAACCATCATCCCACTTCACTCTGTAGTGTAGTCTCCTGAATGTCTCTAAAATAACTCCTAACTTCCTTCCAAGTCTCTTTTCCACTGGTGAAAATGTTCACGAGAACTCTATCTCCCACACTAAACGACCTCAAGCAGGAGCGTAACGAAGGACTTGAAGATTTCTTCGAGTCTGGCGGATTGATCAGTACATCCAATCTTGTGCAGATTTGTCGACCTAGATAGAGTTCAGCAGATATCTTATCACAACGTAAGGGGTAGCGCGATATCGAAATAAAATTTCTTGAATCTTAGATTGCATTGAACCATTTTCGGACTTCATGTAATCCAATTTTCGTTTCAAAAATTGGACGTAACGTTCATCTTGACCGTTTGTTTGAGGATGTCCCGGTGGAATTAGACGGCGAAATATTCCATTTGTCTCACAGAATTTTATGAATTCGGAACTAGTAAAAATTGTGGCATTGTCGGACACAATTAATTCTGGCAAGCCATGGACACTGAAGATGTCTTTCGAGGAATTTGATTGTAGATGTCGGCGCAGCTTTTGAGAATCTTATCTCCGGCCACTTTGATTTAGCGTCAATCAGAATGAAAATATAATATTATCTTTAGGGCCTGCGTAATCGACATGGACACGTTGGAAATTTCATTATGGCTCTTCCCATGGATGCAAAGGTGGAGCAGGTATGGCACAAGCATCACAACTCTTCACGAAAGATTCGATGTCACGGTTAAATGTTTTCCAATAGCAATATCTTCGAGACAAGCTTTTCATTTTAGACGTCTTGACGTGGGTAGTATGTAGCTCTAACAATACTGAGGCTTGAAGGGCGTCAGGAATCATGACTCGATTTCCTTTGAATATTACGCTTTCCTCTAGTGATTATTGTCCCTCTTGATTTTCTCCGTTCATCAGTTGTTGAAGCAATTTTGATAGCTTACTATCTTGCGACGTATCAGCAGCGATGGTTTTGGCTGATAAGACGTCGGTTGATATCTGATTGATACATTGCTGTTGAATGATGTCATCTTCATTCAAAGCAGGTAAGTTTGACTGTAATGGAGCTCGCGAAAAATAATATACATGGACGTTCTCTTCTGCTTTTTTGTGTTTGATGACATAATAAAATCCACTAAGAATTGTGGCTTAACGTAGGAGTCTTGAAGCAGAAAGAACTGGCAGTTTAGCGTCCTGGTGAAATATTCGACTTAAAGGGTTGTTTATCTGAGACGAGGGTAAATTTCTCGCGAATAGAAACATGTAAATTGTATTTACTCATGATCGACTATTCTAATTTCCAATAACCAATTTTTGTTCAATTTACCCCATAAATCAAATAAAAATGATCGACTATTCTAATTTCTAATGACTTTTTGCGTATATATTCGCTAGAGCTTCGCGGTCCAATTGATTATAATTTCCTTTGGCTACTGTTAGTGATGCGAAGGCTACTGGTCGTTCCTGGCCATTTACGACATGTGACAAGGCAGCACCTATACCCAAAGGGCTGGTATCACAGGTGAGTATAACTGGCAAATCTGGATTGAACGGAATTAAAACACGATAACTGGCAATTTCTTTCTTCAAACGAAGGAGTGATTTTTGAGACGATTTTGACCATTTGAACTGTGTATTTTTAAGGAGCAGACACCTTAGAGGAAACGTCAAGGATGAAAAATTTGGAATGAACTTGGCGTAGTAAGTGGCCATTCCCAAAATTCTTCGTACGTCTGCAGTATCACGTGGTGGTGGAGCATCTATAATTGCGCGAATTTTCTCAGGACATTTATTGATGTTGTTGTGCTTGATGACGTTTCCAAGGTATGTAATTGACGTCTTGAACAAATTACAATTTTGACGGTTGAGGTGCAGGTCATATTGGCGTAAGCGATTTAGACAGTTGATTGGATTTGAATGACACTCTTCTTTATTTGACCCGTCGATGATGACATCGTCGAAATATGAGGTAGCACCTTCCCATCCGGACAGACCGAATAATTTGATTTGATTGATTCGACATTACATACTTTAAAATATTGTATTGCGAATAATATAACAACTAATAACAGACACGAATAATGGCTCGCTCGCCCATGACACATGACATTCTAGACTACTATATATGAAGAAAAGATAAAGGCTCGATTACATAACACGACAATTGACAAGCACGCGCAAGCAGAATGAACAGTGAACTATTATATAGCACATAATTAGGAAGGCACTTATATGAAGTATTCAGACATAATGGTCGTCAACGATTTTTTTTATAATTTAAAGTGCAACACCTCTTAAAAATGAAACGCAACAACTAATTAAATAAATTCGCTGTTCTTCTCGCACACTTACCGTTTTCAAAAAATACCTACATATATTAACTAACAATGTAAAACAAACTGTCTTAGTATCAAACTACTAATTTTTTGCAAAATTTCCTTTAATTTACTTTTAATAAGAGAGAAAAAATGACACAGCAAACCATAGGCGTTGCGTTTCATTTTTAAGAGGTGTTGAACTTTAAATTAATTAAGACTATTTTTGCAAAGACGGTGAAAATATCGAAAAAAATCGATGAGGATCATTATGACTGAATGCTGTTAGAATATTTACAACGACGTATTAAAGATAGACTAGCCTTGTTTACATTTTGGTTGTCCCCAACATATTTAGGACGAGACTCTTTTTACATGATGCCAAATTTCTTCTAACAAAAATAGTAATTGATGAATATATTCAAGATTTTAGCAGTATTTTCTGTTTAAAAACTAAGAAAAAAGTGGGAAGCATTTAAAATAGGTATGACCAACCCACAGTCCAGCTCACTATGTTTTTTCGGTTAGGATTTTTCATGATCTGTCAATGCCATAAGTAAAACAGTTTATAAATTTTTAGTTTGGCAACCTCGAACTGGTTTTGTCATTTTGGTGAGGTCTCTGAATAAGATTTTAATTATAATTGTGCTTTTATGTGGTTTTTGATTGATATTTGTAAATTAAAGTGATTTTAAGACATTTATGATGGTGAGAAAATGTGTAGTGTGTGAAAATACATGGAATAAGAATGATGAACGATCGTTTCACAGGTAAGGTTATATTAGCACAAGCGTAGTATAGGTATAAGACAAGGGATTCAATATTTGTTTTCATAATAATATTGATTATTTTTTTATTATCAGGTTTCCCAGAGATATTGCTCGCCGTGAAATTTGGTTACAGAATTTATTTTTGGTTGAGGAGGACATTTGCAAAGTTAAAGTTGCTTTGGTGTGTTCTGACCATTTTTTCAAAACGGACATATGTGCTAATTTAAGTGGCAAACATGTTTAGAAACATGATGCTACACCTTTCAAGTATGTAATATACTTGGTATTTTTAATTTGTAACTAAGTACACTTAAAGTTAGCACAGAAATTGTTACATTTTTCTTTAAAGAATTCTGGAAGATGTAGTTCGAGACACCAGGACTATTGGAGCAAAAACCCTCCATCAACAACAAGGTAACTTATCTATTGTAATTGAAAGGTCTATTTTATGAACAATTTGTTATATTTTCAGTTTGTTGAAGAATAATGAAGATTCATCTTCTTCAACAACTTTGTCAGTTACATCTAGTGTATCTGGATCACCTCCTCCCAAAAGGTAACATTGTATTCAATCAGTTACATAAAATGTCCATAAATTAGGTTACCCATATCAAAACCTGATGTATATGGATATTCATACTTAGGTACTATTTAACAAATTTGTCAACAAATTGTAGGAGAAAATTCAAGAATCCACGATACTTGTATGATGTTCATTCTTCTGACATGTCCAGTCCAACCGCTAAAGGTGCCTTAAAATTAGCAAAGCTAACTGTTGAAAAACAAAGAAGAAAAATATCTTTGCTGCAAAGACAAAATAAACGGTTGAGATCTAAAATTTCAAATCTCAATTCTCTTCTAAAACATTTAAGAGAAAATCAGTACAGTACATCATCAGCCGAAACTACAGCAGCTGATATCATTAATTGACAATGGTCTATTTTTCAGGCAACTCTACCGAGAAGTGCAAGTGAAGTGATAAAAAGATTTTTGAAAGGTCCATCACATGAAAAATATACTCAGATGCTAAGGACTTTTGCTTTGACACTCAATTTTTATTCTGCAAAAGCCTACAGTTTTGTAAGAGATGTGTTCAATAATTCCCTACCACATCCAAGGACCCTAACAAAGTGGTATGGTGTAGTTGATGGTAAACCAGGGTTTACAAAGGAATCACTACGTGCAATAAGGGCAAATACTGCAACTTCCACAAAAAAGATTTGTGTTAACTTGGTCCTCGATGAAATTCATATAATGAAGAAAGTTGAGTGGACAAGAGAAGAAGTGGTTGGATATATCAATCTGGGAACCAAGCTGGACTCTGATTGTGTACCTGAAGCTACTCAAGCATTAGTTTTCATGGTAATAGCTATGAATGATTTGTGGAAAATTCCGGTTGGTTATTTTTTCATAGAAAGCTTATCGGGATGCGAAAAAGCTAATTTGGTAAAACAGTGTTTAAAGTTTTTGAATGAAGTTAATATAAAAGTAACTTCCTTGACCTGTGATGGAGCCGCAGCTAATATCACTATGATGAAATCTCTAGGAGCAAGCATAGACATACCATCCTCAATAACGACCTATTTTATCCATCCAATAACAAATGATAAAGTTTACTTATTTTTGGATCCATGTCATATGCTTAAATTAGTAAGAAATACATTTGGAACAGGTGGTAATATTTTATAAGATGGCAATGATAGACTAATAAAGTGGGATTATATTCGTAAATTAATAAGACTACAAGAAAGGGAGGGGTTGTTAGCAGGAACAAAACTGAAAGCTCGACATCTAGAGTGGTTTCGGGAGAAGATACGTGTTAGAATTGCTGTACAAATTTTGAGTAAAAGTGTTTCTGATGCTCTTAAGTTCCTTGAAAATGACTTGAAATTGGATGAGTTTGTGGGTTCTGAAGCAACTTCAGATTTTATATTAATTTTTAATAATATTTTCGATATTTTTAATTCTAAAAATTTTTTTCCAAATATAAATATAAGCAACTAGCGTCTGAAAAAAATTGGCAGGATATATGTAAATATTTTGATGTAGCTTGTAAGTATATTTTAGAATTAAAATTAAATAATGATCCTGTAGTTGTTAGTGGTAGAAAGACTGGCTTTTTAGGGTTTCTGATTTGTATAGAAAGTATGAAATGTTTATTTTGGGATTTGGTAGTTATAAATCCTAATTTAAATTTTATTCTCACATACAAATTATCACAGGACCATTTGGAACCATTCTTCAGTGCAGTTCGTAACATATGTGGTTCAAATAATAATTCTACATGCAGGTTATTTGAAAGTTGATACAAAAAATTATTAATTCATAATGAAGTTAAATCAAACGACACTGCCAATGCAAGTGCTTTGGACGGAACCAGCATATTGGATTGCAGTAGTAGTAGCAAAATAACGGTGAATATAAGTAGTGATCAATCAGAAACTTCTGAAGAATACTTAGAAATGTCAAAAGAGCTTCGTGATCATGATTATCTGTCAGTTTATTTTTTGAGTGAATATACTAAGGATGTGGTTGCTTATATTTCTGGATTTGTAGTAAAAGTCTTGAACAAAAAAATTCACTGCAAACAGTGTTCTACACTTTTAGAAGGTGATTGCAGTTCGTCTAAACTACAAATTAATAAAACTTGTGGAAAACTTAAAAAAGCTTCTAAATTTGTAGTTACTGTTTGTAGTGAAGCTGAGAAATGTTTAAAGACACTTACCATGAATTTAGATGTTAGCAATATTAATAAAATTGAAAATATAAAAAAAAAGATTATAAACACCTCAATAAGATATTTACCTTCAAATATCTTTGATGTATTTTCAAATCACATATTTGATTTTGAACCACTCCATGATCACTGCATCACTGTAACCAAACTAATTTTGGAGAAATATATAGACGTTCGACTGCACCATGAATTCACAAAATTAAAAAATTGTAATAAAGCCAAAGTATGCTTACAAAGTATATTTTATTTCAAAACCAGTAATTTTTATTTTAATTTTTTTATACAATTTTGTGTGCTAGTAATTTTATTTTGTAATATGGTTGTAAATAATTCTTAAGAACAATAAATATTAATATAATGATTATTGTTATAATTATTCTATTTTATTGTTTACCATTTTAATACCATTATTTATTCCTTATTAGTTTTGTAAAATCAATATAAACAAAATAAAAAACCTTTCCATATTATATTAACATATTCATAATCTGTAGTGCAAAACTTGTTTTTACTTCAAAATCCTCTATAAGTATCTTTTAAATAAATTACTTGTTTTTTACATAATTTCCACTTATTCAAACGAAAATTTAATAACGTACCTACATCATTTAGTCTATAAAAGCAATTTTCATAAAATAGTTTAAATGAACCCTTTCGAAATTATACGCTACTGTGCAATGTACTCGCCCTGTTTTATGTTGCGACCAAAACATTGTGTGAAGGCTGGTCTATCTTTTATACGTCATTGAATATTTACTAATACGCAATTTATGTAGTTGGCAACATTGTTGTAGTTTATATATGTCATGTCAACGTCAAAAATACAGTTCGTTACTTTTTGGTGACTTTGCAATAACAGCACATGTTTTATATAGATGATGCAATAATAAAATGGTTCGTTTTGTCTACTACTATAAGTTTATTCAGATAATAACAAATAATCAATTCCTTCACCAGTCCTTATTAAACTATAACAGGTTATGGGCTATTAAAATTACAAACATAGAAAGTGTTATACCCTATATAATAGTTGACAGTTAAGTCCGCTGAGCCCGTTTTTGTCTACTGTCGGTTTCTGTAACCGAGCCTTTATTTGTAAGTCATATGGATATATAGTAGTCGAATGTCAAGTAGTGGAATAAGACATTTTTTTTTATTGATGCCTCATATTACCTTTTTAAAGCACGCGTCAGCGTGTTTAAAGCGAACTTTCAAACACGCGCGTTTTTTAAAGTCTCCATGGTAACAACAACAACTTGAGAAACGGAAGTATCAATGACAACTTTTTTTATTAGTTTTTAAATAGTATATTTTCATTGGGAACCAATGTCTTATTTGGTTTTTTCTGCAAAATGTATTTATATATTGATATATACACTGTATCCTTTTAAATATAAATAAAGAAACTTTTTGATTATTGATCTGACAGCAGTACCCCGTAACGTCAAATAAAAATAAATACTATTTGACGTTCACGAAACTTGGCTGGGCATCGAGGATGGACTTCCATTTTTTTGTAGTAATAATATAATAATAATATTTTATGATTCCAAAGTGCACCAATAAAAAAATAGCGTAAAGTATTCGTGGATAACTGGTCTTTCAAACAACATTTGCTCTATTTCGAGCACTGCGTCTGCGCCGTCGTGCTCGAAAAATCGCGCGTGTTTGAAAGACCTCTTTATCCACTTATACTTTAATATACTAATTCTTAGTGCTGTCATTACTTTTTCATATAATATGATATACAGTAATAAAGTATATAATGTTGACATCAAAATAGTCAGTCTCTCCCTTTTAGTTACAACAAAGTGGCGAAGAGGATAAAAACTATTAAAACAAAAATAAAAATCACCGAGTCCTATCCTTAACATAAATACACTCCGAGATACGTCGAATTATGCAGTCCGAAAATCTAAAGGCAATATTGTCTACAATGGCTGAAGTTTTACGCCAAAACTGAGAAATTCTCCAGTCTATGAAGTCGAAACCAGTCAATTCAACCAAACGTCATTGTGGTGTCAAATTTCGAATACTTCGGCGACAGTAAGGAAACATTTCGTCAATATCGTAAGCGTCTCGAAAATTGGTTCAATTTAAAAGGAATTAAGTACAATAAAGAATTGTGGGTGAGAGAATTACTACTCCATATAGGTCCTCAGCTACATACCGTGATATGTTCACTTACTACACCGGCAGATCCCACTACAATGACCTATGACACTCTTATCAAGCTATCGGAAGATCATCTATGTCCAGCCCCGAATATAATCGTACAACAACATCGCTTCTTAACAAGAAATCAAAAAGAAGGGGAGACGATTAGCTAATATTCAACAGAACTACGTCAATTAGCGTCTACATGCAAATTCGAGTGTCAATGTGAAAGAAATGTTGCTAATCTGTTCTGACGAGCTCAGTTCATCCGAGGGCTAAAGAACAATTGAATCCGGGAAAAGCTTTTACAACTAGCGGAGGCAACATACGAAAAAGTGGTCGAATCAGCACTAGCGTATGAAACATCAAAAATCGATTGTCGAGAAATGTCAAATCAATGTTTGTCAAATATATCTGCCAATACAGACGTTAATATGATTTCACGTGCGCGTTCACGTTCTGAAAATAGAGAATCGACTAACCGTTTTCAACGTTTCTGTCCAAGTGATAGCTGTCCATCACAGACTCATCAAAAATCGCGAATAAACTTTAAAGCACTTGGAATCGAGCGGAACTGTCTTCGATGTGCTAGAACAAATCATAGGTCGAATAATTGCCAAGTGCCTCGTGAAAAATTACGTTGTAGTGCCTGTTCAAAAACAGGTCACGTCAAAAAGGTTTGTTTGTCGTATTTAATGAAGAGACGAGTAGATTCTCAAGTCAAGAATGTCGAATTGGATCCTGAAGAGATAGCCGAATCAAACTTTTTAGATGATCTTGTAGGTGTGAATAAAATATATGACATTTTCTCGTCTAATCTGGAACTTTCGACAAACGATGCGGCAAAATTTTTCACATCGGTATGTTTGAATTTGGAACATGATCAAAAGTTTGAAGTTGATTCAGGATCGGCATTAACCTTACTTCCGTTTCGTGATTTTACCAAATTGAATTTCAAAGGTGACGTTAAACAGATTGATGTACGATTTCGCTCATACACCCATGGTATTTTTAAACCGCTTGGTTGTGCTGTTATTCCTGTTAAATATGAGGGCCACACGTCAGATGAATTATTATTTGTGGTACCTGACCATCTCAGTCCGATCTTAGGTAGAGTATGGATACGTCGATTGAATATTGATCTCAAACGTCTAGATATGTCAAAAGATAATACTGCATCTGTCAAATCTGTCAATTCTGAGTCAATAATGAAAGAATTTGCCGACACAAAAAGTGGGGTGTGTTCAAAATTTTACGTGCTCATTAAAACTGAAGAAAAATGCCAGGCCAGTATTCTTGACAACCAGAGACATTCCTTTCGCACTTCGCGATGCAGTCGATAAAGAATTGAACGAATTAATTGCAAATGATATAATATATCATGTGAATCATTCAGATTGGGGTTCACCGTTGGTTCCAATTCCAAAAGCAAATGGCAAGATCCGCTTAGCAGTTGATTATAAAGTCGCTGTCAACAAACAGCTACACGACGCACATTTTCCTATTATTTTGAATCGCTGATGTTGTGAATAACCTTCGAGATGCCAGTGTGTTTTGTACACTCGACCTATACAAAGCCTACCTTTACGTTCAAGTCGACAAACAAAGTCAAACGATTCAGACAATGTCAATACATCGAGGAGTTTTCGCCATGAAACGTCTGAGTTTCGGAATAAAATCTGCACCATCTGAATTCCATCGTATTCTACATCAAATACTATCCGAATTGGAAGGTGATACAGCATATTTCGACGATATCATCATATACGGGTCAAATAAAGAAGATTGTTTGTCAAATATAATTAATTGTCTAAATCGCCTACGCCAATATGATCTGCACCTCAACCGTGAAAAATGTATTTTTTCAAGACGTCAATTACATACCTTGGATATGTTATCGAGCACAACAGCATCAAGAAATGTCCTGAGAAAGTTCGCGCAATTATAGATGCTCCACTACCAACTGATACTGCAGGAGTACGAAGATTTTTGGGAATTACCACTTACTTCGCCAAATTTATTCCATATTTTTCATCCCCGACATTTCCTCTAAGGTGTCTGCTCCGCAAAAATACAAAGTTCAAATGGTCAAAATCGTGTCAAAAATCGTTCCTTCGATTGAAGAAAGAAATTGCCAGCGATCGTGTTTCAATGCCGTTCAACCCATATTTGCCAGTTATACTCAGTTGTGATGCTAGCCTTGTAGGTATAGGTACTGTCGTAAATGGTCAGGAACGACCAGTAGCTTTCGCCTCGAGATCACTAACAGTAGCTGAAGGAAATTATAGTCAATTGGACCGCGAAGCTTTAGCGATTATATACGGAGTCAATAAATTTTACATGTTTCTATTTGCGAGAAAATTCACTCTAGTCACAGACAATAGACCTTTAAGTCGAATATTTCACCAGGATGCTAAACTGCCAATGCTTTCTGCTTCAACTTAGTGGATTTGATTATGTCATCAAACACAAAAAAGCAGAAGAAACCGCCCATGTAGATTATTTTTCGCGAGCTCCATTACAGTCAAACTTACTTGCTTTAAATGAAGATGACATCATTCAACAGCAATGTATCAAACAGATATCAACCGACGTGTTAACAGCCAAAACCATCGCTGCTGCTACGTTGCAAGATAGTAAGCTATCAAAATTGATTAAACAACTGAAGAACGGAGAACACCAAGAGGATAAATACCCACTACAGGTAGGCGTAATATTCAAAGGAAATCGAGTCATGATTCCTGACACTCTTCAAGCCTCAGTATTGTCAGAACTACACGCTGCCCACGTCAAGACCTCCAAAATGAAAAGATTGTCTCGAAGATATTTGCTATTGGAAAAACATTGACCGTGACATCGAATCATTAGTGAAGAGTTGTGATGCCTGCGCTTCAACTGCTTGTGCCCCACCCGCTGCACCTTTATATCCGTGGGAAGAGCCAAAATCTAATTTCCAACGTGTCCATATCGATTACGCAGGTCCAAAAGATGGTTATTACATTTTCATTCTGATTGACGCTAAATCAAAGTGGCCGGAGATAAGATTGTCAAAATCTGCGCCGACGTCAGCTTCTACAATCGAATTCCTCAAAGACATCGTCAGTGTCCATGGCTTGCCAGAAATAATTGTATCCGACAATGCCACAATTTTTAGTAGTTCCGAATTCGTAAAATTCTGTGAGACAAATGGAATTTTTCGCCGTCTAATTGCAACGGGACATCCTCAAACAAACGGTCAAGCTAAACGTTACGTCCAATTTGTGAAACGAAAATTGGATGCCGTGAAGTCTGAAAATGGGTCAATGCAATCGAAAATTCAAGAAATATTATTTCGATATCGCGCTACCCCTTTACGTTGTGATAAGACACCTGCAGATCTATATTTAGGTCGACAGATCCGCACAAGATTGGATCTACTCAGGACGATCAAACCGCCAGACTCGAAGAAATCTTCATTCATTCGGAAGACTACACTACAGAGTAAAGTTGGATGATGGCTATATACTAAAACGCCATGTCGACCAACTTTGACAGTCAGAGATCACACGTCGAGTTACCTTCGCAAATCCACCAGACGAGTACCCTCTCCCTTCACTCAAGGATGTTCGCCGACTCGTAATCTAATCGTGACTGTCATTCCTTCGCAAACCAGCGTTGTACAACAACGTAGTAGCGTCCCGCCGGTTGGAGAAGTCAGACCGCCACCGCCAGAGAATGTTACATTTCCAGAATCCCCCCTCCCCTGTAGCACGAACAGAAACTGCGACTCATCAACCAGTGCGTGATCGTCCACAACGTACACGTCATCCACCTAAATACTTAGATGATTTTGTTCAATGACTTCTTTTTTTTATTTCAATTAGTGTGGGAGATTGTTATACCCTATATAATAGTTGACAGTTAAGTCCGCTGAGCCCGTTTTTGTCTACTGTCGGTTTCCGTAACCGAGCCTTTACTTGTAAGTCATATGGATAGATAGTAGTCGAATGTCAAGTAGTGGAATAAGACATTATTTTTAGTGCTGTCATTACTTTTTCATATAATCTGATATACAGTAATAAAGTATATAATGTTGACATCAAAATAGTTAGTCACTCCCCTTTTAGTTACAACAGAAAGCAAGTTCAAGTTTATTAAAAAGTCTCTTCTAATATGGCTAGTACAAGTAATACAATGGTAAATATGCCGCAGTTGACAAGTTCCAGCAATTTCAAATTAAAAGATGCAAAGTGAAGAGCATCATCGTTCAATGCTTAACTGACAAACACTTAGACTTGGTGAAGGACTCCAAAACTGCAAAAGATATGATGAAAGCTTTACAAGATGTATTTGAAAGAAAAAGCGTGTTTACCAAACTAACTCAGAAAAAAAGATTGCTTACCTTAAAACTAAAAAGAAATGAAAAATTAGATCATTTTATTGTGTTTGATACACTAATTAGAGACTTCGAAAGTGCAGGATCGAAAATGGAAGAAGAAGATAAAGTATGGAATTTGCTTTTATCTTTAAATGATGAATATGAGTATGTAGTCACAGCGATTGAGACAATGAATACTGGTGTCACGATGGACTTCGTAAAATCAAGACTCCTAGATGAAGAAATAAAAGGTAGAGCGAAACAAGGACAGAATGTTAACAATGAAATGTCGTTTTATGCCTGTTATAAATGTGGTAAAAGTGGTCATAGGTTTTCGGAGTGTCGACAAAATGCAACAAGAGGGTATTCAAGAGGAAATTTTAGCAGACGTAGAAGCTACAACAAAATTGCTTCCAAAATACTAGAGGTAATAGTTCAGGTTACAACAGACATCATAACATCCTCCTCAACAACAAACTCGTGCAAATAAAGCAGATGAGATTGCATTCATAGCATTAAGTGCTACTCCAGATTTAAAGAGTAAACAGTTTTATTTTATAAGTATCCAGTTTCTTCGACATCATTTTCTTGTCCCATAAGTAAAATGTTATCTACATAAATAAGTATCCAGACTTTGTCAGTGTAATACAAACAACAGTCATAGCTTGACCTAAATTTATTTCTAATAGCTAAATCGTTAAAGGTATCGTTCCAAACCTTCGGAGACTCTTTAAGCCCATATAAAGCTCTATTCAATTTTAATATTGGCGAGCTTGTCTCTAGTCCCAATGGGTCATGAATAAAAACTTCATTTTCCAATATTCCATTCAGGAAAGCCGTCGGAATATCTAATTATCGAATGATATAACCCTTTTGTAACGCCACTGACTACATTAATCTGATTGTAGATATTCTGGCTACAGGTGAGTAAAATGGCTCAAAAGGATCTTCGCCTTCAACTTGAAAACATTTGGCTACGATTCTCGCTTTCTTGGTGCCGTCTTCTTTGCTTCTAAAAACCCATTTTGTTTGTATTACTTTTTGTCATTTTGGTAGTTCTTAATTTCGCCCAGGTCTTATTTTAATAGTTTAACAGTTTCTTCGACATCATTTTCTTGTCCCATAAGTAAAATGTCAACTATATAAATTGCGTATTACTAAATATTTTAACCCTTTGATGGGCGCGAGGTAACCAGTTGCTGTAGAGATTTGTTTTAAGGCGCAATAAACTTAAAACTGTATTTTTTTGCATACATATTTTTTGGTTTTTTGAAAAGGATAAAAACTAGGATTTTTTATCCTGGGAACAGGGTTTCCCAGAGCCCACTCTGTGTTCTTATACTGGGAAAACATCTTCCCAGAGTTCATACCGCTTCATTATTATACAACTTTATTATGTTTTTTAAGTGTCATAATACTGATAAAAAATTACAAAAATAGTTACTAAACATTTTGTTACATATTTTTTAAACATTTTTTATTTTCCGTGAAATTTGTTGAAACAAATGTCTAAACACAGAGGCACTTTACATCCAGAGCATAACACTTTTGTTCTTTTTTCTTTAGCCACAGTGCTACAAAGCCTGCATCTTCTGTATGTGTTAATTTTTTGTGGAAAATGTGTTCCAACGCCGTTTAGCCTTACTTCATCTGGTACTAGACGTTTATTGCTAAGAAAAGGAGTAGGTTTGTATCTTCGCTTTCTCGATGAATATCCCCCTATTAGTTGTCGCGCTAGGTTTATTCTAAATTTTAGTTGATCATTTTCTGTATTGTTAATTTTCATCAAAATAAAAGCATTTATAATTGCCATATCTAACAAATAATAAAAGATTCGAAACCACCACTTAGTACTTTTTCGACCAATTTCATAATTTTTTCTAAGCTGGTCAACCCCTCCCATAGTTTTGTTATATTCAGCTACCACCCGAGGACACGAAACATAGATTTTTTTCTCCTAATTTATTTTTCCTAAGAACATATGTTGTGTCCTTTGGAGAAAAACATGTCGATAAAAAGTGTACGGGATTATTATCCATCCAGGTTACTGCAGATGTTTTATTGTTAGTTTTGAACATAAACTCGCCTCTGGATAATTTTGTCTTAGTTTTCATCATTTCTGGTAACCCTTTTCTGTTAGTTCGTACGGTACCAATAGTGAAAATATTATTTTTTCTCAACTTTTTCATCAAAGAATATGTTGTAAAAAAATTATCAAGAACACAAAACTATGTCTCCTTTTTAGATTAGAGGTAAGTTGAAGAACCACACGTTCTCCAAGAGGAATTGCTCCAAGGTTGTACTCAGATTTCCCTACATATATATCAAAATTATAAATATACCCAGTTTTAGAGTCCGCAAGGCACCAAACTTTGTATCCCCATTTTATTGGTTTTTCGGGCATATATTGCTTGATCCCTGATCGACCTTTGAAAGGTATCATTGACTCATCAACTGCTAAATACGATGAAGGTACATAGGATGCACTAATAGTGTGTTGTAAACCATCGATTAGTGGTCTTAGTTTGTGCAATTTATCATAGCCTATTTCACCCTTAGGTACAGCCGTTGAGTTGTCATTTATGTGTAAATTTTCTACAAGTTTTTTGAACCGTTTAGAGTTCATTACTTGCGTTATACTTGGAACATTCAAATAAGGATCACTTGACCAATAATTAGCCACTCGAGGTAGTTTATGAAATCCCATTATAATCATGACACCAAACAGAGCTTGATTTCTTCTGCAGTTGCTTCAGTCCAAAATTTTGAAGGACCAGGACCATCTTTTTTGTTAGATCTTCTCTGAAGGTTTTGCGAGGCTTAGAGATTAGTCTGATCTACGATAGCCTGTATCATTTCTGGCGGAAAATTTTTTAAAAAATAATCAATTTCCTTGTTTTTGATACAAAAGTTATGAGTTGAAGATGGGTTATACTGATCGAAGTCTGTTTCCAATAAATCGAAATATTCAGTATTGTCGTTCCATTCTTCCTCACTATCAGTATCAGAGGAGCTGTTGTCTTCATCAGGCACTTCAAGATCTTCTAGTATCTCAGGAACGTCGGTGTGGAATTCCTCTTCGACGTCACAACTTTGTTGTGTGGATGTTTGATGTTTGAATAAGTCTTGCATTCTAAATAATGTGTTATATGAGCCCGATCTAAGTAAAAATATTTT
The DNA here is from genome assembly GCA_963921935.1 of Galeruca laticollis. Classification (NCBI taxonomy): domain Eukaryota; kingdom Metazoa; phylum Arthropoda; class Insecta; order Coleoptera; family Chrysomelidae; genus Galeruca; species Galeruca laticollis. Next base: position 169,415,517 of record OY998175.1, read on the forward strand.
ATCAGTAAGTGCTATAACAGACAAAGGGGGTGATGTAAAATTAACCAAAGATAAAGTTGTTATTTTAAAAAATGGGTTGGAAGTATTAAATGGATAAAAACAAAGCAATGGGCTATATGAAATAATTTTTTGTAAAGATAATGAAAGCTTGATTGCTGAAAAACAAATAAAATTAAAAGCTAGTGAATGGCATAGAAAATTGGGACACTTATCATTACAGAATTTTAAAAAACCCTTAGATATTTCTAACGGAATGGAAGTAAACAAGAATGATTTTAATAATCTTGAAAAAGAATGTGAGGTTTGCATAAAGTCAAAACAAGTCCGAAATCCTTTCTCTACAACAAGGTCAAGAGCTACTCGTCCACTAGAAATATTACATATTGATATATGTGGTCCAATTGAATCTACAACATGGGATGCAAAGAATTATATTTTAACTATTTTGGATGATTTTACTCATTATTCAGTTGTATATTTATTGAAACACACATATGAAGCTACAGTTTATTTTAAGCAATGTATAGAAGAAATGGAGGCTCATAAAAATGGAAGAGTATACAAGATAAGATGTGACAACGGAGGCAAGTTCTCAAATTTAAAACTAAAACAGTGGTGTAACATGAAAGGGATCGCATTGGATTATACAGTACCTCATTCTCCGCAGATGAATGGCAAAGCTGAACGCCTAAACCGAACTCTTCTAGAAAAGGCGCGAGCATTAATATTCGACTCAGGACTAACAAAAAAATTTTGGGGTGAAGCTGTTTATGTAGCCACTTATCTACTAAATCGCAGTCCAACCAAATCAAGCATTACAGGAAAAACTCCATCGGAAAATTGGACAGGAAAGCAGCCTAATCTGTCCGGACTTCAATTTTTCGGTTGCAAAGCCTTTGCAAAAATACTAGGATATCTTAAAAAACTAGAGCCAAGAATATATCTTTATTGGTTACGCACCAAATGGCTATAGATTGTTTGATAATCATAAAAAACGAGTAGTAGTTACTCGAGATGTTATTTTTAAAGAAGAAACCCATGGAGATATGCAAAAAGAAGACGAGATTAAAAAATTCGAATCGACTGATGAAGTAGAAGAAAATCTAAATAATGACAATGGAAATAAAGAAAATCTGAACGATGACAGCGAATATGAAGAGATTCAGCATGAATACGAAAATGAACAATTTGAACCAATTATAAATTTAGGAGAAGGTGAAATAGAAGACCCAATAGAAAATAGACGAGAAAGAAAAATAAATTTGCCAAAAAGGTATAACGATTATGTGATGTTAACATATCAAGAAGCAGTCAACAGCTCTGAAAAGGAAAATTGGATACAAGCAATAGAAGATGAAAAGGAGTCTTTAAGAAGAAATAAAACTTGGGATTTAGTTGATTTGTCAGAAGCTAATAAAAAAAAAAGATTTTGACCAGCAAATGGGTGTTCAAATTAAAAAATGATGGAAGATATAAAGCCAGATTGGTAGTACGGGGGTGTCAACAAGAGTATGGGATAGATTTTGAAGATACTTTTAGTCCAGTAGTCAGCTCAACAGCTCTAAGGGTCAGCTTAGCAGTCAAAAACAACTACAAAATGACAAAGTTTGACATCAAAAAAGCTTTTCTATATGGCGAACTTCATGAAGAACTCTATATGTCATTACCTGAAGGCTACGAAGATAATAATAACAAAGTTTGCCGTCTTTGAAAGTCCTTGTATGGTCTAAAACAAGCTTCTCTTCTTTGGAATGAGCATTTTACACGTTTTTTAAAAGATTTTGGTTTGTCTTCACTAAGAAGTGAAAGATGCATATTTAAAAACAAAGAAAGTAAACTTTTCCTTGCTATATATGTTGATGATGGCTTAATCATGGTAGAAAATGAACAGGAAATAGAAGATTTAAGGAGAGAATTGAAAAATCGAATGGTAAGAGAATAGAATAGAAAGAAGTTTAGAAAACGAAAAGCTAATTGAATAGTAAGACAAGTTTCTAGGAACTGTTAAATTTCATAAACGTAGCAACTCTCTCATGTATGAACTTTAGTTTTAAAAAAATATTGTTTTTGTTATTTTTAAAATATTCATTAAGATATTTAAAATTAGGAGAAGGTGTTAGAAATAATTTTAAATATCGTAACAAGTAGGTTGTTGTTTATTAGTAACTAAAAAAAAGAGAACTGTCAATTTAAAAAAAAATGTTATGTCATGTAATGTTAGCTGCTAATTTTTCTTAAAATAAATTGCATATTTCAACCGGGAGAATTACTTTAAAAACTGAAAACCTAACAGAAGGGAGGCGGTTGACAGATGACTGTATCGTAAAAATGTGTCCCTCTTAGAACAAAAATCGATCTGTTTCATAATTTCCTTAAAATCTAATGAATACTGCTAAATATCGGGATGGACAGTTTTCTGTGGCCCAGTCTGTATAAACTATAATAGAAATATTACCTGTACACTCCGTAATGTTTCCCACTAGCTCTATCACCACATATCGAACACAAATGTTTAGATCCGCTTAACGGGTGATTAGGAGGATATGGCGAGTTCGCTTTTTGAGATCCGGCAGGGCTGAGTAAGTTACCATGGCCAAGATTGAAAGATCCGGGACTGTTTGGTCCTTGAGGGCTAAATTGGTTTAATGATGATGCGTCTGGTTTGATTTCTAATGGAGATTGCGGTCCTAAACTGCCCATTGAAAGATTCGGGTCAATGCTAAGTGCTGCAAATAAATACTGTATTAGGAAAATAGTATACAAAATTATATAAATGGTATTTTTTATTAATTTTCCTTTTGCAAAAAAAATGTTAATATAGGCGACATAGAATGACAATAGGCTACATAATTTTAATACCACGGATGAAAAATTAAGTGAATAAAAAGTTTTCAAATACATGTTCTGTTCTCAAAGTATTAGCTTGTTATTAATGATTTGGAAAAAGGGCCTCGGCTCCCGAACTGTTACGCCTGTAATAATTATACAAATAATTCGGGGAATTTGGAAACTGAAATACTGAAACTTTTAGAAGTTGGGTGAATTGTGTCACACTTGTTGAGAACGTAAATAATTATAAGTTATAATCTGTAATTGTGTATTTCAACATAAAATATTGTTAAAAATTACACGCAATGGTAGTTGCCGAGTGGCGCAGGTACACCCCCACACCACACCGAAAAAGCCTACTAATAAACCTGTCTACGGCATGTAAATCAAACCATGAAAAGTCACTCTATATATAAAGTAATTTCAAAATACGGGTTTTTAAGTTTTGTTCCAATTTATAGGTTTTAGATCTTAGATAGAGAAAAAACATCATAAATGTTTTTTTAGCCCTATTCAATACCTATATAATACTTGAGATAATTGGTGTACCCTTGTGGAGTTATAGCCAAAATAAGCGGTCCACCCTTTTGATTTTTTTCGTTTTCCCCAATTTATACGGTTTTTGACCTCGGATAAAGAAAAAAACACCCTTCCTGTTTTTTGTAGCTGCTTCAAGGCCTTTCTAATAGTGTTGAGATTTTCGGTGTAGCCTTGTGGAGTTATAGCCAAAATACGTGGTCCACCCTTTGATTTTTTTTTCGATTTTTCAAGTTTTTCCAATTTACACAAATAGAGAAAAAACACCCGATATGTTTTTGTAGCTCTATTCAAGATCTTTCCAACAGCATAGATATAATATTCCGAGTTTCTGGTGTACATTACAGGTGTAACGCCCATCTGAGTGGAATAGGAATTAAAATAATTTTTTTTATTTTTAATGTATTTTTGAGCTATTTTAAATGGAAATAAGCGGTCGGAAATGGTTTTTACCATGCCTACCGTTGACTTTCGAGTGATTTCAGAAGCCCATGATGGGTACCATCAAAATTTAGTCTTTCAAAAAATATCAAAAATTTACTAAGCTGGTTTGAAGAAAACGCGCAAAGTTAATTTTTTATGAATATATTTAATTCTACTTAATTTCATTCGTTTCATGAACAAGTTGTTAGAGAAATCGATTTTTTGTGAATATATCGAAATTCCATTTAATTTTGTTTCATGGACAAAATGTGAGAAACATTTTTTTATGTAAATTCACAATCTCACTTAGTTTCATTCGTTTCAGGGACAAGATGTGAGAAAAATCGATTTTTTGTCAAAATATCAAAATTCCGCTTGATTTTTTTCGTTTCATGGATAAAATTGATTTTGTACTTAAATATCAAAATGTCACTTCATTTCATTCGTTTCATGGACGATGTGAGAAAAATCGATTTTTTGTGAAAATATCAAAATTACACTTAATTTTTTTCGATTCATCGACAAAATATGAGAAAAATTGATTTTTAGGCTTGCAAAAAGAAATAAAACGAAAAGGCTAAAATCTATATTACTTTTCTTAAGTACATATCCTCCGCCTCTGTCCTACGTAAATATGTGGTGGCGATTTATTGTTGATGTCCATTCTTCCCTTTCTTGATCATGTTGTGCTGCTTTGTAGAGAGAGTAGCCGGTAATGTTTTTTATTTGATCTGACCATCGCAATGGCGATCTTCCTAGAGTTCTTTTACCCTCTACTTTGCACTCAACTACTAGTCTCTCCATACCTTACCTTTGACTCGTTATATGTCCAAAATATCTCAGTATGCTTTGATTAATAATTGTGGTGAGCCTAGAGGTGATGTTGAGTTCTGCTAATATTGAGATATTTGTACGGTGTGCTGTCCAGGGTGAGCGCAGCATTCTTCGATTCACATTTCAAAGGCAGTGTAAGTGGCGATGGGAAAGGCAAGCGCTCGTATCAGTCGTAATTTGGCGTTCTTCCTTATGTCAGTGTCTTTCCAGATTTTACTAAGCTTGGCCGTTGCTGATTTGGCCAATGTTAGGCGTCGACGTATTTCTTCTTCGCACCCTCCATTGTTTGTGACCCCAGTGCCTAAGTAGTTGAAACGACTCACCTCTTCGTATCCTGCGATTTTGTGTTGTAACACAAATGTATCATAAAACAATTTTAAAAAAAAAAATTAATTTCGAAATTTATATTTTATTGAGTGGCACATGTAACGTTACTGTCGCTATGTACAAATATGATTATATTACAAAATCTTTAGAATTACTGGATGACTCTACCTACTATAAGAAACTTAATCAAGATCCTACTAGCACAATACAACAAAAAACCAATAAACTAATTTCAGATTTGGAAAAAAGGAAAATCCTTGAACCATCCTTGGCCAAAAATATTCGTTTGTATAACTCTATTGTACCAAGATTTTATTATTTGCCAAAAATACATAAACCGGAACTCAGCATAAGACCGATTATGTCATCAATAAATTCACCAACGGTGGTGTTGAGTCACATCACAGAAATTTTGATTATGTGTGTGTGATATCACACATTTTATAAGGGGTGTACTTGCGTCACCTATTTTAACATTGTCAAGAGTTTTTTAGACTGATTTTTAGACTATAAAAACTTAAATGAATAAGATCTAAGTAAAATACGGACCTGTTCAGACAAATTTATATTTTGGAGTCGACTAATTACTTTACTAGATGTATGGGCGGACTTTACGTACAACAAACATTACTGCAAATATACTCAGTGACATAAAAACTCGAACACCCAATAAACATTATTTTATTTCGGTAATATTTGGCATACATAATCATGGAGTTCGTAATACGTAAATGATTAAAATTTCACTCCAATTGGGTGACGATAATCTAAGTTTCTGCTCACCAATTTTAATAACGGGTTGAAGCTTCACAATTTCTTACACAATCCCTAATGCGTCTAGACATACTCATAATCAGATTATCAATATCATCCTTGGGTATCTCATTCCATGCTACCTCTATCTCATGTCGCAGAGTTTGAGGAGAACGCTGTAAATTTCTTAACCTTCTACCAATTATGTCCCACACATGTTCAATTGGGGACAAATCCGAGGATCGTAGGGGCCAAGGTAGGATATTAATTTAAGCATGGTTGAAGTATTCCAAGGTTTGTCTGACTATATGTGGCCGATCTTTATCTTGCTGATAAGTTGGATTTTGAAGTGCCCTGGGGTTAAGGAATCAGATGAGGTTTCAATAGTTCTTGAAGTATCGGTGTACATTCATATTGCCCTGATGAAGACTAAAGGTGACCCTGAGCCATAAGCAATGGTACCCCATAACTAAAAACAGTGCGATGTACATGCCGCTCAATAAGAAATTGAGGGTTACGACGTTCCCCTTGTCTCCTTCTCACCCTCGCTCAACCAGCATGTATGTCTCTGCAGAACCGGGATTCATCATTGAAGATAATAGTGTTCCATTCCTGATTCCACACTAGTCATTCTTGGCACCACTGAGGTCGATTTCTTCGATGTTCCAGAGTTAAAGGTAACACCAATTGAGGTCGGTATGATAAAAGTCCAAACCTTCTTATCCGTCTATAAACACTTCGCGTTCCAAAGAGCCTTCCATGATCTGCAAACCGCTGAGTTGATATTGTCCTTGTCGATGAACAACGATCTCTTAGAACTAATAACCTTGGCACTATGTTGTCCTGCTCACTCGTCCTGTGCCTTTGGCTCTTCGTGTTCGGCCTTCTTGGTGCCATGCCTGATAACATCTGAAAACAGTATACTCACTCCTGTTTATTCTACCAGCAATTTTTCGGAACGACAGCCTAGCCTCCCGACCCCAACAATTAGAATTGAGTTAGCTGCCGACAATTTGGTTATTGGATATTGTGCAGGGCGTCGCACAGATGAACCCTGTTGATTTTCAGCTGACCAGAATCAGTCTTATAAATCCAGATATACTACATTTTTGGCCATTTTGAAAGAAATTTACCTTTTTTAGACGATATAGCCTTCGGGGTGTGAGCAAATGACGAATTTTATGATTGGATATTGTTCAGGGCGTCGCACAGATGAACTCTACTGATTTTAGCCCATCAGTGCCAGCACAACGGGTCTTATAAACCCGGATATTCCACCTTTTTGAATAAATTTTGGTATGTTACGATACAGCCTCCGGAGTGCGGAAAAGTTAGTTTCAATCTTTAAAACCATTTATTTTCAATTTGGATGGACTGTTAAAAAAAAGCCTTTCACTTGTGATTTCTGGATTGGTATTTCTTTTTTCCAATATTTTTAAACATAGAGTAGGACACAGATCTTGTTAGTGTTATTACTTACCAACCATTTGCTACAGGCCAAATATGGGATTGTATTCGATACGTCCGTAAATTCTGCATTTAGGTCTAATTCTTGTTGGAAATAATTTACTTTGCAGTTCACTGCTTCATTGCCTCGCAAGGCAAGTTCAAAAGAGAATAAGTGAAATATTTTTTTCTGTAGGCCGTCTGGGGTGACTTCGTCATGATTTTTATTTCCAATAATTTTTGTGTTGTAAGGGCTGTTGAACTTTCTTTTCTTTTCTCTTGGTTACATTGAAGTTGTTTTCGTTTTGAGTCCTTTGCCAAACGGGCCGATTTAAAATCAATTTCGGTAAATGGGTCTATTTTTATATTAAGTTCTTGATAGTACTTTTCTTGTAGCATCTGCGCTGTGGTGTTCCATATGTTTTAATACTTGACTCTTTGTAGTCGTCTCCGTATTTTTTTTCATATTGTAAGCATATTCTTCCATAATTTTTCCTAATTCTTCGGCTGAAGTATGCTTTTCAAGCTCATAATCTATTATTAATAATTGCGAAAAGTGTCGCCAACAGGAAGCTTTGGAGACACACGTATTTGGATATATATTCTCTGATACTACATTTTCAGCAATGGATTGTGTTCCATATCAGTTTTTTTCTTCAGAAACACTTATTTTTGAACTGAACTAATCTGACGTTTTCTAACAAGAAATAACACAGTGACATTTTAAATAAATAACAACCATGGTAACAAAATTTGCATTGATCAACGCACCTTGAACAAGTTAAAATTTTGTCAACAGTAAAAACACAAGAGCTTTTTTTTTATCGGATAAATTTCTCTTTGCAACGAAACAGTTTTGCCAATCACTAATTTTACGAGAAAAACTGACATGATAAAATCGCGACACCGAAGGTGGAGCGATTTTATCTAATGTCAGTTTTTCGAGCAAATTTAGTGATTGGCAAAACTTTGAGTCAAAGAGGAATTTATCTAATAAAAGAAAAGCTCGAGTGTTTTTTGGCAAGATAAATTAACGACAGAATATATGGATGAACAACAACAATAATTGCGACTCATTGTCATTGTGTAAAAGTGACGTCCGCTTACTAGATATTGAGGAAGAGAAGTTTTTATCGCGATAAAAAAGGATGCACCTTTTTTATCGATGGCAAAGTGACAATAACATTTCCAGGTATATGACATTTTAACATTGGAGTTAATTTATCAACAGTAAAAACACAAGAGCTTTTTTTTATCGGATAAATTTCTCTTTGCAACGAAACAGTTTTGCCAATCACTAATTTTACGAGAAAAACTGACATGATAAAATCGCGACACCGAAGGTGGAGCGATTTTATCTAATGTCAGATTTTCGAGCAAATTTAGTAATTGGCAAAACTTTGAGTCAAAGAGGAATTTATCTAATAAAAGAAAAGCTCGAGTGTTTTTTGGCAAGATAAATTAACGACAGAATATATGGATGAACAACAACAATAATTGCGACTCATTGTCATTGTGTAAAAGTGACGTCCGCTTACTAGATATTGAGGAAGAGAAGTTTTTATCGCGATAAAAAAGGATGCACCTTTTTTATCGATGGCAAAGTGACAATAACATTTCCAGGTATATGACATTTTAACATTGGAGTTAATTTATCGCTGTAAAAATCACATGTGAATTTTGTCAAGGTAATCGCAGGTAACTTTTTTGTCAGTAGAGAAGATGCCGTTGCTATGGTATTTTGCCAGTGAAAAACACACTAGTGAAATACTCGAGGGTAAATACATAAGAGATCATTTTTTTATCGCTAAATACATGTTTAATAATTGTATGAAAGTTTTAATGTCATGGCAATAAATCGAGAATCAAGAGAGTGAAAAAATCACGAGAGCTTGCTCGAGTAATTTTTTCTACTTCTCTTGATTCGAGAGTTTTTGCAGTGACATTAAAATTTCAATACAATTTGTAATGTATTTATCGATTAAAAAAATGATCTCGAATGTATTTTAGGGAGATTAATACACACTACATAAATGCAGAAAATTTAATTTGAAATAGAAAACTCGAAAATAATCTGACAGTTGTCAAAGTATATAATTGTGAATGCTACCACTCACGGTATAGTTGATCAAAAGCAAGCTGCATGTTTATCAGAATTATCAGTTATTGGAAAAGCTAGGTAGTTATTTATCATTAAAAATGACTGTTCATTGGTTAATTTTAGGAAATTGAAGAAATCTCATTGGTTCTTAGAATAGGCGTGTATTAATCATAGAAAAAAATTACATTGTAGGGAGCAAAGTCGTACTTTTCCTCCCTAGGGAAGAAAAGTAAAAGTGACTTCATAGTACGTTATCAATGAAATAATTTTTGCAATTCCGAGACTAGAGTCGTGTTAGAAACTATGTTAGACCCAAGGGATATAAAGGAACAGTTAAAATCCTAAGGGATTTGAAGTACAAATAAAAACGTACACCCCCGATGCCTAGCCAAGCATTTTAGAAGTCCGTCTTCGATGCCCAGCCATGATTCATAAAAGTCCATCCTCGATGCCCAGCCAAGCATTTTAGAAGTCCATCCTCGATGCCCAGCCAAGTTTCGTAAAATAAGTAGTATTTATTAATTTTGTTTGTTAGTTTCATAAATAAATTATTGAAAATGTCTTGTTGGAGGCGGAAAAATCATATGTATAACATGGGTGTAAAGTGCCTTTTCCTCCCTCGAATGATTACTGCCTTTCCTACCTTGTTATACAAATAGCTATTACTAGTTCTTTCGTAGATATTTGAGGGGTTTTTCTATTTTTGTTGTTGTTGAAGTATTTCTAATATTTTGTTATTTTTATTTTACCATATTAATGTATAAAATATATTTTTGATTTTGTTTCAGTTTTGTTACTTGTATTATATAAATTATTCTTATCACACATTGTTTTTTTATTTTTGTACTTGTAGATATTTTTCTATGTTCTGGAAAATAAATACTAATCAGTATAAGAATTGCTTTTTCTGTACCTACCCAAAATTCATAAATTAATATTGTTATCATTATTCCGTATCATAATGGGGGCCCTGCAACATTTTCGCACACAAGCCTGTTGCTATGTTGTTCCGTCACTGTTCCTACAGACTGCTTTTTGTTTCTTAGTGCCAATTTCATAATCAAATTTGAAATTTTCTGGCACTAAACTGATGTGAGAATGTGTAGGGTGACACATATCCCTATGCCATTCTAACTAAAAGGAGCTTGAAATTCGATTATGAAATTGTATGATGCTTCTTCTTTTAATATTTGTATTTAGTTGTAAGTGGCTGCATACTACAACTATTTGAAGGCCCTTTAAAATTAATTAAAACTTGATAATTTGATTAGATGTTATCGTATCAAAGGAAATTTAAAAGCATTTGGATTAAATGGAAAAGTTACCGTATGTTTAATATCTACTAATTTGAAATTTATTGTTTCAAATTGATTATGATGCATTGTAGTTTTTACAAAATGATATAGCTACTTTGTTCTGGATTTCTACTTTCTGTTTACATCTTTGCGACTGTTCATCCACCAGCCGTCATTTTTGTGTTGGGCAGACCATGCTATTAGATTGGCCTATTCTAATCTCGTATGGATACTTTTATGATAAACATGTATGTGAAATTTGTTTGCAAAAAAAATATTATTTACTGGGTGTTCGGGTTTTCTATGTCATTGAGTATATATGGTACACGTAGGAGATTCCAAATAACTTATGATCGGTGTTGCACTTAACCGATTGTTCTCCTGACCTTCAAGCGACTTTGTGCAATCTTTCATATTATTTGTAAGGCGGGCGCGTGTTGTTTTGCACTGAATTTCACAACAGGCCAATCAATTCTATTTAAGGTTCGCTCTCTACAATGTTCGTAAACAATTAACGAATTTTTTACAATGTATTTTTGTTTACTTCTTTTTTTATTTTTATGTTTTATTGTTTACCAAAACCGATATATACGCGGGAGTATTTTGTCGAAGTCGATAATTACCTACGTCTATCACGTATTTTCATGGCATCTCTTTACAAATAAGTCAAGGCCGACTACATTACCTTCTGTCGGCGGTTTTAATCTAGGGGCACTTTGTCTCCCTCCAACAAAAAGATCTATCAAAATATATGCACCAATTTAAATTATCACTCCAAATGTACCTCCTCCAAATGAGAGAAACCAACTTGAAGTTTGTATCCAATTCGTTCAAAAGTTTCATTCATTTTAGAAATACTCTATATGCAGGATGTCTTAAGTAGGATTGGGTAACATTGTAAGATATAGAGAAATACTAAAAGTAATAGTGACGGTTGTTGGTTGTACCATGAAGTTAGATACCAGTCTGTTTGGATAAAGGCTTAACTTATTTTTATAACTTATGAGTACCTTTTTATTGCCGCTTTAAGGTCACGGGTTATAAGTAACCATGGAGCGAGCATATATACGATAGTTCTTATAGTGGAGTAAAATCACAGTTAAATTATGAGTTTGAGTGATTCCGAGGTATAACCAAATGAAACCTATATACTCTTGCAGAGGACACTCTAGAGAGTATAGGAAATGGAATTCTACAACTTTTTTAGTAGGACCGAACTTTGGAACTTTGACAATAGCCCTTAAAGGCAACTGAGCTCAAATTAGAAAAACAACGTTTTTCTCAACATTGGTCGTTGTATTATTCTAAGTTCTAAAATTATGATTTTTGGTACCCCTGTACCAGTGCCTATTTTTAATTTAGTTGGGCCCCAAGGCACAAGCAACATTTCGGATCCCCAAAATCCTATATAACTTTTCAATAAGAATTTTTCTGCTTACCTTTGGCATCTTCAGGGTAATAATAAAAAAATGTTGAATTAAAATTTAATTTTCAATTATTTAATAAAAAAATTGCTTTAATAATAATTTTAAATAAATAAATAAATAAAAGCATTTAATTAGCAAAAACATAAATTATTTAGTACAAAAGACTGGAAATATTTTAACGATACTTAAATAATATTTCTAACTAAAAATTAACAACACAACTCCCCTTCTAAGGAACAACGAACAAAATAAATAATAATAAAAAGAAACAACTAATTATTTTTTTACGTATTTTCATTTCTGAAAACTTATCTATTATACCGCTATCGCTGTCAACGTTTATAATGGTCAATGATGAAACATTTTCTTCATATGAGTTTTTTAGATAGGATTTTACCAGTTTTAACGTAGAAAATGAACTTAAAGGTTGACAAAATATTGTTATTAATTTTAAATTTTAACATTTCCTGGGGATCGTTAGAGGAAATATCATTTAATTTACAAAGTGCTTTAAATTGCACAATTTCATCAACTGTAATATTTGTTGAAGGTACTTACATTTTTCATGTTCAGTAAAAAATACACCAAAAACTTAATTTACACAATCATATACTTGCATTCCCATTTTTAATTCAAAAATCAATTTGTCGCTTATACCTAGGATAAAAAAATATTTATTTCGAAGTTTTCAGCACCCCTTAGGCTACATTCGTAATAAATTCGCTGGCCAAGTGGCACTTTGGCACGCAAGTTAAGAAAATCTATTTTAGTGTCATCGGTCATAACGCAATTTGGCGTCAGAGTTGAAGTCGTCGAAATTTCTTGCAAGCTGCAAACTTTCACTTCGACTTGCACTTCGTGCCGGCTATGGGACATGCGCATTAATACTTGTTTTTTGATATATCTAACATTTGTCTGATAGTTTGACATTTTCATCGAATTGTGTGTTTTTGGTTTGTTTTTCTTGATTTTTCCGTACGACTAATTGATTAAAAAAATAAAATGAAAGAGGATGTTACTTCTACTTTACTTACAACGATGCTGATTTTGCTTTAAAAAAAGGCAATTGTTGATGCAGTTTGGTATTGGTTGTAGAATAGTTTGTAATTGGAAATGCACTGTAACAAAAATTCATCATTGAATTGATATTCCGCGTTGTCCATCACTACTAAACTCCAGTATATACTGCTATAAAAAATAAATCCAAATTATATATTATAACCTCAGACTGAACTAAATACAGACAGAATCATGCTTCGACCATATGTTGAAGGAATCCTGACAATTATTTAGGTACGAACGCTGTTGCGTTAAAGTCGACTTTGAAGTTATTGTGAATGGCAAATTTCGTGTCGACTTGCGTGCCAAAGTGCCACTTGGCCAGCGAATTGATTACGAATGTAGCCTTAAAGTACTGTCTTGTGCAGGGCCTTCATCGAAGCAGTGTTTCTTCTCTCACGAACTCTTGAAATATTATCAAGGGTAAAAACACAAGAGCTTTTTTATCGGATAAATTTCTCTTTGTATCGAAACATTTTGCCAATCAGTAATTTTACGAAAAAAAGTGACATGATAAAATCGCGAGACCGATCAAATGTCAGTTTTTAGCATTCTTATGCTAATATCTGCGTGATATAGTCAAAGTGTTGCCATTGAATACTGAATTTACATATTTTAAGTTTCTATAAATCTTGAAGTTTTTGTCAAGGAAATCAATGAGAAGTTTCAATATATTTCACAATACCCTCTCCTCTAATAACGGGGACAACCCCATTCATTACTGAATATACACAGAGACTTAGGAAGTTGAATGTAAAACGTCCGGATATCTTCACTAGTGATAATCTTTCAACTAACGATATAGTGAGTGTTAAAAAGCCCATAGTGACAGTTGAAACTTCTCCAAAAGCTGCTAAATCTAAAGGTACGTCCAGAATTATTAAAAAACATAAGAAACGGTCAATAATTTCCACTCACAATAAAAAAAACAATAACAGTTAAAAAAAGTGATAGCCAAATTAAACACCCTATAGTAAAAGACGAACCACGTCTACCTGCAATTAGTGCAGGGTCTCACAATACTAGATTCAGTGAAGAATTAACACGAATCGAAATCAAAAAAGCGAAATTAAAAGCTAAAAATAAAAATCTTCTAAATTCAGACCAGGCTAGGGACACTGAAGACCGTGCCCATCTATAGAGCCTGTCAAGTAACTAAAATCGGTAGATAAATCCAAAAAATTAACGAAAACTGTAACGTCGTTAGTAATCAAATTTTATTGATTTTTATTACTGCGTATGCGCGATGTCATATTTCGCTTTATCTGTTATCGTTTCTTAGTAGTTTAAGTGTTGAGGTTATTATAAGGTTTCGGTATTTTGGTGTATTTTTTAATTGCTATAGTGTAATATGTATCTGTTGTTTCGTTGCTTTATTTTTATTAATTGAAAAGACAATGTCAAAGTGTATTCTGAAGGAGTCTAATAAGTGGTGTACTCGGTAAGTTTTATTAAAAAAATTTGAGCATTTTGTCTTTCTCAATTAACAACCATTCTCTTTATTTTTATAAAACACAGAATTTTTACTAATTTAATCGACAACATTAGAGATCATGGTTGTTTTTTGCATTAGCTAAACTGAAAATTGTTGCATTATTAAAGTAAATATTCCTTTTTACAGTTTTGTTCCTCCAACCCAGGAAGATAAAATTAATATGGCTGTATGGCTGAAACTCAGTGGTAATAAATAAATAAATCATTAAATTTGTCGACGAGGAAACGGTGGAGGATATATTCCTTTCATTTTCAAAAACGGTGTTTCTTTAGATTTGAGAAAGACGAATTGAGGTTATTAAGACAGTTTGATTTGCCTTCCCATATGAGTGGAAATTAACAAAAATTGATGGTAAGTTTTATTGTATTCAATATAGCATGCTATAATTTTGGACATTTTAAAATGTAAATTGAGTGAATGAAAAGACGAGTACTGAGTGTGTAATTTTATTAAAATTCCCGCTAAGCGCTTTCAACCAGTAGGCCATTCTCAAAGCTGTCATCAAGAAAAAAACATAAAATAGGTGTCAAAAAACATCAAACCCTGTACTGCTACATACAATAAAATAAAATGTTTGATGTTACATCATTATTTAAAGAAAATTTGTTAAAATTATCCTATAAAGAGGGTGTACTATTGTAATTCACATAACGAAACGTCTAATTTGAAATTATCAACTAAATTATATGTGTGTACACCTTTATAGGGTAATTTTAACAAATTTTTACTTAAGTAATGATGTAAAATCAAACATTTTATTTCATTGTATGTAGCAGTTTGATGTTTTTTGACACCTGCTGTATGTTTTTCTCTTGTCGACAGCTTTGAGAATGGCCTAATGAATGATAGCGCTTATACTCCGTTTTTAAAAGGCATGGAGTAATAAATCACTCATTTTGGCCGGAACCATATGCGTACCACATTTAGTCATTTAAAAAAAGTTAAGGCTTCTAAAATTATCTCATTTCCGAAAATAACCGTTATGTAATATTATTTAAAATGAAATTTCAAATTATCAATAATATAATAAACTGTGGATTATATCACTGACATCAATTTTCCAGAAAATTTATTATTATGTATAAAAGGGCGTAGACGAGTCCCTCCACTAAGCTCCAGGTAGTTATAATCCTACATACAATAAATAATAAAATAAATGTTAATAACAATTTTATACAAATATATATATATATATATATATATATATATATATATATATATATTATTATATATACCTTGATTTTATATTATATTAATTATTATTAAAGTTTATATAATTATTATTTATGAATTTTATCTATGGTTTTAAATCGTTAAATTGACTAGCTCAGGTTATATGATTTATATTTTTTATTTATTGATTTAGTGGTTTAATGGTGAGCATGAGAAACTTACTCTCATTGGGTTCATGATAATTAAAATATATGAAATTTTCATTTATCAAATACTACCTTACCATTGTTTCCTACAAAAATAATGTGAGTAATAGCTCGGAACATACCCATTCAACCTCTATGATATCATTCCTTTGTCTATCATCAACATATGACATAAATAAAATGCAGAAGAGTCAAAATTTAGTTTATATAATTATGAATCATCAAATTGAAAAACATTATCACTATTAAAAAAAACTTCTGTTAAACAAATTACTATTACAAACTACTATATACAAATTGAAAATTCTTATACTTAGTAAATTATTAGTGTTGAAATTTGGCCAAATTAGTTTTATATATGTCTGAATTGTTTTAAATGGTACCATATAAATTATATATACACTGACCTGTTCATAACACTTGGAAGTCTCTTTATGTGCACTCTATTCCTGTTCTCCCCTCCTGGAATGAAGCTGGACTCTCTTCAAATCGTGGAAACAAATTCTATAGTTTGTATCGCAGGTAAGTCAAAATAATTCATTAAATTGTTCTTCAAACTTGACTTAAAATGTTTTACGATGATATTAAATGCTTTTTATCTAATACTTGTGACTCTCATGTAGGAATTTACTTAAAATTTACGCATAGCGTCCCTTCTCAAATTCAATAATTGATAATTTCCACAAATAATTGTTATTTACAAATATTTTCTGATCTAAATGTTTCTTAGGTTATACTTTATCCTTTATATTCAGTTTTGACTTAAATTTCAAACAATTTTCACTTATTTTAGTTAAATTTTTAGAAAGATTTTCTTACATGTCCATTTTCATAAGCATCACACCACACACTCCTTTTGTTTTTCCTATCAACAAACTTTTGTTGCTAGTCTTGTTATTTGAAACAAAACACTACTGAGTTACTAGATATTTCATAGTCTTTTTATTGAATGTTTAATAGTTAATTTAATTGTCTTCTTCTTAACAATTTCCAAAATATATCTTATATTTATTTACAATGATAGTATCTATCCCACTTTAAATTTTAAATATCAATGAATTTACAATCATTACGTCCTTAAAATCTTTCATAATGCCTTTCAATTCATTTCTTATATATAATTTACCAATTATCTCATATGAACTTGTCCTATCATTTAATACAATTACATATTTTTAAACATTCCATCCGCTTTGCAAATATTCAATATTTCAAAATTCTAACTTACTTCTGTGGTTGAATATATTTCTATGTTTTAGTTCTATGTTACATGACATGAAGTTGTATGTATTGACAGTTCAATGATTTCATTTCAACAAATGTGATAACTTGTCTGTATATTAGTATCAAATATCCTGTTTATTATCATCTAATAATAATAATTTTATGTTCTTTTCAGATTCATTTTGATATTCCAGATAACATATACAGATGATCAACTGTGCTGCTAATAAAACAATATGAATTTATAATTTACCAGGGATGGATTAAAATTTATGACTCATTGTTTACAACTGAAATCTAAGGTAACGATTTTCAATATTATTGATGTATTTATATAGTTATAAAGGATAATTGATATCATAGGTGTTTGATTTGGTATGAGATATATTTCTTACTTATAATTATACGTATAAATGATAATTCTATCTGCCTGAAGAAAGTAATCTCTATTTACCATCTGACAAAGTTCAAATTTCATATATTTGTGTCTCATTCTCTTCAATATTTGCTACGATAAGTTCAATATATATATATATATATATATATATATATATATATATATATATATATATATATATATATATATATCCAAACCAACCCCATTTGCCGATTATTTCACCCAATTAGCAGGTAATTGAAGAAACTTGACAAACAGGTAGCTCAAAAATGGTTTTATTATTGTGAAATATAGTCTTTTCAGTTCTAAGAAAATGCCCCCATAATACAATGTACTTACTAGAACTTTTCAGCTATAAAAGTAGCGGAACGGTTGAATATTTTCAATTTACAGTTCATCTGTTCTGGAGAAACTGCTGTGTTGATTGATTTCCCCATTATTACTGTTATTTGTTATATTTTTTACCGTTATCGTTAACTGGTGTTTATTTTTGTTCATCTATACAAGTTCTCATCACACGAGACAAACACCTAACTACACCTTCCAACTATATAGTGTTCCAACCAAATTCGACCAGATATGGAGGATTTATCACCATCTAAGCGACCTAAAGTTGGCCCATTGTCGCTGAACGAAAAAAATCTGATATTAAATTGCTATTCCTCGTTGAAGAACGAAGAAATTAGAAGAAAAATCATGAATTTGATGAAACTGTGGAGATTATTGCAACAATGATGGGTGTTTCAAAAACAACAATTTATAATTTAATGAAGGAGAAAAAAAATGGAAACATCACAGCCCCAGCAAAGTCCCCAGGCCGACCCAAACTTGAAATGGATGACGACTTGAAGAATGGAATAAGGCGTAAGGTGCATGCTTTTTTCTTTAGAAAAGAGATCCCAACTCTCTCCAAAATTATGGCTTCGGTTCAAGAAGATTCAGATTTTCCGAAAATGTCTCGAAGTACATTATGGAAAATTTTGAAGGAACTTTGATTTGAATATAAAAAAAATAATCGGAACGCAATGTTGATTGATAGAGACGACATTGTCATTTGGAGGAGGAGTTATTTGCGCAATATTCGGAAAGCAAGACTAGATCAAAAACGAATTTATTATTTGGATGAGACTTGGTTAAATGAAGGTCATACTGTTTCAATGTTTTGGCAAGACACGAATGTCAAAAGTCGGAGGCAGGCGCTTGATGGGTGGTCAACAGGCCTCAATCCACCAGCAGGAAAAGGACGTCGACTCATTATTACTCATATCGGAAGTGCCGAAGGTTTTGTTAAAGGTGGATTGTTGTGCTTTGAGTCGAAACAAACCGGAGATTATCATGAAGATATGGATGGAGACGTTTTCGAAGAATATTTCTCACAAATGTTAGATCTAATTCCAACGGGCTCAGTCATTGTTATGGATAACGCAAGTTATCACTCCAGGTTAGTGGAGAAATTACCTTCAACTGCATGGCGTAAACAAGATATCCACGATTGGCTAACCTCGAAAAATATTGAATGCCCAGATAACCCGCTGAAAAATGAGCTCTTGCAACTGGCCAATTCACATAAACACAAATATAGTTGATACGTTGTAGATCAAATGGCATCAGCGCGTGGTATAACGGTGCTGAGGCTTCCTCCTTATCACTGTCAACTCAATCCCATAGAATTAATATGGGCCCAAGTGAAAGGGGAAGTTTCAAGAAAGAATACGACATTCAAAATGAGTGACGTAAAAGTTTTATTCGAAGACGCGTTAGGTAACGTAACCAAAGAAAACTGGAAGAAATGTGTTGAACACGTGATACAAGAAGAACTAAATATGTGGGAAATGGATCATATAAGTGAACACATGATTGAACCATTTATAATCAATGTTAATAATGGAAGCTCAACAGAATCGTCTGATTCTGATATATAGACTAGTTTTTGTGTTAGTTATTACTATTATTTGTTAGACTTTTTTTTATAAATATTACATTAATTCGTACTTTATTCCTGCATTTTTCTTTTTTCCTCTCCTATTGTAAACGGTATATTAGTAGTAAAGTTGATACCTACTGCAAAAAAATTTGCTATTTTTTATATAATATTTTATGTTTATTGTTTATTCATAGGAACACAAAAAAATGTGTTTTTATAGAATCGATATTGTGAACTCTTTTGGATAGTTTTCGTAATTATAATTTCATAGTGCCTTCATATTCATATACCAAGTTTGTTTTGTCCTGATTGCACGCCTCTGAGGATTAAATTGTTTATTTGTTCATTCAAATACAATAGAGCGACCCTTTCAATACAATAGGCGACCCAACCGAATACAAAGTTACGGGGTGTCTACCTGAAATTCGTAACAAATGAGAAATTTTACCACAAAATTAGATAAACTTCGGAGATATTTTATTATACACCCTGTATCGGTTTTGCATACCTAATTAGCTTTTATTACTCCATGCCTTTTAAAAACGGAGTATAGATGGAATTTTAATGAAATGGCACACTCAGTACTCGTCTTTTCATTCACTCAATTAATATCTAGCGTGTTCACCATACTCAGACAATTCCATTTTAAAATGTACCCATTTAAAAAAAAATAATCTGGGTTTTATTTTATGTTATAGCTATTCCCTCCATCAGCTATGGGATGGAAGGTATTGACCCCTTGCCGATTTTCATATATAGCCCATGGTATGACAATTTATGGGAAATGAAAGTATTAACTTTTGTTGAGGCATTACGTCTAAGTATTTGGTCTAGAGGTAACCAAAAATCCAATAAAGACAAAAAATAGTTAAAACCAAAGAAAATCAAGAATTTCTAGAAAAATCGAAAACTCCAAAAACAGGAATTCAAAAAAACCAAAAAAAATTTAAACATTCAAACATGTTTTAATATTTTTTTGGCATAGTACAAAAACATGTGTAAACTTATTATTTCAATAATAAGCGCATTTTGTTTTCTTTTGTTGATATAAATTTTCAAACATATTTGTGTATTTACTTATTTATTGTTATTATTTTGTGTGTTTACTTGTAGATCCTCAACCAGAAACAAGAAAGGACTTCCAGGAGACGGTGGGATTTTTAAGAGCCCTTAAGGAACATTTTAACAATCATAGACTGCCAGGAGCTGCAGAGTAACTTAAACTGCCTTATGCGATGGTTTTATAAGAACGGAATGCTTTTAAATGTAGAAATATACAAATATGCAATATATTAGGTTGAAGCTTGTGATATAAACCTATTTAATACTTCCAGTAAAAAAATAAAGATGTGTTTAAGTGGAAATGAAATGTTAGATATATTATTTTAAATGTTGTACAGTCACAAGTGCTGTTTAGCACTCTTATATGTAATTACTTGGCACCTTGTATTTAGAGAGCTGGTGGGCAGTAGTAAACAACTTTTCCTTTAAAAGTATTTCAATTACTTTTGTTCTAACATTCACAATAATTATACTCAAATGTTTTATTTCACAAAAAGTTGTCAAAAATAGTACTTACTTTTTTTGATTAAGTAAGTAGCAGTTATACTTCAGCAGTTTGTCCAGCTCTGTGTGTTTATACGAGTGTAATAATAATAAATAAATAAATTAATATAAACTTATCATAAATAATTTTCTACTTTTATCTTGATTTAACATAATTTAAAAATCTAATGATACTCTAATCTAGAATGTATGTTACTCAAATTATTTTTTAATTATTGCATTGTTTTTACATTATAGTTTATTTATTGTCATTCTGTTTGTTAAGAAAAGTACTTTGTGAAAGGAATTATTTGTTGTGTATTTTTATACCAAAATAAATAAACTGTTTATATGATTACCGTTTTATTTTTTCCAATTTAATTAACGATTTATGGTCCATCATTTGATATTTCATTTAATTTAACTCAACATCTAATCATTATTGAGTTAAATTGAATGAAATGTTAAATGATGGACTATAAATGGTTATTTTGAAATAAAATAATTAAAATGCAGTAAATTAGAATATACAGGCAAAACCTAAAATTACAGAAATCTTTTCAACATCACTCAATTGTTTAGTCGACAGGCTCTTTAGATGGCGCCACAATCAGTGTCTCATCTATCTGTGGTCTCATTTATCTGTGGGTTATCTGTGATTCAGACTATTCAAATGAGGACTCCGTTTCCTCAAACGACACAATCAGAGTTTTAGACAAATCAATAAACACAAATAAAGCAGATCAACCGAACTTTTTCAAAATCACAACAGCAGCCATCGACTTTAACCTGTTAAATAAGTGCATAGAAGACACTTTAATAAACAATCTGAGTATACATAACAAAACTGTAAAACACGACAAAACATTAAAAAAGTGTATAGAACAAACCGAAGAAAAGTGTCTAGAACAGCAATTAGAATTTGACAAAAATAAAAAGTGTACAGAAAACGAAAAATTCGAGACAAACACACCGAAAGCTCTCGAAGCACCCAGTCCATCTCTGTCTATACCTGCTTGTAGGGGTAATAATATCAATAATACCTCTACTCCTGAGTATTCTAACATAAATAACACTAATGAAACTAGAATGGAAGAAGACACAATAGGCCGGTAAATCAATCAAAATTCGTCAGACGAAAATGAAGTAACCACAAACCCTCCTCTAACCATAGAAGTGCAATTCCACAAACCTTCCACCCCCTCTTGGGCGTAAGAAGTAGAGGACAGAGACAAAACAATATCTACGCCAAAGGACAATTTTATCTCTCAATATGAGAAAATACAAAATCACGGCCAGAACACTGAACATGACAGGTAACAACAAACAAAACGCCCCAGAAGACTTAAACGCCATAACCACACTTCCGCATACACAACAACCCGACCAAATGGATACCATCTCTCCAGGCTTCGAGAAAACAAAGAAAACCACCACATTCAGCAGAATTATACAACAAATACCTAGAAATCAAAAAGTAACTGTTTCAATTAGATATGAATCATTACCAGACCAATCTGATGACGAAACCCTACCAAAAAAATCCACAGAGGAAGAAAACAACTTTTCGGAAGTTTAATCTCTCAGATTCCAGTTCAGAGGGCAATCAAATTGCAGCACAAGCCAAGAGGCCGAAAGATAACACCAACAAGACAATCAAGAAACAAACAACTTCCCCACCAATAGTCATTGAGAGAAACGTCTCAGCCTACAGAGAGATGATCACAAAACTAAAAGAAGTCATCCACAAACAATTCGAAATCAAATACACTAATAAATCTTCAATAGTCTTTAACAAAGATGCTGAGGATTTTGAAAAGTTGAAAAATACGCTGAGACGGGAGAAAATGCAGTTTCACACTTACTCCAAAAAAGAAGTCAAATCACATGCATTTGTTTTGCGTGGCCTCGCGGAAGGCCTACAGATCACGGATATCAAGAACGAACTAGAAAAAACCTATAAAATAAGTACCAGAGACATCTATAGAATGACTACAAAAGGCCGTCCCCTGTACCTCAAAAATCACCCTTT
Source organism: Galeruca laticollis (assembly GCA_963921935.1). Classification (NCBI taxonomy): domain Eukaryota; kingdom Metazoa; phylum Arthropoda; class Insecta; order Coleoptera; family Chrysomelidae; genus Galeruca; species Galeruca laticollis. The sequence continues at coordinate 169,438,544 of OY998175.1, forward strand.
ATCATTTGAACAAAAATGTCAGAATCATAGAACACACGAGAGTACTGTGGGAACACCGGCGGCAAAACAAACCGATAATCCAGTGTCACATCTGCCAAGTGTGGGGCCACGCAACATCGAACTGCGGAAGGACACCGAGATGCCTAAAGTGCGCCGGCAACCACCTGATGCCTGAATGCCCCAAGCAGAGGTCAACACCAGCCCGATGCGCCAACTGTGACGGAGATCATCCAGCTAACGCCGAAATCTGCCCGGAATATGTCAAGAGACGCATCTGGCTAGAGGACAAGCGTGCAAAAACTCAGAAATCCAAATCAAACCCAAATAAATTTATCCCAGCTCGTATCCCAACTATAAACCCTTGGACACACTCCAGCAACAATCAATCAGAATTTTCGAGCCTTCCCACCAAAACTATTCCCAATACCACCCCTCAAAACATCCCCAACATCCAAACAAAAAATGCACCCCTAAATAGCACAAACAAAAATGTCAACCCTAGCAACTTGATAACCATAAACAATTTCTCTGAATTAAACAATAAATTCAGAGAGCTGCAAGAAATGATCAACCTTGACGAACTCACCAGAGCAGTAACCGACTTGACAGAGCAAATGAAAAAAGCCAGGCAAAACTAGAAAAATTCACAATCTGCAACAACTTTGTTGCCGGTATAGACAACTATGACATCTAGGCAGGTAGGTGGTAAAACAGGCTCTCAAAATCGATATAATTTCAAAATCATTTTCTGTAATATACAAGGAGTACTTTCCAAACTCCATTTAATCAGACACTTTCTCGACATTCACAAACCTGATATTTTTATCTTAATCGAGACGCTCCTAAAACCAAATAAATCATTTAATATCAAAATACCCGAATATCGTCTAATTAGACAAGACCGCACCACCGATGCCAGAGGGGACGGTATCGTTTTATTAATTAAAAAAGGCATAAAATTCAAATCATTGCAACACAATATTCATCTATTGAGCATATCGCGATACTCCTTGATAATAAAATCAAAATAGTTGGAGATTAGAACACTCCATTCAACAAATTAAAAGAATCAGACTTCACAACATCATGAAAACCCATAACAAAGTATTGCTAGTTGGCGATTTAAATTGTAAACATCCACTATGGGATAATTACGTAACTCACCCAAACAAAACGGAAGTACTTTCCAAAGATTCTGCGACAATTCAGACTGCAATGTATTCACTACTGAAGACCCAACCCACTTTCCCTTCACAAACCACGCCCCCAGCACTATCGACATTGCCATTGGCAGAAACATCAACAATATTTCCAAAATCAAAACACTTACCGATTTAAACTCCGATCACAATCCCGTCCTTATTAACCTGAAACTACCCCACCAAATTCACAATCCTCTCACTAAGATACATGACTACAACCAGTGGCGGATTTACCAGCAGGCTGAGTAGGCTGGAGCCTAGGGCGGCAAATTTAGTTCATAAATTTATTATTTCGGATTACAAATTTAAAAAAAAATTATTAAACACACACATAATACGAATTTCGAAAATTGGAGAGAAATTAAAATATTTAACAAAAATCGAAATATTCTCATATACGAAAATTGATACATTTTCAGTTAATTATTTTATTTGCAGTAAGAAAAAGTTTGGAAAATCCAAATGAGCAGGCCTTAAGCGCTCATGTCGTACACGAATTATTTAAATGAAATGTTTACATCAGTAGATTTGATAACTTTTTCGCAAAGCCAACTTTTTCAGAAAATGCCAATCGGAATGAATTAATTATAATAAGATAAAACAATACTCAGCTGCAATTTTTTATTCAACGGCTTCTCTTCAGTTAAACAAGTATATTAAAAAAAAATTGAAGTGAAAAAATTATTTTTTCGAAAGTTATCGTGTTTACTGTGAACACGATCATCCAAAATCCATACGATATGGCATTAAAATTACTTCCTTCTAAATAAAAAATAATTAATTATAACTCGAAAACATAATTTTTATAAGCTCGGCGATCATTTTTCTTTCCGATAAGTTGCTTTTTAAATAATATTCATGTACATCATATTTGTTAGGTACGGTTTAATGTGAGAAAACATCGGATTTAGATTTTTAGGCAAGAGTAGAGCATACCTACTACGCGCTTCGCACTTAAGGCATGCAATTGCGTAGTCGTATTTGTATTGTAACGCCAGAACAAACGACATGACGATTCGGTAAAAGTGTCTGGCTGAATGGATAGCACAAGTGCAGCGCGATAGGGTGACTACGTGAGCCGAAGCGGGCTCCTGATGTATACATACGTTGCGTCGAAGCATTGAGTTCGAGAGTAAGTGAGACAGATATAGTGTGGCTATACCAACGAGGAATTCACGTCTTCTATTTAGTTCAAAAATATGAGAAAAGTCACTTTTGATGTTTGCGCCCTGCAATTTCTAACACTATATTAATGCTAATATTTAAAGGAACCCATATTTCTAGTTGTGTACTGTAATTTCTTGAAGTGTTTCGTGGATTGTGTGAATAATTTTATACTATAACATCTCTGGTGAGTACAATAAACATTTATATTGAATAAATAATTCGAGTGATTACGTTGATTCATTCATTAATAAGCAAAGCGTGTAAAACTTTTAATTGAATATTGTTTTGTTTCAGTTTTTCAATCAAAAATTGTTAGAATGAGTGATGGACGAAAGCGACTTAGTGGAGCTGAGTACAAGAAAAGAGCAAAAATTAAACGAGAAGAGCAAAAAGAAATCATTCGACAGGCAGTAAAAATTGACAGTTTTTTTAAAACTGAAAATAAAAGCAGTGTTTTGAGCCCGGAAGCTTCAACTTCAAACATATGTCTTGATACAACACAATCTAAAGAAGATGTGACCGATATATATTCTGCTGTTCCAGAACAACCGTTGCCCATTAAACATTCTGATTTTGAAAAAACAGATCTTCATGTTTTTGATAGAGAGGCAAAAGAGGAATCATCTATAAGCCTCACAATTGAAGATATGTCTCAGAATCAGACGTCAAGTACAAGTAACGTGGAAATACAATCAACCATAAGTCTAAACAAAGATCCAGCGCTGTGGGAAATTAACGATAACTTGCGGGAAGTTATCGCAAGGTACGGTTTTGATCAAAACAAATCTTGCGACGTCTCTAAAAGTGAAAGAATATATTCTGATCAGCGTCGTTTTCTGCCAGTTAGTATTTTCCAAAGAAAAATGAGAAATAATGAAGTGAAAGACAGAAATTGGCTAGTTTATTCTGAAAGTAAAAAATCTGTGTATTGTGGACCCTGTTTGGCACTTGGTCCATTGGAGTGTAGAACTCATTTTGAGAAGGGAGGATTCAATGACTGGAAAATGCAGAACATCGAGTAGCTCAACATGAAAATTCTGCACGTCATAAATCTAGTATCCTTAGTTTGAGAGATAGGAATAAAATTGATGGCCGACTCGATAATATACTACAGGTCCAGATCGATGAAGAAATTACTTACTGGAGAAATGTTCTGATGAGAGTTGTAGCTGTTGTGAAGCGACTGTGTTCAAGAGGTCTTTCTTTTAGAGGAAAAAATAAAAAGTTCGGAGATCCACATAATGGAAATTATTGTATGGTTTTAGAACTATTAGCAGAATTTGATCCTTTTTTAGCTCGTCATATTGAACGATTTGGCAATCAAGGATCAGGAAGTACCAGTTACTTATCAAAGACCATTTGCGATGAGTTAATTCTCTTAATGGGTGATAAAGTCTTGAAACAGATTAGAGATGAGATAAGATAAAAAAAGGCGAAATATTTTTCCCTCATCATTGATTCAACACCAGATATAGCCCATATAGACCAACTTACGCTTGTCATTAGATACGTTTTAGATTCAGGTAAACCCTGTGAAAGATTTCTCAAGTTTTTGCCGTCAGTGGGACATAAAGCTGAAGAAATGTTTTCTGCCATTACTTCCGAACTCGAAACACTGGGTATAAATATTGAAGACTGCCGAGGACAATCATATGATAATGCCGCGAATATGTCTGGCATGTACAATGGCTTGCAAGCTAAAATTCGTGACCAAGCCCCTTTCGCTTTTTTTGTGCCATGTTCTGCCCATTCTTTGAATTTAGTGGCAACTGCGGCTGCTGAATCGTCTACAGAAGCGTGTCGCTTTTTCATGTTGCTACAGGAAATCTACGTTTTTTTTTGTGAACTCCACACAACGCTGGCAAAAGTTAATGACTGAAATCGGTAAAGGAAAAAGTGTTAAAAGGGTAAATCTGACACGTTGGTCAGCTAGAGAGGATGCATGTAAAAGTTTAAAAGAATCTTGGCCCGAAGTTCTTAAAACTTTACAATCAATCAACGATGACTGTACCGAAAAGCCTGTAAAGCAACAGGAAGCGGCGGGAATACTTTTGAATTTAGAAAAACTGGAAACGGCGGTAATGGTTGTTGTATGGGATGTTTTTTTAGAGAGAATTAACAAAGTGAATGTTCAAATTCAGACTTCTAACATAGATTTGATTACCGTTGCTGATCTTTACGAATCACTTCGTAAGTTTTTCATAGCTGAACGATAGAATTTCAAGTACTTCGAAGAAAAGGCGATCGAGTTAAGTGTATCGAAAGAATATACAAGAGAGATGAAAAAAAGACAACCAAAAAGAAAAAAAGATTTGATGAGACACCAGATGAAGATATTGGAATAGCTGCGAGTGATCACTTCAAGGTTAATACGTTTCTCGTTGTCATAGATAGACTCATATCCGAGTTAGCAAAACGGCAAGAGGCTTATCAAGGATTTAACGAAAAATTTTCATTTCTTACCAAAATGAATGAGTTGTTACCATCAGTTCTGACAGAAAAAGCCAGTTTTTTACAAAAAATGTATCCTAATGATTTAGAAACAGACTTAGTTCAGGAATTACTACACTTTCAAAGCTACCTTTCGTCTGAAAGAATTTCAATAAAACCAATTTCTGGATCATTAATAAGTCTGTCTTCATTCCTGCAAGAACAGAATCTAGGAAACATTTATCCAAACTTGGATATAGCACTTCGTATGGCTCTTTGTACACCAGCGGCAAATTGTTCAGGTAAAAGAAGCTTCTCTTGCTTGAAGAGAGTAAAGAACTACCTACGATCGACTTTAAGTCAAGAAAAGCTAAACGCTTTAGTTCTCTTGTGCATAGAGTCAGAGCGAATGAACAAGATTTCGTACGACGAAATAATAAATGATTTTGCGAATTCAAAGTCTCGCAAAAAAGTATTGTAATGCTTTTATAATTTAACTTAAATCATAATGCTAACAAATAATAAAGAAAAGATATATTTATTGTATTGTTTTTAAACTGTGAGTGTAATAATAAATGTTAATCAACGTTCGCCAAATGTATGTTTTTTACCTAAGCTTAATTCATATTTTGTAAGTATTGTATAGTTTTAAGACATACCTTACCTTACTTTAAAAGTGGTATACGATTGAGATATTTTTTCCTTAAAATAATGTTTTTTGATAATTCTTTGCTGTAAAAATCATCGAGGATCTAACACGGTACCATAGTTCTCAATAATAAATAACTATATGGGAAAAGTTGATGTAACGAGTAACGAGGATGATGGAGCACAAATTATAAAGTTGGAATTTTATTGATAGAAAATAGATATGATTGTGGACTAAGATATCAAAATTTAGAGGCGGCAAAAATTGAATAGCCTACGGGCGGCAAATCTATAAATCCGCCACTGACTACAACTCCACAAACTGGCAAAACACATAACGAAAACAGTCACATCACAGACAAGATTGAACACATAGAACATTTAATTCAAACAATAAAAACAATTCAAGACACTATTACTTTTGAACTGTCTGTGGATATGGTGTACACACTAGATGTAAATTGAGTGAATGCAAACGACGAATACTCAGTGTGTATTTGTTTATTAATCTCCAGCTAAGTGCTTTCGGCTATGAAGCCATTATCAAAGCTGTCCTATGAAAATTACAAAGTTTGTGAAATTTTGAAAAAAACAATTTAAAAAGTTGAACTTACGTCATTAAAAAATAGGTGTCAAAACCATCCAGTTGATAAAGAATAAACAATGCTCAAAGTTGAATCATTGTTATGATGAAGTCATTGAATTAAAAACATTAAAATTACCCTGCTGAAAGGGTGTACAATTATAATTTACATGATGTAAATTCCATTCAGAAATGAAAACTGAATGAAAACCGGTGACAAGTTTGACGTTAAAATTATGGTGGCTAATAAGCCAGCGTGCCGTAAAAACAAGTGTATGACAATACAACATATTTATGTGACGAACATTGAATCAAAAGCATGATTGAAAAGTTGAAAAAATTCATATAGTGAATATAGTGAACTGTAAATTGTAGGGAGCCCTGTATATTACATTTATTTTTAAATTTGAAAATGAAGTTAAAGATGTGATAAAACCAAAAAATTGAAAAAACTCTATTCAAATTCCAATTCCCAACATTCATCTAATTTAGATGAATAGGAAAATCCCCTTCATCCCTTGGTTGTATACTGAAATTGAATTAAGAGGTTGGATCCATTCCCCAGCCAGCCAAGAACACGCGTAGTAACCTAAACGTGTGAAATGCTAGATAACATAAATTAAAAAACACTTAGTTGTAAATACATCAATGGAGAAGTTTACATAATCTAGTGACGAAGGTGGAAAAATACGCTGGCAAGGTGAACCCAACAACTGATGGCCTCCCATATGAATTAGATGTAAATGGTATAGTGATTGTGACCTAATGACCCAAACTATGTCCCATACATAGCCGGACGTCAAGAACACAATGTGATTATTGAATTTAGGTTAGTTGTTACAAACCTAGACCCATACTAGGCATGTACAAGAAGAGAAGAATTCATAGGAGTATGTTAAGAGTGAAAGGGTAGGACAGAATTTGATAAGAGCTGCAAGATAAAGAACTTGTTGATGAACCCAACTATGACCCATACATAGCTAGGTTACACGGGAACAATGTGGTTAAGAAATTTTTGGTAAGTATGACAAACCTAGATCCATACTAGGCATGTACAGGAAGAAACGGGTTGGGGGTGTAAGAAGACAGAGAAGGCGTGTAGTTATAACAAACCTAGATCCATACTAGGCATGTATAGAAGAGAAGAAACGAAGTGAAATTATAAAGAGAAGAAAGGATGGAAGCCATGCCATAGCTGTGACAAACCTAGATCCATACTAGAACCGTCAAGAACCAGGCATGCGCAGGAGAAGAAGAAAATAAGGAAAAGTGAAAAGGAGGGTGATTTGCTCAAATTAATAAGATAGCTTATATGCTTAACCAAACTATGACCCATACATAGCCTGGTGTCCGACGTACACTGTGGTAATCTGGAACCAGTTCCAAGAACAACCCCTCAAATAAGGTTTCTAGGTGTCTGAGACACAGTGTATAATGCAGTGATAGATGTGGTGCAAATGTAAGAAGTGAATAAGGTTGAGCAAACTTAAAATAGAAGAAATAGAGGTAAAGAATGAATAGAAGATAGGAAAGACTCTTTCATTCGCCTTTTACGAATCAGCCGAGTGCTGGGCGAAATATTCTTGGACCGACCGGATCGCCACGGTGAGAATGTAAGTCGAACGCCACAAGGTTTTGAACAGAGGCTGAAATTTACAATTAAGATGTACTTGCGTGTTTAGGTAGTTTTCTGAGTTAACATTCATTTCCCTGAGTATTTCTAGATCCTCAAGCAAGTCTATCTTTCTGAAGTTGTTCCTGGGAATGTTATGTAGGATTTTTGAGTTACATGATGGAGAAAAGTTATGGTTATTGAACTTAATGTGGAAGCCGAAATTCGACGAAGTGGGTTTATTAAGATGTTCCTTAATTCTAGTACCTAAAGAACGAGTATTCCTACCCACATAAGTAGATGGACAGGAATCACAAGTTAATTTGTAGATACCACTTCTATTAAGTTTATCAATAGGATCTTTGTTCTTCGAGAAAATTGTGGAAATGGAACATTTAGATTTAAAGGAGATTTTAACATCTTCAAGATTGTTGGTGATAATCTTTGAAATTTCATCTGAAACTTCACCACAATAAGTCAACGCACGATACTGAGTTTGAACGTTGTTGTGAACCTCAGGGTAGGCCAAATTTCTTCTCAACCTCCTTGTTGTCTTAGAGACCATACTATCAACAATTTGAGGAGAATAACCATTGTTCAATGCCAACTGTTTCATGATATTAAGTTCTACGTTGAAATTATGTTGAGAAAGAGGGACCCTAAGTAACCTATATACATAACAAGATATGGCAGACATTTTGTGTTGAATGGGGTGGTTGGAATGTATTGGAATAATATGATCAGTCTGTGTGGGTTTTCTGTATATGGAAAATTCAATTTCAAAATCTTTCCTTGATAAGGTCAAATCCAAAAAAATTATTGATCCATTGTTTTCAATTTCCAAGGTAAACTGTATGGAAGGGTGTATATCGTTAAGTTAACTGATGATACTGTATGCATCCTCCACATCTCCATTAATAAAAGCTAAAACGTCATCAACATATCTGAACCATTTAATGACTTTACTAAAATGTGAATTATTATTGAAGATAACCGTTGACTCCAGGTGATCAAGGAACAAATCCGCTAACAATGGTGAAAGTGGGTTACCCATGGCTAATCCATCTGGTTGTCTGTATACTCTGTCATTAAAGTAAAAAAAGTCCTGTGATACACAAAATTTAAGTAGAGCGATAACGTGAGACGTTGTAACTGGGTCAATGTTCTTAGATTGGAGTAGGTTGTTAACGATAGGGATTGTCTCCATTTTGGGAACGTTGGTAAAGAGATTGGAAACATCAAAAGAAACCATTAACAAATTATTAGACTGGAAGTTACAATCTTTAATTCTATCTGCTAAGTCCAAGGTGTTCTTAACAGTGTACACTGGTTTATAATTTAGAGTTGTAGAAAGGAAGTTATTGACAAATTTAGATAGAAGCTCCAAAGGTGTGTTGGGAAAGCTAACCAGTGGTCGCATTGGAAAGTTCTCTTTATGTATCTTAGGAAGTCCATAAAGTCTAGATATGTAAGAGTTAGTAGGAGTGAGATGTCTCGTATTGATGCCATGCGCGGAGAAGTCTTATGTTCATTCAATATGTCTTTTAAATCAATTGTTAATCTTTTAGTGGGATTATTATTCATGATTAAGAAGTTATTATTTTGTAGAAAATCTTCAGTTTTATTTATGTAATCACATCTGTACATTATGATTAAACAATTACCCTTATCAGCTTTTGTAAGCATTAAACTATTAGCTTTCACCTTGCCAGCAATACCCTTTACCATCCTTTGTTGTTTAAAGAATTTTGACTTCAACTTAGCCTTGTTGTTATGAAATTTAGTGAAGTTTCTTTGTAAAGATAAATAGCAACTACTCTTTATGTTATTTTTAATATTATCATCTAGATTCAAATTTTCTAGTAACACATCTACATCGATAGCGAGTTCTACTAAAACACTTGAATTTAAATTGTTTAAAGTAGAAAATTTGAGACCATTATTCAAGAACTCAGTCTCTTCATTATTGAATGTAGTATTTGTAAGGTTAATAATGCGGTCATGAAATTTGAAGTCAGAAAACTTACCTGAGTTCGAAGACGTCTGCCCATGACTAGCTGGAGGCAAGACCATATCCCTAATAAGCTGTTGGAGCTTTTTATTAACCCTATTAAATTTATTGGTACGTATTAACCCCAATTCCTCCTCATGTTCACCACATATCTGCTGAAAGACCCCGTAAGGAACCAGTTCAACAATTACTTTTAACTTTCGGCCCTTTAATAAGGAATGAGCCTAACATTGCATTTTCATCCTCATTCACTAGCCTGAAATGGGACAATACTAAAACCATAGATTTCATTATGTCAATCCAGCACTTGCCGAATGTAGGTATGTAGATGTAGATATTTTATATAATAATCTTTGTTCAAGTATTTGGGACGTAGCAAAAATTTTAGGTCTGTTTTCAACGAAAAAAATTAGTAATACAAAAAAACATCCTCGTAACTCTTGGTTTGATGTTGAATGTAAAGAGCTAAAGACTCAAGTAAAAATTAAATTAAAAGAGTGCAAAAAGTATGGGTTTTCAGAACCATATAAAACGAATTACACAACTATAAAAAAATAATATAAGCAGCTTATTTTAAAAAAGAAACAAGTGTGTGAAAATAATGTTATGGTTGCTCTTTCCAATACTAGAAATCAGTCAGAGTTTTGGAAAACATTAAAATTATTTAGGCGCAGAAATAAATTCTGTCCGTTATCAATTTCGGAATGGGAGTCATTTTACGACCACTTAACTACAATTAAGGTTAAATTTGATATCAGTTTTTTTGGCGTTGGAAATGAGTTTCTGGATTCACCTATAACACTCTCAGAACTTGATCAATCCCTATTGGTGTGTAAAGATGGTAAGGCTCCTGGTAGGGATGGTATAACCTATGAGTTTCTGAAACACTTACCACAAAATTGGCGCTTGTACGTGTCACTTATATAATAAAATATTAGAATCAGAAAAAATTCCACTTGGCTGGTGTGACACAATTCTAACAATGCTTCACAAGAAAGGACCCTTAGATGATCCAAACAACTATTGCCGTATATCGCTGCTAATCAATTGCTGCGTTAAAGTATTCACACTTATTTTACTAAATCATCTGTCCAGCTGGTGTGAAGATAATTCCATCCTTCCAGAAACACAATATGGCTTCCGAAAAGACAGGCTGTTTAGATAATATTTTCATCTTAACCTCGATCTTGCAAATCACTCTTAGACTTCAACGCAGGAAAGTGTTTGCTGTCTTTGTAGACCTCAAAAGAGCATTTGACAGTAAGATCAAAAACTTCTTTGGTTGAAACTTCATAAATTTGGGATTAGTTCTAAACACATTCGGATACTAAAACAGATATATGATAAAGCAACATTCTCAATCAAGCAACAAAACTTATACAGTAGAAAATACAACATCTCGGAAGGTGTCTTGCAGGGAGAATCACTTAGTCTCCTAATTTTTTCTATTTTCATATCTGACATTGAAGATTATTTTCGCTCAAAAAATCTAAATGGACTTACTATTGACGGCAACAACGACGTATTAATGCTTCAATACGCAGATGATATAGTTATCCTTGGCGACTCTCCAATTGATATAGAGCGAAAACTTAAGGTACTCGAGTCTTATTGCTTTGATAACAAACTTGTAGTCAATACCGATAAAACAAAAGTAATGATATTCTCAAAAAGTGGCCATGTACATAATTACAATAAAACATTATAGTGGATATTGTTTGGAAACAGTAAAGCAGTTTGCTTACTTGGGTGTTGATTTCTCCTCCACAGCCTTGTTTTGCACCATGGCTAAGAATTCCAAAATAAAAGCTAATCGGGCCATTGGAGCAGTAATGGATATAATGTGTCGGTCAAAAATGAATACTTGGGAATCGCGGATCAATCTATATAATTCAATTATTTTATCTTCTCTTTCTTTTGGAATTGGTGTATGGGGTCTGCGTTATACTGATATTATAGAGCATGTACAGGTAAACTTTTTCAAAAAACTCCTAAGTCTGTCAAAGAATACCCCAGATTATATTGTACGCTTGGAAACAAGTTCTGATCATTTGTCAACGGTTGTTTTCAAACATGCCTTACTTTGGTTAAACAAACTCAAAGGAATGAACTCTTCAAGACTTTCAAAAATTTGTTTCAATCGACTTGCTCAGTTATCATCTGATAATAATTCAAAGTATAATTGGGTGACACAACTTAAAGAATGGTTTATTTATGCCCAATGTGAGTGTCTATGGGAAGATTATTTAAGTACAAATGTACGCTGTTTAGATAGACTTATTCTAGACAAATTTCGAAAATGACTGCTTGATAGTGACATAAACAGAAAGGTTGCTTCTAGTTACTCTTTACTATACTCACACTTACTAGTTGGTGATATTAGCAGTTATTTGCAAACATCCGCACACATTTATATAACCAGAATAATAGCGCCACTTAGAACCTGTAGTAAAACATTTTTAAAATTGTCTTTTAAAGGAAGTTTTTATATTATTGACAGCACTGAGAATTGCACTGTCTGTAATATGGATTCCCCGGAGTCATTACATCATATGCTTTTTGAATGTCCCATTTACAGCCCTCTCAGAAAAAATAGTTTTTTTCAGAATGTTCATAATATTGATGATCTGGTACACTACCTTAATATTAACAATACACGAAACGGATTCTTTGAACTTACTAAATTAGCTCATAGTATTATCAGTATATTAAAGCTGCGAGCATTTGCACATGGTGAATGATTGGCTTTATCATGAAGTACACACATATTTTATATTTTTGTTTTTATCTTAACTTTTTTATTAATTTACAAATCAGTTCTATGTCATAATTTATATCGAATTATCTTAATTCATCTCTTGAAATTTTGTACCGAACCCTTGTGAAAAGATTTATCTTATACACCATAAACTATATATCTATCTATCTATTACAACAGCGAGGAACTTATCAACTCCCTTAAAATCCAAATCACCCACTCTCAAACTCACCTCCCGACTATATTATCAAAATTATAAACGACAAAAACAAAATAAGAAATAGATGGCAAGATACAAGAACAGAAGAGGACAAACACCTACTTAAACACTATCAAAATACTATAAACAAGTTGATCATAGAATACAAAAATTATAAATGGGCCGCATTTCTTAATACGCTGAAACCCGAAGACAATTCTTTATGGAAAATATCCAGATGTTTCAGAAACGGATGTAAAGTAGTAAACAAAATCGAAAATAATGGACACACATACACAAACTTCAACGAAATCGCAGAAATCTTTGGAGAGTACTTTCAAAACAATTTTATCAATAATTGTCAGAAATCAACGCATCATAACTTCATTGCAAACTAAGTCCAACAATACCTTGGCAATACCAATAATACAAAACCAAAAAACTTTGTTACATTTACAGAAATAGTCACAACTAGCAATCAACTAAAAATCAAAACTGCGCCAGGTCATGATGGTATTCACAATATATTAATCAAACATTTGCCAAAAAAAGCTCTCGTTCAACTTATTCATATCACTAACTTCATAATAAAAACAGGACACTATCCTGATATGCTCAAAGTCGCCAATATCATTCCAATATTAAAAGCAAACAAACAACCTTGTTATGTCAAGCTTCCAAAACATATTCGTACAAAATTTCATTGAAATGTCGCCAGTAATTTCGACATAGTCGTAAAAATGTGTATAAGAATTATTTTTTCAACACTCTTGACAACGGATGCCGTTACGAAATTTTTTTACTGTGCGAACCCAACTTATTTTGGAATGATCTACCTATACCAGCAAAGGGGTCACCTTTTTTTGAAAACCCCTGTGTATGAATAGAAAAAAGAAGAGGATTTTACAAATATTAAAGCTTAGATATTATTAGCCCTATGAGAATATCCTGGATATATTTTCTCATTTTAGATCAGTATAAATGTACAATGATGTAGGAATCCAAGAAAACTATATCTGCTGATCTTTACAATTATTAGTTATGAAGACAGTTTAATAGTGGAGAACTCCCTAGATTTATCTGTTCATTGACGACTTCATATTATGGGTCTCTTAAGTGTACTCTAATTCCACAAGGAAATCTAGTTCTTGTTTCTTATCACAAATATGTAGTATTTCTAGTTATGTGTACGGTGTTAATAAATGTTTGGTGTCAAGTAGATGTTTTGATAATGGGATTTCTCTGATTGTTTTAATATGTATTTATCGTAAGTTCAAAATTTGTTTGACCCAAATAGACAGCATTACATTCTGGACATTTAAGTTTATATATACCAGTCTTTTTTAATAGGGATATTTTTGTTTTTACATTTAACAATTTTGTACTCACATTACTTTTTGTTTTAAAAGAAATTGTAGGGTAGGATCGCGCTTTTATCACCTCTCTACATTTGGTAGCGACTAGAAGTATCTAGTGAGAACTCTTAAAATAAGTTATTAAATGTGTAATGAAAAATTCGAAGGACCAGTGACTCATGTCACGAAACTGTGGAGTAAGATACAAATAATGAAAGAACCTTTCCTTTAGAAATTTAATTGAACACGTGGAGCAGGCGGTAATTGCAACTATAAACTACCGTTACAAACACATGTAATCTGAAACATTCACATACAGTGGTTCTTGGACAACAATGTAAATATATATACACAATATACATTCAGCTAAATAATTACAAACAGGTAAATTAAATTCAAACTTATGGTAGAACAAATAAAACCGACAACCCTGCAATTAATGGGGCTGATGGTGATATTAAAGTTGATTCAGCACGTGGATGTAGAAATATCTCCCCAGTTATTCTAACTTCGGAGATGGTTGAATTTTTATACAATAAATAATGTACTCACAGTTTAAATAGCACTGAATTTAGGATGGTTACTTTTCACTAAATTGTTAGTTTGCAAAATACCCATTTTATCGGGTGTAAATTTGAAAGAACTGTACACTAAACCTTTTTCGTCTGTTCAGGTTGGTGATTTTTGAGGAATGAGAATGAGATGAGCGCGAACTGCCCTTAAATAAGGCATAGCAGGCTTACGAGAATGAACGAAGATCGACGATTGGGCAGGGTTGATATTCGGACTATTGTAGAAATTTTGTGAATTTCTACAGAAATTGTTGTATTTCCTATGCTTAGAGTGTCCTCTACAACAGTGCTCCGCAACCGGTGTGCCGTAAGCCGACTTGAGGTGTGCCGCTCTTTCAGACAATACGAATCAGATTCGTATTGTAGCGAGACCCGCGAAAAATAAAGCAATCTGACAACAGCGCCGATGGTAAACGTCTATCCGTCTATCGGCGCGGCGCGGCGGCTTGATTCTCGAAGGCGACTAAACTAGAAAGATCCGTGCCGTTCGAGGCGCGACTCGATGTTTTCCTGAACATCGCCGCTGCCTATATAAGCGCGCCTGTCGTCGCTCAGAGACTCAGAGAGAGTCGAATAGTCAAGTGAATCAGATAAATACGCGGGCAAACAAATAAATCGTAGAGTGAAATAAATAGTGAATTGCTATATAAATAAATTCTTGTGCCTTATAAATAAGTGAATATAAATTAGTTATAATTAGTTAAGTGTTATTTTTAGAGTACCTGTTTTCTTTTTTACGTTGTTGGCCATATTGTGTCTAAATAAATTAAACTAAACTGGACTAAGTTTTGTTGCAGTATCTACTTTTATAAATAACTATAGTGCTTCAAATATGGATAAATTTTTGCTGAAATCACGAGCAGATGACGAAGAACCTAGCACAAGCTCCAGCATAAGTGCTGCAAAAAAAAGAGCAAAAAAGGTGCTGAAAAGGAAGTACAATCAAGACTACCTTCGATATGGTTTCACTTGGTGTGGCGACGAAGCGGCTCCAAAGCCTGAATGCGTCATTTGCGGTGAACAGTTGTCAAATGAAGCAATGGTACCCAGCAAACTAAACCGTCATTTGATCACAAATCATCCCAGTTGCGTCAAAAAAGACATTCAATTTTTCCAACGGCGCTTGGATCAAAATAAGAAACAAAAGCAGTTTATGAAATCGGCGGTTACGGTTTCTGAAAAGGCATTAGAAGCAAGCTACCTTGTTGCAAAATTAATTGCACAACAAAAAAAACCGCACACTATCGGTGAAACGCTTATTAAACCAGCATGCATGGAAATTGTTAGACTTATGCTTGGGCCAAACGAAGTTAAGGATGTGAGTAAAGTTTCTTTGTCGGCCGATACTGTTAAAAGACGTATCCAAGATATGTCAAGTTATATTTTGGGAACACTAATTAAAAAAATTATTTCGGCTGGAATTTTTGCGCTTCAAATCGACGAATCAACCGATATTAAAAATAAAGCACAACTGATGGTTATTGTACGTTTCGTTGACGAGGACTCTATTAAAGAACATTATTTATTTTGTAAGGATTCCAGAGAGAACTACCGGTGAACAAATTTTCCAAGTAACTGATAATTTTTTTAAAATACATAATATTCAGTGGACCAATTGCGTTGCTATTTGTACAGATGGTGCTGCTGCAATGATGGGCAGTAAGAAAGGTTTTGTATCTTGTGTAAAACAAAAAAATCCGTCAATACAAATTACACATTGCTGCATACATCGAGAAGCATTGATGGTCAAAAATTTGCCCGAACAGCTTTCGATCACAATGAATGAATGTATTAAGATCATAAACATAATTAAATCGAGAGCCTTAAATTCGCGAATCTCTGTGAAGAAATGGGAAGCGAACATGAATCCTTACTGTTTTATACAGAAGTTCGTTGGTTATCCCGGGGAAAAGTTTTAGATCGACTGTTTGAACTTCGCTACGAAGTGCGTGAGTTTCTTTCAAGTCAAGATATGTACGATCTATGCCAGCACCTTCATGATGAATACTGGATAGCCAAACTTGCATACATGGCTGATATATTCGAACATCTGAATGAACTTAATAAAAAAATGCAAGGACGGAATGAAAATATATTGACGTGCTCCGATAAATTACAAGGGTTCAAAAAGAAACTTGAACTTTGGCAGGAACAGTTGCAAAAAGGATGTCTAGAAATGTATCACAGGACCAACCACAGTACGATCGAAAACAAGCAGTTGATTGTGGATTTGGCCCAACAACATTTAAGTATGCTTCAACAAAAATTTGAATACTATTTCCATTCTATCAACACGGAACAATACAATTGGATTCGAAATCCTTTCGCAACCAATGCAATAAGTTCCACGGAAGCACTGCCATTGCAAACTCGAGAGGAGTTCACAGAATTAAGTAATGATATGACCCTAAAACTTAAATTCGACGAAGTTCCGTTAGATGTTTTCTGGATTTCCATCAAGACAGAATATCCACGCATCTCCGACAAGGCCATCTTCACACTACTTCCGTTTTCCACAACATATTTATGTGAGCAAAGTTTTTCAACGCTTGTATTAATTAAAAATGATAAACGGTCATGCTTAAAAGATCTTGACCAAGAAATAAGAGTTGCGCTGTCTAAAATTGAGCCGAATATAAAACTTTTGTGTTCAACGAAGCAAGCGCAGGTATCACATTAATCAGTCATCATCATGTCAAAATATTTATTACTATTGACGTGTCAACAGAAGTAAATTTAGTATACCTACCTGTCCTACCTAGTATTTAGTATAGTTCTCATGTATGTACCTATTTGTATTTTTCATTCTATCTGAATAATAAAAAAAAATATGTATTATGTCCTGAGTGAAAATTTTGATGCCCCAAATCTGAAAGGGGCTTCTTCACATTTTAAAACAATAAAAAAACTAAGGTAGTTTGGACATCCATAAATAATTAGTATACATGGAGTGAACTGACCCCCGACCTAGCTACGCCACTGCTATAAATATATTTTAGATTTTGGTGTGCCACGAAATTCTAGGGAGCAGTTTGGTGTGCCTCAGATGAGGAAAGGTTGCGGATCACTGCTCTACAAGATGATATAGGTTTCATTTAGTTAAACCTTTGAATCACACACCCCCATACACATACACACTCCATATATGTCGAAATGAGCTTCAGGATTACCTTGTAAATCAGTACGTTGTTATACTTTTCCGCCCAACCTATCTAATATGCGAGAAAAGTATTGGTGTACCGCAAAAAAGTTGGAATTTTGAATTTTTTTTGAGTTATTTTTACACTTTTCATCAAGAATAACACGAAAAAATGGTTTTTAGAGAAAAACTCCTGTGTGTATGTAGTCGTCGGCCACTTTTCATTACATATCTTGTTAGCACAATACAGCCTCCGGAGTGCAACAAGTCACCAATTTTATGATTGAATATTGTTCAGGGCAGATGAACCCTATCGATTTTCAGCTCACGAGAGCCAGTACAACGGGTGCTATGGTACTTTAAGTACGACATTTTTGTCATTTTTGGAGAAATTTCAGTTTGTTAGTACGATACAGCCTCTGGAGTATACACAAATGACCAATTTTATGATTGGATATTGTTCAGGGCGTCTTGTAGATGAATCCTATTGATTGTTAGCTCACCAAAGCTAGTACAACGGGTGCTATGGTAACTGAAGTGCCCCATTTTTGGTCCTTTATCGAGAAATTTCGGGTTTTTAGCACGATACAACCTCCGGAGTGTATACAAGTGACCAATTTTATAATTGGATATTTTTCAAGGTGTCTCACAGATGTACCATTTTGTTTTTCAGCTGACTAGAGCGAGTACAGCGGGTCGTATAAATCCAGATATACTACATTTTTGGTTATTTTGGGAGAAATTTCGGTTTGTTAGCACGATATATTCCCCGAAGAGTATACAAGTGACAATTTTATGATAGAATATTGTTCAGGGCATCTCACAGATGCGGAAAAGTTAGTTTTAATCTTTAAAACCGTTTATTTTACAGATAATTCAGATTTTCTACGTATTAGACAGTATAAGTCCCTTAGTTACGAACAAAATTTATTATATTTGCGTTTGGTAAATATGTCTTTTCTCCAGGTTAGTCGCTCGTCTAGGTGAATTCCTAGATATTTGACATCGTTACGGTAGGGCTTGTTTAGAATGATTTCTGGTGATTTACCTTTGCGCTTGGTGAAGGTTACCTGGACAAATTTCGATTTGTTTGCTTTGGTGCGCCATTTCCTTAACCATTTTTCTGTCTTATTGAGATGAAGCTGCAGCGTATTTGGTGCTATTATTAGATCTCTGTATGATGGTAATCAAATCTTCAATTTTGGTCGTGATACTATCAGAAGAATTTCTTATGTTACGTATGCACTTTTATGTAGGATTCTTTAATTGCAAGTGATACTTTTTTTGCATCTCAAGTTCTTAACTTAAATATGCAAAATAAAAAGAGAATAGTATAGACAGAACAACGGTATTAAAAATGGCATTGCTAAAAATGGTCATTTGCTAAATTTATTTAACAAAATCGTAGATAATAAAATTAATAATATCTACAGTTTTTTCTATTGCTCATCATATAACTTTTCATTTGGATTCTGATTTTAATATCTCCATCCAAGGTTAAAACTATAGTGAATATTTTGAGTGCGGAAAAAAAACTAGTAGACATTACAAACGTATTAACTAGTTTACCTTGAAAGCTTTTGTGTTTCTATTATCTGCTATCCAGCGAAAATTATTAATGCCCTTCAACTAATTTATTGTTATGGTCTGGTAGAGGATTGACATTGTAATAGAAAATATATAAGGGGATATAGTATCAGATAACAGTTAATGGTATAAATTCAATAGCATTATTATGCATTTTTCTAGAAAATGCCCAGACACGTCAATTTCTAATTCGAAAATGACATCTTGCGACGTAAAAATATCATCCTTAAATTTAACCACGTTCAGTTGACAGCAGACCCCTAATTCTTCAAATGAAAACTGCTATGGTTTTAAATTTTATTGCAAAAATTAACAATAAGACATTAACAAGTTCCCCCGTGGTAGGAAATTCGTTACATTGAAATAAAAGTTTTATAACTACGTAATACTATTTAATCAATTTTAGGTTATGAAATGTTAATAATAACAAAAAATAAATGTCTCTGGTTGCCGATATTCCCTACAATAAGATAAAAACTTACTAATAAATAGGGTAGATGTATCAGTTGTCGCCACCAATTTTGGCCACTTTTGTTTTTAACGCTATTTATTAAGGTGTTAAATATGCCTACAAGTTTAAAATAGAGCGTGTAAATTAATAGATGCATTGTTCTCGATTACGTCACATGCCATTTTGCCGCGTGTAGACTAGGGTTGCCAACTCTGTGCATAAAAAACCGGGAGGTGAAATAAAAAAAAAAAAATTATGTAAAATTATATTTCTATTATTTCTATTATATATATTAAAATTTGTGCACACCTGATTTCTGATTTTACCAAGGTTGGGCTGATTAAAATCATGATTTAAATCGCTTGAGTTTTAAAATTAAAATCATGATTTAAAATAAATTTTTTCTTTTTTATTCAGAACCAGATAACAACATAATATAAAAGTTTTTTCAAAAATTAAAAGAAGTATCTGCTTTTAGCAAAAACAACAAAAAAGAAGTACATAATTCCAAATTCTTAAACTAAACGTAACACCTAAATTTTATAACTGTATATTTTCAGTCGTTATACAATTTAAACAAAACTAAGAGTTTTCCTACTTTTTCTATGACTAATATGTTTCTAATATCCGAGTGTACAAGACCAAAAGAGCCAAATACGCGTTCTACTGAAGCTGAAGAAGCAGTTACACACAGGAACTGTTTTATTGCAACTGTTTCAAGATTTCCGGTTCATCATTTTGTGATAACCACCATTATAGTCAGTTTACATTTTTTATTACTTCGTCCGAAAACATAACTTGCTTAAATGGAGCTCTGCGAGCATTTAACTTTATTACTAAAGGTAACATTCTAGTGTTTCCATATAACTCGTTAATTGTTTCTAAAGCTATATTCTTTTCTTCTGGTGTTAACTGATATTTTGTTTTTTGTGGATTCAACATATACGCTATTAAATCGTATGGCGTTAGTGCTTGATTATATCGATTATTAAATTGTTGTGTTTTTTGTAATGGTAATTCCACATATTCATCAAAGATATATTGTAAATGTTTCCACTGCTCTACAGCATCTGCGATAGTAGCATTTTTCCTCTGCACAGTATCAAGAGCAACTGATATAGGTTTTAAAATGTTTACATCTTGCGCTGCATGTTTAATCGCAATATTTGAAACTTTTTGGTAAATAGTGGAATCAATCTCCTTTTTATTTTCTTCGCAGATTTTTAATATGATGTCCCACTGAGTGACATACATCTCTAAGCAGTCGCCAAGGCTATTCCATCTCACATCGCTTGGAAGCACTAAAGCGTTGCCTCCTGCTTGACTGAATTTAGCTCTAGCCAAAAGGTTATTATGAAAATACTTAACAATTTGGACCACATGTTCTTTAACGTCTTTAACTTGAAAGTCCTTGCACAGTAAATTAAAAATATGTGCAGAGCAGCCATAAATTAAAACTTTTGCGTTCGTTTTTTCTTCTAATAATTTTCTCATAAGTGTCATATTTGCACACTTGTATTTGAATTCACATGAAGAAATCAGGTCACAAACTATTTGAGTTAAATATTCTGAAGTATGTGGATTTCCTGATGTGTCTATAGTTTCGTATAGGAGGGCTTGTCCATCTTCAGTGGTTATCGTTGCACATATCATTGGTTCGTTGTGCACGTTTGACCACCCATCAATTGACATATTTACGGACTGTCCTGATTTTCTCGCCCATCGTTGTCATCTTATTCTCAATCTTCTCGCCCATCGTTGTAATCTTATTCTCGATTTTCTCGTCCATCGTTGACATTTTATTCTCAATTTCAGATTTTAGAGACGAAATTTCATTTTCAAAAAGTCAGCGGCAATGTCGTGTTTCATTAATAGGATATCGGCAGATATATCGTTCTTCAATGCAGAAATATCGTTTTTCACATTCGTTGAAATCTTCTCTTCCATGGCAGAAATCTTCTCGTCCATGTTAGCCGAAATATCATTCTTCATAGTAGAAATATCAGCAGAAATTGACGAGATTAAGGTGGAAGCCTCGTCATTAAATAAAACTGTTTCTGGATCAAAGCCGTCATTTTCCAGTGCCACTTTAAGTCTTTCTACTAATTCACTTTTCTTACCGGACGTTTCCAATTCACGATCTTCCAATTCTGCTCTTAATTCCGTGACTTTCAGATCACATAGTCTCTTGGCCATTTTTACGTAGCAATTTATTTATATTATCCCACTTCTGACACCAATGTAATATTTTTGTTATTTATTTAAATAATAAACGGGTGTGATAAACTTTAAACCACGGTATGGCTACTGACTAATTTATTTAAACACTACACTATTCACTACATATACATAGTATATTCACTTAAACTAATTTATATAAACAGTTCACTAATTTATATTCACTTATTTACTTGTTTATCTAACGATGTCAAATTATCAACTAAACTAAAAACTCTCGGGTCGTTTCCTTATTTATACTAATTCCTTTTTTACTGTCACAAAAACAATGTTTAGATAAGATAATCGTAAACAGTTATAAAAAAACCTGCGTATCCGTCATAATTTTAACTTTTATACCTGGCTTAGACAGTCGGATTTAGGGACTATACCTGTGTGCTGTTTCGTAACAGTATTTTATACATTATTGAAGGTAAGTAACATATGTTTTTGTTTTATTGTGTAATGTTGACCTTTTTTATGAGTCGTGTGCCAACATTTAATATGTCGGCGCCAATATGGCCGACATATTTTGTTGTAGGCGGTCTTATTTGATTTAAAATTGATATTTGGAGTGTCCGATGTTGATGAATATGTTTTTATAAAATGTAGAAATTCTAAATGGTGGTGCCAAATGACAGATGAATACATGGTACCTCTTTACGCTATTTGTGTGCGATTGTTCTGGGGGTTTTCGTGGTCAAGGTTTATAAATTGTTTGTCAAAACTTTTAAATTCAAAAAACGCCCAGCTACAGGGCACGCGAAATTTGTTTTTAAATTTAAATTATTTTTTTTTACTTTTTTTTCAGATGGATACGTATGAAAAAGAACAAGAAAGATTGAATAACTAATGTTAGAATGCCTGGCGGAGGATGAGGAAGAGGAAGAAAGAAATGAAAATGATGAAGACGATTATGAGGAGGACGTGTTAGAAACTCAAGAATTGCACTCAGATATGGAGCAGGAAATATCCGATGCTGAAATAGAGGAGGAAGTTTCAGTGGGTTTCATTCAAGCAGGGCTCGGGCGGAAATTCATCAACACATTCAGAAAAATTCAGAAAAATATTCCCGTGAGAGAAATGCAAAGGAAACAGACTTTGCTGAAATTCAAGGTTTACTATATTTAGCTGAGGTGCTAAAGTCAGGTCGCCTAAGTGTAGATGAACTATGGAACAACACAGGAACCGGTGTTGAGCTATTTCGACTTACAATGTCTAAATTTCGTTTTATGTTTTTGCTTCAGCATTTGCGATTTCATGACATAGATACTCGTGCGGAAAGAAGACAAATAGATAAACTGGCCCCAATCAGAAATATATTTGATTCATTTGCCGACAAGTGTAATCTGCATACACACCATTTCAAAATGTCACTATCGATGAAAAATTGGAGGCTTTCCGTGGAAAATGTGCTTTTCGACAATACATTCCAAACAAGTATGATTTAAAAGTGTATGCTGCCGTTGACTCCAAAACTTATTATACGATCAACTTGGAAGTTTATGTTGGAACACAACCAAATGGACCCTATGCTTCTGACAATTCTGCATCTGCCGTAGTAAAAAGACTAGTAGAGCCAATTATAAATTCAAAGCGAAATGTAACTTGCGATAACTGGTTCACTAGTATCCCGCTAATAACCACTTTATATAATGATTACAAACTAACGTTTTTGGGCACTATAAGGAAAAATAAACGAGAGTTACCTCTAGAATTTTCCAACCCCACAAGGCCAATAGGATCAAGTATGTTTGGCTATAATAATTACATTACATTGGTGTCGTATATCCCTAAAAGAAAAAAAATGTGCTGCTAGTATCAACCCTTCATCACGATGACAAGATATCCCAACTAACGGGCAAGCCTGAAATGATTATGGACTATAATGACACAAAAGGTGGGGTTGATACTTTAGACAAAATGTGTGCACCACACAATTGTACTAGAAGCACACGAAGGTGGCCAATGGTTATCTTTTATTCGATGTTGAATATGGCCGGAGTAAATTCAATGGTGCTGTACAATCTACAGAATGTGGATAAAAATATAACACGCCGAAATTTTTAGCACTTGTCTTTTGAGTTGGCTGAGGACCATATGCGTGTTCGCGCAACGATTTCTAATATTCCGCGAATTATAAAATTAAGAATTAAAGAAAATCTTAACATAGATAATGCTATTGTACCTGTTGTTAATGCATCAAATTCAAGAGGTCGCTGTAGTATCTGCGACAGGAGAAAAAATCGACCAACGCGTTTTTCGTGCATAACATGTGGGAAGTTTTTGTGCTTGGAACATTTAACACCTATATGTTCAGAATGTCACAGCGAATAGTTTTTAGTGGACATAAGTATTTCTCTGAATTTTTCAATAAATACGTTGATTTAAGGTTTTGTGAGTAGCTAGTTTTATAGATAGTAATTTTTTTTTAATTTATAATAATGTCAAAAAATATGTTCCTATTGGTTTTTAACCTGAAAAATAAATGTTGTTTAATTATTTTTGATGTTTTATTTTAAATAAACAAATATAGTTACAAACATATCTGTAATGGCCCTGAATCTAGTATGCGGAGTCACAGTCCGCAGCCAGTCGTGGATCACAAAAAGTTCACGCCAGTCGTGGAAGGTTAAGGTCCATAGTCTCCCTATTGGCATTCCTAGCCTCATTTTTTCGGCAGCGGTGGCCAGCCGCTTGGCCAACCCTACTGCTTTAAATCAGTAGGGAGTTTGTGAATTCGGTGATTTAGTTTCTGCTCTGAAGTCTGTCCTTTGCTTCTTCTACTATTCTTTTCCATTCTTTCCGGTCTTTTGCTTTGTTCTTCCAGTCATTTATTCCAATTTCTTTAAGATCTTCTTCTACACCATCCAACCAAAGTGAAAATGTTCAATAGAGATGTAAAAGCAAATTTATTTTTTTAAGTTGAAAAAAATTAAAAATTAAGTAAGTATAGAAGAGTAAAGATAATCTTTAATTAACCTGGGAAAGGTCACGTTAAAAAAGTTACATTAAAGGCCACGTGTTAGATTTCACCTAACATATCCTATATGTCTAAAATCTATATCCTAAAATATCTATAAATGAATACTTAAAAATTATATTATCTTTGTTAAAAATAATATCTATCAAAAAAATTTTAAAATTATCTCAAAAATGTATCTTCTTCTTCTCATTGACTTTCAGACCTTAAGGTCCATAGTCTCCCTATTGGGATTCCTAGCCTCATTTTTCCGGCAGCGGTGGCCAGCCGTTTGGTCAACCCTACTGCTTTAAATCAGTAGGGAGTTTGTGAATTCGGTGATTTAATTTCTGCTCTGAAGTCTGTCCTTGGCTTCTTCGACTATTCTTTTCCATTCTTTCCGGTCTTTTGTTTTGTTCTTCCAGTCATTTATTCCAATTTCTTTAAGATCTTCTTCTACACCATCCAACCATCTAGTTTTCGGTCGTCCCCTTGCTCTTCGTCCTTGTCTTTTAGTTTCCTGTATTTTCTTGACACACCTTTCATTACCTAGACGTTGTGCATGTCCTGCCCACCTTAATCGTTTAGTTCTTATTTCATTTGTTATTATTGGGTTATTGAATTTTTGATTAACTTCGTAGTTTCTTAATATTCTCCATACTCCATTTTCTTTAATTGGGCCGTATATTCTCCGTAGTATTTTCCTTTCCCATATTTCTAATGTGTTTTCCTCTTTTTTTGTTAAATTCCAGGTTTCTGCGGCGTAAAGTACGACTGGTCTAATTACTGTCTTGTATATTTTATCTACTTATAATATAATACGTACATATTTAAAAAATATCTCAGAATTCAGAATATATAATTAAAACTTACACTATGTTACTTAACTTATAATTAATATTTATGTTTCAAAACTTTCACTAAATTATCTCAAAAATAAAATATCAAGTGCTTGGAGAATCAACAAAAAACAAAAAAATGTTAGGTAAAATCTAACCACGCGATCATTCTCGGGTTAATAATAAAAATCTTTATTAAATATAAATTAAATTACATTAATAATTCAATTACCTATTCCTCTCTTGATAATTACAAACATCGTGGTGTGCTTTAAGTCTTTGGACTAACCCTTGAATATATTTCTTGCACTTTCTACAAATAGCCCTACACCCCAATTTATTTGGATTTGTTGTCTTAATATAGAACTGCCATATTGGGTCCTCTTTTCTTCCACTCATTTTACTTTATTTATATGTTTTCACTTCACTTAACTAACCTAACTAGCAAAATGCGTGAAATTGTTGGGCAACATCAATTTATAGGTTGAGAAGGAAAACAGGAATATTCTTGCAAAAAGCACAACAAACGCGTTCGTGCCTTACTCGGCACTGTATAGTGAGTGTATAGGACAGAAGGAAAATAAATCGTGACAAGAATTTTCTTGCAAGAAGCGCGACAAATGCGTTGTCACAAGTTTTTGAGCCGCAAATTGTATTATAATTTTTAGACTTATATATTAAAATAATTAACAATAATTTAAAAGAATCAAAATGTTCAAATTTTATATTCAAATTTAAAAAATCAAATAAATCGTGATTTGGTTTTTGATATTTTTAATAAAAATCAGATTTTGGCCAACCCTGGATTTTATATGTGTTTTATTAAGCTGATTACGATCTTTCGACCACCATTCATTTACTACGCTGAAACCACGTTCGGCGGCAGCATTTTTATTTATTTGCCAGATTCTTCTTCACATTTTTCAAAAAAATTAACCCAATGCAAGTCAACCCTCTTTATTTCACTTGCCACAACTTTACGCACTTCTCGCAGCAAACAATAATCATCGTATAATTCAGCCAGTGCGTTCCGAGGAACCCTAGGGTTCCGCAAGAATTCAGAAAAAAAATCAAAACACCTCTCTCTGGTCGAACGTTTTGACGCGGGCGTATCACGAGGCGCAGCTGAACTTAGTCGCCACCCACAACAGAACAATTTTACTATGCCGCCACCGCCAATATCTATTTGTGCGCGCTCACAAAGTCGAAATTGTTCACATAACATTTTTTGTATTTCTATTTTTATTTCCGCTTTCTATTTATCAAAAGCGTTGTGAGCCCGCAGTCCCTTTGATAAAAAGCCACATCTGAGAGAAGACACTATAGTTGTGAACAAGGGACTTTCGGGTCTAACTTCAAAACATAAAGTCGAAATTGTTTACACCGCATTTTTTGTATTTCTATTTTTATTTCGGCTTTTTATTTATCAAAGCCGTCGACTCGGGTATTTTTGAGAATGTTCGAGATCGAAGTTAGGACTATAAAAGTGACGATCGCGCCTCAACACTATCAGTAGCTCCAGTCCATCGCCTGAGGAAGGTGATACAAGCAAGAATTGGTCACTGATTCAAGCCAATTCACCGCGACTTCACCGGCACCGTGAACGCCTCCACCAGAAGCCCAACCAACCAACCCCGTGTTCTGCCGAACTTTTCAGTTCGGCAGTTCACACAATACACTAGGAAGTGAATCCAATTGCTTCTTTAGAAACAAATTCTTATTTATGAAAATAAATTAATTGCGTCTATTCAGATTTTCAAACTCAAACACGAAAATGTCCTCCAGACACCACCGCAGCAGCAGAGCTGCAAAAAACCCCTCAAAACACCACGAATACCCCTTCCCCCTGAAGTTCAAACTATCTTCGACCATCTCGAGCCTGACCGCACCAAATTCTCCAATGAATTCTATAAAATCTACCACGAGCACCTTAACACTCCCGAAAAACAAGAAGCCTCAGTCCTTTCCGAGAAAGAATTCCCTCGTTTACACCCACCAAACACAACACACACTTTCAAAAAAAACACTCTTACTCAACACCATCTCCTCAAACCTCTTCTAAACAAACCTCCTCAAAACAAACAACCGAAAGTAAACATACTTCATTTATATCTCCAACCATGTCTTACGTTTCCTCTGTAAGATCCAAATCGCCCAAACTCTTAATCTCCCGACAACCCTCCATCCCCGACGAGGATGATTTCACCCGGTGATCGTAACATCACCATCAACATCTTAAACTCCACCTAACCTAACCTAACCCCGACCAGCCAAAACTCTGATACCCACTCTCTCATTCGTCTGCAGGAATGTAGACGCAACGATCCCCCTAGAAGATTTCGAAGAAATTCTTCATGATCTACAAATTTCTTTCCTCAAAACTTGGCGAATCATCACCAAGTCCACCAACAAACCTACATCGATGTTTCGCATCGTCACACAATCCGAAACCCATTACCATCAGGCCCTCGCCTCCGACCTCTCATTTCATGGTTTCCCACATCAGTGCGAGCCATCCAACGTCAATCCACTGCCCCCAGTCCCTAAATATTGCAGTCGATGCACACAAACCGGACATTCCTCCGATTCTTGTCGGTCTAAACCGATATGCCCTTCTTGCGGTCAAACAGACCATTGCCCCAAGTCCGGAACTCCTACCTGCACAAATTACGGTGGTCCTCACCCTGCCTCCCACCCTCGCTGCCCCACGGGCTAACCACACCAAAAACCCCTCAAGAGATCGCTCCAGTCTCACTCGAAAAGCCACCAGTTCCCTTCGAACTCTCAACTGATTCTAAAATCTTAATAGAAGTCCTAACAGTCACCCTAATGAACGCCATTCCAACTCAAGGGACATCATAGCCGACACTCTTCGTCACCTAATTCCATCCATATATCGACACAACTGCTCTATTACAAACGCAGGCGTGCTCACTTTGCTTTCACTCCCATCAGGAGCGAAAGCAATTCAACTTTAATCCGCGAGCCCCATTCTACCCATCGGAGCTACAGGTTTTTCTGCGGTTTTCCTGTATTTACTTGACGATGACGATTTAACTACCTCACCGAGCACAATAAACACCAACTCCTCGAACTCGAAAAAAGTCAGCCGCCATCATCCCACAACTTCTATACACCTTTCTATGTCTCCTAGTCACTTTTCAAACAAATTCTAAATAAAAATTCTAAAATTCACAAAACCACTCACAATCCTTCTTATTAACTGTCGAGACATCGGAGACACCCAAATTCCCCAAAATTTTCAATAATTTCAAACACCCACCTCGCCTACTCTATCTGCAACGTAATGTGGTTCGTCTACTACATATCCGACCTTTACTAAGACACTTCTTAATTTCCCATCCTAGACACCTTTAAAACCACGTTTCTCACAAATCATCCAATTTTGATGCTAATCAAGCCTGCCTCTCTCTCCGGTTGATTTCTACCAAAATCCGCTCACCCAACCACAATTAAAATAAAAATTCTCAAAAATGTTTTCTCCTACACACTTCTCAAATATTCTATACACTTGACTGAATTGTTCAGTCACCACTTCAACGCAAGTCAAGCTCAATATTCGGCACACAAATCAACCAAAAAATATCCCCAACCCAGCCCTGCAGAGGAAATATATCCTATAACAGAGCCAAATCTCAAAATACCCAACCCCTAATAAAACAGTTATAAACCCTAACACAAATAAATCTCTCTTTCTCTCTCTCAACACTCATCAGTCGACGATTAGCGTTCGAAGCGATAAGTACCTACCTACTTACAAGCTTGCTAGCGAATTGCGAATTTTAAACGAAGTGTTTAATTATTGTTCTACTGCTGTATTCTGATTGTATCAGTTTTGTACATTTCTTCTTTGGACTAAACTCGTCTACGCAGTAACATTATTAATAAAGAAGAACGGAACGTTGGCTTAAAGACGTTAAACGTGTTGCAACAACATCTTCTAACGAAGCCGAATGTTCAAAAGCAGTACGCGCGGAGTATACAGCAATTACCGATCCAGACGATGATGCAACGACGTCAAGCTCCACGGTTTAAAAGTTGAAAAAAAGGAAGTATGATGAATCATACATCAGTTTCGGATTTATTGATTCCAACGGTTCACCTCTCTGCATATTATGTAGTAAACTGCTTCCTAATAGTTCCATGGCACCTGCCAAGTTGCGAAGACATTTGAAAACTGTACACCCCGAGTCTAAAGATAAGAATAAAGAAACTATGATGCTTGTAACCCAAACTATCAATGAAAAGGCCACGGAGGCATCATATTTAGTTAGCTATCGCATTGCACAAGCAGGTGAAGCACACACTATCGCCCATAATTTAATAAAGCCATGTGTATTAGACATATAAAATGTATCCTTGATGAAAAATGCAAAGCATCTTTCTACTGTGCCGCTATCAAACGATACTATTTAACGGCGAATTCATGATCTGGCAAGCTACGTCAAACAAGAACTAGTTACACGTCTACAAAAACACGATTCGTCTTGCAAATGGATGAGTCGACTGATGTCGCTGGTGTGGCTATCTTGCTGGTTATCGTGAGATATCCATATGAAAGTTCTTTCGAAGAAGACATGCTTATGTGTTCATCGCTGCCCACAAACACTACCGGAGAAGAAATCTTTAATAAAATAAATATATTTTTTAAGAAAATAATCCCAGTTGGAACGATTGCATTGACATTTGTACAGATGGGGCCAAGTCGATGATGGGTAAAACAGCAGAAGCAGTGTCACTAATAAAAAATAAAGCGCTTAATTGTAGTTCCAGCCATTGTATGCTGCATAGACAAGCACTTGCGATGAAGCAAATGCCGTCAAATTTAAAATTAGTTATGGATGAAGCGGTAAAAATAATTAATTTTATCAAAGCACTACCACTACAATCCCGATTGTTCTTATTATTGTGTGAAGATTATAGCAGCAAACATAAAACACTGCTGCTCCATACAGAAGTGCGATGGCTGTCTCGGGGTAAAACTTTAACAAGGCTAGAGCCGAGTTACAAATGTTTCTTTCAGATACTTCTTTTAATTTGAAAGAACGTTTGTATGATAAAACTTGTTTCGACTGTCTTTTATGGCGGATATCGTTCATAAACTGAAAGAATTAAATTTATCATTGCAAGGTAAACAAACAACAGTGTTCGTGGCCTGTAACCAAATAACTGCCTTCAAAAGAAAATTAGATTTTTGGATTATTTGCGTTGGTAAGAGGAAAATAGAAAGCTTTACGTCACTCAGTGAGTTTCTTAGCGATAACGAGTCAGAAATGTTTCATGATGATGTATTTGAAGATTTGATCCAATATCTCACTTCAATGCGCGCATATTTTGAGAAGTATTTTCCCGAAGAACAGAAAGAAACTAAATTCATGGATTCATTATCCTTTTTTACCCAACTTACAAAAGCCTGTAAGTATGCCAAACGAGATATATGAATCTCTTTTAGAAATGTCGTCAGATACAAGTATGGAGTCACTGTTCAAAACGACGCCTCTCATCGTTTTTTGGTGCAGAATTCGTGATGAATATCCAATGCTTGCCAAAATGGCTCTGAATATTCTTCTCCCGTTCCCAACAACATATTTGTGCGAAACAGGATTCTGAACCTATGCAGCCACAAAATACGGCAATAGAATGGACGCCGAACCTGATATGAGACTTCAACTGTCTTCTATCAAACCTGACATCAACCAGTTGATGGAATATAAAAAACAGTTTCATACCTCCCATTAGTTAGATTTCTTTCTTTTTTAATATCTTCTATTATTATACTTGTTATATAGTAATTTACTAAGCAAAGTAAGTAATAAGTAGTAACTGTTACATTGTACTTTTGTTATGCTTATTAATGAAGAATACATTTTTAAAAACAAATGTTTTATTTTATTGTAGGGTTCCGTCACCAAAAAAGTTTGAGAACCGCTGGTATAATGTATCCTCATTTATTGGCAAGTTTAAAGAGACACACAGATATTGAAGTTCGTTCCATTCAATTTCTTTGCCCATTGTTAAAATGTTCTTCTTCAAAAGTGTTTTGATCACTAACCGACAACTTCCTCAAACATTGATTCGCCGATTGACTGTAAAACTTGTCATTTTTTCGGTTGGTGATTTTAGATCGGAATTCGGTCATAATTGTGTGTAGTGCAGCACATGTAATAGTCACATTCCAGTTTTTTATAGAAATGTCAAAAATTTGGATTATATTATGAATAAAAATTAGTTCTGCACAGTCTTCTTCACCTTCATTAAGAAAATATTCCGTTAAAATCAGCCCATTCAAGAGAATTATATCTAACGCTGGAAGCAAAAAAAAGCCATCGTGTAGGCACATGGCGGAGTATGAACATGTATAATCGAAATCGAAGAATTCCTTAACAAACGCGGAAAATTCGCTGAAAATTTTCAATACCAACGGTTCCACATCAAACTGTAAAGCTTTTAATGCATATTTGTTACAATTGTGTAACATTTGGCACTTACAATTCGCCTTCATGAAATTTGGGTTTTCAATTTTAAGTTTTTGAAAAACTGAGTTACGATTCCTATAGTTGACGGAAGCATAATCTGCGGATAATGAAGATATGGATGCCCAGGATAAGCCGTTTTCCTGTAAAACTTTACAAAACTGTTTTAACAGCTTCTTGATCAGTCAAGTCAAGTAAAACTTGTTTCAAACCACAGTCACTGGAAACATTTTTAAATTCCCCTTATTGGAGAAATCTGTTATTGTTACAATATTGAATTGAATAATTGTGATGATGTAAACTCCATGATATACAGATGTAAATTCCGCGGCAAATCTTCTCTTGAAGGCTTTTTTACAAAATACTAGACAGTAATGCCATAGAAGACTTGCTTTGACAAATATATTATGTTTTTTACCTTCCGAATACACAACTAGAGCTCTTTTACTTTCGTATTTTACTGAAATATCGATTCTGCACACCTTACATTCAGCAGTAAGTATAATCATCTCGTTTTTTAAGCGAAGCACTAAACTGAGGATCGTTGAACCAGCTTCCATCAAAGCTTTTACGGTATTTAAGTTATTTTATTTTTAGGCGTAATCTCAGTTAAGCTTTCTCGAGAGCTTACTGAATCCGACATTATGCTTAATTTTTAGAATATAACAGCCACACAATACTCCCGTACGTACATACAGCGATTACAAACAAAACACGTTTGATTTTGGCCGATATTTCTACGCTATTACTCAACTAACGAACACGTACTAACAAAACATATCACACAATGCACGAGCCGCTCGTTTGCCGGGCGGGAGCCCGGCAGTGTTGTCACAATTAATATAATTTTATTAATTAATATTGTATTTTTTCATAGACTTAACAAAGGCATTCGACAAAGTGCGCTTGACAGACGTCCTACAAATTCTAACAAAAAGACAGTCCCCGTCCCAAATCACCAAACTAATTAAAAACTTAAACACTGGAAATGTGACAAAGATCAAGTCAGGAGAACAAACTACATCCAACATAAAAACACCAGGCGGAATTAGGCAGGGTGACAGTCTGAGCCCTTTCCTTTTCAACCTCCTGATGGATGAAATAATACAACAAGTCACATCCTTAGATTTGGGGTACAGAATGGGCCACTCAAAAATATCTATGATCTGCTATGCAGACGACGCAGCTATTATAGCAGAAACGGAGAACGATCTTCAGAGACAGGTGTTTAAATTCTATCAAGTCAGCCAACAACTCAACATGGCAATTTCAACATCAAAAACCAAAGCTATGACATTCTCCAGAGAACCTGTCAGGTGTAAAGCGGTTGTAGAGGATAAGCCAATCGAGCAACTCAATGTCTTTAAATATCTAGGCATGGACATCTGCAGCTACCACGATCCGGCGAAAGAAGTAAGAAGTCTCATAACTAAAGCAGCAGCTCTGTCAGGATGTCTTAGAGATGTGATATGGTCAAACCAGCACATGGGAACAGATAGCAAGATGAAGATCTATAAGACTTGCATCAGACCTATTATGACTTACGGAATAGAAGTACGAGAAGACACAAATAAAACAAAAAGTATGCTGCGCTCGGCCGAAATGAAAATCCTACGAACTATCCTAGGGAAGACCAGACGGGACAGGATAAGAAACACTGACATACGAGCTCAATGCAGCATAGTAGACATAGTCAGATGGGGCAGACAGAGGCGAAGAGAATGGTACGCGCACGTACGAAGAATGGACGAAAACAGATTACCGAGAATAATGATGGAAAGCAAGCCACACGGAAATCGCCCACCAGGAAGACCCCCAAAAAAGTGGCAGGAAAGCTGGCAGTCCACCTCGCAAGAAACCATCCAGAGACGGCTTCAGCAAGCAACAGACCAATAGGTCTATTTAAAAGAAGAAGAAGAAGATGTATTTTTTACAAGCAAATACATTTTTAAAAATGCTGCGACTGCTATTTTTGTTAAATTTCCGGGAACATTTAAATGCGTTCCGGGAGCCGGGAGATTTTTAAAAATAACTGTAAAGCAGGTAATGCAAATGAGGAAGAGTCAACATCGTAGTGTTTTGTGTTAAAAAAAACGAAGGTAAGAATTTAATGTTTTATACAATTACCTTTACCTAGATATTAATTGTAATGTTGGAAAAATATTTTAACAGGTATGTTAGGTATTAGGTATAATGGATGGTATGAATAATACCAGAGTATAAACTCCGAGTATGTTTTCATGAGCATGAGCATAAAGTATGAGTTTGTACTCCATTTCATATGAATAAAAATATTTTAATTTGATGAGTTTCTTCTCCTAATACATAAAGTAGATACTCACTATTTAATTTCCAAACTTGTTCAAATTCAAAAAATTGTTTGCAAACAATTCCTGTTCGATAGCAGGTTTTCGGCATATGTCTTCATTTGTTATTAGTGCCTATTTGCGAAGCAATCAATCAACGTATTAGTACAATGAGTGAAAGCAGTGAAGATGAAGAGTGTAATAAAAGTTGTGAATCGCAAATGGGATTTGTGCATATGCTTCGTGATTTTCCCATACTTTTATCGAAGTCACAAACACCATCTGTCCGACTTTCAAAATCGAAAGCACTCGAAGCGATGAGAAAACTATGGGAGCTTAATTTTGGTTTACAAATAACGGCAAGTCAAATCTACAAAAAAATTAACAACATGAAATACAGACTCAAGAAAAAGACTGATATTAATAGAACTGGAAATAAGAAAATCATTTTGCAAGATTGGGAAAAGATTTTGTTGGAAATTATGGAAGGCGACACAAATCCAGTTGTTACAAAGATTCCAGGTAATGTAATATTTATAAGTAATAATAGAAATAAGGCAACCAAACTATATTTCATCCACAAAGTTATCTACACATTTTTAACTTTAAATTGGAAATAATCAAATTTAAATTGGGATAAATCCCAATTCGAATGCGATAAGTCCCAATTTGAAGTTGAAAAGGAGATTTAAAAAACATAATTTTGTTAAAACCAAGGTTACCTATTAATAATTGCTTGCATATACTTGATATTTTATTTTTTATTACTTCAATTTAAACTTTAATTTCAGGAGCATTATCTGTCGGCACACAACAAACAGACGCAACACAAGGCAGTAGTTATGAAGATAAAATTCGCAGACATTCAACTTCTACTTCTAAAACGTATACGACGAATGATGATGCTGCTAGTGAAGTACATCCACCTAAAAAAAAGAAACATAATGGAAGTAGTTCTCTTGAAAAATAAGAAACAAACCTTACTAAACAACTTTCAAATACCGAACTACAAAGACTAGTTTTGCTGAAACAACAAGAGTTTTGGAAATGAAGGAGGAAAAACTGAAGAGAGAGTTAAATCCAGATTTCATTGAACAATCTACTTCAAACAATAGTACTATCGTTGACAGTAAAAATAGTAAAACTTACATTAATTTATAATATTTAAAGATTTTTTTGAATAGTTGCAAAATAAAACACGTAAGTTGTGACAAAAAATGTTAAAATCATTAATATGTTTTGTATTCTGACTTTTTCTTACCTTAAGCACAGCCCTTAAGGTAGAGCAAGAATGATTTCTGCTAATGCAAATCGCCTCCGTTGCCCGCTTTGTCTAATATTATCGTCAACTTCATCTTGTACCGGGTACGGAACCGGAATATCTTGTATTAGGGGCTGCATTGGATCGAGCTCATCATTTAAATATGTTGCAACATTATGTAACATAAAACAGCATATAACAAGTTTTGGAACTTTTTCTATCGACACCCGAATTTTATATTGAAGCATCGGAAATCGTTGTTTTAGTTGCCCAAAACATCTTTCAATTATTACACGCTCCTTTGTAAATAAATTGTTATAAGCATGTTCTATCGGGGTATTAGGATTTCTAAAGGGTACCATTAACCACGGTGCTATGCCATAACCTTCATCTCCTAAAAGTAATGCATTTGACCTCTTAAACTCAATCCTTGCAATGTCGTAAATTTGTGAGTTGTTCCATATCCGTGAATCATGGACAGATCCTGGCCATGATGCGTCTACGCTTGTAAACCACTCATCTGCATTACAAGTGGCTTGAACATTGATGCTGTGATATCCCTTGCGATTAATATATTCATCACCATGAAGAGGTGGTTTTTTTATTCTTATGTGGGTACAATCAATTACACCCACTGCACATGGAAAACTGTACTTTGTTTGCCATCTTTCTTTAGCTTTTATTACATCCGCCGCAGTGCGAGGGAATTTTATCCACTGTTCGCATTTTTCTAGCATCTGGTCAGCAACTTGCGTCACAACTTTACAGACAGAAATTTAGTAAACACCAATATCTTTTCCTACTCCTGTCTGAAACCCCGGATCACCCACATACCTCAAAAATATTTTCATTTTATCAGTGTTACATATAGCACCACCTCTTGTTTCTTCTGATTCTACACCCAAAAAGTTAGTAGATAGCCACTCGACATTTTCTTTACTAAATCGATATAATGATTTAAAATCACGATCACACGTACTTCTTCTAGGTTTATAATATTTTTTTTAAACGCAAATTTAGCATGAACTCGGCCATAGCTCTGCCGCGATCAAACTAAAGTCTGGTTACTATTAGACTCCAAAATTATGTAGTAGATTCTCATCCTAAAGAGCATAAACACAATTTTATTCATATGAAAAATGAGAATAATCTCACAACAAATTGTACATAAGAGTACCTACTCAAGTGGAGTATCTGCTTCTAGTTTTTATTCATACCACGTAGAGTATTTACTCCAAATTTTTAAGTATAAACTAAATGCTCATTTTTATTCATATGACCCATTAGGTTTTATAAATGTTAGCTTCGTTTTTAAAATTAATTTTATAGTGGCATATACTGGAACAGATTAATATGATAAAATGATGAACCAGTAGTGGCCACCTATGTTTAAAAGATCAAGAAAAAAGGATTTAATAAAAAAAATTTTTAGAAAAATTATAGGTATTCTTCAATTCGTGGTGGTATGAAAGTTCTTCCAGCAAGCAAATTGTATAATATCCCTACAACAACCTTACGAAATAAGTGGGGAAGCACCTGGAACTACAGGAAAATAGGCCTAGATCCAGTTTTTGGATAAGAAATTTATAAAAAATAGTGCACGAATGGGATTTCCTATTACGAAGGATAACTTAGTATCGTCTGTTAAAAAGCTAGTTGAAGAAGCAAACATTAAACATCCATTCAAACACAATATACCCGGCCGAAAATGGTTTGAAGGTTTTTTAAGGAGAAACCCAGATATTTCTCAAAGGCAATCTGAGTATATTAATAAAGCAAGATCATTGATAACTGAGGATAATATAAGACAATGGTTTAAAGAAGTAAGTGAGATCCTTGGCGATCAAAAGATGATTCTAGAAGATCCTAAAAGAATATGAAACATGGATGAAACCGCTGTGTATTTGTGTCCAAAAGGAAACCTAATTCTTGCTGAAAAAGCAAAGATGTCTAAGGAACTTCATCCAATTCAGGCAAAGAAAATATATCCACTTTATTTACAGTGAATGCCCTAGGAGAAATGACACCTCCTCTCTCTATTTTAAAAAAAGTCCTAGTGGCTGGATGACGTCAGACTGTTTTTTTAACACTTTGCTAACGTATTTATTCCGTATTTAAAAACAACGCAGAATTTCCTATTGTAGTCTTTCTGGTTGTAGTCTTTCTGGATGGTAATGGCCCTCACCATATGAAAATAACATTATCTTAGTTTATCTATATCCTAATTGTACCCATATATTGCAACCACCTGATGCGGCATTTTTTGCACCATTGAAACAAAAATGGAAAAAGCCGTTTTCCAATATAAATTTTGAACTAATGGACAGGAAGTAAGCAAAAAAAATGTACCCAGATTTTTAAATGAAATAATTTCTGAAAATTCGTTTAAAAGAGCACATGGTTTCAGAATAACAGGTATTTACTCCTTTTTCGCCACATAATGTAAATTACTCAAAATGTACATTGAAATCTCCGATTGGCATTTTACAATGCAACTTTAGCAACGTTGAACAGCGCGCCAACCATATTCAAATAATTTAGAGTACTTAGAATCAAAAATCACTGTAAATACCTTAAAAGGCTTTAAAAATAACGAATACTTTGTTGAAAATGAAGGATTATACCATACCTGGTCATTAATTAGAGAAGATAATGTACAAGAATTGCTCACATCCCAAAAATCTCTATTTGTATCACAAAACGTAAGTTTGGAATTAGGTACTGAATTGTTGGTATTCGATTTCCCAGAATTTGATAGTACATTATTTAATAATATAACTGCCATGGAATAAGAACAAAAAGAACAAGATGCTGAAGCAAATTGTAGCAAGGAAGTATCTATTGTTCCTTATGCTTGTTCTATTTCTTCCCGTTCAAATGAACTGCTAACATCAACTCCCAATACTCAGACAATTTTTTTGACTTTATCTAATGACCTGCCAACATCTTCTACGGCTTTACAGAAGAATTTTGAAACAGAAAAAACGAAAAGAAAATTAATAGACGTATTAAACGAAATAATTATCAATCCCACAGAAAATATTCCAAATAAGAAAAAAAGCAAAAAAGACAATACTACCCAGTGTAATGAGGAGCGACAAGTGGAGAGTAATAGTAGAAATAAAAGAAAAATACAAAGAAGATATTAACAAGAAAAAACAGAAAGGAATTAAAAGAAAGAAAACGTTAAAAAAGTTTTAAGTAACGAAACTAGAGAGCAGAAAAATAAATGAAGGAAAAATAAGGAAAAAGAAAATATAGCTAATCCTAAAAATCAGGAGGAACCATAGAGGAATGAAATGTTACAGAAGATATGTGGGTTCTTGTGAAATTTTTTGCTGAAGGTAACACACAACTAAAAATTTTTATTGGAAAAGTAACCAAATACAGACCCGCACAGAATCACTACGAAGCCACATTTTTAATAAAAAACACCACAAATGGACACAATTATGTTTTGCCCGACATTCCGAATATTTGTTCATTTCAATTTGGAGACATATTGGATCAGGTGTTTCCTTTAGAAGGGTCTTTGGGTGAAAAAGGTCCACGAAATATAATTCAGTTTCCTATAGATCAAACCATGTTTAAGGAATAACGTGTTTTATAGTTTAGTAACTTTTATATTTTTATTGCACATTTGTAGAAAAATAAATTCTTTTTACTTAAGCACAAATAAGTTTTTGTACTTCCGTTACTAAAACCGCATTTTCAACATTGGTTTGACATGCACAAAACGACTCTTTAAACACTAGTGTTTAAAATGCGAAAAGTCACATCTCGTTTATCTTTTGTTTTTTAAACGTCAAATCAAGTGTATCGTTTGTATGTTAAATTTTATGTTCCGTGATAATTTTGTTGTTCTGTGTCATTTGATTTCTCAGTCAGCGAGTCAGCCATCGTCCGTAATGTTATGAATATAATTAAAATATAATAAAAAAATTTCCTTCCTGCGGGCGAAGAAAGAGTATAGTAAGCACCTCATGTTAAAAACGTCTTTAGTCACTCGTTTCACAAGGCACTCGTTCCTCTTTGCTCCACTCGTGCCTAGTAAAACTCGTGACTAAAGTAACCTTTTTGAGACTTGGTACTTAATATACTATTTTTCTATTGAAATTGTCAGTATATATAAGACATTTTTTACATATGGCCAAAACTGGAACAAAAATGGCCACTTCAGATCCAAAGTGCCCAGAACTGGTACATATGGACTTTTTTGAAAAGTTATATTAATAAAAATAAAATTAAAACGTTAGCAACATTTTTTTAACAACCGTATACTTAATAATCAAGGTATGCGATAATCCTAATTAATTAAAAAAATAGTAAGTAGGCTAATTGTAACTTGAATTCAAAATAGAAAAATTTCTTGAGGTGGCGAAAACTGTTGTGTCTACCCTACGAACAATTTTTTGCTCTACAATCGAAGGACAAAACGAGCAAGCAGCAAAAAAACACTCCTGACATTTAAGAAATTGGCCATTATAGCTTTAGTGAAAGTACCTAGTGACAGTATGAAATATGGTTCCAGCAGGATGGTGTACCAACACATTAAGAAGTCAATGTCCTGGAATATCTCCACACAACCTTTCCAAATCGCTGGATAAGGAGACGTGATTATTTAGAATTGCCTGCATGATCAACTGATCTCACGCTGTTAGAATTCTTCCTACGGGTATATGTAAAAAATACTATCTACAAAAACCAACCCGCGATGTAGCTGACTAAAGAAGAATAACTCTTGCGATTAGGTCCATCACTCCACAGATATTAACTAACGTCAAAAGACATTTCTATTTACGTCTAGGACGCTGCCAAGATGTTAGAGGCGTGCATTTTGAAGATCTGCTGTAAAAAGTAGGGTCTACAAAAACAAGACCCGACGGTGTAACTGACTTAAGAAGAACTCTTGTGATTTGGTCGATCACACCGCAGAGGTTAACAAATGGCTACAGTGCTGCCAATATGTTGAAGGCGTGCATTTTGAACATCTGCTGTGTTTATAATGGCATTTTATTACATTATCGTTACGAAATGGCATTATTTATTCAGTATCTAGCCATGTAATCGTATAATTTTCAGAAGTTAATGTTGATGAGTGGTGAGAAGAATGATTGGAGAGTTCTGATTGATAATTTTGAGGTGAAGTTAAGGTTGATGAATGGTAAGTGGATTGATTAGAGAGGTCTGCTTGATAATTCTGAGGAGACGTAAAGGTTGATTTGTGGCAAAACATGTAAATTTGAGTGTAGTCTATATCGTTTACATTTTTATATTGAATGGTTCAGCCGTTTTAGTCAGCTAATTATTTTTATAAATTCATTGAAGAAAATTCGTGAGTATTGGATTTATTAGTTACTATTTCTGCAGATCGCTTTGATTTTTCTCACGAATCTTGAATAAATTACCTATTCGAGCAATATGATTTCTAGTTTCGAAAAATTTTGTATTGGGTTTGTAGAATGAATTAGTGAACTGCGAATTGATTCATTGAATTTTGAAGAGTCTATAATAAATACTTACATCCCAATTTTTTGTCAATTGGTTTCTAATTAGGTGTTCTTTGTAATAGTTGAATACTTTTTTTTGGGATC
The DNA here is from genome assembly GCA_963921935.1 of Galeruca laticollis. NCBI lineage: Eukaryota > Metazoa > Arthropoda > Insecta > Coleoptera > Chrysomelidae > Galeruca > Galeruca laticollis. The sequence continues at coordinate 169,479,931 of OY998175.1, forward strand.
TTCGATTCAGAATCGTGAAATATATACAAGAACAAGAAAACTTTTTATTCAGTTAAACCTCAAATTTTTGGTAGTAAAATTATGTAGCCTATTCAAATGTCATTATATGTCTCCTATATTAACATTTGTTTGCAAAAGTACAGTTTACTTAGTAAAAAAATATTCGTGGATGGTTAAAAAAAATTCCGTGGCTAACTTCACACGGGTAACTATATCAGTAGCTGAAATAGACAAATAGACACTGCAGTTTGGTCTACAGGGGAAAGAATGTATAAGTGCATCGAAAGCGATGGACGGCAATTTGTACATTTAGGACGCCATTAATAGAGTGTAGTAATTAATTAAAATTTGTTTCTCAAGTTCCATTACTGGCTTTGGTGTTTTTCACTATTTTACTATAGGTTCTGAAGATACCTCGTAGCCAGCGGCCTAATTGCTTCTTTTATTGATATCTCCGAGTAGAAAATAGATAGGAAGTTGTGGTTCGCACTGACTTTTTAAACGGTTTTAAACGAGACCTAGTTTGTTTAAATCCGTCGACCCATACTGGAGTTATTGCCAAGTAAAAAAAAGCATATTGACGATCCCCCACCACTACATTTTATAAAATACCTTAAACAAAAAATTTCTCAAATTTTCCGGTGTTTACGAAGGCATTATTAAAAATATATCATTACTTGCAGGAGTTTTTAATAAACTTGTTTAAATTATTACCTTTTCTTATCTCAAAGGTGAGATATATAGTCTCCATATGCGCTGGGGAATAAATTACTATTGCTTTAAAACTAAATTAAATTTAAAATAGCTTAGGTTTTCATTTGGCAGATGTTTTTCTTAAATATTACTATATACCTACTACTACTTAAAATTATCGCTTAAAACTAATTTTTTTATAAAGTTATAAGTTTCAACTTCCTATTTGCCTTTCAAATTTTCTTGAAGATCAGATATTTTACGCTACAATGTTTGTACAAAAAAGTTACATGTTCAACTAAGGTCGTCCAAAATATTGACACAGTAAATACACACTCATCGAACGTACTTTCTTTTGCATTTTTAATTATTTGTTTAAAATTTACCAACCTAAAGATACATGCGAGTTTCCAAAACCAGCTAATGTTCTGCTCCAATGTTCTGCCTGACCCTGTATAATAGCAGCTACGGACATCATAGGTTTTTCCTTTTTAATCATGTTTTTCAGTTTATATTACACTTTTCACAACACAATGCACCTAATGGTTCACATATATTGGTTATCAACTTCTATCACTATACATACTATATTGCAACTGTATATTAATAAGTACTGGTATGAGTTTTATCAGAGATTTATAATATTTTTTTATTATTTATGATTATTTCTGGGGCTCTATATAGAAATAGACAAATTAATAATAAAACTATTATAATTCTATATTTAAACAAACAATTATTAAGGCTATTCTATTCAAAAACTGACTTCAATTCTTCTTGATTTTTCCAACGTTTCTTTTCTTTTGGACTAGGTATTTTTATATATCAAAATTATTATAATGGAAAATATAAGTATTGGTTGTATTATAATATTTTGCTTGACTTCGCCATTACAACAATATAGGGTTAGGTGTTGTATGGGGTATTTAAAAAATTGTAACGAATTTTCCATAAAAATCATAACAAGTTCAATACCCTATACAATGTAAAAGAAATTCAAGAATGAAGATCTGTTGCGGCCAAAGCATTCGAGTAGTAGTCAAAATTCAGGAAAATTATTTATTTCGTTAATATTCATTGAATCTGATACGGAGTGAATCAAAATACAAATACATTATTTTCTCATTTTTTTCAAATGGATTACCCTGTATTTTATGTGAGTAAGGTAATGGTACCAGTCATTGACAATTCACCAATTATTGACAGTCATTTTTTTATTCCTTAAAATAAGGCTAAGAATGGCAAATTATTAAATTTAATAGTTGCTGTGATAAATATAAGACATCTGACAACATTGCGCCACCTTTGATGAAAATCAGCTGATGTCTTCCTGCATAAAAAAATGTTTTAATTGTGCATGTGCATTTTCTAAGCAGTATTTTAAGTGATTATCGAAGGTAAGTGAACGAGGAGAAATATTTTGTGTCTTTATAAATAATGATAGTCTTAGGGTTAGATGCCAATTAATGTAATATTTGTTAAAATCTGTCTATATTTTTTACCGGTTAGAGTGCTTATAATCCTTGTTGTTCCAGTAATTGACATCATGTCAATTACTGGTTCATTTGAAAAAAGATATCTAGCCTTTAAAATGATGCGGATAATATGGAGATAACCTCAATTTTAACTATATACTATAACTGGGGCCAATTATTGACATGGATGTCAATAACTGGTTACTCTATACTGTCAATAACGGGAACATTTTTATTCACATAATGGTGCCACAGAAAAACTACACACAAGACCAAATGAATGCAGCTTGTGATGCTGTAAAAAAGGATGTTCAGTGACTGCTGCCTCAAAACTATATGGAGTCCCTAGAATCACCTTGTTGTACAAATCATCAAGAAAACTACCACTTACTTGTTCAATGGCCCCTAGCACTATCTTAACAAAAGATGAGGTGTTCATTTTGAAAAAGTGGATTTTATCATTGGCTAAAGTGCACCAGCCAGTTAATAAGGAGCAACTAATAGATATTATTCAACCTTAGAGTAATAATATACAATAGAGAGGGCTATTCATTCATAAATATGTTTATTTTTGCGGCCAACAATCCTAATCGCCAGTAGTAAAATAAAGAATGAATTACTAAAAGTGGGGATGTTATTGTGGATACATGGCCTTGGTAATTTCGGCTGTTTTTCTGACAAACTTGGCACTAAGGAACCATGATAATCCAAAAACATTATATTAATTAACATAAGTTACTAAAAATCTTTAAAAACATATCAAAACAAAAGAACTACATTTTTACTCTCTACTCATAATAAAAAAAACACAGTTGACATTATTTACTACAAATACCACAGCTCAATCGAAATTATCATTGGGTACACTCTGACAATATTTGCATATCTCTTTATACAAGGGCAAAACTACTGAATAGGTTACCCCAGACATGTAAAGCAGGTACCGAAATTTTGAGCAATGTTGCCACTTTTAGTTACAACAGATAATTGTTTAAAATTGAAGTCACAGTGGATAAAGGTGTCATGTAACATTTTTAAAAAAAATAACCTTTTAGTTCTAATACATTAATAAAGTACCATTTATTATTTTAGAATGTTTATTTTGTGTTGTTGTAATGAAGTTTCAAAACATGAAAGTGTCATGTCCCCTTAAAAGATCATATTTCGGTGGATAAAGGTGGTATGGTTATTTAACACCTTTAACCACTAAAAACATAAATAGTCTGATTGCCTCTACTGGACATGACACTTGACAAACAGATATTATTGAGGTTACGTTATTACTAGTTAGATTTGTGGAGTGGTTTTATTGAAAATATTGCGTTTTTGGGTGAGAAGATTCCTGTTTCTACAGTATGTCAAGAGGAAAGTATATATTGGAGAATTGAAGAAACAGAATGAGCTAAATACTGGAGAAATTGGCGAGAAAAAAATTGTTGCATTTTTGTATGTGCTTTTATCAATCCCAAGTCTTTGAAACATATTATGTGATTTAATGTTTGGTTTCAAGGACAAGAACGTAGGCCTAACACAAGCTATGCATTAAGGGAACATAATATTGCCTGTACCGAAGATGAAGTCACTAGTTTTCTCTGCAATAATGGTAATCCCTCAATAGATGAAGTGGTTGATATTTTTTTTTACAAATATCCCGTTATCGGTGGCAAATAATTTAAATCACAAAGATGAAACTTCGCCCACCGGCTTCCTCGCAGAAGTTGAAGAGGATCACAGCGGAGAAGATGATATATTGAGTGACAATACAGTGATGGTTCTGCGAGTTCCATAAATATTTTTGAGGAGCTCACTGAAGTTGAATTACAACTTACTGTGGTAGAAAAGCCGAATGAAAGTTCAAAAGAATTATTACATGTCACTGTGGATACTGAAGATCCTGTTTTTGTAGAACAAAAAAACCATATTAAGAAGAAAATATTTGAGACAGATGTAAACGTATCTAGAAAATGTGTTGGGCACCCCAACAAATGGAAAAGAAAAACGGCAGCAATATCACGAGAAAGAAGAAGAGTATATGTCTCAAACAAATGCCAAAATAAACGGTTTAAAGATTAAAACTTACTTTTCCGCATCTGTGGGATGCCCTGAACAATATTCTATCATAAAATTGGTCATTTGTATACACTTCGGGGGATGTATCGTACTAACAAACCCAAAAATAACCAAAAATATAGTATATCTGGATTTATAGGACCCGATGTACTCGCTCTAGTCAGCTAAAAATCAATAGGGTACATCCGTGGGGCACCTTGAAAAATATCCAATTATAAAATTGGTCACTTATATACACTCCGGAGTCTGTATCGTACTAACAAACTGAAAATTCTCCAAAAATGACAAAAATTTGGTACTCTAAGTACCATAGCACTCGTTATACTGGCTTTAGTGAGCTGAATATCAACATGGTTCATCTTTGAGACGCCTTGAATAATATCCAATCATAAAATTGGTCACTTGTATATACTCCAGAATGTTGTATCGTGCTAACAAAGTGAAATTTCTCATAAAATGACAAAAATGTCGTACTTATAGTATTATAGCACCAGTTGTACTGGCTCTGGTGAGCTGAAAATCAATAGGGTTCATCTGTAAGATGTTCTGAATAATATTCAATCATAAAATTGGTGACTTGTTGCACTTCGGAGGCTATATTGTGCTAACAAACTGAAATTTCTCAAAAAATAACAAAAATGTCTTACTTCAAGTACCATAGCACTCGCTGTATTGGCTCTGGTGAGATTAAAATCAATAGGGTTCATCTGTGAGATGTCCTGAACAATATTCAATCATAAAATTGGTGACTTGTTGCACTCCGGAGGCTGTATCGTGCTAACAAGACATGTAACGAAAAGTGGCCGACGACAACGACATACAAACAGGATTTTTTTTCTAAAAACCATTTTTTCGTGTTGTTCTTGATGGAAAACGTGAAAATAACTCAAAAATTTTGTTCAAAATTCAGACTTTTTTTGGGGTAAACCAATACTTTTCTCGCAAATTAGATAGGTTGGGCGGAAAAGTAAATGGAATTAAAACAGGGACTTTTATGCAAGGAAAAATTTTAGATTGCAGTATGACAAAAATTATGATATAGAGGCGAGAGAAACTATTTTGAAGAAGTTTTAATCTTTAGATATCAATGCAAAAAATTCACTACTATTCAATAAGAAAAACACAGCTGTATGCAGGGATGTATTTTGTGCTTTGTACCAATTCATTTGGAAAAAGGTAGAACTAATCCAAAGGAAGCTGAAAAGTGGTCTGTCAGCTCCTACACCAGATAAAAGAGGACATCATTCTAATAGACCACATAAAATAAATGAAGATGTCCTACAATGCATTACTTAACATATAGGAAGGTTTCCTGCTGAACCGTCCTTACTCCAATAAAATTCCCATAAAATGAATTTGTCACCTATTCTCAATATCCAAATGTATAAACTATATATTGAGGATTGTGAGGAAAGAAACCTTGACGACCGCTTCATGGTTCAGTTCATATAGCAACATATTTTCTACCAATTTCAATTTCTCGTTCCGTCATCCTATGTAGCCTATGTGATGCTGGCCAAAACACTGCTGACCACATGGAAACTTACAAGAGAACTTTTGAAGCCCACAGAAGCTATACAGAAAAAGCCTTAGCAGATAGTACTAAGTACTATTTGACTATGGATTTATGCAGCAGACAGTGCCACTTCCAAAATTAACGACTTCAAAGGCCTTTTATTTGAGGTGGCTGTGGTTGTATGATTATGGTGTTCACTGTGTAACTTCTAAAGGATCAAAAGCCTTCTTTTTCAACTGGACAGAAGATGTGGCCAATAGAGGCAATATCGAAATATATTTGTTTATATAAACTCTGTCTATTAGCTAAAGAGACCTATGATGAAATTGATCATCTGATTATTTAGTCAGATTTATGCGCGGGTCAAAATAAAAATTCCAATATCATCTGCCTTTATCAAATGCTCATTTTAAACGGGCTATTTAAGATGATTGATCATAAGTTTCCTGAAGTAGGACACAGTTAACATGACTCAGATAGAGAAGATGATGCGAAAAAATGAAAATATTTATGTTCCCGAACAATATCGAGATATTATAAAATCTGCGAGCCCAAAAAATAGTGTAAATACAAATATGGAAAACTATTTTTATGATTTTAGTGAACTGCCGTCAAAGCTACATTTATTTCACAAAAAAGCTACACTTTAGGGGACAAGGTTAATTTCAGGGATAATATTAAATGTACAAGGGTTGATACATATGGCAGTTTTCTGTACAAAGACAGTTTGGATCATGGTACCCCTTTCCTTAAAGTTTATATTTAAAAAAAAGGAAGCAGACTAGTTACACCCTATGAAGTATCTGTCATCGGGTTTTCGGAAAAAAGGAGGAATAACGGCTGATAAACTGCAAAACCTACGTGATCAAATTAAATTTGTAAAGGAAGAATATAGATGGTTTTACGAGCGTATTGTCGCTGAAAACGAGTTAAATCCGAAGAAAAAAAGGAAGATAACGTAATTTTAAGGAAACTAAGTAGTTTTTGTAATTTTTTTAGTGAAATACATTATTTTTGGACATAACACTTTCTTAAACCTTTTCACAAATATGTTTGACTTAGCTTCTATGAATAAAGGTGTCATGTACATTCAACCAGCTTTTTTCCTATACTATAAAACACAAGTACTTACGAATGATAAAAGTAAATATCTACAGCTACTAAATCATTATTGCTTAATTAAAAGAAAAAATATATTATAAAAGTTCCATTTGATAAGACATATCAATATTTGAGTGAATGAAAACGACGAATACTCAGTGTGTATTAATTTATTACTTTTAGGCTAAGCGCTTTCGGCTGTTAAGCCATTATCAAAGCCGTCGTCATTTAAAAAGTAATTGTCAAAGACATCAAGCCGATCAAATACAAGAATCAATACTCAAGATCTATCCAACCATCGTTATGATTGAGTCATTCTAATAAAAACTTTAAATACCCTATTATAAGGGTGTAAAATTATATTCATAAGATGTAAATACACTCAAAATTAAAAAACTGAATTAAAACCATATCAATATTTCTCCAAATAATAAATTTGTTACATGACACCTTTATCCACTCGTGTCTTCAATTTATATAACAATATGCCTTTATTAAATAAAATTCAAGTAGTTTTAATTATTTTTAAAAGCAGCGACTTAAATGAAAAAATTAGTATGACTTTTTTTTTATTTCCATAACTTTTTAACAAATTTAAAATTAAACTTCTAATTTCATTTTTCCTGCAACTAATGAGAATTTGTAAATAATGGCAAATCGGTAGAAATGTCCTCAAGTGAGCTTAGAAAGTTATTCAATGTTAGAGGCATCAAAAAGTCAAGACAAACATATCTATTTTATGCATTAATCTGAGTGTTCAACTATTATTAAAAGAATGTAAATGTCCAAATCCATTTACAGATGATCACCCGGGTCAGAAATGGTTCCAATCATTCCTAAATGCCACCATAGTATTAGTAACAGAATTTCCCAAAATCTGACACCTACTCGAGAAAATGTAACTGAGGTACAAATTCGACGCTGGTTTTAAGAAGTTGTAACCTATTCAAAATCAAAAAACATTCTTGGAATAACTGAACCAAGGTTTATAACTCTGACGAAAGTGAATTTTTCCTCCAACCTAAAGAAGGCAGAGTGTTAGCTAAAAAAGATGACAAGAATGTTTACAATGCTGGAACTAATAATGAAAAGTTGACAGTTTTGGTTACTGCCAATGGTGCTGGACAATTTGCGCCGCCCATGGTGGTTTTTAAATGAGCGTATCCCAATCCATATAGCACACATTATTAACAAACAATGGGGTATTGGGCAATCAGATAGTGGTTGGATGTGTGTTAGTACTTTTTTGAATACATTTCAAACGTTTTTGTGCCGTGGCTGGATGAAAATAAAATTAAAAAGCCAATTATAATTTTTATTGACTGAATTTTCTTTTAAAAAACGATATAGAAATAATTGCCCTTTACCCAAATTCTACCCACTTAATCCAACCACTGGACGTGGCCGTATTCAAGCTCTTAAAGCGTTTTTGGAAAACAAATGTGAGGAGCTGGCACATTGAAAATCACCGCTATAGACTGCGAAAGGAACACTTCAATTTGAAAAATCTGTAAATAGCATTAGACCGGAAACTTTAAAAAATGGCTTTAGAGCTTGTCTTCTCGTCCCACTCAATATTGTGTGTGTGTGGTTGTGATATTGACTAAGGATCCTAATGGTTCCATTAACCTAACCTATTATTTGACTTATCATCATTCTTCCATACATTGATAGTTTTTACATCAAATTAATACAATAAATCGAAATACATATATTTTATAATATAAGCTACTCAAATCCTCATTTTATTTTTATTTTGGTCTTTATTTAGTTTCTCTTTTTATTTTTCACTTCTGCTTTTTTGTTTTTTATTCTTTCTTTTAATTTCTTATTCTTTTTTTGTCTTTATTTAGTTTCTCTTTTTGTTTTTTATATTAACATTTTTTTATAATAAAATACTTGAATTCTTAAATCCAAATTGCGAATATGTTGATAAATGAATTTATAAAGTTCCATATTGTTTGAGGTTATTAATTCATATATATTTATTGGTCATTCTAAGGATTTATATTTATTAATCATATTCATAAACTGATCAATAATTCTCTGATTCAGTTCACATCCTAATATTTTGTGTTCTACTGTGCCATGTTCACCACATTCGCAATTTGGGGAATCTATGATATTTATGTTCCATAAAAGAAATGGAACCAATGTATGATTAAATCAAATTCTAAATATAGTTCTTATCAAATATTTTGACAAGTTTAGCCCACAGAACCATGGTGTTGATGTTAATGTTGGTTTGATTTCCTTATAAAATAAACCTTTGTTGGAATCTCTGTATTTCACTATCGATTTAGATATACTTTTATTTTTTAATATCAGGAAAAGATTTAAACTAAGTGGATAATTTACAGTCTGATTATTTTGTAGTGGTTCTTTGTATGTCTACGTTTTCATTCTGGATTATTCCGCAGTGACCTTTAACCCAAACAAATTTAACTTGTTTATCTTCCTGTTCTAGATCTATAACGGTATTTATTATTTAAGTATATAATTCAATTTATCTTGACTAGAGAGATGTTTAAGTTTTTGTAGTACACTTTTACAATTTGAGATTATTAGAATATGTTTTTTGTTACTCAATTTTGTTTTTACATAGGTTATGGCTTCTCGTATTGCTAATTCTTCTGCAGAGTAAATTGAAAAATGTTTTGGTAATTTTATTGATTCAGAATAATTTTCGATTGGATCCCCGAAAGCACAGGAAGCATCTATACCTTTTTTTGATGCATCGGTGAATATTAAATGATAATTAGGATGTTTATAGTTTATATCGGAAGTAAAAAGTAGATTTCTGAGGGCAGAGAGGTATAGAGAATAATCTCAATATTGATAATGTTACATTTTCCAAGATTTCTTCTGCTTCGAGATGTAGTAAATATACGGAAAGTGTGGCTGCAGGTTTAATGCGTATAGAAAAGTGCATCACAAAGGAAAAGTTGTATTCTTTTAAGTCTAGTTAGAGACTGACTGGATGGACAATATTGAAGACACTTCTCTTTTCAAATTGTGGCACACATTAAAAAAGGAAACAAAAGCAAACAGTATATAACCTGCAGGTATTCAAACCTTAAGGGAACAAACTCCCAGTCCTTCCCTCAAGACACCTCCAGTCAAACAAAATGATTATGAAGAAAAAACTAAAGAGGCTTCTAGGGAAAAGAATAATATTAGTTCTCAACCTGAATGTTCATATTGGCAATCAACCCCTTGTAATGCTAATAAAACAGCACAAAAAATGATTCCGTTCATTCATTTCCACCAATAGAAAATTCACCATCATTAAAAGAACCGAGCTGGTATTCAAAATTTGGTATGTTATTTTCATACTTCGTTATTGGTGAAAGTGGATTAAAAATCACGATGAATACACTCGCACTGAAATAAACGGATATATGTTGTTAAAATTAAACAGAATATTTCAGACAGACGAAAACCTCAATTTTATACCTTGGCTTTTTGGCAGCCAACCCTGCGAGTCTTTGTTTAGAGCTACTAGATCAATGACGTCTACATTTTCGACTAAAATAAATGTTTCTATTAAATATTTCATATCATGCATTGATAGAATTTTTTATGTAAATAGTGTCCTAACTGATCTCAAAGAAAAATTTGTGTTTCCCATGGAAATAAAAATTATTGGTATCAAATGGGGAACTTGAGGAAGAACTGCTAAATGTTGACCTTGATTTTATTATTGAAAATGCAATAATTGACACTTATAGGGACTCCGTTTTGCTAGGTATAATCCTCAATAAAGAAGCAGCATACTAACAATATCAAACTTCAAGCTAAAAATCCGCCCGATATATATATATATATATATATATATATATATATATATATATATATATATATATATATATATATATATATATAATGAGTATAATGGTTTCAGGTATTCCTTTAAAGCAAACTTGATCAATTGTTTAGCTATTATTTGGAAATATTTGGAGTAATGTTGGTATTTTCTTGCCATTTTTAAGATTTTTGGTATTAAGTTGGTAATTTTGGTTTTATTTGTCAAATGTGGCATTTTAGTGTACAACTTTTGGTCAGCGATTCACCTTTGGTGACAATGCACACAATAATATCTAGCCTTTATACTGTAACATATTTCTGGAAGGCCTTGGCTCTTAGTCTAGACTCTAGATCTAAAAGTAGCAAATACATAATTACTTTTTTGGCGCAAAAAAAATTTACCACGACTTTCTACCAGTCTATTAAGATGACTGTCCCTCCAAATAAGTAATCAATGAAAAACACAAAGTCAATATGTTACATAGTTTTTAATATTCGAAGTTTTACTAAAATGCCTCAATGAGCAACTAGTTTCGGCCTACAATGGCCATCTTCAGGCTACAAATAATGTTTGGGTTTAAGGAAGAAAACCTTTAATAATACACATATCTTACCTAAGTGAAAATAATTATTGGGGTAACACACATCCAAGTAACAGCCTGATAAAGGGAAGGATGTGAGAAAAGTAGCACATTTTATGGATAAAATTAAGGTGTACTAAGATAAACTTTATGACTCAGAATATGAGTTAAATTATCATTGTGACATATAGAAAAATTTGGAAAGGAAGTAGTAGAAAATAAAAAGAAACAGATAGTATTTGTAGGTGGAGGAAGAAAAATTTAACTATAGTTCCAATTTAAATGGTGTCATGATATAAAGGAAAAAAACATCTTTTTGTTTAACTAATAAATACGAACTCTTATTAAAAGAATAGAGTATGTAGGTGTTAGGAAAGGAAGAAGGGTTGGAAAATATGATCTCAAACTCCCTAAATAAGAAGGAACGAACAACCAAAAGGGGAGGGTCATTCATCAGACAATAGAACAGGTTATGGGAATAAGTGGACAGGAATGTAACAAACAGTAAAAATGTTGACTTTAGGAAAAAGGACAACTTTTCAGTCTGTTCACTGAAACTAAAACAAAATAAGAGCCAGTAAAACATGGCTAAAAATGCTATGTAATGCTGAAACAATATGATGCAGCCAATATAAATCCATAACACGAAGAAAAAAGAAATTAAATCACGAAAATATAGAGACATTCAACGGAATCACTTTTGACAGACGCACCAACAATGATATGAACCACAGACAATATGGAATATATATCCAGTAAGAACACAATTAGAGGAAGTATGTCAAATTTCAATGTTGATCCCTGAGAGGGAAAGTCAATAATCCTACAATTCTCTTTAACCTTCCAGTAGTCGCGAGTATCTGAGATATACATACAGATACTTTTTTCTCATATATTTCAAACACCTACTTAGCGGTGGGGATGTGCTCTCGTCTACCTACCTGCTCGAGGGAAGTTTTGAGGTTAGTATTGGTGCAAACTTTGTAGAGTGAACAGTTTGTAAAAAAGTGCCATTTGTATTTGAGAGATACACTGCGATCATTCATGTAAGTTTTGCTGATTTGCTTGTATATTTATTTAATTTATGTAAGCACAGTCCTTTTTGTTTCAAGTAGACCATCTGTTAATATTTTATACTTAGCTACTAAAAAACATGAAAAAAATAAACTTGTATCTGTGAGATACCCGCGAGCATTCTTGTCTGTTCTAAATTATTGTCATAACTATTAAGGGTTTTTGTTGTTTTTGCAGTGAATTATGGCTTCCAAGAGAATGTATAGCTTCAATAATGACGCAGACGTATTAGAGCTCCAACGACTCCTTCTTGAAGACGATGATGATGACGCAGTTGAAGACGTCTTAGAAGAAGATTATGATACTGCCTGTTCCGAAGCCATAGAAGAAAGAAAAGAGGATTCAGATAGTGAACAAGACGATACGGATGCAAGTATATCATCAGATGATGAAGATGAAAATTGTTATGTTGCTGTCAGAAAAAAGAACGGAAAAATCGTTGACAAATATTTATGGAAAAAAACACCCTATAACAGAAAAAGAAGATTAGAGAAGCAAAACATACTTGCACGTCTTCCAGGAGTTACTGGCAACGCTCGCCAAGTTACAGGATGCTTTGAAGCGTGGAAGTGTCTATTCGATGACCATATTCTAAACCTCATAGTCACATACACGAATCAGCATATAATAAGTGTAAAACCCAATTTCAGCAGAAAAAGAGACGCACGTATTACTGATATGATTGAAATCCATGCATTTATAGGCCTATTTTACTTGGCTGGACTTTATAAAGGCGGCCGATTGAACTTAGAAGAGCTGTGGGACGCAATAGGAAACGGTGTTGAAATATTCAGATTGACGATGAGCTTAATTCGTTTTAGATTCCTGATGCGCTGTATCAGGTTCGATAACCGACAGTCTACAGATGTGAGAAAAAAAATTGATCGGTTAGCTGCCGTGCGAGAAATATTTGAGATGTTTGTTGAAAACAGTAAAACATCTTATTCACTAGGAGCTAATGCAACAATCGATGAAAAGCTGGAAGCATTTCGAGGCAGGTGTAACTTTATTCAATATATACCATCAAAACAGGCCAAGTACGGTATTAAGATCTTTGCGCTGGTTGATGCTAAAACATATTACACCAGTAATATGGAAATTTATGCTGGAACACAACTAGATGGCCCCTATTCTATCAGCAACAAAAGCGTTGATGTTGTAAAAAGGATGATCTTACCCATCCCATACACAACACTGGACGTAACATCACGATGGACAATTGGTTCAGCGATGTTTCATTACTCCAAGATTTAGCTATAAACCATAAGTTGTCCATGGTAGGAACATTAAAAAGAAACAAGTGGCAAATTCCAATACCGTTGAAAGTTTTGAAAGAACATCCTGTAAAATCAAGTATGTTTGGTTTCAGAAAAGAAGGAACAATAGTGTCCTACGTTCCCAAAAAAAAAAACGTGTTGTTCTAATTTCTAGTTTACACTTTGAGGACAAAATTGACGATACTACTGGGGATCATATGAAACCCGAAATAATTACTTTCTATAACGAAACCAAAGGAGGTGTCGACGTTGTAGATAAATTATGTTCCTCTTACAGTGTTGCCAGGAATACAAGACGTTGGCCGATGGTTGTATTTTTTTCGATGCTTAATGTGGGAGGAATAAACTCCCAAGTTATTCATATAGGGAACGGAAATGAAACAAAAAGTCGACGGAATTTTTTGCTAAAACTTGGTAACGAACTAATCAAACCACACCTCCGAAGACGTAGTACCTCCAACACTGGTCTACCTCGCGAGCTATCAACCAGACTCAAAGAAGTAGTCGGACAAAAAGAAGAAAAAGTGTAGCAACCAAATGATCAAAACAATGAGCAAAAACGTAAACGTTGTGTGCCATGCCAACGAGAAAAACGCACCAGGTTAACAAAACTCCAATGCTCCTCCTGCCAAAGACATCTTTGTCTCCAACACTCTAGTGTTGTTTGTCTAGACAATTGTGGAGTGCCTACCAAGAAAAGTAGACTAGAAGATTAAGATATGTGGATTAATGGCTCACAATACGCAACTTATGCAAATAACAGCAAATTATTTCATTTTTTATATATTTTAAGAATTATTGATTTATGTAATCATCTTTTTACTGAAAATACATATGTTAACGAATTTAATCATTGCTCTCTATTATTTACTAGCACACAAAATTTACCGTTTTAAAAACTGGAATTGTATTTCAATAATAAAAGTTATTTATCCGTTGGATACATCCACGACCATTTTTGTTGAGCAGCACCCGCGATTACTGGAAGGTTAAATATGGAGCCAAATAAAATCGTAGAAAAGTTTAGTAACAAGGTAGATTGAGGTTGATGGAAAGTGCAACAACTATAAACGTATGCCACCCCTAAAATTAAAGAAACGAATAAAATTATGGTAGAAATTATCGTAAACAAAATTTACTCTGTAAAAAAGAGAAGAAGACTAATTAATAAACTAAATGTATTTGTTTAGTCAAAAGATAAAAAAGAAGATTATGACAGTAGTATATAACCTTTGGATGATTGAATAATAGTAAACAAAATTGTTTCTACAGTAAATTACATAAAGTTGGTGAAATATTATTAACGGCGATGTTAACAATAACAAAATTGACAATATTAAAACTAACTATAAACAAAGGAACACAATTATCAATCAAAATGGGAGACTGAGGAAGATGTATGGATCTCTTGATCTTAGTTGTTCATTAAGACAAATAACATTGTTATCAGAATTAATCTAGTTAATCTCAAAAATCTCGAGTAAATTCATCCCAGGACCTTTGAAGCACTTATGTAATCTACACGCATCTGATAGAGAAAAGTTGTGGTTCTCAGATATAATGTGATTTGCAAACGCAGATGGTGAAGCAGGTGGGTCAGTGTTAAGAAATCTTTTAACAAAACTAAGATGTTCTTTAATTCTAGTGTCTAACAAACGACCAGACTGACCAATATAGACAGCATTACAGTCAAGACAGCTCAATTTATATATACCAGGAGAATGTAGAACCGGAACAGAATCTTTGGTGTTAACCAAAAGAGATCCTAGATTCTTATTAGTCTCAAAGCCAAATTTAATATTATACTTCTTGAAAATGTTGCCAAATTTATAAGATACTAGGCCAAGGAAGTGTAAAGAACCAACATACTTAGATTCCTTCCTTCTTATTTAGGGAGTTTGAGATCATATTTGCCAACCCTTCCTCCTTTCCTAACATCTACAGACTCTATTCTTTTAATAAGAGTTCGTATTTATTAGTTAAACAAAAAGATTTTCCTTCCCTTTATATCATGATGCCATTTAAATTGGTACTATAGTTCAATTTTTTTCCTCCACCTACAAATACTGTCCGTTTCTTTTTATTTTCTACTACTTCCTTTCCAAATTTTTCTAACTGTCACAATGACAATTTAACTCATATTCTGAGTCATAAAGTTTTTCTTAGTACACGTTCATTTTTCCATAAAATGTGCTACTTTTCTCACGTCCTTCCCTTTATCAGCGCTGTTACTTGGACGTGTGTTACCCCATTAATTATTTTCACTTAGGTAAGATATGTGTATTATTAAATGTTTTCTTCCTTAAACCCAAACATTATTTGTAGCCTGAAGATGGCCATTGTAGGCCGAAACTAGTTGTTCATAGAGGCAAAACTTCGAATATTAAAAACTTTGTGATATATTGACTTTGTGTTTTTCATTGATTTAACTACCAGTCGCATTTGAGAAATGGATGAGATATTACTTTCAAATGAGTAATGTTCGAATTCGAAATAATTTCATCTTATAGAAAATCATTTAACAATTCGATTGACAGGTTCGGATTGACCTCGAAAACATAATAGTTCGTCATACAAAATTACTAGCAGTTCGAATAAATTATGCATTACATAAATTAGCAAGTGGTAAACTTGTTATTGGTGAAAAATTGGGGAAACTAACATTTTCTGATGTAGATGGCTATAATATAGATAACCATGATAATCTAGAATACCGGTAAAGTGTTTGAACAAAAAATGTACATATTCAAGTAAGGTCATGTGAAATATTGTAAAATTACTAGCAGTCCGAATAAATTGTGCATTACATAAATTACCATGCGGTAAACTTGTTATTCGTGAAAAAATGACCTTGAAGAATCCGCAGGTAGTTCTAAATTTGAACGACTACGTATATCAAACAACCTAAGTAGATGACCACCCGATCATAATGAATCCGCAAATATATTAGAAAAAATAAGAATACATCTTATCACACCAGTTTTAAGGAATGTTAAAATAATTAATATTACAGGAACTTTGCTTGCTATTATCTGCTTATGTTTGAATCATACTGTATTTAAACAAACTAAACAACAATCTTCTCAGTACATAGTATTATATAGTAATAATCTATGTTAACTTGTTGTAAATAAGTATATATTATGCTAATCTGTTTTGAATTAAATAAATTTTGTAAAGAATTGAATAAGAAACAATAAAAATGATGAAATTAATATTGCAACTTTTTCCTCGACTTATTATCAGACTTATTATTGCTCCAATTCTAATTTCGTTGGAATAAGATAGAAAAAATGAGTAATAATATATAAATATTTGGTGTAAACAGACCGCTGCGCCGTCAAAACAATTACGCCAACCAACTTTTGATAATATTATTTTATCAATATCCGCCGCACAACACCAATCCAGTCCTCTTGCGTATAAATTATGAAAATCGAATGTTTTTACCGAGACATTTTTATCTATTTATCTTAATCGCCCTTCACGAAATATTAACATAAAAACTGCGCTATTTCACTTCGTAAGTCGCGGAACGTCTGATTTTTATTTTGAATGTTAACATCCCAGTCGACGCGGTACTGAACGAGACGGCGCGGTTGATTCCGATTCACCTGCTACAAGGCTAGGAAGTATGTCCAGGGATGTACTCACCAAGCAAATTTTACTACATTATAACTATTCATCATGATTTAATGGTTGATGTGTTACAGTATATGAGCTTTTCTAACTCTGCTAGCTCCTTAATCGAAAATTACCTCAAACAGAGGCAGCGAAAAGTTATTCAAAACGACTCAAGTTCAAATTATCTGTTTATTAAATCGGGAGTACTCCAGGGATCGATTCTGAAACAAGTGTTATTTTCTATTTATCCTTCCTATGTTGTAAGTAGAATTCAGAATATAAAAAAAACTTTTCAGCTTACAAAGCAAACAAAACACTGGTGAACCTAAACCATTTTAAAGCCATGAGAAATCTCGCACTGGCCTCTATTAGACGAGAAATATTAGATACATTATACTGGTTTAAAATGAGCCAATATTGATTGTAAATAAAGAAGTAGAACTAGGAACGTATAGTTAGTTAGTAGAGGAGTAGAAGTCAGAAGTTATATTTACAAGAAGACAGTATGATATCTATTTTCACTTAGTTATAAAATTCTTTCGTATTTTATTGTCAGCTGGTTTGCTTTAGCTCCCCAGGCAATCGCGCCGTACGTTAGCATAGGTCTGATGATGGCAGTGTAGATCCAGGCAGCAACCCTAGGTGACATTCCCCAGGTGCGGCCAATGGTTCTACGACACTGCTCATAAGAAATATATGCTTTTTTAACTCTGTTTTCTAAGTGGAAGTTCCACGTTAACTTACTGTCAAAGGTGACCCCTAAATATTTCACCTCTGAAGAGAAATTAAGTTTGGTATCTAGGAGCTTTGGGGCTTGATGTTTTGCAAGCTTCCTTTTTTTCGTGAAGAGGACCATCTCAGTCTTTTATGGATTTATTGACAGCGAATGGTCTCTGCACCATTGTTCTATGATATTGAGGGCCTCCTGCATTAAAGCGCAGCGTGTTTCCTCGAATCTTCCTGTTAGCAGAATCACTAGGTCATCTGCGTATACTATTGTGTAGAAGTTGCTATCATTGAGGTGGCTGATCAAGGAGTCTAAGACCATGTTCCATAGTAGTGGTGAGAACACCCCTCCCTGTGGACAACCTTTTACAACCAAGCCTCTGATGGCTACATCATCCACACTGATTTTTATTGCTCTTTTTGAGAGCATGTTATATATTCAGCCAATTATGGTTTGGGGGATATTCTTGTTGGAAAGTGCGTTTGTTATTTTAGGAAAAGTGGTTCTATCAAATGCGCCTTCTATGTCTATGAATACACCCAGGGTGGACTCCTTACTTTCCAACGATCTCTCGATGCGGCCCGCCACGAGATGAAGAGCCGAATCGGTGGACTTCCCTGGAGTGTATGCATGTTGATTTGGATGCAGTGGATTTCGTGTTATCACCACATCTCTTATGTATCGTTCGCACAGCCTCTCTAAACGATGTGAGGCTAATGGGTCGATATGCTTTTGGGATGGAATAGTCCATTCTTCCTGGTTTTGGTATGAGCACGACTTTGACTTTTCTCCAACCTTTTGGAATATACCTCAGTGCCAGTGCGGATCTGATGATTCCTATCAGGTGCGGCATTAGGTCATCCAGGCCCCACTGAAGTAGGGCTGGATAAATGCCGTCCGTTCCCGGGGATTTAAAGGGGGAGAAGCCTAAGATGGCCCACCTCAGTCTGTCCGCGTCGACGATCTGTCGTGATATACGCCAGTCATCGTCCGTCGGGTAGTGATTCTCCTCATCCTCCCAGGCCGCCGTATTTGTGGTTCTGGAGTCAAGGAAGTGAGTTGACATCAATAATTGAAGACTTTCCTTTAGGTTGGTAGTTTTAGTGCCATCCTCTCTGGTTAGTATACCGATATGACGGTGGGGATCTTTTGAGAGGGCTTTTTGGAGTCTAGCTGCTTGGGGGAAATCCTCGATTTCCTCGCAGTAGATTCTCCATGCTTCTCTTTGTGTTTGTCTAATGACTTTTTTATACTCCCTGAGGTGAGACTTGTATGAGTTCCAATCCTCTTTGAGTCTGGTTCTTTTAGCCTTATTAAAAGATTTCCTCGCCGTCCCCCTGAGCTGGTCAATCTCATGACACCACCACGAAGTGGAGGCTCCATCGAGATCGACTCGCCTGAGTGGGCAAGACATCTTGTAGACATTAATGATGAAGTTTAGAATTGTTTCGTAATAACTTTCCAAATCTCCTTTCTTGTTAGGCAACACATCCTCGACTCCTCGCAGATCCCCTTTCAAACAGTGGACATATTTTGTCCTATCCGTTTTCCTGGGGTCGCGAGTCATTGTGGAGGTTGTGAGCGCAAGTTTTATTTCGAATTTTATCCTACTCCGATTGGGGTAATAATGAAACAGATCATAGAAGTACAACAGGCTATATTCTTAAATTATTTGAAAATTGTACAATTTGTTGGAATACTAAAAGGCAAAATTCTGTAGCAGCTTCATCTACCGAAGCTGAATATATGGCACTTTTTGAATGTGTAAGAGAAGCTTTACGGCTTAAACCCCTTTTAAGAGATATTAATTTTAATATAACGGCCTATAATTAAATATAAAGATAATAACGGTTGCATTGCAGTAGCTAATCCTGTTTTTCATAAATGGTCTAAGCACATTGATATCAAATATCATTTTACAACAGAACAAGTGGTAATTTTAAAACATATTTCAACGGGTAATCAATTAGCAAATGCTCTGACGAAATCTCTGCCTTTTCCTAAGTTCCAGTAACGTTTTAAAATGGGATTGATGGAAATCCAGGACATAGATGATAAGATTAATTATTAATACTTTTGGTCTGATTGGAGTTGTCTTTTGTGGTTTTCCCAAGCCATGCAACAAATGTTGGACTATAATGTTTCCTTAAAATAATATAAGTATAATAATTTTAGTATAAATTAATTATTAATATATTCTCTAATATACAAATATTAATATTTAGAGTTATGACATATGCTGTATCGTAATAATCAATAAAATCGCTCTCTACTTATATCAACTTTATTTAGTTGTTTTATTTGTGAATGCTCTTTTTCTATTATAAATCTAATAAGAAAAGCGCACATATTTGACTTTCCTTGCGCAACAAAAAAAACTCTAGGCCGAAATGAAAAGTATGAGAGTTGGTATAGGTAAAATTTCTGATGATATTCTTCATTACTATGACACTAATAAATTTAATGATGGAACACATTTAATTTTAAACTGATTGAGGCGAGAGAAATTATTGATATTATTAAAAACATTTCTTCCAATGCTAAGAGAATTTATGGATCTTAATATGATAAAAATCACTCTACCTGTTATTTAGTTACATTTTACAAACATTATTAACTCTTGCCTTTAAGTAGGATTTTTCCCGAATTATGGAAGCAAGGGCTTGGTGTTTCTTTATATAAAAATGCGAATCCAGAAGATTTATTTATATAAGCTTTATTGGATATATCAATATAAAATATTTCAACATTGATAAAAAAAGGTAAAACTTAAACTTTAAACTGTACATTCTTAAACGAAACAAGTTAACAGCATATCGAACCCTGCAATATGGAAGTTTCGTTTTAAATCGTTGCTAGCGGAACTAAATGTTATACATGTAATGGACAATGAACTGCCCAATAAACCTACTGAAGAGTGGCTAATGCATAATTTGATTGCAAAAAATACTTTGGTAGAGTACTTGAGTGATTTTTTTCTGTGTTTTGCTTAAGAGCAAGTTTTCGCTAAACAAATAGTGCAAAGTTTGGATGCTAGTTATGAACGAAGAAGCTTAGCTTCCAAACATAAAATACTATTAACATTAAAACTGGCAAGTGAGGAATATTTTAATTAAAGCATTATACGATTTTTAAAAGTATTGTTGCAGAATTAATTGCAGCGGATGCACAAATTAATGAAATGGATAAAGTTTCTCATTTATTGCTTACTCTCCCAGCAGAATAAGATAGTGTTATGACAATTAAAGAGACTTTAAATAATGAAAATTTGACATTAGTATTCGTGAAAACTAGACTGTTAGATCATGAGGTGAAGCTTAAAGCAGAAGAAGGAGCTAATACCAAAGTATTGCAGTTTTAAATACCAAGAACAATCAAGTTACCAGTTTCAAATGCCAACAACTTCCCTTTAAATTAAGTTACCAGTTCACGAAAAATATCTTAAAAAATAAATTTAAATAACAGAAACTAAAATATAATACTTAATTTTCAAAATGAAAACTGTCTAATATTAAGTGCACTCATTGTGGTTGAAATAACCATATAAAACAAGATTGCTATTATTATAAATAAACCCTCAATACTTCAAGTCAAACTTGTCCACACAGACTGAAAACTGTGCAAACAGATAATAACAGTTTTGCTTTTATGATGAGAAGTAACCAAGAAAATATTAAGAGAATTAAAAGTGAAATATACTTTATTTTGGACTCAGGTGCAACTGGCTATATTGTAAACAGAGATGATGTGTTTATATCATGGCATGATCTGCCAGTTCCAATAAGCATTGGTGTAGCTAAAAGTGGAACATTTGTTATTGCTACTAAACAAGGAGAAATTGCCGTTGCAACAACTCTGGGAGTGAGTGGTCATCTATAAAATGCCGTTTAGTCCCGAGGTTCCCTACAATCTGCCGTCAATGCATCGTATGCTCCAAAGTGGAATGACCATCATTTTTTATTCAAATGACGTAAAGGTTAAAATGAGCGAAAAAATTATTTTATCAGGTAAGCCCTTTCGCTTTGTCCATAAAATTGTAAAATTTTCATGACAATAAAGCTCATGTCTCTCTCTCTCTCTCAAATAATCCCCTAAATGACGTGAGTAAAGCTAGCACCCCCACTTTTTCAAATTTAAAAAAAACTTATGTGTAATTTAGAACTAATTTGTACCCAAAAAAATAGAATTTGTACTCTCTTGGTTTTTCTGAAAAATCACTATTTAAAGTGGGGGTGCTAGCTTGAGCTCAAGCTAACACCCCCACATTGACAAAATCAAATTTTATTGGCATAAATCTAAACTTTGAATTAAGGACTAATTTGTACCCAAAAGATAATAATTTGTACCCACTCAGTTTTTCTGAAAAACCGTTATTTAAAGTGGGGGTGCTAGTTTAAGCTCAAGCTAGCACTCCCACTTTTACAAAATCAAATTTTAACAGCATACCTTTAAACATTGAATTTAGGACTAATATGTACCCAAAAGCGTTTTTTCATTATTATTTCATTTTGTTTATAAAAGATGATAGTAAATTAGACCACGTGTTTTATTAATTTCCAAGTGAATCGTTAAAAGATTTGAAATTATCAAAGATATTTAAGTATTATTAATTTTCGAATATAGGACTAATTTGTACCCAAAAAATTAAAATTTGTAACCACACAGTTTCCCCTGTAAAAGCAGTTTTAATGTGGGAGTGCTGGCTTGAACACGTCCACCTTTAAAAATCCAATTTCAACACCATACCTTTAAACTTTGCATTTAAGACTAATTTGTAACCAAAAGCATTTTTTCATTATCATATTTTGTTTATTAAAGGTGATAGTAAATTAGACCACATGCTTTATTAATTTCCAAGAAATTATTAAAGATAACTAAGTATTATTAATTTTCGAATATAGGACTAATTTTTACCCAAAACATTAAATTTTTTACCCACACTGGTCTCCCTGTAAAAGGAGTTTTAATGTGGGAGTGCAGACTTGAATACCCTTTATAAAATCCAATTTCAACAGCATACCTTTAAACTTTCCATTTAGGACTGATTTGAAACCAAAAGCATTTTTTCATTATCATATCATTTTGTTTATAAAAGATGATAGTAAATTAGACCATGTGTTTTATTAATTTCTAAGAAATTATCAAAGATAACTAAAAATTAAACTTTGTACCCACACAGTTTTCCCTGTAAAAGGAGTTTTAATGTTGGAGTGCTGGCTTAAACACCTCCACCTTTACAAAATCAAATTTCAACAGCTTACCTTTAAACTTTGAATTAAGGACTAATTTGTACCCAAAATCGTTATCTCCTTATTAAGTATATCATTCTGTTTATAAAAGATGATAGTAAATTAGACCACCTGTTTTATTAATTTCCAAGTGAATCGTTAAAAGATTTGAAATTGTCAAAAGTAACTAAATATTAATTTTCGAATATAGGACTAATTTGTATACTCATATTTTACTAACTGTGCTTAATACTCCTAAAAATACCTTCTAAAATTGTTTGAACCAATAGAGAATTATTATGAATCAGAAATAGGAGCGGTAGATCAAAGACGCATATCATCTAAAAAACAAAAAATATCACCTTACGGTATTTGCGAGGGTAACAAAAAAATGTTTTAAAATTGTTTAGTTCATTAGAAAGGAAAGTCTGACGTGATATTGCACATCTTTACTAAACCCCCAAGCAGTCAAAAAAAGTGACACCACCATAGTATAATCATTCTTTTAACCACTTTGAACTATTTACGCACGTGCACTAGGGAATTTTTTTGTCTCGTCAAAGAATCGCCGCAGTTATCATAAAAGATCTCACTGAAAATAAAAACAAGAGTTATGGTATCTATAACAAATATGGAAATATATTAACATAGTATTTTATTAGAGACCGAACAATATATAATATATGAAAAGTATGGGAAGTAAGTGGTTAGGTAAGTGTCATATTTCATAAAACACTTCATCTAAGAGTTTGTCTAGTTTTCCGTCTATTTTGAACTTTAATCAGGATGACTGCTGTGAGGTGAAGCATATTAAAAGCCGTTTTTAGGGAAAACAGTGTGGATACAAATACAAATTGGTCCTATATTCGATAATATTTAGTTACTTTTGGTAATTTCACATTCTTTAACGATATACTTGGAAATTAATAGGACACGTGGTCTAATTTACTATCATCTTTAATAAACAAAATGATATGATAATGAAAAAACGCTTTTGGTTACAAATTAGTCCTAAATTCAAAGTTTAAAGGTAGGTATGCTGTTGAAATTGGATTTTTAAAGGTGGACATGTTCAAGCCAGCCTTCCCACATTAAAACTCATTATACAGGGAAAACTGTGTGGGTACAAATTTCAATTTTTTGAGTGCAAATTAGTCCTATATTCGAAAATTAATAATATTTAGTTATCTTTGATAATTTCAAATCTTTTAACGATTCACTTGGAAATTAATAAAACACGTGGTCTAATTTACCATCATCTTTTATAAACAAAATGATATAATAATGAAAAAACGCTTTTGGGTACATATTAGTCCTAAATTCAAAGTTTAAAGGTATGCTGTTAAAATTTGATTTTGTAAAAGTGGGGGTGCTAGCTTGAGCTTAAAGTAGCACCCCCACTTTAAATAACGGTTTTTCAGAAAAACTGAGTGGGTACAAATTATTATCTTTTGGGTACAAATTAGTCCTTAATTCAAAGTTTAGATTTATGCCAATAAAATTTGATTTTGTCAATGTGGGGGTGTTAGCTTGAGCTCAAGCTAGCACCCCCACTTTAAATAGTGATTTTTCAGAAAAACTAAGTGGGTACAAATTCTAATTTTTTGGGTACAAATTAGTCCTAAATTAGTTCTAAATTACACATAAGTTTTATTTTAAATTTGAAAAAGTGGGGGTGCTAGCTTTACTGGCGTCCCTAAATGTCATTTTTGAGATACCTTATAGTATAGTTAACGTAAGCACTTCTTGTTCTATAACAGAAAAAGTCAGAACCATGATTAGTTCTGCAAATCTAGATAAATATTTTTGGAGAGAAGCAGTACAAACCTCAACATATTCAATTAATATAACTCCTAATAAAGCACTTAAACTAGCAAAAACACCATAATATGAGCTCTGGCATAACAAAAATTCAAAAATAAATCTTGGATGTTTGGCGCAACTATTTATGTTCATGATAAACTACGAAAATCAAAATTTGATGAAAATCCTTTAAAGGAATTTTAGTTGGATAGGAACCAAATGGCTATAAAATTTGGAATGTAGTAAATTAAAATTTCTTAGTAGCACAATAGCACATATTATTTTTGAGGAAATAAATTTTCAAATTTCATGCCCAATAAAATTAGTCAATAGTCTTAACCCTTTCACTGCGAAAACCGGGTATATACGCAAAATAATCTTGTGTTCGAAAAACGGGAACCGGATAAATACGCGCACCCTTTTTATGCAGTATCTGCGGGACCTGACCGAATACGACGTTAGTATGTAATATCTGTTGCCTATAGAAGATATTTGATTTTGTTCTGGGATGCATTTACCACAGAATTAAACATATTAATGTTTCACTGCGGGAACCGTATAGATCAGCGCTTTATTCTCAGATACGTACTGTTTAGACCAAACGAAATATCACATTGTAAAGTTCCTAAAAGACTTATTGTCACATTGTATTTGAATATGGTACAACACTGAATCTTTTAATAATGGATCGGTGTCGGAAGGTCTGTAATAAACATTTGAATAACCTTTCAGAGTAAGGTATTTGTAGATATAAAACTTTTTTTGAATCCGTTCGCTACTGTTGTACATTCAAAGCGTAATTTTATTTTATTTTTGTAGCATTGTTTAAATATGTTAGGTATTTGTAGATATGAAACTCCTTTTGTATCCGTTCGCTATTGTTGTACATTCAAAGCGTAGTTTTATTGTATGTCTGTGGCATTGTTGAATATTTAGAAAATATCTCGTTTCACACTATAATTTTATTGGTGTTAATAGAATTGTAGCGCCGTTGTTTAGATCAAACGAAATATATTGTAAAATTCCTAAAAGACTTATTGTCACATTGTATTTGAATATCTATGGTTAAACAAGATTGAACCTTTAATAATGAATCGGTGTCGGAAGGTCTGTAATAAACATTTGAATAACCTTTCAGAGTAAAAGGTTACAAGAGGACAGTCTCACCTTTTCAATATTCAATAGTAATTGAAATATCTATAGCATGAGACCATTGTTGATTCTTGTCAATGGTTCCATCCGGGTAAATAATTCTGACAAATAGGAAAGATTTATTTCTTTTTAGTCACACCAATCTACGTGTAAGCACGCCCCTTTGAAGATTTCTATTTAACATGTCTTACAATGTGAAGGACTCAGTTCATCACTCAATTATGAAGCAGTCTTCACTAAATTATCAAGTTGAAACACATCGTTTCAGAGATACTAAGTCTAACATATCGTTACTTAGTTGCTATTAGAGTGCAGAGTCTACTCAAGTTCAAGCATACTGTTCAATTAAATTATAATCAAAAACACATAGTAAGTATATATTATTAGTCAATAAGAATATTTTATTCGTTTAATATTTTAGATATAAGAACAAAGTTCACAAAGTTCTAATCTAGTTTTGTTTAGTATGGCTCGCAAATATCTTGCCAAATCTGAAGTTTACGAAATTTTAATGAATAGTGACAGTGATGAGGAATTTGTTTTGCATGAATCGGATCAAGAATATGATACATCTGATAGCGAACTGGAAAATGAGGAGAATGTAGAATCCTTTTCAAATTATAATAAAAATGATGATGAATTGGAAAATGAAGAGATTGCAGCTTCCTCATCAAATCCCAGCATTTCAGTTCCAAAAGCCAAACAATGTTTGATTGTGAAAAAGGAAATTTACAACCAGTTATTCATAATTTTGTTGATAATAAATCAGGGTGTATGAATGAGAACTTTATAAGTAACCGGAGTATTGTAAGTAGTTTTAAAATATGTTTTAAATTAGAGTTTGTAAAAAAAATTGTTGTTCAAATTAACAATTTTCACAAATATGTTGTGGAACAAGGCACAATTGAAGATAAGTCGCGTATTGCAAAGTTGAAAGACACAAACGTGGATGAGATATATTGTTTTCTAGCTATAGCCTTTCTCACGGCTCAACTTAAAAACCAGAAAATGAATGCCTATTGGCCGGATACTTTTTTGTCTACACCTATTTTCCGCCAAATTATGGGACGTGATTACATATTTAAGTTTATTGCAAATGTTGCATTTTACCGATAACAATACTGTTGAGAAAGAAGACACTCTATTCAAGCTGGGGATGGTTATAGATCATTTAAAGCCCACTTTTCGTAATGTTTTGTATCAATTTCTGGATGTTTGTATTGATGAAAGTTTGATGCGTTATATGGGAAGGTTGACATTTAAACAATATATACCATCCAAAAGGCACAGATTTGGTATTAAACTATTTCTTTTGTGCGACCGGATATATTCTAGATTCCATTATTTATACTGGATCTAATACCGAAATAAAAATATTTAATGAAGATTTGAAAATTACAGGAAACATTGTATATACGTTGATGGAGCCCTATTTAAATCAAGGGTACACCTTATTGGTTGATAACTGGTACACCAGTCCACTTTTGTTTGATCGGCTACACAGGGATCAAAAAATGCATGTGGTATGGTAAAAGCAAACAGAAAATACATACCTTTCTTGAAATAAAAAGTAGCTAAATGTGAATCACTTAGTTACACGATAAATGAGAAGTTCGAATGAATACCACACTTCATTCTAACAACATGAAGGATAGTGGTAAAAAAACTAAACAAAATGTTTCTATTCTAAAACCAGAATATGTAGAATGTGTACTAGAATATAATTGCAATATGGGGGCTGTAGATAGAACAGACATGTAGCTAGTAGCTTTGAAATGTTGTCCAAGCTAAATTAGTAAAATCAGTTGATAATCAACCAGATGAGACAAAAACTTATAAAGTACTTGACTCCAAAGCAGGTAAAACTGTAAACAGTGAGAACTCTTTAAATGAACCTCAAAATAAATTCTGAAATTAGACATAGTGAAAGAATTAAACAACTTCCTTATTACAATATAGGATAATATATTTTTTACAAACATCTTATCATTTATAACACTTAAAAAGGCTTCTGAATCATATAGCGAGATAAAAACCAGTGGGAGCTTGCCATAAAGGAAGAAATGAATTCGACATTAGAAAATAAAACTTGGTCAATAGTTAAGAGACCAACTAATAAAAATATAGTTGATTGCAAATGGATATTTACAATTAAAAATGATGAAAATGGCAAACCTATAAGATATAAAGCGCATCTGATAGCAAGAGGATTTAGTCAAAAATATTCACTTGACTATGATGAAACTTTTGCACATGTTGCTAAAATAACAAAATTTAGATTTTTATTAGCATTTTCAAATAATTATTATTTATTAGTGCATCAAATGGTTGTCAAAACGGCATTTTTAGATGATACACTTAAAAAGGATATTTATATGAAAATACCTGAAGGAATTCAAGCTAAAATTGATGAAGTTTTCAAATTACATAAATTATTATAGGGCTTAAAACAATCCTCAAGGTGTTGGTTTGAACAATTTGACATAATTTTAAAAGAGGGGGGTTTCGAAAATTCTTTAGTTGAAGGCTGTCTTTATTTCTTAAGCAATGGAAGCGTTAATAAAAATATTTGGTGTTATATGTTGATGATATTTTGATTGCAAGTTATGATAACACCACAACAACAAATTTAATATGGTGGATCTAAATAAAGCTGCATTCTTTTTTGGAATAAGTTATTAGAAGATCTGAAACCTAAATTTTATTAGACCAAAGCTCTTATATAAAAACTGTTCTTTTAAACTATAATAAGAATGAATGCAAATTTGTTAATTGTTCCCTTCTAACAAAATTAAACAATGCTGCGTTAAACTCTAAAATCTATTATAATGCACCCTGTAGAAATGTGATTGGGTGTCTGATGTATGCCATGCTATGCACACATCCAAATTTATGTATATCAATATACATATTA
This sequence comes from Galeruca laticollis, assembly GCA_963921935.1. Lineage (NCBI taxonomy): Eukaryota > Metazoa > Arthropoda > Insecta > Coleoptera > Chrysomelidae > Galeruca > Galeruca laticollis. Next base: position 169,508,973 of record OY998175.1, read on the forward strand.
AGCCATTATCAAAGTAAAAATAATGTAGAACTTTGGCAATCATTAAAAAGGGTTTTATGCGAGGTTTAACAATATATTAAGGGAATCCTTGAGCTTAAGTTAAAGCTGTTTTAGACTACACAATTTCTTGTACAAGATCTAGAACCACAAATTGTTTGGCAGTAAATTTATTCTGTATTATACTCTACAATATATTGTTCAAGAAATAGTTCGGGATTCTGCGCAGTACATCGTTTTTCTCGCGTTAAAATCAGAATCGTCTATGTTAAAGGCTAAATGTAATGTTCTATGATCCTAGTGAAATGTCAAACATAAAACAACCTACAAATTTTGGGCTTTGGTTGATAGGTTTAGTGTGTGAATTATTGATTACTTTTGATTAATTTATTGTTATAAATGAAACTAACACATAAACATTGATAAACGTGAAACTGTAAATAATCAACTATGTTAGGTTACAGGGTGTTATAATATATCCCAACTGTGCATGCCCTTGGCCTAGAAATTGTGTAGAAATAGAACATGTTCTATTTTCCGACACAATTTTCGATTCAATCTACGTTTTTGAAACAATTTGCTTTCAAGAAATTGAACCAAATCTTGTACAAGAAATTGTGTAGTCTAAAAGAGCTTTTAATGTATGTAAAAGGTAACTATGATGACATAATTGTTGGCTATATTGTTCAGACTGGGGAACTTGTGAAGATGACAGAAAAAGTACATCTGGATGTTTGTTCAAAGTTTTTAAAAATTGTTTTATCTCTTGGAATTCCAAGAAACAAAATACTGTAGCGACATCAACTACAGAAGCCAAATATGTGGCACTTTTTGAATGTGTTAAAGAAGCTATTTGCATAAAATAATCAATTAATAGTATTAATATTGAAATAAATAAGCCGATGCCCCTGTTTGAAGATAACAATGGTGGTATTAGTACAGCCAACAATCCTGTATATCATAAGAGGTCAAACGTCATAAGGAAATATATTTCGACAGCTGAACAATTAGCCAATGCCTTGACCCTTGACTAAAGGCCTACCAGCAGTAAAATTCCAAGAAATAAGAATACTGGTCTATTATAACAGAATTTCTTTATTAATATTTTTTTTTGTGTTAAGTTCACACAAAATATAACATATATTATTTCGTTTAAATTTTGAGTGGGAATATTGGAAAAATCAATATAAAATAATATTTCTACATTGATAAAAAAGGGAAAACTTAAACTTTAAATAGTGCAGCATTCTTGGTGTCTATGTTAACATTAACAAAAAAAGTTATGGTATTAACGTGATCTGTCTTTTTGAGAGATATGTCTTAAAATCAATTAGTTAATTCTACTTAATTATTTCTCGAATAAACACATATCATGGGTCAAGTATAAGTTGTTTGGTTTCAGTCCCATCAAACCTTTGTTTTACCAATCAGCTTAGGCTTATACGTTTCCTGCCCACTTTGTCAAAGGTCCTAGAAAGGGTTGCCCAGCACAACTACTGCTCTACTAAATCTAACATACATTATTTGAGCTTTTGACAAAAAATTGGGAGTCGCTGTAGTTTTTATAGACTATTCTAAGGCATTTGATAAAATCAAACAATCGTTCCTTTCCAACTATTGATCAATCTTTGTATATTTTCTTCTCCTTCTGCTGCTTTTGGGACAAAGTTGTCTACATAAAGTATAGTCTGAACTTGTATCGAAGAGGAAATTAATCAAATTACAATGAAAGCCCAAGTAAATTGTTCAGAGTTAATGAGAAATCCATCTTCTCAGTCATTCAAATAGATATTTAAAGCTTATAATGGAAAATGTATTAGGAGGAGTAAAGTTGCAACTTCCATCTTTCTCTGTATTTTCCCTTCTGATGTAGGTAATCAGATCCTGTATCTCCAGAATATATTATTATCTACTGCCAAGTTGAAGCTTTCAATATCCTACTTTTTTTTAAATATATTTCCTCAGAATTAATACAATATAATACACATAAAAGATTTGATGTATTTTTATGTCATCTAAATATTACATACAAGTTAGATTTTCTAAAACTGCATGTAACTTTAATATATTTAGATTAGTTCTGTAAAAAAATTGTTGTGGTACTTTATTTAGTAGGTATCATTTTTAAAACACTGGAATTAATGTGTTGCATCTTGCATCCAAAAGTATTTCATAATTAAAAAACATAAAAATACAAGATTCATACTTTCAACAAATTTATCTGTAAGAAACTATTAACTAAAATGATTATACCCGTAATAGTCAATCCAATATTTTGGCAATATGATCATCTGAAAAGTTAATTGTTTCATATACAGTAACTGCTGACATACGAGTAGGCGTACCCAGCGAGGGGCAGAAGTTAAAAAATTTAAATGGTTATAAAGTGATGAAACGAAATAAACCAGGCAGGGTGATAACGAATAATTAGTTGTTCACCACACTTGGGTAGATCTCAACTTCTTATCATGTCAAAAGTCGCATGAAAAAGTCCCTACATTGTTTTAAGAATTTATTGATTGGTCTGCAATAATTATTATCATCATAATTTAATAATAAAAGACCTAATATGTCTGTTATTATTAATCAACCAAATGCAACATCTAAACAGGCCTATAAGACAAGGCATACGTCGGCACGGCAACAAAGACTTTCTTCAGTATCCATTTTAAGTATTGAAAAATATCGTATTAAAAATATTAATCTCGATATTTTGCTAAGAATCATAATAACAGAAGAAACTTACCTCGTTAGGTTTGGGTAAAATCATTTTATTACTTGGATATGACTTGTATATGTGTTGATGTTTTTTTGTATTTTTTTATATAATTAAATTTAAAGTTTCATACCATTTTTTATTTCCTTAATAGTACCTTATTACCATGCAATGCTTTTTTGACATAAATTGATTTAAATGGGGAACCACAGCAGTAATGTAAAAGAAAGTGCCTTCCTAAATTTTCTGGCTCTGTCTACACATTGTCCTGGTACATACAATAAATACACTAAAAATAGCCTAACAACACTCTGAAACTGAATATATATCGGAAAATTATCAGATATATATAAAATTGAACGTCACTGACATGCTTCTACAGGTTTGAATGTCTTCGGCGGTTCCCGCATTTACGGCACATAAAATTTGCATGATGCCTCCTAATATCGAGCGTCCAGGGGAGGCAACAACATTAAAGCAGATATCTACTGACGAATGTACATGTAGGAGACCCACAGTAAAACTTATCAGAAGTCCATGTGTTTATACATCTTTACCACATTTCAGTTGCCAGTTTCTGATGCGGCTCTTGACGGTTCCCGCAGTGAATGGGTTAAAGGACATTGACATTGAAGTGGCTGCACTTTTGGAGGAGGCTAATATTTTTTTCCAAACAATAAGGCATGCACTCCTCATTTTAAGTGGTTTCCTGTCCACCGCGGCTACTGTTGAATGATCTTTTGGCACCCTTCTGAGGGTAAAGACTTGGCTCAGATGCTCAGAAGTACAATGGGAGAGAACAGACTGACTGGGTTATGTTTGATGAGCGCCCATCGGAAATTCTGAATGGAAAATCAGGACTGAATTGTAGGAAAGTGTTGAAGAAGTTCTCTTCAAACCCAAGAAAAACGATATTATTATAAGATATGTAACTAGAATAAATTTTTTTCTAGCGAATAATTTTAATGACTACCATAATAAAGCACTGCTACAATTATATATTATTTTTGGCTTTATTCGCCTTTTCTGTGCTGAAATTACACAACCTGAACAACTATCTCCTGCCCCCTAGTTTTGATCTTGGGTATGCCCTTGACTGCTGATGTTTTGTAGAATTTATTTTTGTGGTTATAGGTTCGAGTTGTAGTAAAAAAATAATGGTTTCAAAGAGAAAAGTAAAATGAAAATTTTGATTTCTGAAGTAAAAAAATTACATCAGAAATTTAATTGAATTATGTTTACTTTGACAATATTTTTAAGTGTTTCATTATTTTAAATATTTTATGGTAAAATATATAACTACCCTTGGTCATCAAAATGTTAATCAAGGGGAACATAAATAATATACATTTTTGTATAAATATTGTTACATATTTTTATTTTGTTAAACAGGATGGTTGCAGTTTCCATCTGTGCTTAGTATGTTCCTGCATCCTACTTTTACCTGCTGCATCTTTGCATAATAGTCAGAAATAACCATATTTTCCTTTGAGTAGAGGGATTATATAAAAGAATGTGATACTTATAAATAATAATTAGGAACACCTAATTACCTTGATTTACAAGAAATGCGGTCACTGAACCAATTAGCTCGACCCTGACTTTAGCCATTGTTAATTTGACATCAAATTTTAGAATCAACAATCACTTACCCCTATCATTCGAATCCATTTTTTTGGTAATGTTTCCATAAACTTCCCAAGCTTAAAACGATAGCTTTGATTGAAGTTTTTCACTTAAAGAAGTACACTTTTAACACTAAGAAATATGGCCGTATATTAACACACAATTTTGTACTAGTTTTGTTTTCTTTATCGAATCATTAGATTATCTGGTCACAAATTTTAAAATTATCTGGTTAATATTTCTTATTTACATTAATTTTCAAAAATAGTTTACAAGCTAGTTTAATAACAGTATACTATTTGCAAAATCCCTCCTAATCTATTATTTTATCACTATCACTGCCACTCCAGTCTAAATCATCGATCTTACAAGGTTATAAAACGTCAGTTGTCAATTCCCTTATTTTTCTTTGCTCCAAATTTAAATAAATTACTATGAAGTAGATAATTTTGTTTACTTATTTGTATTTCTTTAAACAACTATCATTTTAGCGACATATAAAAATGTTATGATTAATAACATGTTGGATTGTTTCTGATATTAAAACATAATGATGGGAAACGAAGACAAGACAGCGGTTATAGCGGGATTGACCAGGAGGTTTTACTGAATCAGATTAACTTAATCATCAGTGTTACAGAACAAAAAATGAACGTAGGAACACATTTTCATTGAAAATGATCAGAAATTCGTACTTTCATTAAAAGTGAAAACCAGTTCTACTTTTTGTTCATTTTGACTGATCCAATATCGAATAATAAATGTAAACTGCAAACTGGAGTGTGAGGACATTATTGTTAGTGTTTTGTTCAGTTTTGCTAATTTTGAGATTATTGTGAATGTAGGTATCCATTGCTGATCAAAATGGTTTTTCCGTGGCGTAATGAGCAAACTGATGCATTTTTGGACAATGATGTATTCAGCAAAATATGAACTGTGTGAACAAATGCCATTCATTACTATTTTCATTAATAATGAATCAGTGAAACCTCCTGGTCAGAACCCCGCTTATCCTTATACTCCATTTCACAAGAGAAAAGGCCCCCTGAAGTTGCAGTCGTATGCGCGAACTAGTCAAAACGTCAAACCCAATCGACACAAATCTTTCTTCTACACCATTGGTCGTGACAATTGTTGGGGTAGACATGACAGCAGTGACAATCTAGTATGTGAATTGACGACAGGCATTGACTGCATGTAATGATTTATAATAAATGATTGAACTGAACTCCAATATTATTAAATAATTTACTTAGAAATTACAACAACAGAACATGGCGCAATCAGTAGACGCGAAGTGAAATTACCTAGTAATTACGAGAACAAATTACTGAATTAAAAATGGGTGACAGTAGAGGAATAATGTCTTTGTCATTGACCGGCAAAACTTCAGAAAATTGGAAGATGTGGAAAGCAAGATTCCAAAATTATTTAATTGCATCCGAAGTAAATAAAAAGGATGAGAAAACTCAATGTGCACAGCTACTTCATTATATTGGGGAAGAAGGATTTGAAATATATTCCACTTTTAAATTTCAAGAAGGCGAAAAAGACAAATTACATGTATTGTTCAAGAAATTCGACAAACATTTTCAAGGCAAAGAAAACACTTCATACGAAAGATACAAATTTTTTAGCTACAGGCAAGAGGCTGAACAGTCAACTGAGAATTTCATTATGGAGCTTAAAAAGAAGGCATCTAGGTGTAAACTTGATAACTTAACAGATAGTCTAATAATTACCATGATTATTTGCGGAATAAGAAATAATAATGTACGAGAAAGACTATTACAAGAAGATGGACTGACCCTGGAAAAAGCTATTGACCTTTGCTATGTAATTGAAACATCAAAATTCCGTAGCGATGTTATGGGTGCAGGTGCAAGTAGTAGTACTTTTTCAACAACGGTGGATGTATTAAGTAAGAAATTTCAAAAAGGAGAAAATTGCGAGCCCCAGAGTGTGCTACATTCAAATACAAGTGAGAGATTAATTAAAAACAGTCAAAAGTGTAGTGGCAAGGAACATAAAATAAATAAATGTCCTGCATATGGAAATACCTGTAATTACTGTAATTTAGTAAATCATCCAAGGGTATATGGTATTCTGGTATAGTATTAAATAGAGTTAGGGATAGAACATACAGGTTGAAAATAAATAATGGCACAATATTGTATAGAAATAGAAAATTTATTAAACCTTATACTCTAAGTTGTAACAATGAAACTTCAAATAATAACAATACTTTAGAAAGGAAGGAAGAGGAAGTAAGGAAAAAGTAATAATGGATTAGAAAATAGTATTAGTAATACAGTTAGTAATAATGATAGTAGTGATAGTGATGTAGAAAATAGTATTAAGATGGAAAATGAAAATCAAAGTTCAGACAGTGATAATAGTGAAAATTACGAAGATTCGCTAGAACACCCGTTAGTCGTTCCTCAGGACAATGCTAATAATTCAAATGTCAAAGTTTCATCAAAAGGAAGAATTATTAAGAAGCCAGATAAACTTAATTTGTAAAATATGTAAAAAAAAGGGGATGTTGGGGTAGACATGACAGCAGTGACAATCTAGTATGTGACTTGACGACAGGCATTGACTGCATGTAACGATTTATAATAAATGATTGAACTGAACTCCAATATTATTAAATAATTTACTTAGAAAGTACAACAACAGAACAACAATAAGTGAAGTAGATAAAGAAGACAGAATATGAGTTCGGCGAGTGGCAATGTTACAACTTCAGGTGGCTTTTTCTCTCGAGAAAGACTACATATTAGAATATTAATATATAATTGATCGAGACTTTTTTGATATCGTTTAAGTCATAATGCTACTTTATTTTAGTTATCTTCTATTTTTTCACGGCCGTACGTAATAAAGCTTGTTTCATACAGATACCAATTGTGATTCGTTGCCATGTCAGAAACCGATTATAATAATAATAAAAAACAATAAATCCAAAAAAGTACTAAAACACTAAAATCATTGATTGCGTCAATCAACACTACAACCAAATCCAATAATCAAAACAAAACAATTTTACTACAATGCATAGATATTACAGATGGTGTGAAAGATGTTTCAAATATATTAATGACATATAATGACAAGAATTAGACAGAGAGCAGATCAAGAATGTGCTAAAAGCAGTGATTGCAATACAACCTGGATACCTGACACAAAGAGGAAATCACTGTGTAGTGTAGTATTTGCCTCTTTATCGTACTCACACAGAGAGCATTTAACATTTTTTGTTACCCTCTTTTTACCTGAACACTGAGTATTAAATTTCTCAACTGCGCGTAATCTTTAAACCTTCTGCAGTGTGTATGTGCGTATAAATCGTGAAATTATTTCAAGACTGTTCGGTGAAATTGTTTTAAATTACGTGGCATATGGTTGCAGCAAATTGCATCATTCTGGAACTAAAATTTTCAAGACAACTTGATTTATTATATTGTAGGGTTTGTTGTGCATAGTTTGTTGATAAAAATTATGTGCCAACAATGCATTCAAATATTAACTTTCAATCCACTGAAAGGGGTGGACGTAGATCATACCTATCATGCACCACTGGAAAGTTTTAAAACATTTGTAAGCTGTGTAATACGTGGCGATTTACACTATGTACACTTCACAGAAAGAAAATGTCGGTACATTATTGCTGGAAGCGACAATTTAAATAATTTTATGAAAAAATTAGAGTTGTTCCCAACCAAAACAACCTTTCACAGATGAATTTGCAAATGAAGATTTGCGTGAATGCAACTAATTAGAAATGCTGTTGACATTTTCCTAAAGTGCAGAATGCATCATCATGCAAAGCTTGTAACTTTAAAGTTACACGGTAAATATTTTCTAGCATATCGCAAAAAATGACGAAGTTAATTTTATTCGACAATTTTTCATTTAAAGTAGTAGTATTAGTTACAATTTTGTATTATTACATATAGGTACCTAAATATATTCTTTTCAAAAGTAGATTCTATTTTTTCATATGATAGATCGAATATATATTAAATAGCTCGAAATATTTTTTATCATTATTGGTAAGATCCATTGTACACATGAAAGCTCGGCCCAACCTGCGATATATCGCAATTATTTTGCGATATATCGCAAAAATTAAAGACAACCGACTGACATAAGACCCATAGACAAATTCTTACTTTTTCTATGATAAGACCAGTATATAGAAGAAGACGAGAAAAAGGAACCATATTACAAGGTAAGGAACCATAAAAAACACTGAAAATTCACAACAATAAATAAATAAAAAAGTTCAAACAAATATAACATGAATTATTTTTATGTTATTTCTTTTGACTTCGCAAAGTTTATAATATCCACAACTTAAGGCAGAGATTCACCCATTAGTTTAATGATAAATGCATAGAGAAAGTAATATATTATTTGATTTGTCCATGGATAAATAAAAATTAACTAACTTTCTCGCCAAATTTTGACGCAGATGGGCATTGATCAATTTTGAAGTTTACGATTTTGCGATGTATCGCAAAAAAATGGGGGCCGAGCCTTCAAACTATAGCTCTTAATATTTCTCATTTGTTGACAACTTAATATTATTGAATTCATGAAGTGCTTCCATTTATCTAGAATTTTATATTTAAAAAAAATGAGGATTAGATTTAAATAATAATCGGTTATTCATTAAGAACTGCATTAGCGCCTAAAAGCTAGAAAGAGAAAGAAATACTACACTACAGCGGGTTGCATACATTTCAATTTTGCCTCACTGGTTTCTACGCGCGTCTCCCTTCTAGTTACGTTAGTATACAGTTCAATGGCTAAAAGGGACATGTGCCAACCATAAAACAGTTGGATCTAACAACAATTCGCTCGAATATAGGTTTGTTCCAACACCAGTCAGGAATAGTCCGGGATCATCAGGATCAAGCGCATACCCAATTTCAGCGTTCCAAAAGCCCAATTGTAAAGTCCAATGTTCCAACAAGTATTTGAACTGATTTCAGAGTGTTCGTGAACCGTCAGAAAAGTTTGTTCATCATATTATGTGTCTTTTATTTGAATTTCAGTTTCAAATGGATCAATCAGAACGTTACTCGTAATTTGGAAAACGCGATTCGCGTCTGTATGAAACACCCTTAAAGCTTGTTTCATACAGATACGAATTGCGATTTGCGAATTCGGAGAAAGAATAATTCGCCAGTTCGGACTCATGATACAACAAAATAGAAGATATCTCTAGCCGTTTGAAATATTGTTCGCCGTGCGCATGACGTCACGCAGAGAGTACAATTTAAAACCGTGAGCGCCGGCTAATGCATTTGATGTAATAGAACTTGCGTATGATGCGTTGCTAATGCATTTTGAATTAAAATGAGGATGGTTCAGGTTGAATGAGATATTATTAGTATTATAAAGGCAAAGAGAATTCATGTGAAAGTGTTTTATATGGAATCGGAGGGCCTACCAGAGCAAAACAATAATTCTAAGATATGATTGAAATATGTTTGCTCACTTCTTAAAGTAAATAATTACTGTACTGATACAAAAAAAAACATATTACTAAAATTTTTGGGATTTTTTGACATGATTTTATAAACATTTAAATTTGTATATAAATATAAGGAATAAAACAATCAGCAAATTTTAATACTTAATCGGTTGTTTATTCCAAAATAAGTATACTACAGAACAACAATAAAGTACAACTCAGGTACTGTGGAGCATTCTTCAAAATAATAACAATAATGAAATTGTTATTGGTAATAACAAAATATCAAATTTAGATTTAAAAATATTATTTGTCAACTTAGATTTAAGAAAAGATTTATTTATTTATTTATTACGGGCAACCCCCTCTAACTGTTACAATACATTAATAAATAATACAATAAAGACAGGTATAAAGACTGATACAGCATAATAACCAATTAATTTGAAATACATAACACTTTCCATGTAGCTACAGGTAATAAACAATACTTATATAAATAAATAAAAAAAATTAGGAACACCACATAACTCAACAAATCACAGCCCTAAGCAATATTTGAACTGGCCCAAAGACGTATTGAAATTATCAAAATTAAAGCTATTCAAAAAGCAAAGATATCCATTTATAGGACTCATAGTACCATATGTTGTTCTATGAAAGGGCACATGAAAGGTAACTTGATGGCGAAAACCCTGACAAGGAATGCTAATCCCCATATGACTCAAAAAATCCGCACAATCAACCTGCCCGCTTATAGGAGTTTAAATATAAGTACAGCCCCCAACATATCTCTACGATTACCAAGAGGAGCTAGTGACTTTTTTTTCAATTTCAGCTTAATTATATGGTCTAATATTGTATGATATTAAATTTATTTTCGCGTTTAGACAAACTGATCCACTCCCGTATCATTTTTTTTGTCTTTTGGAAAGGTAAAAAATTTGACATCGTGTGCAAAGCCTTTCACGTGATTGTCTGAATCACAACCATACACTACGCACATCTCATTTTGACTCATTTTGGCTAATTTTCAACAATAAAAATGTAAAATTAACCGACATAAACATGTCCAGTAATGTAACTGCAAACTAATTTAAGGCCTTCACTCTCTGCGAGAAGTCAAAGCCAGCATGCGCGAAATCATATCTTCTGTTTTATTGTATCATGGTTCGGACTATTTCATATTTATAGTTGCGATGTTTTTGGGGATATTTACTTTCATTTTTAGTTTTTGATCATATTATGAATAATGCAATATATATAAAAAAGTTGAGAGGTGTCAATAAGGGACACCCGGGTGGAACGAAGTTCCTTTCGATTAATTAGTGAAGGAATTGTAATAAAATTTTATTTTTTTTATGAAATAATCGTCGCGACACCACACTGTTCAATGCGAAATAGAAATGAAAATATCTGGCTTGCTTTCTATAAGAGAGAGAGAGACAGACAGACAGACAGAGAAACATGCGCACGCCGCACAGCTTACAATAGCTTACAATAGCAAAAAGTGTCGTGACAACTTTTTGTAAGAATTTTTTCCGTCTAGCCCCCTTTCACTTCACTTCACTTCGTTCCAAAAAGCAAAAAAAAGAATTTTTAAGAAAATAAAAATTCCTCCCCAGCGGGGAATCGAACCCCGGTCTCCCGCGTGACAGGCGGGGATACTGACCACTATACTACAATACATGGAATGCTTCAAGACAAGGCAGTAACACAATTAGCTAGAATGAAAAAAAAAACACTACTCAGCTTGGTTTGACTTTAGAAAAGCGTATGATTCCATTTCACATAGACAACTTAAAAGATTAATTGGAAAACTTCCCTTAAATATGAACATCAAAAATGTTTTAAGAGGATCCATGAATTTGTGGTCGATCCAAGTAAGAACAGACAAAAAGAATACAAAACCCATTTACATTAAAAGAGGAGTTTATCAAGGCGATTCTATAAGTCCTTTACTATTCATTCTAATTACTGCGGGAATCATAGAACACATAAAAACCAATCCCAATATCAACAGATGTACTAAAGGCCAACATACCATTTTAGCTTTTATGGATGATATCAAGTGTCACACAAATACGAAACAGAGCATGAAACTAATAACAAACGAACTAAAAAAAGCTTCCGCTGAAGTTGGATTAAAACTCAATGAAGGTAAATGTGGAGTTTACACTAGGAATGGCATGAAGTTTCAAGAAGAGGAAGATGACACTCCATTTCTTCCAGAAGTGAGAGAAGGCTATACGTACCTTGGTTTAGACCAACTAGAGAGAGATACTGCCAAAAATTTAGAAAACATAAAAACAAAAATAACAACAAAAACCACAAAAATATTTGAATCAGAACTTACTTCAAAACAAAAAATCGAACTATTTAATAGCACGATTATCCCAGCAGTAATTTATATTATGGGTAATATGTTTCCAAATGAGAAAAGAGCAACTACATTGAAACACTGCAGAGACTTAGATACCATGTTTAGAAATCTGTTAGTAGAGTATAACTTGAAAGGAAGAACAACATCAAATGCTCGAATTTATCTAACTTCACAAGAAGGAGGATTAGGTATGAAATCCATAGAATTAGAAACGGAAATTCATTATATCAGAAAAGGAGTTTACTTACAATCCCATGCAGACATGACAAAAACATACGAATCTTACAAAAGTCTGCAAACTGCAGGGTGGAGAAACCCCATAAGTGACCATGACTTCATTATCGAAAAATATGGATGCGAAACCACAGTTTACCCATTAGGCGAATACAAGAAGATATGCAAAAACATCATCAAACATATTAGAGCGCAATATAAAAATCAACTATTACAACAATGGACGGCAAACATGCATTATGGTAAAGTTGTAACGTCTGAAAAGAAAAAGATTACCTTTCCCGCCTATTCATCCCCTTATATAGACGGTTGGAGACTGTCACTACTCCACTCTGCGGCAGAAGAACAACTCCATGGACTTGGCTCAATTCCAGGCCGCAGGAAAAATTGTAGGAGAGGATGTAAAAATGCCGAAACAGCTTATCATGTTTCATCTTCCTGCCCAACAAACATGTACATATCAAGACATGACAACGTTGTACATTGGCTACTCAAAACCATCCTTACAGTTACAGATGCCCCTGAAGATATTAAAAGAGGCCTTCAATTTGGAAAAGCAACCCTGACTGTTGACTACCAACAAAGACAAAGAAATATAACCATAAGAGCTGGCACAAAAATATTAACTGAGAAGAAATTATATCATAACAAACCTGATATTATGATAAAATTTTCAAATCCAGATTGCATCATTCTCATCGAAGTATCTGTTGCGCATATTCAAAATTACAGACTACAAGAAAAAATCAAACGAACACGTTATGCAATCAACTCCACCACCCAGATTGACAACACAAATGTTGATACGATTCTTCGTGATCTAAATATTGTGAATGAACTTGAAAGAATCCATCGATGCCCCGTTTACTTAGGAATATTCATTGTAGGTTGCTATGGTGAGATGATTGAGACTGATGAACACAAAAATTTCACAAATATCCTACACAAAGACCTAAAAATGGAAGAAAAAGAAATTGAACACTTAATCAACAAATGCTGCTATAGTGTGGCCATATCTACTTCTCAAATTTTGATGAAACACTTAAATATAAGCAATTAATTGTTTGTAAATTATGACGTCTAACATGTTTGGATATTATGTTTGTATAAGATATGCTTAAGATTTTTATATAATTTAGATTAGTTTTATAAAGAGTGTTATTTAACATAAGTATAAAACAATGTAATCATTAAAAAAACTATACTACAAAAGTATTATTTATTGTACAGCAAGCAACTGAAGTATATTATTTCAATTTTTGTTGTAGAGAATCTCAACAATTAATTAACATAATAAAGACAAAAAACTATACTAAGTAATATTAAAATATGATTTGTTTTTGAATTTATTAAAATTATGACGCGTACACTTGCTAAACACACAAAATGTGGAGATTATAAATCGTATGACTTGGTTGGAGAAACATGCGCACGCCGCACAGCTTACAATAGCTTCAAAAAGTGTCGTGACAACTTTTCGTAAGAATTTTTTCCGTCTAGCCTCCTTTCACAAAGCGTGATAAGGAACTTCGTTCCAATAAAAATAATAGAGGACGCAAAAACAAAAAGTACTAAAACACTAAAACCAAATCCCATAATCAAAGCAAGAGAACTTTACAATAACTACAATGCATAGATACCAAAGATTATGTGAAAGATGCTTCAAATATATTAATGATAAGAATCAGACAGATCAAAACAAGAAAATGTGTTAAAAGGGGCAAAACATATAGGTAAAACATATAGTGCAGAAATGTAATGGTATATCCCCTTTAAGTTATGTTGCGCAGCTAGACTCTGAAAGTAATATTTTGTTTTCTTTTACCAATACCAATTACATACTACACTCTATATTGATGCTACCCTACCAACTAAATAGTGAGCGTTGCTTATCGCTGGTGGACACTTGCGTGTTAGAAAAAATTGCTATTTCAAAATATACTTACAGTTCAGAAAAATATGAGAAAAATAATAAACTATTTAAAAATTATATTTCTAATTCTTGTTAATAAAACGAGATATAAGATAGAGTTATTTGTCTGGTGTTATGTTTAAGATGTGTTTAATAATTATAAAATTATTAAATACATTTTGACGATTGTTAGTTGAAGTTATAATATTAAATGAATATATCGTCTAAAAAGCATTTTAAATTATAACATTGACTGGACTATGACAGTATTCAAATCAAAGGATAAGCCGAAACTTTAAAGTTCGCACTATATCTCTTACGTGAACTATCTTCTTCTTACAGTGCCATATCCGTGATCGGACGTAGGCGACCTCTCACTTCTACCTGTGTTGTGCTCTCCAGTTACCACCGATAGAAGGGACCTACAGTTTAACGACGGATCCGAACGTCTAAACGTGAACTATTCAACCATAAAACAGTAGATTCTAACAACTCCTGTCCCTCAAATTTTAAATTTTGTGGATTCGTAAAATATTAAAATCTAGTCATGCCGCCATGTCAATTTCAAATGGACCAATCAGAACGTTATTTGCAATTCGGAAATCGCGAGTTCATTTATTGCTAAAGATGGGTTTATACAGAAAATAAGATAACATAAAATAAAATATAGAGTTGATCTTATTGAAAATCTATATAGCGTTTATACAGGAAATAACAAATAAGAGATAAAATAAAATAAAAGTTGGCCAACTTTTATCTTCGATATTTTATTTTTATCTGAAAATGAATGTGCGCAATCGTAAGATTATTGATTATTGCATACACATAACCTTACTTTTAATACGTACTTTTGTCGTTTGTTATTAGGAAGAAAATACTAAAATTAACTTTCTCGACCCTTACTTGGTGGAATCTACTCATATTAGTGTTTTAAATGAAATTCACGGTTTCTAGTTAATTCCACAATATAATAGAAATTGTTGAAAATTCTAAAAAATTGACAATTGTTTCGATAAATCAATATCATCGTCAGAATGACAGAAGTTACATTTAATTTGATGCCTACCTGATGTTTAGTAGTTATTTCTGGCTAGACCAAGAAGTAACCTAACTTGTGATTGGCTTAATATATATGTTAATAGAAAAAGGAAGAAGATGTGATATTACAAATATTCAAGCTTAGATATTATTAGCCCTATGGTGATATCCTGGATATCATTTTTCCAATTAAGATCAGTATAACTGTGCAATGATATAGAAAACCAGGAAAACTATATCTGCTGATCTTTACAATTCAACGGAAACAGAACAAAACCTCAAAATATGGAAGGGAATGGTACGAAGTATCGATATTTTTTTGAAAATAAAAAGTTTTTTAAATATTTTTAATTCCGATACTATCGATGCTTTCGCTTAATCGAGCTCAGTTTCCTTTGCTTTGATCACATATAAAAATTGCCTTATATTATCTGTGATTTGGTACTATATATGTACTATATTCATGACATCTTACAGATGAATCCTATTGATTCTCAGCTTACCAGAGCCAGTGTAACAGGTGTTATAGTACTTTAAGTACGACATTTTTATCATTTTTGTAGAAATTTCAGTTTGTTAGCACGATGCAACCTCCGGAGTACATACAAGTGGCCAATTTTATGATTGGATATTATTTACGGCGTCTCAAATATGAACCTGATTGATATTCAGCTCACTAAAGGCAGTACAACGAGCGCTATGGTACTCGAAGTACCAAATTTTTGTCATTTTGGAGAATTTTCAGTTTGTTAGCACGATACAGCCTCCACAGTGTATAAAATTGACCATTTTTACAATTCAATATTGTTCAGGGCGTCTGACAGATAAACCTTATTGATTTTAAGCTCTCCAGAGCTAGTACAACGGGTGATACGGTACCTGAAGCTGACTAGAGCGAGTACAGCGGGTCCTATAAATCCAGGTATACTACATTTTTGGTTAATTTTGTAGAAATTTTGGTTTGCTAGCACGATACATCCCCCGAAGTGTATACAAGTGACAATTTTATGATAGAATATTGTTTAGGGCATCTCACAGATGCGGAAAAGTTAGTTTTAATCTTTAAAACCGTATATTTACAACTATAAAAATAAAAATAAATGTCCTAGCCACATGTTTGTAATGTATCTCTAAAGTATGAAATAAACTGAAAATTTATTCAAAAAAACCTAAAAGAGGCCAATTTTCATTAGCATTAGCAGATAGATGAGGGATGTGTAACTGATAATAATTATATCTCGTAATGGAAGAGGGTGCTGCCATACTACCATTTACCGCGCCTTTGAAAATATAGTACCTAATTGAATGTAAATTATATTTAAAATATTGAGGGTTCAGTCTATAAAATAATGAGTTTTTAGTTTAGTACTTTTTCGTTGCGCTGGCGCTTGGTGTCCCCGGGGCCCCCAAAACTACGGGCCCACCTCACAACTGCGGGCCCTTAGTTACGCCACTGCCCCATACATGGGACTTTTGTAAAGATCAGTCAAACTAAATTAATAGTTAAAATCAAGTTGACTTTCTATTTGATCACCTGTCCCATGTTACCCTCCACAATTAAGTGTCGCATTTTTATGGGTTGAAAACTGGATTACATTACAATTTATTCTATTTAACATATTGATTCCCTTTCTATTGAGTTGAACTAGTAATGTCAATTTTTAATTTGTTGTATTTAGTCTTAAAAAAAAAGAAAATCCTTACGTGTCCCGAGCTACTCTTTATAACCAATCTATAAATACAGTAACTGTCATCTGTCTATTCCCTTTGTGACCAGAGATACAGCGATTCAAATTGGACTTTTGTTTTCCATGTTCCATTTTTTGGTACCATTTCGTGTCCACATATTTACTAACAGATGCGCAACAGACTTTCCATATATAAATATAATCTTCTAGAATCCTCACTCAGAAAATCAGTCAATTATCTGTCATCGTGCTATCCGTATGATTTATTGAGGAGCAGATTACTCCAGTCCATTTTCTGTATCCCTCAGTTCCCATATTTTTCGATTTACGTCACCTAGAAGTTTCTTTGTTTATTTTTACATATTCCTCATAGCGAAAATATTAATGTTTTTCGTCACTTGATTTCATTCTGCGCAAAGATGATGCTTTAAGTCGTTTTTTTTTCTTGGCTTTGACACTCGTCATTCAGCCAGTCACAACAGGAACAAACTATTAATATATAAAAAAAATATTCACCTCACTCACACCTATCCACACCTAAGAGAAGACAAAAAATTACCTACCTAGAAAAATACAATAAGGATACACAGGGTCACTCGCTCCTTGTCTAGGGGCCCATCAAGACATTATAATTTATCAGAAACAAAACTAGGCCACGGAAAGATAGGAATAACTACAATTGGGATAAACAGAGGTAAACAAATCTGGTTCAAACATTCACAAGCATACCTTGGATTCGTATATGAATTTGATCAGAACCTTATATACGTCCATTTTGTTTAAAGCTAAAAGATGGCAGATATTGAAGGGTGGGAAAAATCCGATTCTTATTAAATCAGTAATAAGGTTTTGAGTTTCTTGGGAATATATGCAGTTAAAGAAAATATGATTCAGATCACTTTTGATGACAGTGTTGACACAGGTCTGTGTCAAGAATTTTTATTTTATATAAGTGTGCCGGATAACATGTGTGTCCAAAGCGTAGTCTAACAATAGTTGTAATGTATTTACGTGGGCAGGAATAAGAATTGAACCAACAATAATTCGGAATTTCTTGTTGAATTGATGAATATTGGGTATTAGATATTTTACAATAATCGTTCCAAGACTTTTTCCATAAACAACTTTGTTTTTGTCTAGAATTAGCAAATACGTCTGGTAAAGTGAGTGGATAGATAGATAAGGTGCCATTTTCTGCTGCACTTTTAGCTAAACGATCTACATGTTCATTATGTTTAAGTCCTATATATGCAATTGACTGTCTCGACCCTTACTTCGTGGAATATGCTCATATTAGTGTTTTTAAATGAAACTCAAGGTCTGTAGTTAATTCCACAATATAATACAAGTTATTGAAAATTCTAAAAAATTGACAATTGTTTCGATAAATCAATATCATCGTCAGAATGACAGAAGTTACATTTCATTTGATGCCTATCTAATGTTTAGTAGTTATATTTGGCTAGACCAAGAAGTGACCTAACTTATGATTGACTTAATATATGTTTATAGAAAAAAGAAGAAGATGTGAAATTAATATTGAAGCTTAGATTTTATTAGCCCTATGGTGATATCCTGGATATCATTTTTCAAATTAAGATCAGTATAACTGTGCAATGATATAGAAAACCAGGAAAACTATATCTGCTGATCTTTACAGTTCAACAGAAACAGAACAAAACCTCAAAATATGGAAGGGAAGGGTACGAAATATCGATATTATTTCGAAAATAATCGAAAAGTTTCTTAAATATTTTTAATTCCGATACTATCGATGCTTTCGCTTAATCGAGCTCAGTTTCCTTTGCTTGATCCAGAGTTGGGAACTATTTAGAATAAAATCATTCAAAATACATATTTAAAATACTAAATGGCATTTTATATTTTTTATTTTAAATAAATCTGAAAAAACCATTTTGTATTTTAAATAGCTTATATTTTCCATTTCCATTTTACATGTGAAAGTAAAATATAAAATGCTTTGGGAACGAACTTCAGCTTGCTAGACTTGGAACATTTGACAAGACCTGACGTCATAGACAGAGACAGCAAAGCCGATCGTTCATCGACTAAAATCACGGAATTTGTCTACGTGTATATAATCTTTGATCATATATTTTTTATATTCATTTCATTGAGTTGAGAGTTTTTTATATTTTCTATAGTAAAATTATTGTTTTTTTGTCTGTGGGATACTTTTTTCTGGCAAACTAAATGTTTGAGCAATCCGAAAACGAGATAAACGAAAACTGCGACAATGAAATGTCTAAAACATTACCGTTACTTCTAAACGGCAATTTTTTCAAAATTATAAAAATTGATAACGGTAATCCTGACTCAAGTGTACAAGCTGAATGCGTAAATTGTAAAAAGCATATAAAGGGCAGGTTGAATGCGACTACTAATTTCAGAAATCATCTAAAGGTTAGTATCTTCTTATAGTTATCATGTTCTTTAGATATACATAATAATGTTTTAAGGTAAAGGAACATCCTCATTTAATCCAAGAATATGAAAAATATATTAAAACAAAATTTGTCCACCCCAAGAAAAGATTGCCAATTTCCTCCACTCATAAAGATGGCTCAAAACCTAAAAAACTGAAGCAAACATTACTAAGTAAGATGTCCCAATATTCTGAGCAAATAGTTGCTGATAATCTTATCACGAATTTCATCTGCCAAACCATGAGTCCTTTGGTTTTAGTGGAACATGAAGCTTTTGTCAAGCTTGTGGCAGCTGTTGAACAATTATTTTCGTTAGGTGGAATGATCCTGAGGCCGAAAAGGAGAAATTTAAGCGATTAAAATTTTCAAAAATTGCTTCTTTTAAGAGCAAACGAAAAAAATAATGAAATATTTACAATATCATAAATAAAACCTTATCAATTTAAAAAGCATTTTCATTTTATCAATCTATTTGAAATACCTATCTTCATTTTCTATCTTGAATAACTTTTTCAAAGCTATTTTGTATCTTGTATCTTAAATGAATTTATTGAAATCCATTTTGTATTTTCATTTCAAATAGATTTCATCATCCATTTTACCCATATCTGCTTTGATCACAAATAAAAATTGTCTTATATATAGGTGCGTTCTTTTTGACTGAGATCTCAGTTAATCTCAGCTCACATCAGTAATGTGAGCGTTCTTTATGTTTTACTCACTTTAAGTGAGCTGAGATTTTTCCTCCCCCTTCACCGATGATGAATGTGTTGTAAGGGGGTAACAGTTGGAATTGAGTCGGAAATAAAGTGGAGGGGATGAATAAATATTTGATTTGCTTGGTTTATATGTAGTTTTAACCAAGGTTATCTAAGGTTTTAACCATTGACATATAAATAATAAACAAACATAATCTATTTTTCTTTTATTACAAATTATGGATACATTAATTAACATTATTAGATGCTGATACGAATCTGTCATATAGTTTAAATCTATCGACAGATCGCGCGCTTCAATTCTACTATAAAGTAGCGTTCGGTATTTGCATCGCAGACGCGACGGATTTTTGGTCACATGATCATAGATTAATCTGAGCAAATTTCATTAACGAACGGCTCGAGCAAATAAACGACAGTGTAGAGCTCACAGAAGCCATAGATATATACCTTAGACAATGAAACCACCACTTGCACCAAACCATGGAACACGAAAACAATTGTTTTTTATTCCGTGCTCAAAGTGAGTAGCGCGCTGGGCGTATCAATTAGGAACGAAAATATTACAAGTTAATTATGTTTTTAGTGTGAAACATTACAATTTTTTACAAAATATTTTCATTAACTGTTTTTACATATTATATGCAACTTAAGGCCATTATAGTTATGAAAAAGTTTTACATTGCTTGAGAAGCACTAAATTCAAATAAAGTTGGTCAATTTATTAGGACTACTAGGTGTAAGAAATATGAATGCATTAGATAGGACTTTTATTTAATTTCAAATTTGTAGAATATGAATATTATTACACGGGTGTTGAAATAATTACAATATTCTTCAAAAACCACTATTTAATAATTTTACAACTGTTCTCGCTGTAACTCAATAGAATGCCTGCTTAAAAATATCCAATCTTTCTGTTATCGAATTGATATGCGCTTAGTCATACTTGTTTTTATAAAAATACAACACATCTTATACATTTTAAATATTTTCCACTAACTTATTTACTTAACAAAATATAATATGGATTCATATTATTTGATACTATTTAACTAAAGAGTATGATTAATAATTCAACTTATGGATTATGTGAATGAATATAAGTAATGTCTTATATACATCAGTGTCTAACAATAATATGGTTTGGTATATCTAATCTACTTAAAGAGTAACAAATACATGACAATATACAAAAATAAAACGATGTATTAATGGAAAAAATATATTGAAATCAGTACAATTTTACTGTGATGCCAGTATAAATACAATAGTTATTTCCTATCAAACGTTATTTGATAGTATGCTAAAAATTAACCGATACATATTAACTTATACTATATAACTATAAGATAATACAAAAAAGGACTCTCTAAACCTATTTTATTTAATTAACAAAATTCATTTATATCGAGAACAGTATGTTTTCACTGTCCTCGAAATAATTTCGTTAGTTGGCTTTGAACCCCATCTTCTTGTTGGGATTCAATTTTAGTTACCTATAAAATATATTCTGACATTTAAAAACTTTTCACATATTGTTTTCATCAAATAATATTTATGATTGATTGGGTTTTTTTATTAAAAATATATCATTTTCCACAGGTAATGTGGATAACTTCTTCCATTTAAATTGTGATATATAATTTCATCTGGTTTTTTTTTAATTCTACTGGAAGCAAATAACACTGGAACCTGTTCCAAAGGAATGCAGTTTCCTACACCGCCGGCTATAACTTCACCCCTTACGAGGGGTCTTTTGTATGCCCCTATGAATTGGCGAGTAGTGGAGTTATTATATAAATTTAACGAAGATGTCTTTCTAACTTCTTAATTTACATTTTCTCTAAAGTGTCTTAATGGACATTGGCCCTTTTTCTACCAAGCTCCAGATATGTCGTGATATGTGTCATACATTTTGCAGAGATGGGCTTTCTCAGACAAATTCTAAGTAAATTGGATACACCTACGTGATAAACATTGCATAAACACAAATAATGTACCTCCAGCAATAATGTCATTATAATTTTCTTGTGATACAGGAAATTTATATACTTTGTCTTCCTCAATTTCGGTCTCTTTTGCCAAACACATGGAGAATGGACAAATAAAATCTAAAAATTAAATGTTTGTACACAAAACGTTTTCTAAGAGACACAACATAACCTCACAGCATGACAGGTAAACAAATTAATTTTTCTCGTCGGTTAAAATATTCCGAGCCAACAGATTTAAATCGGACTGGTCCGATCGGAATTACCGAACGGTTCAGATTTATCTCCCTACCTCTAGATGTAATAAACGAACGGTTCAGACTAGAAAGATTGATCAGACGCAAATAACGAGCAAAAAGATTTACATCGGACTGATCCGAGCGGAATTACCGAACGGTTCAGATTTATCTGCCTACCTCTAGATGTAATAAACGAACGATTCGGACAAAAAAGATTGATCAGACGCAAATAACGAACGCAGCTAGTCTGTATATATTTTTCTTTGTGTGTGAAGGCTTTAGTTCCTTTGTTATATTCCGATAATTTTGATACAGGGCTAGGACTCTGTGTCCTATAGAATTCTATAAATCGCCTAAATTCTATACCACTGGCACTCTGTGTTAAAGTAAAATTGTACTTTATATGTTAATTGTTCTAAAAGACAGTCGGTAGTCGTTACCTTGACTACAAATAAATGATTTAAATTTCAATTTTTCTAACTTGTCAGTCAAAAGCGAACAGTTATGTTAATTTTACTGAATAAAAAGTTCACATCAAGATTAAACTGCATTCCTTGTATTTATTTTAATTGGTTATGGGCCCAGGACGCTTAATTGTGTACTAGAATCGTTTTTATTCAAGAAAGAATAAATTCGTATAAGAAACGGTTGGACTGTGAAGTATCGTTGAATAGCCACAGATGGATTTGGCGAAGCACATCAAACCCTTGGCCGGTGAGGCAGACTGGCCGATCTGGAAGCGGAAGATTCGTGATCTGCTCGATTATCATGAAGGTGCATTAGACGTTATCGATAACAAGATTAGAAAACCAGAACCTCTAGCTGACGGCGCTAGTGCGGCTAAACAAAAAGAATTCAAAGAGAAGTATGATTTCTTTCGAAAGGCAAATAGCTACGCAAAGTCTATGATTGCTAGCTCAGTTACAGATGCGGTGTATGAGAAAATCATCGATAAAGAAACCGCGCGTGATGCTTTCGAGGCCCTTAAAGAGCAGTTTGAAGCGACATCCAAGGATCAAGTTTTTCAAATTTGTGATTCATTTTTCGCTTTTAGTTGGATGTTAGGTGAGGACGTGTCTACACATTTAGCTAAGTTGAGAAGTCTTTGGAGTGATCTCAACAACGGTCTCACTGCTCGAAATGAAAACAAGTTACCAGACTTAATGCTTGTGTGTAAAACGCTCAATATTTTACCTGCTGCATTTGAGACATTTAGGTCCAGTTGGATGCTGCTCACCAAAGACACAGAGAAAACCTTTGACGAGCTGACTACACAGTTGTGTATGTTCGAAAGAAATTTCAAGAAAAGCACCAACAACGACAAATTTTCTCAAGAAGCTCTAGTGGCAAAAGGCGAGACGCAAAAACAAGACGCGAAAAAGAAGTCGAGAGCAGGTACAACCTGTAATTATTGTGGTAAGAAAAACCATTGGGTCAGTGAATGCAGAAAATGGATCGCAGATGGACGACCATCCAAAAATAAGTCCGTTAATGACTCTCAAAACCAAGCTAACCACAAAAATAACCAAAACAAATTTCAGAGCAATGCTGTTGAGGTTAAGGAAGGTCTTGTGTTGTCATTTTCAGAGATTTTCAATACTGAGATCAACACTACAGACTGGTGGATCGACAACGGTGCTACAAGGCACGCAACGAATAATTTCGATTTCTTTGTAGATTTTGAAAAATTCAAGAATCCGTGTGGCATAAAGGCTGCAGGAAAAGAGCTTTTGCAAGCAGTAGGGAAAGGCATCGTAAAAGTTGTATCAACAGTGAACGACGAGCGATACATCCTAACCTTGCACGATGTTTGGTACGTTCCCGACATATCGAAGAATTTGTTTTCTGTTCTAGCAGCTCAAGACAGAAACCTAAACAGTATGTTTGAATCAACAGCTACGTGGTGCTCGCTCAAAGTGAATAACAAGATACTGCTAAGTGGAGTCCGAAATGTTCACGGAACACTATTCAAAGCAGCTATCAAACCGATTTTTCCCGCTGGTAATGTAAGTTTCAATGTTGCTGTTACTGATAGTTCTCAATTACAGCTGTATCACGAGAGGTGGGGACATCAGGACAAGCAGCACGTGAAAAACTTGTTACAAAAAGAATTGGGTATTAACGTCAAGTTAGACAGAGAAATTTGTGAACCGTTCGTTTACGGTAAGGCCCATCGTTTAGCTTTCGGTACTAGAAGAAAAGCAAGCCAACCTGGAGAACTGATTGCTACAGATTTATGTGGTCCTTTTGATGTATCATTTAGCAAGAAGAGGTATATGGCCATATTCAAAGATATGTTCACTAAATTTCGATATTGCTACATAATTGCAGAGAAGTCTGACGTCACAGCAGCTTTACAGTCAATGATTGCTCACGCAAAACAGCAAGGTCATTCGATTAAGGCGCTGCTGAGTGACAACGGCGGCGAGTTCGACAATGTGGAGGTCAAGGCTATTCTAGAGAAAAATGGAATTACGCACAGATTGACAGCTCCGTATACACCACAGCAAAATGGTTGCGTTGAACGAGAAAATCGCACAATCGTTGAAATGGCTAGAACATTCAAGTACTCCAATCCCAACGTGAAATTTCCTGAAGCCATTTGGGCAGAATTAGTCACTACAGCTACGTACGTATTGAACAGAACAGGCAAATCATCAGTAGACGGTGTGAGTCCTTACGAGCTGTGGATTGGAAGTAAGCCGAGAATTAAGCACTTACGCATCATTGCATCAACTTGCTACGTTCATATACCTAAAGAAAAGAGAAGAAAAATGGACGAGAAAGCAATCAAGGGTTATTTGATAGGTTACGATAACGATGAAATATACAGAATTTATGTCAAGGAAGAGCACAAAGTTATTGTCTCAAGAGACGTTCAATTTCGCGAATTAACGAGAGATTGCGATCATGAGGTTCAGTTACCACTCAAAGATTCTCATTTACAGAAAGATAACACCGAGGAAAATCCTGAGGTTCCAGTCGAACTAGAAGAGCCTTTGGAGTACCCCGAGATACCAGTTCAACAAGATGAACCACTTGAGTATGAGTCGGAAAGCACGGAACCTGAATCGGCAACCGATGACGAGGAAGAGCCAGCGACGCCCTCGCCAGTACCTGCAAGAACTTTGAGAGATCGCTCGAAGTTGAGAAAGCCAAGTTACCTACAAGAATATGCACACATTGCTGAAAACACTGATTTTATTGACACGTATGTAACTCCTCAATCATTCCAAGAAGCTGTTTCAGGTAGGGAAAGTTTACAGTGGAAACGAGCCATGGATGATGAGATGAAATCGCTCAATGAAAATCACACATGGAAGCTGTCAACTTTGCCACAAGGAGCAAAAGCGATCCCATGTAAATGGACCTACAGAGTTAAAACCAATCCAGATGGTTCGGTCAATCGATACAAGGCAAGACTAGTTATAAAAGGTTTCAGTCAACGCTACGGCATTGACTATAGCCAGACCTTCAGCCCAGTAGCAAGAATGGCAACTATTCGGTCGATTTTAAGCATAGCTGCAAGTGAGCAGATGCATCTAGCACAGTTTGACGTATCTACAGCATTTTTATACGGCGAACTTGAAGAGGTTATTTACATGCAGCAACCAGAAGGCTACAAAAACGGTACTGATCAGGTATGTCAACTTCAAAAAAGTTTGTATGGTTTGAAACAGGCTCCAAGATGCTGGTTCAAACGTTTTGGCAAGTATCTTATCAGTCTCGGCTTCAAAGTTAGTGATGCAGATCCATGTTTGTTCATGCGAAAAGAAAATGACAAAAGTATTATCATGGCTCTGTACGTAGATGATGGATTAGTTGCCGCAACAGATCCTCAAGATTTGAAGATTTTCTTACAAGATTTAAGCAAAGAATTCAAGATCACTTCACAGAAAGCTTCATACTTTTTAGGGCTAGAAATTGAACAAACAGATGATTACATTACAATTAATCAACAAGCTTTTGCTAAAAAGATTCTAGAACGTTTCAATTTTTCAGATTGCAAACCAGTCTCTACGCCAATGTTGAAAGCTTCTGAGATTTCTCAATCAGGGAAAGAAAATTCCAAAGCACATAATTTCCCTTACAGACAGGCGGTCGGAGCTCTCATGTATTTGATGCTAGGAACTCGACCTGACTTAGCATACAGCGTTGGATTTTTATCAAGATCACTGGAAAATCCATCTTTGGAAGATGCAGCTCGCGTTAAAAGAGTTTTCCGCTATGTAGCAGGCACATTGACGAAAGGAATAACCTATACTCGTAAGGTAAAAAGGGGTATTCTTGAGACTTTCAGTGACGCTGATTTTGGAGGATGCACGAAAACTGGTCGCTCTACTTCTGGTGTCGTAGTTAAGTATGCAGGAGGGGCTATTTCATGGATGAGTCAAAGACAACCTACGGTAGCCACTTCCACTACCCAAGCTGAAATTATTGCAGCAAGTGAAGCAGCTAAAGAAATTATTTGGCTCTCAAGATTGTTTAAAAATATTGTAACTTTAAAGCAAGTTCCAATAATTGAGGTCGACAATACAGCAGCAGTGCGTTTAAGCGAAAATCCAGAGTTTCATCGACGAACAAAACATATAGCCATCAAGCACTTCTTTATTCGAGAGAGGGTAACCGAAGGCGAATTAGCAGTTCAACAAATATCTTCTGAGAATCAACTGGCAGATATTATGACGAAGCCTTTGGGTGCAATACGATTACAAATATTACGCGATAAATTGGGTTTAAAGTAACATAGTGGGTACTAAGATGTTTTGTTTGTTTATTTCATTATTATTACAACAATTAACAAGGGAAAGTGTTAAAGTAAAATTGTACTTTATATGTTAATTGTTCTAAAAGACAGTCGGTAGTCGTTACCTTGACTACAAATAAATGATTTAAATTTCAATTTTTCTAACTTGTCAGTCAAAAGCGAACAGTTATGTTAATTTTACTGAATAAAAAGTTCACATCAAGATTAAACTGCATTCCTTGTATTTATTTTAATTCTCTGTACGCGCGTAAAATAGATTTCTTATCACGAAAGCGATCGACTTCTGGCGAGGTGTATGGACGTCTCGTATTCTATTTGGGAAGCAAATTAACCTGTCGATGTTCTGTCATTTTTTGTTTATTTTTATTAGTAAAGTAGTAAATAATTATTAAAAATTATAAATATGCGTGTTCGTGCAGAACATTGGCGGTTATTGCTGGATTTATGTGAGGAAAACCCAAATATTTGGCCTCCATAAACCTATGCCTAATGGTATTTTTTCTTTCGGGAGTTAAAGGAAACTGAATCCATTTGGCCTCATATGTACTATTGCTTCAGTTACTTCTTCAATGGCTCTATAGAAACACTTTGTTGTGCCATTGAGACATAGCTTGGTCCAATTACCCCCTGGTAAGTTCCAGCAGCATAAAAATGCAATGCAGCCAAACATTTTGTTGTCGGCGCTATAGCTACTGGGTTATTTCCCTGGATTAAAAGAGGTATACTACCGTTAAGTATGAACTGAGCCATATCCTTGGTTAGGCGAAATAATTCCTTGAAGCGAATATCTACAATTGTAAAACAGTCGGCCTCAACACGCATATTTCTTGGCTCGATGTTTTCCACTCTTGTTTTTAACCTTTCTTCCTCTTTAGTAACAACCAAATTAAAATTGTTTATAGGAAACATAATTATCTAAACGCTTTTACTTTGCAAAATAAAAGTTGTTTAAACTCGCCTTTAGTCGAAATTTGAATAAGATCCATCAACAAACTCATAAAAATACAAATTACACACATAAGATATGAGATTGACGTTTATTAAATAAAAAAACCAACAAATTACCCTATCAATTCCGGAAATACCCGAAGAGAAGGCGATTACAACACAGAGTGTTATCAAATTCGATTATCGCTTTCTACAGTAGAATTCTATGATAGAAAGCGACAGCTAGAATACGATAGTGCACGGAGTCCTACTGCTGACTACAGTAAAATACGCCCAGGGGACAGAACATACAAATTGTATAAGTGACGTATCTTAGTCACGGAACTAATTGTCATTTGCCATTCATGTCAATATAACCTAAATTTGTAATTTTCGTTTTGTTTTTTAGATTTCATGATTATTTCATTACTATTTCCATTTTACTTTATTTAGCGAATGGTTAGTTATGTGTTAAATTTGTATATTATACTTGGTTTAAAATTTAATTATATGCCTATTGTTAATTTTTTTTTTAAATACACTTATACTTATAGTGAGTAAAACAAAAAGAACGCTCACATTACTGATGTGAGCTGAGATTAACTGAGATCTCAGTTAATCTCAGCTCACATCAGTAATGTGAGCGTTCTTTTTTTTGCTTTACTCACTTTAAGTGAGCTGAGATTTTTCCTCCCCCTTTACCGATGCTGAATGTGTTGTAAAGGGGAATCAGTTGGACTTGAGTCGGAAATAAAGTGGAGGGGATGAACAAATATTTGATTTGCTTGGGTTATTTGTAGTTTTAACCATTGCCATATAAACACACATAATCTATTTTTCTTTTGTTACAAATTATTGATACAATAGCATTATTATTATTATATGTTTTGTTTCTTATTCAAGCACGTGGACAGTTCGCGCGCTTCAATTGAGATGTCGTTCTTTTTGGTGCCTACTCACATCACTTTATCACCTTAACTGAAGTGATCTGAGATCTCAGTCAAAAAGAACGCACCTAATAATGGAAGCATTTCATTCCAGTTGCTCACTCTCAAAAGCTCGTTCAGAAAAGGATGCTCCTTGGTGGAATGAGAACCTGTCAAACCTCAGAAAAGAGGTCCGTCGGCTCTTTAATAGAGCCAAACGTGACGGTAATTGGTAGGGGTACACTGAGAAGCTTACTCAGTACAATAAAGAGATTAGGAAGGCCAAAAGGCTTAATTTTCAAGCCTTTTGCGAAAAGACCACTTCCACTCACACTGCGGCCAGACTACAAAAGGTCATGGCAAATGGGGGAACTAATCTCACAATGTCGCTGAAAAAGCCAGACGGATCATACACGGAAGGTGAAGAGGAACGATCGATTCTTCTTCTTAAAACCCACTTCCCAGGTAGTGAACCAGCAACAAGCACCGAAATAACAATGAACTACACCAAAAAATCCCGCAAGGAAGATTGGGACATTGCTAAGAAAGTATTTACCAGACAACGGTTGGAATGGGCAATAAGTACCTTTCAACCATATAAATCATCAGGAGTGGATGGAATATTTCCAGCACTCCTACAGCAAGGGATAGAGGAGATTCATCCTCACCTGCTGAAAATTGCAAGTCTAACAGTGGGTCTAATACCTGGAAAATGGAGATGGGCAAGGCTAACCTACATACCAAAAATAGGGAAAAATATGGGACTGATCCCCGATCTTTTAGACCCATCTGTCTAACATCGTTTCTACTGAAATCAATGGAGAAAGTAGTGGATAACTACATAGGAACAGAGAATCTGAGAATATACTACTTCATAAATATCAGCATGCCTAGAGAGCGGGTCGATCAACTGAGACGGCTCTGTATCAGCTGACCGAAGTCATCCAGAAAACTCTGAACAACAAAGAAATCGCAATGTGCGCATTCCTGGATATATCAGGGGCATGTGACAACACAACTCATGTGTCTGTCAAAGAAGCACAAAAAGGGCGAGATGTGAATGAAACCATTGTAAAATGTATGTATGAGTTCTGACAACGAGGATAGCTGAGACACAGGTGGGGAATCAAACCACCTCAGTTAAAGCCACTTGGGGGACACCTCAAGGGGGAGTGATATCTCCCATTCTATGGAGCCTCGTAGTAGATGAGTTGCTCTACAGGCTAACGGAGCTTGATTTCGAATGTATGGGCTACGCCAATGACATAGTTTTAATAGTCAGAGGCAAGTTCGAGAGCACCTTGTGTGAATTATTACAAAAGGGCCTCAGAATCATTGAGCAATGGTGCTTGTCAGTGGGGCTAAACATTAACCCAAGCAAGACCATATTAATTCCATTTACCCGGAAAATAACACTTCCAGCCATGAAACCCATATCCTTAAACGGGGAAATCATAGAATGGAAATCAAAGGTTAAATCTCTAGGGATAATCCTAGACAGTAAGCTTCTGTGGAATAAGCATGTTGAAATAACTGCTAGTAAAGCAATAAGAGCTTTGATGGCGTGCAGAAATGTAGCTGGTAAGAGGTGGGGCTGTAACCCAAAAATACTGCAATAGTTTGGCATACAAAAGCAAGTCAGTACAGCACGACAAACTTCAAAGGCTTGCCTGTGTGTGCATCACTGGAGCTATAAGAACGTGTTCAACTAGGGCACTTGAGATCTTTACAGATCTCACACCTCTACATCTGGTGATAGAAAGATCTGCCCAAGAGGCAATTCTTAGAATATCTAAGGAAGGTTCAGGTAATGAGAGTATTAAAAATCAGGGAGCTCGGTCCTCTCTGACAAGATACATCTCATCAGCGAATCTTCCCAGTGACGAAATGATCAGGAAAGTAAGCATCGAAAAGAATTTCACCACGATGCTAAATACGAGGACAGACTGGGAAAGGGAATACACCACCCAAACTCTCAAAGAAAACACCATTAGATGGTATACGGATGGTTCAAAAACCACCATTGGAGCAGGCTCTGGAGTATTTGGGCCAGGCACCAGATACTCATTATCGTTATAGGTTCCTTCCCGAGCGCCTTTCAGGCAGGAATACTTGCGATCTAAAGATGCGTGGAAATGAACTTAAAAAAAACTACCAGAAATGTGACATATAGATCCATTCTGATAGTCAAGCAGCTATCAAAGCATTGAGCTCCCATGTCATTGACTCAAAGTTGGCATGGGAGGGCCGAAGAAAACTTGATGAATTAGGTGAGAATAACAGGGTCTCTTTAGTCTGGGTTCCTGGCCACTCGGGAATCACGGAAAATGAAGAGGCCAATACACTTTCTGTGGTGTAGCAAAATGCTCCTACAAGAAAGAGTTTCGGAATATGGAGGAAACCGAAAAAGAAGCACTCTGGCGGTGCCTTCCCGGGTTGGAACATTTCAAAAAGTTCCTGTGGAACTTTGACACTGCTGGATCCAAAAAATATTCGGACCTCAGTAAAGATAAGCTACATCTCCTCACAGGCTTTCTTACAGGACACTGCCGTCTTAGGAAGCACTTAATGAGAATAGGTCTAGCAGAGATTGACGAGTGTAGATTCTGTGGGGAGGAGGATGAAATTCCGGATCACCTATTTCTGGAATGCCTCGCCATTGCAAACCAACGCAAGAAATGCTTCGGACAAGAAACTTGTAAGGGTGAGGACCTAGCCTCGTTGAAGCCGTTCCAAATACTAGAGTTCATTAGAACCTTGGAACTGGAAGGCGAGCTGTAGTAGTAACGAGAACAGCTCTGATAGGGGGGGCACAATAAACCTTTGGTTTCAATTCACTGTAACCCCGTTAAAATATAATCTAATCTAATCTAATGATCACGAACACTATGATCCAAATTTTAATATGAATGGAAAGAAATCTAATGTCAAATAAAAATGTAATATTGATCGAACCATAGAGCTACTTATTGTACTATTTGACAAATGGGCTTTTCGTTTATTTGGGCTTCAAGCACTTGTTCGTGACACCTCACTCGTAACGACTTTTAAGATAAACGAACAGAGCGCGTATTCTGTATCGTCATAGAGAGGAAATTTCTTTCTATAAATTCTCTATACCACTTTACCTTATTCTGTAAGCAACATCGGCAGTGGTCGTGCTTCACGAACGCTTCGTTCGGTAGAAAGATATAGAAAGACCATTTTAGGTCTTTCTATGATACCTGTCTCTTTTTAACACACAATCATTTAGATTTATCTTTGTTGGCATGATTACATTTTTCAAAGGAAAGGTGCATATCGTTATGTTATGATTATGGTGTTTTGTGGTTTATATATACAAGTTTATATATGCTGGAAAAATAATTTTTGGATAATTACGTATTATTAATATTATTGCAATTTAATATGTAAACAACTGCAAAGGGTACCTAAATAATACGTATTTATGGCCATTTACGGTGTTACCTGTAAATGTGAAATATTTCTGTGTTGAACGTTGTGTAAAATTAAATACCAAACTTCTTAATTTTTGTCATTAATCCAATTCTTAAGAAGTTCAATATATTTAACATTGGCGATTTTAAGGATTAATAAATTCTTCTCTCTAAACGTAATTGGTTTTGTCGTACCTACTTCATCTTCTACTTGTAGCAAATGAATTGTTTCCAAACTTTATAATTTACTCGCAATAAAGATTAAAAAACGAAAACTAACAACAGATAATATGCTATGCTATAGTTTATAATATTTACACCACACACTATAATAGCAGTTATAATAATAATTGACTCCCACAATGAAATATGAAATAATTCTCGTAACTATTATTATCCTCCTGAGAAATAAACAAACAAATGTCGCTATTGTTGCCGACTTAATCAAGAGATATCCCAAATTCCCCTAAAAACAGGTCAATGTTTTTACATCCAATAATTATCAGTTCTCTATAGCCGAGCATTATCGAATAGATATAGAAAGAATTGTATAGAATAGGTTCACGAAATAGAAAGAAATTTCCTCTCTATACTCATAGAAAGAAATTTCTTTCTACGAGACGATACAGAATACGCGCCCAGAATCACTTGTCAAATGTCAAAGATTTTGTAATTACAACAGCTTAGGTTACTTTTACCCTTGTTATAAACAAGGCTTTTACTTAGCTGTATTTATTAAACGTAAATTATTATTAATTAATTATAGAAAAGCAAGCGGGACCTTCAAAACAATATATACGTATTATATTTGATCATAAAAAAGCATTAAAAGGTAATTATTCTAGTACAAATGAATTTACATTTAACAAGTTCCTTATTGCTGTTGTTAGAATAACAGTTCTCAATTATAGTGTGTTTAATATAATTTTGCATATTTAGATATTTTTAATAAGTATAAATCGTAATCCGTACAATCTTAACCTTTAGCCTCGTTAAACGTCAAATATTTAAATGTCTGTGGCTTGAAGCTCATACTTGTTGGTATCTGCTCAAGGGGCAAGGGGAAGGTAAGACTAGGCGTCACACCCCATAATAAACGAACGGAATTCATTCGTTACGAGCTGCTACTAGCGGCTAAAAGAGAATAATCGAAAGGCCTTATAAAAATTAAAAACGATTTGAGACCATAGAGTTAGTTAAATTATGTATGCCTTCTCGGCCATCTTGTGGCGATATTATTGAACTCCTACAGTAAATATCATAGACAAATGTATATTTCTCTATGGTAAATATGATCTGTGGTACAGTCACAGTTTAAGCTTTAAACTGTGGTACAGTAACACGTGTGTTTATTTGGTTATGAGGTTACATTCGAAAACTTAACTTCGTGTATATAATCTTTGACTTATTTGAAAGTTTATATTATTACAGTCTATATTTAGTTAAATTGTGAGAGAGTCTTGAATTTTGAAGCCCAAATGGCTACTTCCTTAGCAGATCAACTTCAACGTTTAAAAGTCCCAGAAACATCGGTTTTATTACGGGATAATAAACGACCATCTTTACTTTTTAATCCAAAAGAAGCTGCTGCACTTTCCAAGGAAACAGTATACCAAATCGGCTTAGAAGGATTAGAAGAATTGATCCAAAAGAATGAAGCATTCTCACAGTTTCAACATACCTTATTCCATGAAACGTCGAAGAGTTTTGAAAGATCAGTACAAACTGCTGAAACTAATGAAAAGCTAAATAAAGCTCTAAGGCAGATGCTTTTAACGATGTCTCCGTATTTTTTGTTTAACTCCTCTCACAAAGTATTAGAATGGTTGATATATAGATTTTCTATACATGAATATCTTAGAGATGATTTACTCATGTTATGTTTACCCTATCATGAATCAACTATGTTTGTTAGAGTTTTACAATTGCTTAAATTCAAAGACAAAAATGATAGTTTCTATTTTCTTAAGAGTTTCCAGAAGTCTGGAAATCATTTACCAAAACAATCTCTCCTAAATCATGCTGCTTCAGATATTGGATTTTTAAAGTATGTTACTTCATACCTAAAAGATTTACTAAAGTTTCACCGCAAACATGAATTACTATCTGTAGCAATAAATTTTTATTGCACTGTATTTACAGGAGCACTAGAATATTTAGATAATATAGGTGAAGATCTTTTGTGTCAAATGCTTCCGTTAATATTGAAGGGCTTGAATTCCACAACTGCAGATTTCTATGCAGCCAGTTTAGTTATAACAGTTAGATTATTAACTAAAACAACACTATCAGACCTTCTTGTAGACAAACTTGTTGAAAAAATATCAGAGTTTTCAGTTTCCAATTTAAAAAAAGAGGCCTCGTTAGTTCTCGTAATTATTTACCAATCACAGGATCATTATAAACATATACCACCAGCTGCCGTTAACAATATTTTAAATATAGAAGGACTACCAAAAATATTGAATAATTTACAATCAAGTGGAAATTCTATTTATTCTTTTTTGAAGAGGCTTATCAGTAGTTTCACTCATGAAGGTGTTAATAATGATGTCAAATTATCTAGAGAGGTTATGAAAGCCTGCTTAGATCACATAAAAGTGAAGAATACATTTGTTTTTACAATTTTGAGGTATGTATATAATTTTTACATATAAATTAGTTCAGACTTTTCATAAATACTTTATTATTAGGTAATAAAATAATAATTGAGCACCTCTGACTAGTTCATGACTTGCCCCCCCTAAAAATGTCAGGCCCAAGTTGGAAAAATTGATTAAAATTTAGGTCTAAATTAGGAGCTTTTGAGATGCGCAAATGATAAATTAGGTTCATTAACGATTTTGCTTAAAAAACATTACATCGTCAGGTTTTAAAAATCTGGCAAATCCTTCTATAAAAAAATATTTTTTGGTTTGCTTAAGAATTAAATGCTTTAAGATACCTCGATCAGTAATTCAAATAATCCATCTTTAGTAATCGTCACACCAAGATAGTTATATTCTTCCATTTTCTTTATTGTTTCTTGATTTATTCTTAGATCTTGACCTTCTTCTCCAACCACCAGATTTTGCTTTTTTGCAGATTAATTTCCAGACCCCAATATTTAAGTGTCAATTAATTTTGTCATCATGCATGATGCATCGTCTTCATCCATTTATAAAGATCTAAATACCTACATCTATCATAAATATTTCTTGGGTCATGCAATGTGATGAGGTCCTTGAAATAAGAATAAGTATTTTTATATAATATATCGTTTTATTAAGGAACAGTCAAAGTGACAGTTGTACCTTTCTTTTGAATTCATACAATACATTAGTTCATGAAGAAACGGTAGAAAACATAAGAGACAAAAATAACTAAAAATGTGTTCACAATGTTAACACACTCTCTTGAACCATTTTTACAAAATACCCAAACATTTATTCAATCCATTCCATCTGTTCGTCCCAAGACAATTACCATTTTTTCAGTATAGAACAAATGCTTCTGCCTGAACATTGACTTGGTTAAAGAATTGGCGATCATTTCTTTTTTGGACAAATGCTCAATTGCAATATTTCCTATTTCAATATTATCCCTTAAGGAATGATGTCTAAATATGTTTAGTTCTCTGGTGATATCCACTGCTTCGTGCCAAATCTATTGCACCTTTGTTATCACAATAAATTACAGTAGGCATAAAGTCTCAGGATCGATTTCATTTGATAACTGATGCGACCATAAGACTTCTTGACATGTAGAAGAAGACAATGCCATATATTCGGCTTCTATTGTCAAGAGAGCGCTTTTTTTACTAGACCATGAAATTGCTCCTGCTTGCAACATTAAAATGTTACCAGTCAGAGAATATCGCTTATTGATTTAATTTCCCCAATCAGCATCACTGTATCCTATTATCGCGTCATGTCCATTTCTTCTATATGCTATTTTTGCGTTCCCTTCAAACAGCACATAATTCTTTTTATAGCCATCCATTCGGCCTTTCCATAATTGTTACAATAGCGACAAAACCTGTGGCATATGCAATATCTGGCCTTGTACCTAGACATAAATACAAAAGGTTTCCTATGGCTTCTTTATAAGAAACATTGGCCATTTCTAAGTCTTCTTCGGTGGGTGCTTTGTTTAATTTCTGATTCGGGTCAGCAGGTGTAAAGTAAAGAAAATTTATTTAACTACATTACATATACAATATATTTATATTTATAGCAAGTCATGTGGGAAACCGAGAGATAATAGTTATAGGTAGTAAAGATATAAAACATAAAAAAAATTATAAAAAATACAATTGTTAAAAAAATTGCTAGATAATACAACATAATATTAATAGACAAAACAGTTTTTTATAAAAATTACAGTTATTAAAAAACATATATTAAGGCAATGAGTATGTTCCATACCATACATTACCTGCCAGGCAAGGCACAGTCAATAAATTTTAATGCAATGAAAAAAAATTATTTTAATTAAAGTGTCCCTGATATTCATTTACAGAGTAAAAGCAAGATCGTAGCATGAACTGTTTAAGAGATTTTTTAAATTTGTTTAAAGTAAATTCTTTTAATTCCTCTGGTAGTATATTGTATAGATCAAGATTTAATGAATTTTTTTCGAGATTTATTTAAACGAAAATGTTTGTTTCTAAAATTTGTGGCAAATCTGGTGTTGTGTTCATGTATATCAAAATGTTTTTCCAAAACATTTCTCATTTTATGAATCTCCACTAAAACATAATAAAGAAATAAAGCAGGTAGGGGCATTATCCCGAGTTCAATGAATAAATTTTTACAAGGATCACGGAATCCAACATTACACAACAATCTTATGGCTTTTTTTTTGTAATTTGAAAATGTCTAAAGCAGCAGAAGAGTTACCCCACAAAGCAATACCATAGGATATATGCGCATGGAAAAGTGAGAAATAGGTCATTTTAAGTCTGTTAAAACCAGGGTTGGGCTGATTAAAATCATGATTTAAAATAAATTTTTTTCATTTTTATTCAGAATCAGATAACAACATAATATAAAAGTTTTCTCAAAAATCAAAAGAAGTATCTGCTTTTAGCAAAAACAACAAAAAAGAAGTACATAATTCCAAATTCTTAAACTAAACGTAACACCTAAATTTTATTACTGTATATTTTCAGTCTATTCATTTTCGTTATACAATTTAAACAAAAACACGAGTTTTCCTCCTTTTTCTATGCCTAATCTGTTTCTAATATCTGAGTGTACAAGACCAAAAAAGCTAAATGCGCATTCTACTGAAGCTGAAGAAGCAGTTGCACACAGGAACTGTTTTATTCTTGGCAACTGTTTCAAGATTTCTGGCTCATAATTTTGTGATAAC
Organism: Galeruca laticollis; assembly: GCA_963921935.1. Lineage (NCBI taxonomy): Eukaryota > Metazoa > Arthropoda > Insecta > Coleoptera > Chrysomelidae > Galeruca > Galeruca laticollis. The sequence goes on from OY998175.1 coordinate 169,546,867, forward strand.
CACTATTGTAGTCCGTGTACATTTTTTATTACTTCGTCCAAAAACATAACTTACTTAAATGGAGCACTGCGGGTATTTCACTTTATTACTAAAGGTAACAGTCCAGTGTTTCCATATAACTCGTAAATTGTTTCTAAAGCTATATTCTTTTCTTCTGGTCTTAACTGGTATTTTGTTTTTTGTGGATTCAACATAGACGCTATAAAATGATATGGCGTTAGTGCTTGCTTATATCTATTATTAAATTGTTGTGTTTTTTGTAATGGTAATTCCACAGATTCATCAAAGATATATTGTGAATGTTTCTACTGCTCTACAGCATCTGCGATAGTAGCATTTTTCATCTGCACAGTATCAAGATAGGTTTTAAATTGTTTGAATAATCTTGCGCTGCATGTTTAATCGCAATATTTGAAACTTTTTGGTAAATAGTGGAATCAATCTCCTTTTTATTTTCTTCGCAGATTTTTAATATGATGCCCCACTGAGTGACATACATCTCTAAGCAGTCCCCAAGGCGATTCCATTGCACATTGCTTAGAACAACTAAAGCGCTGCCTCCTGCGAAAATACTTATCAATTTGGACCACATCTTCTTTAACATCTTTAACTTGAAAGTCCTTGCACAGTAAATTAAAAATATGTGCAGAGCAGCCAGAAGTTATAACTTTTGCGTTCGTTTTTTCTTCTGTTTTTCTCATAAGTGTCATATTTGCGGCATTGTCTGTCACAAAAGAATTTATGGTACACTTGTATTTTAATTCACATGAAGAAATCAGGTCACAAACTATTTGAGTTAAATATTCTGAAGTATGTGGATTTCCTGATGTGTCTATAGTTTCTTATAGGAGGGCTTGTCCATCTTCAGTGGTTATTGTTGCACATATCACTGGTTCGCTGTGCATATTTGACCACCCATCAATTGACATATTTACGGGCTGTCCTGACAGGGAGGAGAAACATTTTTCTTTTTCCTCTTCATAGATTTTGTCCAAAAAACTTGTTGCTACCGTTTTTCTCGAGGGCAGTGTGTAACAAGGCCTTAATAACTGAATGGCTTTTTTCACCTTTAAATTCTCAATACATCTGAAGCTCGAATTAGTAGCAAAAATAACCTTTGCTATTTGTTTGTCAATTTTATGTTTTTCAGCAGTTGAAGTCTGCATTACAAAACCACTCATGGTAGGCTGAGTTTCGATTGCTTACTTTTTTTGGACTGGCTTAAAAGTTGTTTGACTTGTTAGTACTTTCAGTGGAGTTTTTCTAACATATGAACTATCCGTCATGAGTGAACTACAACTTGAGGCAGATGATGTGCTAGCAAAACTGTCAAGGAACATTCGACTCTCTGGAAAGAGAAAAAACATAATTGAAAATGATTAATTGATGAAATATTGATATAGTATTGAATTATTGATTTTAAAATAAAGTGAAAATGTTCAATAGAGATGTAAAAGCAAATTTATTTTTTTAAGTTGAAAAAAATTAAAAATTAAGTAAGTATAGAAGAGTAAAGATAATCTTTAATTAACCTGGGAAAGGTCGCATTAAAAAAGTTACATTAAAGGCCACGTGTTAGATTTCACCTAACATATCCTATATGTCTAAAATCTATATCCTAAAATATCTATAAATGAATACTTAAAAATTATATTATCTTTGTTAAAAATAATATCTATCAAAAAAATTTTAAAATTATCTCAAAAATGTATCTTCTTCTTCTCATTGACTTTCAGACCTTAAGGTCCATAGTCTCCCTATTGGGATTCCTAGCCTCATTTTTCCGGCAGCGGTGGCCAGCCGCTTGGTCAACCCTACTGCTTTAAATCAGTAGGGAGTTTGTGAATTCGGTGATTTAATTTCTGCTCTGAAGTCTGTCCTTGGCTTCTTCGACTATTCTTTTCCATTCTTTCCGGTCTTTTGTTTTGTTCTTCCAGTCATTTATTCCAATTTCTTTAAGATCTTCTTCTACACCATCCAACCATCTAGTTTTCGGTCGTCCCCTTGCTCTTCGTCCTTGTCTTTTAGTTTCCTGTATTTTCTCGACACACCTTTCATTACCTGGACATTGTACATGACCTGCCCACCTTAATCGTTTACTTCTTATTTCATTTGTTATTATTGGGCTATTGAATTTTTGATTAACTTCGTAGTTTCTTAATATTCTCCATGCTCCATTTTCTTTAATTGGGCCGTATATTCTCCGTAGTATTTTCCTTTCCCAAATTTCTAACGTGTTTTCCTCTTTTTTTGTTAAATTTCAGGTTTCTGCGGCGTAAGGTACGACTGGTCTAATTACTGTCTTGTATATTTCAATTTTTGTGTTTGTAGACAATATGTTTGATTTAAAGGTGTCTTTTAATGCATAGAAACATTTGTTACCCTGTTGTATTCTGTTATTTATCAAAAATGTATCTACTTATAATATAATACATATATATTTAAAAAATATTTCAAAATATCTCAGAATATATAATTAAAAATTACACTATGTTACTGAACTTATAATTAATATTTATGTCTCAAAACTTTCACTAAATTATCTCAAAAATAAAATATCAAGTGCTTGGAGAATCAACAAAAAACAAAAAATGTTAGGCAAAATCTAACCACACGATCATTCCTGGGTTAATAATAAAAATCTTCATTAAATATAAATAAAATTAAATTTTTAATTTAATTACCTGCATTCCTCTCTTGATAATTACAAACATCGTGGTGTGCTTTAAGTCTTTGGACTAACCCTTGAATATCTTTCTTGCACTTAAGTCTTTGGACTAACCCTTGAATATCTTTCTTGCACTTTCTACAAATCGCCCTACACCTCAATTTATTGGGATTTGTTGTCTTAATATAGAACTGCCATATTGGGTCCTCTATTTTTCCACTCATTTTACTTTATTTAATGTTTTCACTCCGCTTAACTAACCTAACTAGCGAAATGCGTGAAATTGTTGGGCAACGTCAATTTATAGGTTGAGAAGGAAAACAAGCCTCGACAGGAATATTCTTGCAAAAAGCACAACAAACGCGTTCGCGCCTCACTCGGCAGTACTCGGCACTATATAGTGAGTGTATAGGACAGAAGGAAAACAAATCGCGACAAGAATTTTCTTGCAAGAAGCGCGACAAATGCGTTGTCACAAGTTTTTGAGCCACAAATTGTATTATAATTTTTAGACTTATACAATAAAATAATTAACAATAATTTCAAAGAATCAAAATGTTCAAATTTTATATTCAAATTTAAGAAATCAAATAAATCGTGATTTTTTCGAAAAAATCAGATTTTGCCCAACCCTGGTTAAAACTAGTAGAGGTTTTTAACTATTGTAACACAAAGAGTGCAGTTGCCAACCTTCCCTTTAGGTTGTCCACATGAACACGCCACGTTAGGTATTCATCCACAAATAAGCCAATCAACTTTACACTCCTAGTATCACTTTTTGAGTAGGTAGTAGAGAATATTAGATTTTCTGTTTTATCATTATTTAATTTAAGCATATTTCTTCAGCTTTTGTTTGCAAATGCTCAGATATTAAGTCCAGTTCTTCCAGATCTTTAGTAGCAGATTTGTAGGGATTAATAAAGTTTGGTAAATCATTAATATATATGATGAATAGTAAGGGGCCTTGAGGGACACCGTGTTTAACTGATTTAAAATTTGAAGAAGTATTGTTGCAAAACACAGCCTGCCATCTGTTAGTAAGATAGTTCTCTATAAGTGACAATGCTGTCCCTCTTACTCCATAATAATTAAGTTATTGTGAGAAACACAATCAAATGCCTTAGAGAGGTCACACAGACTAATAGCTGTATCCTAATGCTTCAAGGCCCTCAATTACGTCTCCCACAATACTTAATACTGCCTGTGCTGTGGAGTGATTTTTCCGAAATCCAAATTAGGATTTACTAAAAAAGTTATATTTGTTGAAATAATCATATAAACGTTTTTTGATAAGTTTTTCTATGATTTTCCTGAAAATCGATATAATTGAAATAGGACGGTAATTATCTAATTGAGAAGTATCTCCTTTTTTATGAAGGGGAAGAATTTTCGAAAATTTAAATGCGTCTGTTAAAACTCCAGTATTAAACATCACAGGTTTATAAGGGATGTCAAAGGTTTAACTAGAAAATCGGATGTTTCTTAAATGATAAGGCTATTGAGGTTATTTGTATCTAAATTGAATTGCTTAAAGATCAAATTGTGGCCAATATTTCATCTTCAGAAACATGTGACAGAATGAACAAACTACAAGGTTTTGGGAAATTTCTAAAATTTAACAAATCTTTATTACGAACTGTAGGGAGTGACTTTATAATATTATCAGCAATATCTGTAAAAAAATATTAAATGAATCAGGGCTTAGGAGTAGTAACTGGTTTGCAGTCCTACATTCCCAATCTTCTCAATATGTTTTCAGTGTATTCAGTTTGATCCATTTTTAAAATTCTGATTAATTTTAATTCTTAGGACTTAGCTTGCTCAAGTCTTTCATCTTAAATGTTTTCATTAATTCGCATTTTGTATGTTTCAATAATGCATTGTAATTTGCTGTTATGAGTAGGTCATCAACATATGTGGCGATAATAATTAATTTATCTGTGTAAACACATTGATCACTTTTTGACTGTTCAGAATTCATCAGCTTTAGTGTGCTGGTATGCTTCATATTTCAAGCTCTTCCACTTTGCTTTAAACCAATCATTTCTTTCTTTAATTGCAAGGCTTTGTTCTTTTTTTGAGGAAAACTTACTGATTGTCTTAAGTAAATTTCTTCATAAAGTTCACCTTGCAAATATGATGTCGTGACATCCATATGATGCACCTCCATATTATATTTGGCTGCAGTGAAAGGGTAGAAAACGTAATGGACAAAAATAACTAAAAATGTGTTCACATTGCTAACACAACGTTTATTTTAAGTTTTAATGTTTAGAAGGGTCAAATCAATCCCTCATATGTTTTTTAAAATATAAGATAACAGCTTAGACCTTATACATATCCTCAATAGTTTCATTTTTGTAAAAATAATATAACATTTCAGCATTTTCAAATTCTTATTTCGTTTCATCATATGCTTGTTTGAAATCTGCAAAACCATTTTAAGACATATCTCAGTATATTTCCATACTTAATATATTTCATTTAATTTGCTATGTAAATTTTCTTTCATGTCCAGGTTCTTCTCAGATGGTGCCTATATCCTTAGCTTACAATTTCTAAAATGGATTACATTCAACTTTTGATATCTTTAACTTTTTTCTTTGTTTAGAAAAAAGTATTTTTCAACTTCAAATGCTAAGTTTGAATACTGAAGCGACAAAAAAACTTGAAACTACTGCCCTGAGATTATTTCTTATTTAATTTTTCAGGTGTATTTTAGATGCTGTCAATCCAAAATTCAAAATTTCTTCAGAAGCTCAAAATTGGTTGACAGAAGTAATTCATTCAATAGAACAACAATATCCCACTCCTTTCGATAAAGCAGTTCACAAAATTTTGTCCACATCATCTGATAAAAGATCGATAAAAAGAAGAAAATGTCTATCAAAGATAATAAAAAATTCTGTAGTATACAGAGGCAAATTTGAACTTTTTGAAAAACTGTATCATCCAAATCCTGCTATTCGAGGTGAAGCATTAAAAATATTATGTAATAATTTTGATGACCTAAAAGAAACTGACAGACAATTGGTAAATAGATCATTGGTAGATAAGTTAAATGATAATGATGTTATCGTGGTGAAAAACACCTTGAAGATTCTAAAAAAATTTGATGCCCTTGATAAAAATGGTATAAAAAGTTCACTAATAAACTTAGCCAATAAATATCAAAGAGATAAATCAGGATGGGCACTTATTTCAGATAATGTTGTGAATTTATTGACCACTCTTTACGAACCAAATGATTGGGAAGTTTTTATATCTATATTTCCACTTCTATTACCTTTAACATCTAAAAATATGTCCAGTGCAAAGAAAATGTTGGAGACTCCCTTTATAGCTAAAAACGACTTGTTTCAATCAGAATTGCAGGAATTGAAGAATGCTGATGATGAATTATGTTTCATTACGTTATTGCTTAAGACTTTGTCAAAGAATACCAACCTTGAAAGTGTCCAATCTCTAGTAGATGTTGCAAAGAAAAACACAACTGAATACTATCCATTTCAAAAGTATATTTTAATCCTATTACTGAGTACAATTTTACCAGAAGACTCCGATTTAGAAATTGCTAGTCAAATGTTAAACATCTTCTCCACACTGTATTATTCTTCAGATAATAAATTTGAAAAAACGGCAACTTTTATTGTATATGTACAAAAAGCCATTCTAGGAAAGTTTCCTATACAAGGATTTTTGCAATGCCTCGAAAATTTTATTTATAAAATTAAAAAATCGGACATTGGTTTGAAGCTAAGAGATTTTTCAGTAAACAATCAGGAAAATGAATTTTTTATCAACATCACATGCTTGTTGTTGGATAATGAAGAATATCTCAAGAAATTCTTGAAAGCAAAATTTCAAAATTTGAATGAAGAAATAGAATTTTTGCTCAACGTTTGTGTAAGTGACAATAGTCATTTACATAACAATTTCAAACCGAAAATTCTCAAATATATTGAAAGTATATTAGAAGAAAATTTGGAAATTAAGAGTACTATTACGATAACTAACTATCTCATAGTTTTGTTATTAGCTTTGATGACAGATTCAGAAGAGAACATTCGCAAAACAGTAGTACATATTCTCACTTTGTTAATCACAATATCAACTAAAAAGGAAAACCATTACCATCTATTACTCAACAGTTTAATCAAATATAAAGAGGAAATCATTATTGATCATCAACAACTGCCATCAATCATTTTTAATACTTTAGATCCTTCGAACACGAAAGGTAAAAGAAATTTAAAAGATTTGAATTTTATTAGAAATAATTTATTTAGTTTCTGTTGCCAAAAGGATATTCCAGCATATTTAAAGGCTACAATCTTATGGACATTTTCTGCAATACATACATTTGAGTCTCTAGAAGAAACAACAGACATGGCTCTTATCATATTAGAAAATAATTCAACTGAAATAACGTCTTTCAACGCAAAAATAATCAAATTGGTTGTTTCGAAAATAAATTCTCAAGTTATCGGCCAGTTGAAAATGGATTCTAAAACATGGAAACTACTGGAAACTTTCATTAAAAGTGATAAAACCATTATTAAAGATAATGAAGATACACTATCTCTTTCTTCACTTATATTAAACCAATTGAACAGTGAGACATTTTCTTCTCTTGAAGATGAAGTTGTCGTTAAATCAGTTTTAAAACTCATAATTGAGCTATCACTCTCTACTCAGGATTCAGAAGTAGTATCTCTTATTAGTAGAATTTTCAAGCATATAGATCTAAATGCTGAATGGATTAAAGAGCATTTACTAAGGATGAGGGATGTTCAGTCATCAAAAATTGACGAAAATAAAAAGAAGAGAAGAATTGGTATTGTACCCACAGTAGATATTTTGGATACATTCGAATGGAAAAAGGGTATGTTCTGTATTTTAGTTATTGTAATAAATTTGGTGCCTCAACTATTTGTAAAACATAAACTAATATTTTGAATTTTCAGGAGTAGCCGTATTGGAATTCATTCAAGATAAAAAGAAAATAAGAAACATAGAATGTATACTTCCAATTTTTTTCGATTTACTTAAACGCTGCTTAGATTTTGATGAACAATCAGCTGTGGAATACCCCAAACAGCTCCTTCTAGCTATAATACATCAAAGTTGTATGAAACTGGGTGGTGTATTACCTGAAAATCTATTTAATGTAGAACTGATTGTTCAATGTATTAGAGCTTCACAAAATCCGCAAACTCATCACCAGGCGTTATTGGTTTTAGCATATACTGCTAATCTACTTCCTACTCAAGTTTTACATCATATGATGGCTATTTTTACTTTCATAGGATCCTCGGTATTACGACATGATGATGCATATAGTTTTCAACTTATTTCGAAAATTATAGATACAGTTATTCCTATTATTACCAAAGGTGATGGAGAAGGTGAGATATACATGCAAAAATAACATAGTTTTTATGGTACTTTACATCTACAGAATTTAAATATTCAGTTACCTATTTTTTATTTGTTTATTGGTAAAAGTAAATGAATAATTTGATAATCTGTTGAAAGCACTGAAATGTGTAATAGTAACAGATAGTGGACTAAATTTTATATTTGATGTAGAAATAGATGGATAAATAACGATTATTTTAAATCTTTGTTATTAAAAAGGAAGGGGATTTTTAGAAGTTAATTTTTTTTTAATTGAAATTAATGTGCTCGGATACTATGGCCACTAGCACAGGAGCGGTTACAACGTATACTGGTTCATTAATTCAATATGAGTACACAATTGTTCTATAAAAGTGGGTATAGGTGTGGTATTAAAATCCTTCAATTCGTATAGTATTTTATTACCAAATGTCGAATAGTTTCGACTTAAAAATAAGTCATCTTTGGTGCAGGTAAGCTACAGTTGTGATGGTTAATTTTAAAATACAAATTAGGATTTCATAAAAATAATAATTGTAACCAATCAATTACATAGAACGAACAACAATATTAAATCGTATAAAACAACAAAGACAAGTCACGGCGACAGAACTAGACGGACTGACATTTTTATCCTAAACAGAAGTGGAACTTCAATAGTTGATTTTAAATTTAACGATATATTATTTTCGTTGTTAATTGATTTGAAAATTTCCAAATTCTCCAAAGCATTCAATCTAGGCCAATGTTCACAAACCAGTAAAATTTTAAAATTGTCATCTAACACAAAAGAATGGTTATTAAATTGCAAATGCTTATAGATAACAGAACTATTCATTGTTAAATGTACTTGAATTCTCAATTTAAACTTCCTACCACATAAATATTCAGTGGTACAATTGCTACAAGTCAACTTATAAACTCCACACATATGAACTTGTGAATCTGGGTCTTTTGTTCCAGAAAATATTGTTTTTATGTTTAATGGAGTCTTAAAAGCTAATTTATATTCTGTTTTGAATAACATTCGTTAATTGATAGGAAAGTGGTCCATAATAAAAAATGGTAATACATTTTTGTTCTTCACTTTTGTCACCTGCGTACGAGTCAATTATCAAAAATTTATCGGATTTTCTATTAACAGAATTATAAATTAGAGTTGTGGTGTAGCTGTTTTTAACTGCTAAGAATTTAATTGTTTCTAGTTCCTTATTAAAATAATCCAAGTTCATTGGAATTAAAAAGGCGATGAGTGTAAGATATAAATGATGAAATCTTTTGTTGAAAAGGGTGACTACTATCATCAGAAATAACATGAAGGCATGGAAATCGTAACACTAATTTTAGGGGATTTTGGAGGATTTTAAAGGATTCTTGAACATATTAACGGATTTTTGGTAATTTAAGTGGGTTTTAAAGGATTTTTGAAAATCCTTCTTATATATGCTAAAAGTAGCGTGCTGATTAACCCTTTCTAAAGATAAATCTAAGAAATTGAGTGCGCAGTTATCTTCCAATTCTAAGGTAAATTTGAGGTCCATGTGTATGCTATTTATAAAATGATTATTTATAACATTAATATCCCCTGGAAAACAAAAAACAACGTCATCGATATATTTATACCAGAAAACAATATTCTTAGAAAATTGGCAGCTGAAAATTTGTTTCTCTATAAAATCCATAAAAATATCTAATAAAAGAGGAGCTAGTGGATTTCCCATACCAAGACCTTTCTTTTATTCATACACTTTATTATAAAAATATTTTCTAATACATTATTATCAGCTAAATTTGAATCAATTACCTAATAATTTCTTAATGAGATTTAAAGTTAATTTTACAGGTACGTTAGTGTATAAGTTGGTTACATCGAGAGAAGCTAGAGCTCAATATTTTTAAGTCACTTGAATTTAAAAGAGTATGTTGGTGTTCAAAATTTAGATTATTTCTAAGAAAATGATTTAACTCCTTTGCGATTAACGAACAAGGTGATATGACTTCTATTTTAAGTCAAAACTAATCGGCATCTGGTAATAAAATACTGTACGAATTGTAAGATTTTAATACCACACCTATACATACCTTTGAAGATTTTTTCGTACTCTAGTGAATTTGCTTCCGAAATGTAATTGTTCCATAGTTTATGGTAAAGTTGTACATCTTTGAGGAACTGACGTAGGTAGGTAATTTGCTCCGAGTTGTTTAGGATATCTTTGTAGTTCACTTTAAGGCATATTTGTGACACCAGTCAAAATGTGTTTTATAGTTAGTTTGGAGTTACAGCTGGAACAAATGGGTCTGGAGGCAGTAGACATTTAGTGGTATGCATAAAAACGAGTATTTAGTTTATACTCCAATGCTTGGAGTTAATACCCCACGGGCATAGCTGGACATCGTTAATCAAATAGTTAACTTCGTTAATCAAATAGTTAACTTCGTTAATCGTTAATCCGCTTCAAAAAAAGTTAGCTTCGTTAAACGTTAAAGCGTTACATTTCGGAAGAATTTACGCAAGTTAACGTTAATCCGTTAATATGTGTAAAATTGCATTTTTATATCGTTGCGTTAGTGAACTAATAAAACCGGTTGGTTTAGGTTCTGGAAGTTAACAGGTTAGGAACAAAACAAAATACTTGTATAATTCAAATGTGTGATTTAATCGTCGGGCATAAGGTGCATAGTCCCCTTCATGAACATTAACATGTTGAAGTTCTCGTCTGAAAGCGAGGCTCGTTTTGGTGTTAAAGTATCTTTACCCGTGGAAAACAGACGTTCAACTGCAGCGCTTGGGGTTATAGCAGTATTGTATTTAATGAATAGATTTATGAATATCTATTCCCCGAGGAATGCAGCATCGTTGAATGAATCTTTTGGTTTCAAGTCCAGCCACATTTTAACGAGACTTTGCGCTTTACTTTTTAAAGAATTGGAGCTCTTTGGTTTTTCTATAGACTGGGTGACAGAATTGAAAAAGTCTTCCTCGCCATCATCATTGTTACTCGCATTGCTCCCTCCGCCACTTAAACTATCTCTGACCTTAGAATTTCCCGCTCCTTCTTGTCGTAAGGCGTCTTCTACCTTTTATTCCATGCACTTTTTTACTGCATCCACTCTACTATATTGTCGTACGTTTTCAGTCATATCAACCGGAACTTTGGGTGAAATGCCGCGGCAAGTTGGCACTGTTCATCATTCAGGAGTGGTCCAAACCTTTTCCATATGCCATTTAATAAGGCATTGGCTAAACTGTGCTATTTACTAAGCCCTTAGATGTAATATTTTCTAATTTATAGACAGTTGCTGGGATCGTCGGTAGTAGTGTTCCGAGATATGCTTGAGCTTGTTCTTGGATACGATCGAGTGCATTCGCGACAGGTGCCATAACCTGTATATAAGGATTTAATCTAAGTATTGATATGATTTAGAAAGAAAATAATTTTACCAAAACGTTAATTTAAACTATATACATATATAAATTTACCTTTGCGTACTCCTTCATTACAGTCACATCTTGGTCATTGAAAGTTGGAATTTTTGGTTGAGTCATAACCCTGTGAAGAGAAGGTCTTTTTGTTTCCAATATACCGTTGAGAACGATAATAGCATCATACAGAGAGTTCCACCTTGTCGTATTTGGAAGGACAAGTCGTCTGCCTAATTCAGCGTGAATGTTGCTATGGATATGGCTAAGGCACTTCTGTAGGAAGTCTTGAAAACAGTTATTTGTAGAGCTGCATCTGCAGCTTTGCTAGCATCCAAATTGAACGTATGTGTAGCACATCTCATGTGAACTGGCAAAGTATTAAAGTTTCTGGAAGTATGTCGATCTCCGAGCCGAATTGCACAAACGCCTTTACAAAGTTACTGCCATTATCCGTAGTAGTCCTAAAATAAAATTAAGCAAGTAATGTTAAAAACAGTTTTTAACCCTTAATATGACGAAAAAATGTTGATATTTCAAGTCTCGTCGAGATAGAAACACGCTTTAGACTACTTTGTTGACCATTTTTATAAGATATTTAACCAGCTTTTTAAGCTAGCCTACGGCTGATTGATTCATCATGAAGATCATTACATTCCGATAAAAAATAAACGGTTTTAAACATTAAAACTAACTTTTCCGTAACTGTGAGATGCCCTGATTTATATTCTATCATAAAATTGTCACTTGTATACACTTCGGGGGATGTATCATGTTAACAAACCGAAATTTCTCCAAAAGTAACCAAAAATGCAGTATATCTGGATTTATAGGCCCCGCTGTACTCGCTATAGTCAGCTTAAAATCAATAGGGTACATCTGTGAGACACCTTGAAAAATATCCAATTATAGAATTGGCCACTTGTATACACTCCGGAGGCTGTATCGTACTAAACCCGAAATTTCTCCAAAAAGGACAAAAATGTGGCACTTCATGTATCATAGCACCCGTTGTACTAGCCCTGATGAGCTAAAAATCAATAAGGTTCATCTGTAAGATGCACTGAACAATACTCAATCATAAAATGGGTCACTTGTATACATGACGTACTTAAAGTACTATAGCACCTGTTGTACTGGCTGTGGTGAGCTGAAAATCAACAGGGTTCATAAGTCAGATGTTCTGAATAATATTCAATCATAAAATTGGTGACTTTTTGCACTCCGGAGGCTGTATCGTGCTAACAAACTGAAATTTCTCAAAAAATGACAAAAATGTCGTACTTCAAGTACCATAGCATCCGTTGTACAGGCTATTGTGAGCTGAAAATCAATAGGGTTCATCTGTGAGATGTCCTGAACAATATTCAATCATAAAATTGGTGATTTGTTGCACTCCGGAGGCTGTATCGTGCTAATAAGACATGTAACGAAAAGTGGCCGACGACGACATACACACAGGATTTTTTTTCTAAAAACCATTTTTTCGTGTTGTTCTTGATGAAAAACGTAAAAATAACTAATTTTTTTTTCTCAAAATATCAACTTTTTTGTGGGTAAACCAATACTCTTCTCGCATATTAGATAGGTTGGGCGGAAAAGTGATAATGAATAGTAATTAATAATAATAACAAATGTACTTCGCAATACCTTTGAAAATATGAGTACAAAATTTCATGTTGATCGGCTAAGTAGTTTCTACGTAAAAGCGTAACAAACTCACATTCACATTTATAATGTTAAGTAAGGATTATGTAACCGATCCACGTCAACGTAGGTACATTGTTTCTCTTGTATGTGTACGAAAATAAAAAAAAAACGAAAAATAGACTTAACTGACCTTGTGATTTTCTTATCTGTGTGAAATTCATAGTGAATATATATCATTGCTTGGGCCAGGATGTCGTATGTATGATGACCTTTTAGGCGTATGCACGTTAATATTGCATGCATTCTGGCTCTTGTGATAGGATCTAAACAGTGAACTGTCATGCCCAAATAACTTTTGTTGTGAGCTGACCAACAGTCAGCCGTCGTTAACGTTAATCCGTTAATATGTGTAAAATTGCATTTTTATATCGTTGCGTTAGTGAACTAATAAAACCGGTTGGTTTAGGTTCTGGAAGTTAACAGGTTAGGAACAAAACAAAATACTTGTATAATTCAAATGTGTGATTTAATCGTCGGGCATAAGGTGCATAGTCCCCTTCATGAACATTAACATGTTGAAGTTCTCGTCTGAAAGCGAGGCTCGTTTTGGTGTTAAAGTATCTTTACCCGTGGAAAACAGACGTTCAACTGCAGCGCTTGGGGTTATAGCAGTATTGTATTTAATGAATAGATTTATGAATATCTATTCCCCGAGGAATGCAGCATCGTTGAATGAATCTTTTGGTTTCAAGTCCAGCCACATTTTAACGAGACTTTGCGCTTTACTTTTTAAAGAATTGGAGCTCTTTGGTTTTTCTATAGACTGGGTGACAGAATTGAAAAAGTCTTCCTCGCCATCATCATTGTTACTCGCATTGCTCCCTCCGCCACTTAAACTATCTCTGACCTTAGAATTTCCCGCTCCTTCTTGTCGTAAGGCGTCTTCTACCTTTTATTCCATGCACTTTTTTACTGCATCCACTCTACTATATTGTCGTACGTTTTCAGTCATATCAACCGGAACTTTGGGTGAAATGCCGCGGCAAGTTGGCACTGTTCATCATTCAGGAGTGGTCCAAACCTTTTCCATATGCCATTTAATAAGGCATTGGCTAAACTGTGCTATTTACTAAGCCCTTAGATGTAATATTTTCTAATTTATAGACAGTTGCTGGGATCGTCGGTAGTAGTGTTCCGAGATATGCTTGAGCTTGTTCTTGGATACGATCGAGTGCATTCGCGACAGGTGCCATAACCTGTATATAAGGATTTAATCTAAGTATTGATATGATTTAGAAAGAAAATAATTTTACCAAAACGTTAATTTAAACTATATACATATATAAATTTACCTTTGCGTACTCCTTCATTACAGTCACATCTTGGTCATTGAAAGTTGGAATTTTTGGTTGAGTCATAACCCTGTGAAGAGAAGGTCTTTTTGTTTCCAATATACCGTTGAGAACGATAATAGCATCATACAGAGAGTTCCACCTTGTCGTATTTGGAAGGACAAGTCGTCTGCCTAATTCAGCGTGAATGTTGCTATGGATATGGCTAAGGCACTTCTGTAGGAAGTCTTGAAAACAGTTATTTGTAGAGCTGCATCTGCAGCTTTGCTAGCATCCAAATTGAACGTATGTGTAGCACATCTCATGTGAACTGGCAAAGTATTAAAGTTTCTGGAAGTATGTCGATCTCCGAGCCGAATTGCACAAACGCCTTTACAAAGTTACTGCCATTATCCGTAGTAGTCCTAAAATAAAATTAAGCAAGTAATGTTAAAAACAGTTTTTAACCCTTAATATGACGAAAAAATGTTGATATTTCAAGTCTCGTCGAGATAGAAACACGCTTTAGACTACTTTGTTGACCATTTTTATAAGATATTTAACCAGCTTTTTAAGCTAGCCTACGGCTGATTGATTCATCATGAAGATCATTACATTCCGATAAAAAATAAACGGTTTTAAACATTAAAACTAACTTTTCCGTAACTGTGAGATGCCCTGATTTATATTCTATCATAAAATTGTCACTTGTATACACTTCGGGGGATGTATCATGTTAACAAACCGAAATTTCTCCAAAAGTAACCAAAAATGCAGTATATCTGGATTTATAGGCCCCGCTGTACTCGCTATAGTCAGCTTAAAATCAATAGGGTACATCTGTGAGACACCTTGAAAAATATCCAATTATAGAATTGGCCACTTGTATACACTCCGGAGGCTGTATCGTACTAAACCCGAAATTTCTCCAAAAAGGACAAAAATGTGGCACTTCATGTATCATAGCACCCGTTGTACTAG
Source organism: Galeruca laticollis (assembly GCA_963921935.1). NCBI lineage: Eukaryota > Metazoa > Arthropoda > Insecta > Coleoptera > Chrysomelidae > Galeruca > Galeruca laticollis. Next base: position 169,562,318 of record OY998175.1, read on the forward strand.
CCCTGATGAGCTAAAAATCAATAAGGTTCATCTGTAAGATGCACTGAACAATACTCAATCATAAAATGGGTCACTTGTATACATGACGTACTTAAAGTACTATAGCACCTGTTGTACTGGCTGTGGTGAGCTGAAAATCAACAGGGTTCATAAGTCAGATGTTCTGAATAATATTCAATCATAAAATTGGTGACTTTTTGCACTCCGGAGGCTGTATCGTGCTAACAAACTGAAATTTCTCAAAAAATGACAAAAATGTCGTACTTCAAGTACCATAGCATCCGTTGTACAGGCTATTGTGAGCTGAAAATCAATAGGGTTCATCTGTGAGATGTCCTGAACAATATTCAATCATAAAATTGGTGATTTGTTGCACTCCGGAGGCTGTATCGTGCTAATAAGACATGTAACGAAAAGTGGCCGACGACGACATACACACAGGATTTTTTTTCTAAAAACCATTTTTTCGTGTTGTTCTTGATGAAAAACGTAAAAATAACTAATTTTTTTTTCTCAAAATATCAACTTTTTTGTGGGTAAACCAATACTCTTCTCGCATATTAGATAGGTTGGGCGGAAAAGTGATAATGAATAGTAATTAATAATAATAACAAATGTACTTCGCAATACCTTTGAAAATATGAGTACAAAATTTCATGTTGATCGGCTAAGTAGTTTCTACGTAAAAGCGTAACAAACTCACATTCACATTTATAATGTTAAGTAAGGATTATGTAACCGATCCACGTCAACGTAGGTACATTGTTTCTCTTGTATGTGTACGAAAATAAAAAAAAAACGAAAAATAGACTTAACTGACCTTGTGATTTTCTTATCTGTGTGAAATTCATAGTGAATATATATCATTGCTTGGGCCAGGATGTCGTATGTATGATGACCTTTTAGGCGTATGCACGTTAATATTGCATGCATTCTGGCTCTTGTGATAGGATCTAAACAGTGAACTGTCATGCCCAAATAACTTTTGTTGTGAGCTGACCAACAGTCAGCCGTCGTTGCCACCCAATCGAATTTTCCAAGTAAACTGAAATTAAAATTATAAACACATCACCTTTTAAAAAAATGCTATAATAATAAATGAAAATTATATACATTTATGCACGCATACCTATTTTATGAACCCCTAACTATTTGAACTTTTTTGAAATAAAATTATACCTACGTATGTAGGGTAGGGCGACGTTTATCTGTTAAAAATAAATAGAAACTTATATTAGTCACTTACTTAATCAGGTATTGCTTCAATTTAATGTGTTCGTCAGTAAAGCGTCTACCCAAAGTTCATCTTGAAATTGAATTTTTGCTCGCGTTTAACGTTTTTATCAACGCACCAAAAGTCTTGCTTTCGACAACATATTTTAAGGAATCATGTTTGAAACAAATAAATTTACTATACCTTTGTCCACTTTGGCTTGGGGTACACCGCTGACAGTAGCTGCAATTCCGAACGATTTCCCAATGCTCAGCTGTCTTCTTTTAACGGGATTAGGATTACTGCTACTAGTGCTCACATCATTAATATTGTCAGAATGAGTTCTCCTTTTTGTCTTGCCCCGGTTAGAGCCTGCCTTAACAATCTCTTCAAACTGTACGTATTGTGACTCATGTACCCTTCTTACATGTTGTTTCAAATTATTCAGGCTTGATACATGGAATTTTATTTTGGCGTCTTTCGGCAAGCATCGCTTACACGCAAAAAGTATATCCAGATCGGGGCGATCTGGATATAAATTCCACATACTCAGTCAAATGTGGCCATGGATTCTCATCAGGACCGCTGGAATCCGATTCCATGTCTTCCATGATATGGTTTTAATTACTACCTACACTGCACAGTACACTTTTTCTACCTAACTAAATTACACTGCACTCTTCTTTATCAACATGCAAATGATCACTGACAGTAATTTATAATAACAAACAAAAACACTCGTCACTCTAAGCACCGGCGCTCTGAACCTGTTTTTCAGGCTGCCACGCGGTGCTGTGCGGTAAATAGTAGGCATTGGATTAACGATTAACGGACTTCTGCATATTAACGGAAGTTAACGTGTCCGTTAACATTTTTAAAAATTAACTTAAAAGTTAATCCGTTAATCATAATGTTAACTTCGTTAATTAACGATTAATGAGTTAATGCCCAGCTATGCTCACGGGGTATGAATAAAAACTAGGAGCAGATATTTCGCTTGAGTAGGTATTCTTATGTATAATTTGGTGTGAGTAAATTCTCATTTTTGGTATGAATAAAAAACTTTATGCTCTTTGGGAGGAGAATCCACTCCATATCTCTAGAGTCTGCTAGGCAGTAGACTCAACTTCTTCATTTACTTTAGTACCAATTTGCCCGCGGTAGAAGTGGCTGAGTTCTTCAATCTTAACTAACTTGCGCTTGGAAAAAATGTTGCAAAGCTAGAAGAAATACGTGTGATCGGGAATGTTGTAGGTACCTGTTTAGTAAAGAAAATGCGGAGTGGTTATCAATTCACTTTTTGGGTGAAGAGTCTGGAGATAGAAGAGGTGGTGCTATATACGATATAGACAAAATTAAAATATTTTTAAGATACACGGGTTACCCGGGGTTTCAGGCAGGAGTAGGAGAAGATGATGTTGGTGCTCACCAAACTTCGGTGTCGGAAGTGGCTAAAAACATAATTCAGCAAAGTGAACAGTGGATTAAATTTCCCCGCAGTCCTGTTGGTGGTAAGCCAAATATAATTTTCCATGTGCAGTGGGCATAGTCGATTGTACACACATAAAAATAAAAAAACCACTGGTGACAAATATGCAAATCGTAAGGGATATTAGTAGTACAAGCCAGAATCTGTCCATGATTCCAGTATCTGGAAAGACTGGCGAATATTTTTATATCACAAGGAATGATTTTCAAAGATCCAATGCTGTACTTTTAGGGGATGAACGATATGGCATAGCACCGTGGCTAATGGTGCCTTTTACAAACTGTAACACTCGACACGAGAGTGCTTGATCAACTAAAACAACGATTTCCAATGCTATGCTTCAATATAAAGTATGAGTGGCCTTAAGGAAAGTTCCTAAACTAATCATATGCTGTTTTATATTACACAATGTAGCAAAATATTTAAGGGATTAACTGGAACCTCCTGGAACAAGATATTCCGTATCCGACATAAGAGGAGGCTGCTAATATTAGACAAAGTGGACAACGAAAGCGATCTGCAATTGCAGAAACCATTCTTGCTCTTCCTTAAGGTAAATCGAAAAAAAAACTAACTAAACAAGTTTGAAAAATAAAATGTTGAGTATCTACTTTATGTAATAGGAGTATCTACTCATCAAAACGAACTCTTTTTTATTCTTATGAAAAAGAGTATAAGCTCATATTTCATGCTCATGCTCAAGAGTATATACTCCGAGTTTAAACTCGGTTTTTATTAATACCACCCATTAGGTATCCATGGGTAAGTCTTGAATGACCTATTCTCATTCTTTTACAATAGCGAAAGCTTGCCTTGAGAGACCTGTAAAACTACTTGGTTGAGGATAACCTATCGAGTGCTGTATTTGCATAAGGATGTGTCAATGGTGTCCCAATTCTGGTTTTTCTTTTGAAGTGTGATTTTAAATCCTTACAAAAAGGTATATTGTCGGTGAAGGTAAATGTAGATGCTTTTTTGACTGTAAGTTAGTTGCCTATGATGTCAATATGGGAAGGTAGCCAAATTATAGTAACTGCTATTTTTTGTGATGTGATAAGTTGGTAGGATTCATGTGTAGATTGGACAATAGGGTGTTCGGTAAATCTATTTTGGATGGATGAAATTGAAGCAAGTGAGTCTGTATGTATGGCAATGAGCTTATAAGGTGGGGAAATGAAATTGACGCTAAATAGTTCGCATGTATGAACGCTACAGGATGATTGGATTAGGGAAGATTTTATAGAAATTCGTGACATTGTAACAGCGCAGTCTACTCCTGTTTCATTTTTGGATGCATACAGTGTCAGGTCAACTTAGTTAACTTTATATGCAGGAGGAAAAATATTTATCTAGGCATGTAATTTTTTTCTACACATTTTTTTAAATTTAAGTCACTGGTGCTCAAAAGTTGGGAGTCACTCGATCTGTGCCCCTACTTATAACACTAATTGCTTTACTTGTGGAACTGGGACTACACATACATCTTTATAAATATTGGTTCAAATTTCGTAGAAATTGGACAATTATGTTTTGAGTTATGACAGTTACAATAAAATCATAACCGAATGCTGAAAAAATGTATTATGAAAACAAACGATTAGGTTAAAAACAAAAATTTATTCTACTTATATACACAATAGTAAGTACATAACAGTAAATACATAATAGTAAGTATTGAAGTAAATGATATATAGCAGTCGTGTACCGATAGTTGTTGAGTGAACACCTGGAGTGTCGCGATGGACAGTCAAGGCGATAATTCAACATACCAAACATCAAAATCAGAAGGAAGCTACTCTGAGATGGATATAGATGACTTAGGTCATTGGAAAAAAGTGAGAATAAAAAGGAAAAACAAAGACAGAAGAGAAAACCCACATATCAAAAGAAAACACACAGATATACCACAATTATCACAAGAAGAAATAAATAACATAATTGGAACAAGCTCCCTCACTAATGCACAAAAGCAACATCAATTAAATGATAACAACCCAAGAAAAAAGTTGTCTCCACAAAAAGTTAAACAAAACAATCAAGATACAATTAATACAATTCAAAACAAACCAGGACCATCTACCCAAATCTTTCACCAAAATAATTCTGCCAAAATGAGAGAAATTACAAATAGAAACTACAAACATTTGTACTACATAAAAGCCAATGAGACTCTGACAATATCAAAACTGGCAGATATCTGGGAAATAGAAAACCCCAAATCAAATGATGTGATACTGTAAACCAAAATCGGATTTCTATTAAAATCTGATGAAGAAAAACCAAAAACGACACAAACTCTCCAAAAACTAATTGGCGATAAACAAATTTTAAATTTGGCAGAAAGTTAAACAGCAACAAAACACCAAACACATGTAAGCAACTCATCAATCTCATACAGTGTCTGCATAGGTTTGTAGAATATGAAATAACAGATGAAGAGATAAGCGAACAGCTAATGAAGTTCAGCATTAATCACAGGTACTGCAAGATAATAGTTTCAAGAGCCACACAAAAAGCTACCACACTTATTGGAGTTATCTGAGGATGCATAATCTCTACTGAAAAACTTTTGAACAAAGGTTTTTTCTACAAACTCGGGCAGTATCCAGTATACCCAAGCACTCCACCTGCCCCAATTCCACAACCCTGCTCCAGTTGCCAAAAATGTACCCATACTACAGACAAATGCAAGGAATCAATCAAATGCACCAAATGTGGAGGTTCTCATCATGAATCAAAATGTAAAACACACTTACCTCCAATATGTTCCAGCTGTGGTGCTGAAGATCATGCTGCATGGTCACTAAAATGCCAGAACAGGCCAACAAAACCAATAGAAGATATACCCAACAATAAAATCAAAGCGTTAAACAAAAAATTAGCAGAAATTGATACAAAAACAACCAAGTACTCAAAAATACATTCCCATATTACAGTCCATGATGTGATCATAAACACTTATATACGCAAACTGAACAAAGAAAAAAACATACAAAGAGATGAACTGATCACAAAACTAAAAAAAAACGATTTATTACAGATTACAACATAGATACAGTCGCACACTTTTCTGCTAACAGAGCGTATATACTTATGTTTGATCTCGACGAACCTCAAACGATTTCACCAACACAACCCATCAACAGTGTAAATAATGATCAAGTTCTTGTCGAAACTTAAGATTCTCTATGCCAACATCAACAGGTACATACCAAAAAAACTGCTAATAAATAACATAATCCAAAGACGTCAAATAAACTGTACACTCTTTGTAGAAACAAAAACCTGCCTGGGAGGAAAGTTTTTGCACTTTTTATCGACTTCAAAAAAGCTTTTGATAATATCAATTTGGATATACTTTGGCAAAAGCTTTTCTCTCATGGAATCAGCGGCAAGATAATAAGAATTTTAAAAAATATGTACTCTTTAGGGACAATAACAATTGAGCAGAACGGTTGTACATAAAAAAAAAATTAAAATCACCAAAGGCATCATCCAAGGTGACTCGCTAAGTCCACTATTATATGCTTTATATGTGTCAGACATAGACGACTACTTTAAACAACGAGGAGCTAGAGGTTTATCTCTAGATCAAAACAAAGACATTTCATTGCTGGGCTATGCTGATGACTTTATAATATTAGAAGACTCGGAAATTCAGATGAATAGATCAATGAAAATATTAGAAAGTTATTGCGACACTAATAAATTACAAGTTAATGTAGATAAAACAAAGGTAGTTATATTCAGAAAAAGCCCAAATATCGGACATAAACCTAAATTTTGGTATAAAAATGCACTAATAGAACAGGTAAACAGCTAGAATTACTTAGGAGTGATATTCTCGTTTAACGGCACGTTCTCAGAAAATTTAAAATCACGTATAAAGAAAACGAAAATAACACAAAACGCAACACAAAATTTAATTAAATCCTCACATATGACCGATATGGAAAGTGTTAAATCGCTTTATTATAGCATTGTAGTTCCAACCTACACATATGCCAGTGGAATATGGGGACTTCGGTACATAAATGAGGGAGAAATAGTTCAAAATCAATTTTGGAAAATTTTTCTCTATTTACAGAAAACAACTCAGAGTTACATTTTGAGAGCGGAAACAAGACTAGTGAAAATTGGATTTTTTATTATAAAACAAGCTCTAGAATATTTACTAAAGATTAAAAAATTCTCCTCAAAAAGATTTCCTAAGATAGCACTAGATAGAACTTACCAACTATACCAACAACATAAAACTGTATCAAAATACAATTGGATAGGTCAAATAAATAATATTTTAACTAAAATTGGAGCTCCAGAGTTTGATATGCATAGTTTCGATGGGGATAAAATCAACATTATTTTAGAAAAATACGAAGAATATAGTCATATAGAGGATTGGAATAAAATATTACTAAGTACATATTGTCCAATGTATAAACACATACTACAAGACAAGCATCCCTTTCAAAGCACAAACCACTTAGATCTTTCAATCCCTTTGCATATTAAACGCTTCATCTCACAACTACGCACTACTAACACTAAAATACTGTATATGTATGTCAATAACAATGCATATACCATAAAAACAAATGAAATATGCACAATTTGCAACTGTCTAGTTCCAGAATCCCTACAACATTTATTATTTGTATGTCCAATGTATGAACAAATTAGATATTTCTTCTCTAAAACCTATCAGTCCCTAACGGACTTTGAAACAGTAATTAATGAAGCTGAACCACAATTATTATATCAAATATATAATGTGACAAAGAATATTTTAAAAATCAGATCATTCATTATAAACGAATAGTAAGTATCCTCTCACTCCCGTCAAGGCGTCATCTAAGCATATCTATAAAATTATAATTCATTTCTTTTTTTTAGTTATTATTTTTTACATTTATATTGGAAATATTGTCATCTCCTTGTTCATGTATTCTGTACGAATGAACAATTTCTATCTATCTAGAAACAAAAACCAATATAGACAGCAACACAAACTATAGAAACTGGGACATGATTAAGAAAATTGGCAATATAGTTAACACAAATACAAGAAGTGGGAGTTTGGTGCAGGTTCATCCCAAGCTGAACATGAGAAGGAGCAATCCTCCTAAAATGAACAACCCGTTAAGTGAAGTAACACATTTTTTATTCCTTTTCTAGAAGTCAAACTACACATCATATTGATTTATGTTCACCCAAACGCTAAAATAGAGAAGACAATATTTAATAAAGAAAGCAAGTACAAATATTATATAATTATTGGGGATTTCAATGTAAATAAACAAAAAAAACAGCTAAAGGATTTTATGGATAACAGCCCATTTAAAAATCCCCCCTACATTCCAAACGATAAACAATAACGATACCATTCCAGACCTGATGCTATTTACAGAAAACCTAGAACACAACATAGAGCAAGTTATTACTCATCCGGACCTGGGCTGTGAACACTCAGCATTAGAAGTTACCATTAACTTGAAAAAGAAAATAGATCTCAGTGATGCATACAGAGTTAATTTAAGTAAATGTAACAACAAAAAAACTAACCAAGCATATTGAGGAGCAGGAAAACACACATGAACAGCTATTATAAAAAATTCACTTTCACAATTTTGAGCTACCATCATTCATTATACAACTAATTAAGAACTGTACAGAGATTACCTAAAAAATACCAATGTAGATTATAAACACCTATAACAAGAATATTCAAACGTTAATAAAACAGTACAGAGAACACAAATGGATCAACACATGTAATGAAATCAATAGACTAAGAGGAAAAAACTACTGGCAATAAATTAAAAGAATGAGTAAAAATAAAGCTGACCAGATCTGGAAAAAAATGGAATCCTATTCTCCACTGACCAAGAGAAAGCAGATCTATTTGCTGAACATTTCACAGAGGCATTCACAGAAGACGATGATCCCCAATATGACAATAGGCAGTATCAGAATATTCTAGCATAGTTCAACACTCACTTTAAAGAAAATATCGGACGAGAAGATAAGACTATTGAGGAAGAAACATACTTTGAAATAATACACAGGGGCAGAAACACAGCTCCAGGATATGATAGAATAACCCGGAAAATATTAAAAAAATTGAACTATAAAATTCATTTATATATCATAAAGATATATGAATTTTGTTTAAAAACATCGCATTTTCCACAGGAATGGAAACATGGGATCTTAATTACGATTCCAAAGCCCAACATATGCCACTCGGAGGTTAAAAATTATCTAACAATAACACTCCTGTCTGTGCTAGCCAAACATTTTGAAAATATTATAAAAAACTTATTACACAGGGAAATCGGAAAATACATACCATCATATCCGTTTTTCTTTTAGGGAAAAGTGCTCCACTATACACCCAATAGCAATACTGACATCCTATATACAAACCTCTAAGCTGCAAGGAGAACACAGTGCTGCTATTTTCCTGGACATTAACAAATGAAATGCCCGGAATACCTGCTACTAATAATAACAAATTACCTCAGTGACAGAACAATACAAATAAAAGTTAACAATAGTTTTTCACAAAAAATTATACCTCAACAAGGAGTCCCGCAAGGCTCCCCACTTTCTCCGTTGCTATACAATCTTTACTGTTATGACATATACAACTTCGGGATACCAGATCACATACATTTACAAATATACATATTGCAGTACGCAGATGACACCGCTTTAATTAGTCATAATAACATCATCAAAAAAACAATGACCGAACTGCAAACACTAATGAACAGAACTGAGAAACGGTTCAACAGGTGGAGAATGAAGCCTAATCCTTTGAAATCTCAATTAATAATTTTTAATCATACACTAACACATAAAACACCATCTATTTATATTAACAACAACATAATTCCATGTACATTAACTGTAAAGTACCTTGGTATGACTATCAACAACAAACTTCAATAAAAACGTAGCAAAGAAAAGTTGTTTTAGCCGAGGAAAACACATTCGAAGCATAGCATACAAAAACATGGGCATAAGCAAGAAAACTGCAGCACGCAGATACATAAGTATCTGTAGACCCATACTCGAGTATGGCCATATAATATACCAGACAATAAGAAGACCCATATGGAAAACACTACAGACAGCAGAGACAACAACCTTAAGAGCCATCACAAAAATGAGACATCCATCAAACCCTCTCCACAATCCTTCAAACAAACTTCTATACCAAACCACAAAGGTACAGCCACTAAAAGGTAGATTGACAACTATGTCCCAGGCATTCTCCAAGCGGATGCATAATAAAGAAATTATGGATACACTATGCATAAAACGAGATTACACACTACAGTCAAAACGAAAATATCCTCATAAGACAGTTTGGGACGTAGTAAATAGTCATTAAAGGAAAATGAAAAATGATGAAGTGAAAATTCTAACAATAACTTTTTTTTCTCTTCTTTCTGTTTAGTTGATTATACTCTTTTTTACATATACACACAATGTTGCTTTTATTTCTATTAAGTCTATTATACTAAATAATGTAAGTATTACTGGCTGAAGGACCTCGGCCGATGGCCATTTGGTTGTACCAATAAATGACGCTTTATTATTATTATTTAATGATATATAGGGCGGAAATACAGAAAAGCTTATTTAAATTTTATAGTTTGAATATATCTTCCTTTCAGGAATAACGCAAGCTTCTCTTTTATTTTGTTCCTGAGGCTTCTGGATAATTTGTATTATTTCCGATTCATCATATGTTAGTTTACCTGGTTTGTGTGGCTAACGCCATGAAAACATACCACTTCTTTCCTTGTGCATAATTTCTACTTTGTTTTCATTCACTGAGTACCTTTCCTGGATACATTACTAAAATGTAATCTCATTTGACAACAGATCAGCTTCAGAACTTTTAGAGTCGGAGCTTGGTGGAATTGGACTTGGGATGCTTAGGATTTACCTTTTCATGCTGAATCTTTCAGCCTCTTTTCAATTTCTGATTCGTCTATAGTAGAGTTCTCCAAATCGGGACATGACTTATTCTTTCAATTTTTTGTTCTTGTTTGTTTTGTTCTGCTGTTGTAATAAGCTCTGCACTGCAACAGATTCTTCTTCTTTTTGTTTATGAACTTAATTATTCAGTTTAGGACGATAGGTACGTAATAAATAAAGGACTTTTTGAAAACTGATATTTTCTGATATTGTTGATTTATCATATACTACTTGGTTTCTTAAACCAAATAAGAATCCAGGAAAATTGTTGATTTATTGAGGAAAAACATATTCTGGTATCAAACTGTATATTTTATTTGATATTACATATATCTGAAAAATTCAAAAAACAATATGTTTGGAAAATATGAGACTATAACATATTTCATCATGCATCCGTTGTTGTTGCTAATGCTCCCAAATTTAATGTAAAAAACTATTCTTATTTTTACATCCCGTATAAGCCTAAAACTGAAATCTGATTAAAAAATTCTATCACAGTGCCATTAACAAAGAAAAAAGTTACAGTTCAGAAAAATGATCGAAATCGATTTATCGGTTCGCGAGAAAATTAACTTTGAAATTAGCATAATTTTTGGTTGTGCGTTATTTTTGCTCGGCAGTTTATATATAAAATTAATCAGCAGGTCAATTTTTGTTTCAAACATTTTTGTCTAAAATGGCTTATTTCAGAATGAAATAAGGCTATTGTAGAGAGTAGCATGACGCGACTTCGGAAAAATTTCAATGCAGTTTTTCGTTTTGGTGTTCCTATATAGATGCCAAAATCACCCCCGTTCCAAAGGTTATATATATATATATATATATATATATATATGTATATGTATGTATAATATACAGTGATAGGCAAATGTGTGGAACCAAGTAAATATCTCTGGAATTATTAGAGATATCAAAATGAAATTTGGAAGGTGGATACTACAGTAGGTTGCCTATTTGTTTTCATATTTTTTAACAACTTTGAACTTCCGGTTTCACCGGAAGTAATGTCGATTTTAAATTTTGCAATGGAACACCCTGTATATTAATTTAGTTTCTGATGAAACATTTTATTACGAATACAAAAATAACGAGTTCGATATTTTTTATTTCAATGCCTACCGAGATAATAACAGAAAAGTAACTAAGGAAAGGAAAAATTTGATGGTAGCTAGTAGTCCATGAAATTCATTGTAGAAGCGACAGTAGTTGTCAAAATAAGTTATTAGTGTTTGTATTTGAACGTAAAAAGATTGTATTGTTTTAATTTGATCGTAAAATGGCCGAATTAAGTGAAAGAGAAAGAATAGAAATATTTATGATGATTGGGTATGGGGAGAGGAAAAGGACGCATCAAGAAGTTTGTGACCTTTTTAACATTGTTCATCCGAATGCACAATTATCCCGTTCAGTAGTGACGAAAACTTTGCGAAGGTACCACACAAGTGGAAAAGCTAGCAATTTACCAAAAAGTGGACGTTTAAAAGTGCAAGTAATGAAGATGTAGCTCAAAATGTTGCTATATCTTTGGAAGAAAATCCTCATTTATCCACTACCGACCCCGCCAATGTGCATGGAATTAGCCGTCGTTTAGTAGGAAGGATATTAAGGCGGGAAAAATATCATCCATACAAAATTCGCCTCGTTCAAGAACTATCCGAAGACGATTTCGACAGACGTTTACAATTTTGTGAAACGATGATGGATATTTGCAACCGTAATAATAATTTTATAAGAAATGTGGTGTTTTAAGACGAGGCTATATTTTCTTTAAACGGTACGGTTAATCGACATAACTGCCGCTACTGGTCGCAAAGTAATCCTCATTGGGTACAAGAGGCTCATACACAACATCCCCAAAAATTGAACTTTTGGGCCGGCATTTATAACAACAGAATCGTGGGACCCTTCTTCTTACAAGAAATTTTAAACGGAGATAGGTATTTACAGCTCTTAGAGACACAAGTGATTCCGGCATTGGAGGTAAATGGACAATTACCAAATAATATCTGGTTTCAGCAGGATGGAGCACCACCCCATTACACTCGAAGAAGGGGTACTTATGAATGGCCTGCACGAAGTCCCGACCTTAATCCACTAGACTATTTTCTGTGGGGTTATTTAAAGTCTAAAGTTTATGTTGATAGACCAAATAATTTGCAAAAATTAGCTGCAACAATAACTCAAGAGATCCAGAGAATTCCACCAGAAGTAATAGCTAATGCTACTAGAGAATTTACAAACCGACTTGCCTATTGTCAAGAAGAAACGGTGCTCAGTTTGAACATCCAATACATTAATTTTAGTTTAGTTAAGTTTCAATTTTTTGAAAATCACTTAGTTTCAGTTAATAATTATGATTATTTCGTTAATGGATATTAGATTTTTCCTTTCCTTAGTTACTTTTCTGTTAATATCTCGATATGTATCGAAATAAAAAATATCGAACCCGATATTTTTGTATTCGTAATAAAATGTTTCATCAGAAACTAAAATAATATACATTCCATTACAAATTATGAAATCGACATTACTTCCGGTAAAACCGGAAGTTCAAAATTGTTAAAAAATATGAAAACAAATAGGCAATCTACTGTAGTATCCACCTTCCAAATTTCATTTTGATATCTCTGATAATTCCAGAGATATTTACTTGGTTCCACACATTTGCCCATCACTGTATATGTATGTGTTATAACGGAATTTGTAAGCACGATAGAGGGCGTATTTTTTGACGGATCGAAACCAAACTCGCTACTAAAATCGGTTAGACCAAAATCTTAGACGAGTTTGTGAATGAGCCAAATTGGACCAGTAAAAACAAAACGGCGGCCTGTCAAAGTTGAAAAAAAAATCGTATTTCCTTTGTTTTTTATTTGACGTAAAAAAGTTACTGAGCTTTTTCATAGACATAACACGTTCTACAACTTTTGTATTTAACATTTTTCTCTAAATCATACATTAAAACATTTATTTAAGAAAATTCACAAATTTACCAGAAACTTTTTTTATTTTTGATTTGATGCCAAAATGTTACATTGGTTTTTTGTACATCTCAAAACATTCTATTACTTTTGTATCTAATTTTTTATTTTGGGTTTTTTGCAAAAATGTTACTGAAGTAAGCCTGTCCAATCGGTCCTGTGCCATTGGGATTTTTTAATTTACGCTTGCCACCAAAACTTTATTGTTTTATACTGGTTTTGTTTTCCAGTCATGTTTGTCTTGCTAGTTACTACAGTTCGGTTCTAACCTAAAGCTGCTCCTATTCAGTCTTTCATTTTCAAATTATTTTGCACATATTTACTAAGTTGCGGATGGCCTCTGTGCCGGTCACAGCAAATTTTTCCTTTTTTTGCTATGGCACCTGAAGTACCAAATTTTTGGTCGTTTTTGGATTAACATCTGTTTATTAGCACAATACAGCCTCCGGAGTGCAAGAAGTCACCAATTTTATTATTGAGTATTGTTCAGAGTATCACAGTTGAACCCTATTGATTTTCAGCTCACTAGACCCAGTAGAACGGGTGCTATGCTACCAGAAGTACCAAATTTTTGATTATTTTTTGAGATACAGCCTCTGGAGTGTATACAAGTGACCAATTTTATGATTGGATATTGTGATATTGTTCAGAGCGTCTTTCAGATGAACTCTATTGATTTTCAGCCCACCAGAGCCAGTACAATAGGTCCAATAAATCCAGTTTTGAAGACATTTCAGTATGTTAGCAAGATACAGCCCCCGGAGTGAGGAAAAGTTAGTTTTAATCTTTAAAACCGTTTATTTATTAATTGTTTGGATGTTGTGTGTTTGTCTAATCTCATAAGGGATGTGTTAAATTTAGGATAGTTGATAGTCTATGGAGGAGTAGAGGGAATATGAAAAGGAAAACTATATAAATAGTGCATAGACAGGATTGAAGGGATTAGATGATGCGGAAGCAGCATAAGAGAACAGAAGTTGCTGCCGTGTGATCCAAAGCTTCGCAGTAAAGACTCTGCAGGGCTAGATCAAAAAGCACCTAGGCAGAGAAGTAGATCATTATTGTGCACAGAGTTTAAAAGGTCGAGGTCTGGTTTGGTGGCAGATATATACGCGACAACAATAAACTAATTTTGAACGGATAAGGGCCCTGTATATTTTATGAAGAGAATTTTCATCTGCTCCCCAGAGGATTTTAATAATGTTTATTCTTTTGTTTAAAAGTTTACAAAAAAACAATATTAGTTTGAAATGTTAATTATTCAAAAAAGGTGACAGATATGTAGAAATTTTGTAGATGGGAAAATGTAATGATATGGGTACCTAAGTATTTTAATAGTAACAATTTCCTAAATTATTAGTTTCTGTATAAGGGTACACGAAATATAATAATTTATTTTTTCATGATCAGTATGGGGAATTTTTGGATGTGAAATATCTATCTTTGTTACATGGGTTTTAAATATTAGATATTTACTTTTACCAATATTCTCACAAATCTTTTTATATCCTTTTGTTATAGATATTCAACTACATAATGTATCCAAAATTTTGAGAATATTTGTAGACGTTATCTTAGACGTACCAGAACATAGAAGAATTCCTCTGTATAAACAACTTTTAGAAACAGTTGATGTCAAAGAACACCTTTATTTATTTTTACTTTTACTTTTTGAGAGTCAAATCAAAAGTAGTCCAATTCAGAAGAAAGAAAAAGATGTAGTCCAAAGGAAGCTCGATATAGGTGCCGATATTTGCAAAGAATTTTCTCCTTCCATTGTTATTTATAGTTGTATCCGCTTACTACAACACCTAAGCAATTTGCCTGATGAAAAACAAGACAATATGGAAGTAGATGGTAAGTATATTCTAAATTTCCTATAAAGTGATAGATACAAATTTCATTGCAGAAATTAGCATATTATTTTCCCAAGAAACTTCTATAGTTTACTGAGTATAGATATTGCATAACTATTTAGGACAGTTTTTTTGTCAACATATGTACTTTGTTAGAAGATAAACAATTTTTTGTCGTAAACCTTATTAATAATCTGACACCAAAATTTGGTTTAAATAACCACTATCTTAATTCCAATGTCCTTTTTAGATTGATATTATCAGGGGTACAGTTGTGCACAGCTAATATTTGTAAAATTGAAACATGTTTGTAAGTACCCCCGTAAAAATAGCAGGCCCAAGTTGGAAAAATTGATTAAAATTTAGGTCAAAATTAGGGGCACTTAATTTATATAAATACTTCACTAGAGTTTATATTCAGGTCTATTCACTATGAGATTAAATTTTAAACTGCCTTGCCACTCGTAGTAAGTTTCTTATATATTAAAACCACCTTCTCGAACCTTCCGGTTCCTGAAAATTCTCCATTGCGGCACCCCAATAAACGATCGACCTTCTTGAAAATCCCTATAAAATCACAAAAAAAGATAAATATTCCTTCCCAGAAATCAGTGCGCTCCCGCCAAAATTTTAACTTTTATTTATAGTATTAGACAGATAGTAGGATTCAGGGACTACACCAGTGTGCAATTTCTTAACATTATAATATGTGAGTGCGTTTATTACTTCCCTTTTCTTGTAAAAATATTGACTTGCGGAGTTACACTTACAATGTATTGTTATATCGTGCTAACAAGACGTTACAAAAAGTGGAAGAGTTTTTCTAAAAACTCGTTTTTCGTGTTTTTCCCACTGAAAAAAGAAAAAAATCCAAAAAAAAATCAACAATTCCAATTTTTTTTTGGGTAAACCAATACTTTTCTCGCATCGTAGATAGGGTTGGCGGAAAAGTAGTAAGAAATAAAATGAAAAGGCTAAAACTTAGGGATAAAAAGTGAAATTGTGTAGCCGGTAAACTAAAAAAATAACATAGATTTTCCGATCATTTGTTTGAAATATTCCCATAAAAAAAGAATATGCCTTTGACTAATGATAATATAGACGAGAGTAGATACATAAAAAAATTAGATGAGAATCATTTTAAAAACGAACTGGAAAATATTAATTGGCATCCTCTCTATACTCTTTTGGATGTTAACAATATGGTTAAATACTTCACACAAAAAGTTGAAAATGCTATTGTTAAATCTACAAACACTATTATACCTAAATATATTATTAGAAATCCATGGATAGCGCGAGCACTTGTTAATTCTATTTATGTAAAAAATTATATGTATAAACAAACTCTTACAAATCTCTGTTTGTTAAAAGACTATAAACTATACAAAAATAAATGAAATAATCTAATTAAAATTAGCAAACAAAATTACTTTAGAGATAAAATTTTGTCGGGAAAAAATGACAGTAAGACTCTCTGGAAAGTGGCCAAGGAATCCTCTAATATTTATAAAAATAAAAAACTGGACATAAATAAAATAATAAATAATAACAAAACTATTACTGATACTAAAGAAATTGCAAACGAAATGAATAACTTTTTTGTCAATATCGGTGATAAACTGTCGAATAATATTTCAAATAAAAATTTAAAATTAAGCGATTTTAACATAAATTCGACTTGCAATCAATCCTTTTTTCTTTATAAAACGAATGCTGAGGAACTCTCTCAAATCATCTCTTTTCTCAAGAACTCTCCATTAACTGGTCCAAGTAAAATATCAAACATTATACTGAAAAAAATTTCAAATCATTTTTTAGACCCTCTAACTTTTATTTTCAATAATATTTTTCTGAAAGGTGTCTACCCGAATGCTTTCAAAAAAGCCTATGTTGTTCCTATTCATAAGGGAGGTACAAATACTGCTATAAATAATTATCGTTCTATATCCTTAACTACTAGCCTTTCTAAAGTATGCGAAAAAATTATTAAAAGACGTATTACTAGATATTTTATTGATCGTAATTTGTTAAGCCCAAATCAGTTCGGTTTTATTGAGAGCAAGTCTACTAGTGATGCAATCATAAAGGTAGTGGGTCAGTTGTATAAAGCAGTTGATGGTAGCACTACAACTATTGCTGCCCTATTAGATTTAACCAAAGCGTTTGATTTGGTGTCACATTTACGTTTATTAGAGAAGCTAGACAAACAATTTGGTATTAGGGGTAATGCTTTAAAACAATTAAAAAGTTATTTAACAAATAGGGAACAAGCAGTAAAAATCAATTATATTATTAGCGAAGAAATGATTGTTAAAAGAGGAGTGCCCCAAGGGTACAGTCCTGGGGCCGGTTCTTTTTTTGTGCTACATCAATGACTTTCTTAGCCGATGATACGGTTTTGGTTTTTGACGATAATAATTGGGATACACTTAGGAATAAAGTATCATTTGGACTTTACTTAGCTAAGAAATGGATGAACATTAATGGTCTACTTCTTAATGAAGCAAAAACGGTAATAATCCTTTTTGCAAAACGTAAAAAAATTTTACCTTCATATAACAAAATTATTACACATTTCAGTTGTGACTGCTATGCATCTTCTACGAATACTTCTACATGCACGTGTATCTCTAATACGTTACATTTACAAAATAAGGCTAAATATCTTGGGATAATAATAGATTCCTTTTTAAGTTTGTCTTACTAAATTGATAACATGTGCAAAAAACTAAGATATTTAATATATGTTTTTAAAAAATTAGCAAATATTACAGATATACATTCCTTAAAAATTATCTATTATGGACTTGTAAATTCTATTCTAGGGTATGGTTGTCTCGGTTGTGGTGGAGTTTTTGATACTACTCTAAAGCCGCTGGATATTCTTCATAGAAAAATAATTAAAATCATGTATAAAAAACCATCCGATTTTCCTACGAAAGATTTGTTTCAAATTAGTTTGTTCTTAAATATTAGACAGATATATGTAAACACACTTTTAATAAATTGGTATATGAAAAAAATTTACACTAATGCATTACCTCATAATTATTGCACAACAAATTTTAGTTACGATAATGCCTATTCTTTTAGTACATTACATTCATATATTTATAAATTTTATCGATAATAATATTAGAAATTTAGGACGTGTTAATGTTTTTAAGAAACATTCTGTTGAATGAATTAAACTTAACTCTGATCAAATTAATAACATCTTTTCTCATTAATCAGGAAAAAACTTATTCTCACCTTGCACTGCTTTTCTGGACCAGTGCCATTAGGGGGATTCATAAATTTATGAAAATTTCTAAAATATTAAGAAAGAAAGATTAATACATTTTTTTGTTTTGTTTTATCATATTACATTAGCATTATATATCACATACGTAAGTCATTAATTTTGTTATCTTTTGAGCCACACACAAGAATTTTCCTCCGTGGCAATAGAAAATATATTTTTAGGATTTTGGTACTTAATAAAAAAATTTCAAATTTCAATTTCAATAGAATTAAAAAGCTGTATAAAAAGGACCGATATCAGTCCAAAAACCTCTTGACAAGGTAAAAATAAGTGACGCAAGTATACCCCTTACAAAAGATGTGATATCACATCATACAATGTACACACTCAAGTATTATATATCTACTTCTAATCTTTTTGAAATAATATAATATTCACACTTTATTTCTTATTAATGTTAAAGTTTGTTTGTGTTTTTCCCAGTTTCATTTCAATGCATATTGCTTTTAAACCGGTCTTATTGTAGTAAAGATAAAACAGTTTTTTGTTTGCTTTGTAGATCTTATAACTCAAGCGAAAAAGATGCGGCTTCTTCTTTGTAATGGTTTCGATAGTATACTTTGGATGGGACCTTTCTTTGTTATGTGTTTTGATAGTACCTATAAATCGGATGGAGCCTTTCTTTGTATTGTATTTTGGAAGTATTGATTCAATGAAGCATTTTATATACATTGTAATCATATATATTTTTGTATGAACTGAGTGGATCCTAATTTGCACGTCTGTCTAAAACATATTCAGACATTTTAATGATTTGTGGTAAAATTTAAAGAAAGAAAAAAAGTCAGCTTCAAACAAACACTAACAATATTTAAACAGGGCTGAACGCAACTACATCAGTTATTTGAAACTTTCAAATTAATAAGGAATAAAGTGTGAAAATGTTGCCCATAGCTTACCTTTATTTTAAAAAGATTATAAGTAGAAATATTTTTTGTGTCACCCTATACATCGTATGATTTGATATCACATTTTTTGTAAGGGGTGTACTTGCGTCACCTATTTTTACCTGATCAAAAGGTTTTTGGACTGATATAACCTATATTAACTTTATTGCTGTACTTTATGTACAAAAAATTTAAAAATTTTGATTATGTTATATCAAAGATCAAAAAATTTTGGATTGATAATTTTTTGAGTCCGGTTAACCATTTTAAAATTTTCTAACAGTAAATCTTGTGAGCACTTTATTTTCACAAGAAACGAGATGTGGTTTGATCTTTAATCTATTTGCATTTACAACACAATGCATATTTATTTGAAAAAACCAGTAACTGGATGTTTGATCAATTATTGAGTTGAATATATTAAGACTGAATTTTTTTATGCTACTGAGTTTGCCAACATACAATTTTTTGGCGGTAAACCTTGAAACCGTATTTATTTCATATAATGGAACCTAACGTGATTTAAGTGCTCATCCTCGTCTTGTAAAAGCTCAAAAAAAACACTACTTTTGATGATTTCTGATAGACGAATTATCAAAATAATTTGATGGGGCCTAAAAGAGAACGAAATGACGAAAATAATCAAGTTTTTTGTATTCAAAGTGCAGCAATAAAGTTAATGTAGGTTGTATAACAGACTTTTGCTTCGATTTGCATGCTTCTACTATGGATACAGACCTACATTATAATCCATTTTTCTAACTTGGGCCTGCCATTTTATAGATCCTTCCGTGAGACTATAGTGTTTGAAAACAAGTTGTTTTTCAAAGCCTGCAGTAATTTTCTTCAGTAGATTGACACAGCAAGGCGTATTTTTTTATTTTATGTATTTTTTTAGGTGAAAATACTTCCAATCTAGCTTCTTTCTCACCCAAAGATTTTCGTCACTACAAATACCTCATTGTCAAGTTTACAGCTAATCTATTAGGATCCCACAGTTTCGTGAAACAGGTGGCGGATCTAAATGAAGAAGAGGAACTAAAACTGGAACCGTTATTTAAAGAGATTATTATTAACGTTCTTCAATACATACAAAGAGTCTCAAAAATAGTTGAGAAATTCTCCAATACACCGCAAGTGCAATATTGGAAAGTACTATTGCATTTGAATTACGATATTTTAGACAGTGTTAACGCACTCGTGACACCACAAATGTTTTTATTGATTACTAAAGGATTGTTGATCCATAAATTACCTACAGTGAAGAAAAGAATATTAGAATTGATGATCCATAAATTGCAATACAATAAGGAATTTTTCGACGAAGGAGAAAAACCGGATTTGTACTCATTAATTCATCCTATTACGTCTATTATAGAAGGTAAGTGTTATATTTCGAGTTATTGTTGGTTTTATTGGATTACATAGCAGAATCATCAGCAAATGTCATTATAAGTGTATCATTTGTATTTGATATAAGTAGATTGTGCAAGTAGATACATAAATTGATCCAGTATTCATTAACATTAGTTCGGGATACTTCAATTATCTATAGGTACAGAGATTTTTTCAAGTAAAAATTGTTAGAAGAAAACCAGCTGTGCCATTGTTTGGAAAATAGTTTCATATGATATAATGAGATATTTTTCATTCAACTTTATCATTCATAACTTTGTTGAAATATACTGTTTCGACCCTTACTGTGTGGAATATACTCATATTACTTTTTTAAATAAAAGTAACTGTTTCTAAATAATTCCACAATATAATGAAAAAATGATAAGAATTCTAAAATATTGACAATTGTTTCGATATTACTAAATATCATCGTCGGAATGACAGAAGTTACATTTCATGGAATGCCTACCTGATGTTTAATAATTATTTTTGGCTAGACCAAGAAGTGACCTATCTTATGATTGACTTAATATATCAATAGAAAAAAGAAGATATAATATAACAAATATTAAAGCTTAGATATTATTAGACCTACGGGGATATCCTGGATATCTTTTCTTATTAAAAACGTCTGGTATATATAAACTTAAATGTCCAGAATGTAATGCTGTCTACTTGGGTCCAACCCAAATTAGACACAGTGAACATTTGCGAGCATACAGATTAAAACAACCACAGAAATCTCACTACGCAAAACATCTAGGTATATTTGTGATAAGAAACAAGAACTAGATGTTCTTGAAGAATTAGATCACACTTAAAAGACCCACAATATGAAGTCGTCAATGAACAGATAAATCTAGGGAGTTCTGCACTTTTAAACTGTTTTCTTAAGTTTGTAAAAATCAGAAGACATATTACTCCTCGTTTTCTATATCATTGCACAGTTATGCTGATCTTAAATGGGACAAAGATATTCAGGATATTAATATTTAAACTTTAATATTTGTAATATCATATCTTTTTTTATATTCATATAGTATATATTATTGTATATTCATTGTAGTTGTTAATATATTTATATTGATTTTTAAAATTATGAATTATAAAATTTTATACTATTATTATAATTTATAGATTTTTAATAACGCCTAACGTTGGTTGCGTCAATATTGTACACACGGCTTAAAGCGACATATGTTATCTATTTCAAAAATTGACAGTTGTTGTCAAAAATTCCCGGATATAAATTTTTTTATTTTATTGAAAGATAAATTTAATGTACAATTTCTAATTACTCTTATCTCAGGGTTGGGTTCAATGCGCTATCAAAAAAATAAATTCTTTATGATTTCCAAGTTTTATCCAAATTAAATATTTATTATAATTCTTGTTCCTGATTTCTAACCAGTAATATAATGTAACTGTTGATTCTAAATTGTACAAGGCTATTTAATTTCTTTCTGACATCCACTAAATTTCAATAAAATTATCTGTCGCTAAAATTCAACAAATTTAATTTTAATGAAACTTCTTCTAATAATTATAAATGAATTCACGGTAAGTTAAAATAAAAATACTAATTACCAAATCGTAAAAACAAATCTTAGTTTTCCTTTTTTTTAACAAATAACTAAAAACCTTATCTACCAAATACAAATTAAGATTATATAAATTATAAACTAGAATATCTAATCAAGAGTGACTGCTCGTCACTCGCGCCATGTCACGTCTCGACTCCGCCCTCTTTGAAATATTTTTGCGCTAGACGACAGACACTCTTATACCGAAAATTTCGTCTTTTCCTTCTCCCCGCAATTCTATTTTTTTTAATTAATTAAAAAGTATTATCTACAGGCTAAGTATGCATACATTTGCCATATAATTCATATATGATCTTCAATTCACAGCATCAATGATAATTTTCCATGTATTTATTGAAAAGATATTCAGTTCTGAAAAATAAAAGTTGTAACTTTTGTAAAAATATTTCTAAAGTTTAAGGTTTTTCATGTGTGGTTTCGATTTTTCGCTAAAAAATCAATGTCGCTACCGGTGATTCATTTATTGCAGGTGTGGTGGTCGATGATTTTCATCCGCACTGATGCCCTGAATCTGTAATCGGGGCGTTATTCTTGACGTCGTTCCCAACGCCATGCATACGCAAGGCTGTGAATGCTCTTTTTGCGAATAGTTCATAAAAATGATATTCTCGAACACCGTTCCTAAAATTATCAAATTGTATCGTCCCTCACAAAAGCGTCAGTTGACGTTACAATACAAATGTCATTTGTCATTTTGTTATGTCAAATATAAATATAAACAAGCTTTTCAAATATGTTTACCAATTTCTCCTATAAAAATGAATTCTACAATCAGTTAATCAGTAGTATTAAACCCAAATTGAACATTAGCATACCGAACAACTAATAAAAGCCAATTTGTTAATTATAAATACTAAAAAATGTATACCAGAGATGAACGGATTTACCTCAATATCTGTTTCGGTAAATAAGAAAACACTATACCTAATTATACGTAAAATCTATGAAGTGGATAGACATTGCAGCGAATGAAGAGATAATTCAGACATTAATTTCACAAAATTTTTGGTTGTGTTAATAGGAAGAATTTAACATAATGATTTTGTCATCATAGTAACTTCATATAAGTGTTTATTTTTGGATTCATATGTATGTGCAGGTAAGTTAATTTTATTTTTCATAGTATGATATTTTACAGATGCACACAGATAACATAATTTCTTTAAGTCAAAGATTTTGTTTATATTATACAGTGCGTCACTAGGGCACATGCTGGAACTAGACATAATAATCTAAATAAAGCTTCTTTGTATAATCTCTAAGGGACCTATAAATCTGAATAGTTTTTTCAAAATTGAATAGAAGGTTTTCCATTTTAGTTGTAGTTTTCTAGGTGAATTCTATAAATAATTCTATTATGAAGTCTTCCTAAAGTTCTTTTATCACCATTATTCATCCTTATTCTTCAAGTAGTTGTTGGATAACTGTTTACATTATTAAATAACGTATATTTTATTGTTTATAGAATTTTTCGTAACAATATTAGCAAGTTTGGGGTTTTCAAATGTGAAATATTAAAATTTCTGGGTTGTCCGTATCAAATTTCATCTTTCAGTATTTTAGTTTTTTTTTATGTATAGTTTGATAGTAATGTTCTAAAGTAGAAATCTGAATAGTTTTTTCAAAATTGAAGAGTAGCATTTCCATTTTAGTTGTGGTTTTCTAGGTGAAATCAATAAATAATTGTATTATGAAGTCTTCGGAAAGTTCTTTTATTACCATTATGTATCCTTATCGTTCAAGTAATTGTTCGATAACTGTTTACATTATTAAATAACGTATATTTTGTTGTTTATAGAATTTTTTTGTAACAATATTAGCAAGTTTGGGGTTTCTAAATGTGAAATATTTAAATTTCTGGGTTGTCGGTCTCGAATTTCATCTTTCAGTATTTAAAATTTTTTTTTGATGAATAGTTTAATAATCATACTTCAAAAATTGCAGCCTTATACCAAAAATTGGGCCAAGTCTTATAATTTTTTTTTATTGCCAAATGATTTTTTAGATCAGCTTATAATTAGTTGGAAAATAACTATGTATATATAAAAATTTTATCTGAATAAATTTCAGTCAATAAATTGAGAATTATTTGGAAGAATGTTTCTTTGTAAGTATCAATTGAAAATAGAAAAAGGTGGATAAATTTAATATACGACATGGTATTTTATGTGATTTCAAAAATTTTTGTGATTTTAATTTCATTAGGTATTTTAAATGTTTATTAAATGGAATTTTATTCTTTCTAGAGTCACTTGAGACGTGTACATGGCGCAACGTTTTACTGATATCTGCAGATAGCAGTTTTGGTAGTATATCTATTTACCCAAATTGTTCAAATTATTTTTTTAATTGTCACCTGAATTGGCAAGTGTCAAATGCTAGTTCACAATACTTTTATATTTTCCTCTAAATTGTTTGTTTGATACGTATACTTATGGTTCTTTTTATTATTCTATTATTTAATTTTGTTTAAAGGCCTGACGTTTCGATGAAATAATGCATTATTTTAAATTTTGACTGTACTCACCAAAGAATTTGGAATTTGGACCGGAACACAGCTTGTATAACTCGTACTTATTCTAAATAAATATAGTTTAGAATTCAGGATCTTCCACTGGATTTTAATGAAACACACAGGCACTGAATTTAGAATTAGTTGCCGAATACAAATTTCTACTATTATTTACAATATTCAAATTTTACTAAACTAATTTACAATCATTGGAGACTTCTTAAAAGATATGTTCTCCGTTCGAATATACAAATTCAACTGATTATTTTTTTTTAAATAAAATAACCACATTATACTGTGGTTACAAACTTTCTATTTTTTTTTAAAACTAAACTTGTTATTACCCTGCTAAAGGTAGATTAGGATTCTTTTATTCAACAGTAAAATATCTACAGTGACATCTGTTTTTAATTTTAAATATATTTTCCAATTGTGACATGTAAATGTCATCAGAAATTAAATAGTGTCAAATCTTATATACTGGGTTGTTAGAAAATATAAAAATGAAATTCTTTAAAATTTGAAATAGAGGAACTGTATTAATATATATATATATATATATATATATATATATATATATATATATATTATAGAGTGAAACACCCTGTATATCAAACAATAAAGAATTAAGATTGTGCATTGTAATCTAGAAGAATTTTTTTTAAGTCAAAAATTTTTTTTAACATTTGAATGGAGACAATCTGTACGATCCACTATTCGATAGAGAAGGCATACAGAAAGGACAGACTGTATAATGTAGGGATAATTGCGAATAGGTGTGATAAACAATTTATGTGAAATAAATTAACCAAACTTTTATTAAAAAGATCAAGTATCAGAATTTGTTCATGATGAGAAACTAATAATGCTTTATTCTGTAAAGTCAAGCTAATCTCATAATATTTGTTGATTAAAACATTAAAGTAAGTTAGTGTAGCTGTTTAGACATAACAGAGCAGAAAAGTATATAATAATGTGAATTTCAGAGAACATGACTCATAAAAAAGAAACGAATTTTCATTTTGCATATATATTTAAAGGTAACAGCTGTCATCTATTAAAACATTATGAATATTCATTTGACATACATACTTAGAGGTTAGGAAATGTCATTTTAACAATACTAAGAAATATTATTGAATGAAAATAATATAGGAAGTCTAAGCAATTAAAAAAACCTTAGAATACAATATCCTGATATAATGGATGAACATTTCACTGGTTGAAATGAAGAATTTGAGTGATAAAATAAATAGTCAAATTTGATTGGTTAATAAACATTTAAAAAAGATCATATCGGCGACAATTATGTTGCTAACGAAAAAAAAATCGGAATGTAAGAAGTTTTGTTGATTATGGGGTCTATTCACTAAGAGGTTCTTTTTGGGGAAGAAAAATTTGTAAGTAGAGAAACTTTTTGGTAAAGAAAATCATTTTGAAATTATTTGGAAGATAAAAAATTTGACTATAGAATTCAAGAACAAATACATTATACTTACAAGATATACATCAATGTAAGTAGATAAGTTTATATTAATAATTAAAAAAAGGAATTGTCGAATGTTGTACAGTACTAACCATGATTTTTATTTTATAATATGGTGTCTTGTATCTTGTGGAAGTAAAATAGCCACAATAGCTTTTGAAAAACACTGAATAGTGGAATTTGTGTGAGCTGCTTGGACTTTGAATGAAGTGCGGCATCGATTCCTGTTCTGGTAGAAACGGAATGCCAGCATGGAGTTTTTCCAGGAGGAGAATCTGAGACAAATTAAAGAAACGGATCATTGAGGTGAACAATCAAAACAGTGAAGTGAATAAGGTAGTAAAAGTTAATTTATTAATATATTAAAAAGTCAAGCGTACTCACCAATTTATGCAAAGAACTAAAATTTTGTGACGCATGGACGCTTTTAGGAGTGTATTTCGCCAATTTCTAAAAATCACATGTTTATCAAGTTGTATAATTGTATTTCACTCTTATAATAATATCTCACCAGAGAGCGTGTATGTTGTATGAAAGAGTCATCCTTTTAGATAGTTAAATTTTTTCAAGAACACTTGTAAAAGTGTAATGTATTTATTTTCATTAAATTAAATATCGTTTTCCCTTTGAAGAACGTTTTAAACTATTTTTCAGTTATTCATTTCATCTGGTGACTTGCGCACCATCTACTTACCATAGGCAGAAGCTCTGAATGACATCTATTGAATTATGCAGATTTGTTTTAAGCAGGACAGGACCGTATTTAGTTTGGAAACATTGAACAAGTAACATATTCTGATTAACAAATTTATTTTTGAAATATAAAGCATTTATTAACTTTGGCGCTAATATATATAAAATTCTAAAATCATTTTATCCTAAATACTTGAACTCTACCCTGAGATGAGAAGTTTAATGTTAGTAATATAAACTGTTTATCATATATATAAAATCATCAATATACCGGGCAAACAATAAACTTAAAGTAAATTTAAACTAAAATAAAATAAGTATAACATTCTTATTACACCCTAGCCAATTCATAATAATATGTCGGCCCAACGTAGGGCAAATTAAATTCCCATAAAATAAACTATAATAAAATGTCACCGCAACGTGGGGCTATAGTCAATCTATTATAAAGTGACGCACCAAACAAAGGCGAATAATTTAAAAAGCATTGAAATAATTTTTTTTGACTGTAATAAAAGAATTTAAATACATAAAATGGAAAGGAAAATGACATTAAGGGACGGAAAGCAGGTAGGAGTCGAAAGTAGGTCTGAAGAAGAAAGAGAAGAAAGGAGCAATGGCAGAGGAGATTTTCAGGTACAATACTTGGAACAGGGGAGAGAACATTCGGAAGAAGACATTACAGAACAAGGTCAGGAGGAAGAAGATGCACCATTATCAGAAGAAGCAAGACAGGAGGACAAACAAGAATCAAAAGAAAAAAAGGATATGGACGTAATGAGTATGTTTCAAATGATGACGAAAAGAATGGACAAACAAAATGAGAATATGAATAAATTTAGGGGAGAAATGAAGAAATTTCATGAAGAAATGATGAGAAAATTGGACCAAGATAAGGAAGAAATTAAACAAGCAATAAGAGGAGAGGGGATTAAAGAAATAACGGAAATAGACAATTCACAGATTAACAGAATTAACAAAATGGAGGAGAAAGAAAAGGATTTCAAAGAAGAGATTCAAATGGACGTAAAGATACAAAATGAAAATATAAATGATGATACTATAGAACAAAAATTAAGTAATAAAATGGAAATTGACGAAGTGAAAATACAAAGTGTGATGGAGTTTGAAAAAGTTGAGAAGGAAACAGAAGAAATACAATTTATTAAAATACAATAACAACTAAATGAGGAAATGATAGATAGCAATTTACAGAATTTAGGAAGTGAGGAAGTCATGAAAATTTATGAAAAAGAGATTTATTGGAAAATAACAGACCCAAATATTAATACATTAAAACGAATAGTGACATATGGTAAGACAAATAATAATAATAATAGGGGGATACAACTTAATTGGAAGTTAGAGGAAATGAATAAGATATTACAAGAAACCAAGGAAGAAATAGAACAAACCATAGGACAGAATATAGACACAATAATTTATGCAGAAAAGGAAGGCAGTTATTTGAATTTACAAAAATAAAATTTACTGAAAGCTTCCCAACATATATGTCTCCCATATTGAAACAATAAAAAACAATTTAACTAAATTAGTAGTGTACTAACGTTCTGAAAAACTTATGAGAGCCAGAAAGTTGTTATCTGAATAAATAAGGTGCCAGTTCCGAATGCAGATCATGGGTGAGATTTGTCTGAATTATTAATATATGAAAGATAATGCATTATTTCATCAACGATAACAGGCCTTTATAATATAAATGATAAATGATTCAAAGATATTATTATCTATGAATATTGAATAAAACAAAAAAGGAAATTTTACGTATACTTATGGAATAATTGTACAATTTGAAGAACTATATCGGTGTACGTTAGGATCGTGATTTACTTTTGACATTTCGGGAAATTCATTGACAATTATCGGAATATTTAGTAATCACAATAAACTTTCTGCGTTTTGGAAGGATGTATTGGGGATTCAATTTGATTATTGTATATAATTTTGTATTCTTATAGATAATAATTTGTATTTTGTAAAAACTAAGGTTTTTTGATGACCTGTAGCTTTGACACAAAACAGATTTGTATTGAATATGTTATTTGTTAAGGATTTTGAATGTTTTTATATTAAAATAGATTTGTAAATTTAAATAGGAAAATTAAAATTTTTGACAATGACATGTCTTGATTTCTGGCGACAGATATTTAATTAAAATATATTGGAAACGTCAGTGTTTCATTAGATAGCCTTTATAATTAAACGTAGACAGTCACTGCTGGAAACTGGGTAAATAATACAGAAGAATAATAATAAAAAAATTAATTTATTTAATACTTAAAATTTATTGAAATATTTCATAATTAACTAAACTCGTCCTGAGATAAGAGATTTTTCGTGCCGGCAAATATTTTGATCCAATAAAAGAACCTAAACAATATACATTTTTAACCAACAACAATGATATTTAGTAGTATCGAAACAATTGTCAAATTTTTAGAACTTTTATTATTTTTTCACTGTATTGTGGAATTATTTAGGAAAAGTTAGTTTCATTTAAAAAAGTAGTATAACTTTGTTATTAACAATTGTATGGCTTTTATTCTTTAGTTTCTTTGCTTATAAATTTAAAACTGTCAGGGCTATCGTGATGAAGTCCATAGGGAAAAACACGAAGAAAATGAGAGGTCGAACAACTTAGTTTAAGCGAAAATTTGAAAAATCGTGCAGTTTTTTCACTAATTCGTACCTCGATTATTTTTTGAGTTGTATCGTAGATCCTTCGGCCATTATTAGTTTTTAAAATAAACTTTATATGTGCCAAAAGTAGGCACTATCCGATGCATACTTTTCTATCTGTGGCCATTTGAATTTTTTACTATGCAATTTTCCAGCAGGCCTGAATGCGACAGGTATGGTTCGATTCCCAGCACCCAAACAGTGTTGGACTCATCCCAAGAGGATGCCTACCAACCAAACCAACCTCTGTCTCGCCGTTACTCTCGCCTCGGAATCTCTACCCTAGCATACTTCAAGGCGAATAATATAGTGAAAAATATCTCACTATATCATATGAAATTATTCTCCAAACAAAGGCGCAGCTGGTTTTCGTCTAACACTTATTACACAAAATTCTTACTCCAAATCTCTGTAGCTTGGCCTATTAATCTAAGTTTCAAAATCATTGGGAAATCAAGAAGGTTACATCGAAATAAATGTTGTACCTTCTTCAATTTGTTTCGTCTCAATATGAGAGAGAAAGAAAAATTAAGTATTACTTCGTTAGCTCCTCAAATTAGTACTAAGGACTCAAATCATAGTCTTTTAAACATTTTTGTTAGTAATATACAAGCTCAGCTTTTCCTCATTAGAAGAAAAATAGAAATAATCAAATTACTTACTTTATCATACTTATGAGACATCTTTTTGAACTGCTTCACTTTGTCTTATCTTCTCTGTTATCTAACGCTTTATTTTCACTTATGCCCAGCAAATGTATTTTAAAGTTAGCATTGGATCAGATAATTTGAGAATAACACTGATTATTAACATTTAGGTGGTAAAGAAGATGATGGCGATACAGAACAAGAAACTGTTATTCAAACAAGTTTGTTATGCCTCAAGTTGTTGGTAAAAACACTAGCACCAGCGGAACCAGAAAAATTCATACCAGTTTTAGACTTTATAACAGGATTATTAATGTCTAAGAAAACCCAAAGTAATATTCAAGCATCATTAGTACTTTGTTTGGCCGAATTATGTGTTAATTTAAAAGGATTTGCTATTGGAAGTTTACCAGATTTTATGCCCGCTCTCATTAGGATTTTGAAAAGGCAAAAATACGGGGAAATCCACAGTATGTTGATAAGAAGTTTAGTAACTACCATTGAAAAGATTTTGGATAGTATGCCACTGTTTTTAAGTCCTTACCTAGAAAAATTGTTAACTGAAATAACTCAATTGATATCCACATGCACTAATAATGAAGAACAGAAGGTAAGCAATGATTAAATTTATAAAAACTGTTTATATTGAAACTGCTGAAATTGTGTTCATGATATAAGTATCAGTCATTGTATCAAGTAATCCCACATTAATCCGAGAAATGGCTCAGTTTCCTTAAAATTTAGGTAAATTATAGATAATGACTTGCTGATTAACTTTCATTTAATTCCTTAGTATAGTGTTTAGTTGAAGATAAAACGTTCATAAAACAAAAGTAAACCTGTCAACTAATACAACATAGATCCATTATAAAAAACATACAAAGCTTGAAGAACTAGAGGAATGTAAGCACTAAAATAAAACTCGCAAATTTTGTATATTGGTAAACCAAAATTACAAAAGTGTTTACCAAGAACTATATTCTGCAAAACCAAAGCTAGAAATATCCTTATTAAACCATCCTACATCCACTATCTCTTGCTAAAGACACGCCATCAGCAACTATTATACTTACCGTTATTCTTTATATCTAAAGTAGGAAAATCTAGCAATGACTTAACATCGTCCAGGTCAATCTTTTTACTACCCATAATCTCAAAGGTGTTTGAGAAGTTGCTGCTAAGAAGAATGAACCATATAATTGCACAAAAAAACATTATCCTGCTACACTAATTTGGATTTTGTGATAAACATTACGATAGATCAGATCCATCGGATGGTAACTAAAATAGAGAGATCATTGAAAGACAATAAAATTTGTTCAGCTTTATTTCTGGGTATCGCTAAAGCGTTCGAAGGAATAGGGCACCAAGGCCTGATAATCAAGCCAAAGAAAATATTTCCTCTGCAACTGACTGAAATATTGCAGCGAATATTCAGAGGTAAAATGGAAAATGAGTACTGAGCTGAAACCAATAAACGAAGGGGTCCCACAAAGCAGTGTTCTTGTATGTATGTATGTGGGAGAAATTAGCTTTGGAAATGAATCCTTCAGCCACAATTTCTTTTAAGTAAGCAGAACATGTGTTACTTGGATTTACATTTACATTACAGATAAAGTTTCGTCTGTCTAAAGAACTTACCAGAGCGTCTAAAACTATTTTATTATTCAGCGCCAATAAATGGATTTATGGGGAACTATATGTTTAATTTACTAATGGATTTAATAAGATTTTCTGTTCCTTTTTTATATCTAAAACAATTAAATATTATATAATTGATATCTGCAATAGTAACATTATCTCAACTACAAGCAGCCATGTTAACAATACATAATTTAACAAGGTCATATGGATATTTCCCATGTTGAGATTTCAATCTTAAAATTGTGAATACATAAAATTTGGGAACATTATAATCAAATATATATGACTGTGATCATGGTAGTTGAGGGTGTAGTAAATAAATTTGATTTGTGGAATTTTGGGCAAGTTCATTTCATTTTATTTTCGATTTGTGTATAGTCTCTTGTTTTAGTGCCGATTTACAATCCGTCTTAGTAATATAACTTATTTGTACCCCATTAATAATAGCATCCTTGGCAATTGGCCAACTATTGCCTGAAATACCATTCTGACTTCACCCAAATAAATGTGACGTCCATATTACACAACAATTTTTTATTATTGCTTACAATTTCTATTTTATAGTTATTTAGGTGCTTATTTTTAATTGCTTCTAATGCTGATCGGGAATCACTTATAATCACTCCCTGTTTGATTTTATAATTATTTAAATAAGTTAAGGCTCTTCCTATGCTTACCAATTTAGCGGTATTGTGCTACAAATATTTGGCAATTTATAATTTTCGTATATGTTGTAGTTTAAGACGTATATAGCACATCCAGCCCCTAAATTTGTTTTTGAACCGTCAGTGTAGATGACTGTGTGCTCCGTATAGTCACCAACAATACTCAGTTGTGTATATAGGCAAAAAAATTGCTTCTCTTAACTTGTGATTAATATTTTTGACATTCAATGAAAGCATCTGTAAGAGGTGGTGAATTTTTCTTTCTCCAATAATTGTTTGTTAAGTTTTCTATATTTAATGACCATAGAATTTCTACTAGTTTTGCCTCAAGGCCGCTTATCTTTATAACATAATTTTTAGCAAATGTTTGATGACAAAATTCTAATGGCAGTTCTTTATTTTCAGCTCATAAGACATTTACTGTCGAAACCATTGCTCCTAGGCATATCCCAAGACATTTGTTTTGGATTTTGTCTATACTCGATAGTCGAAATTGTGTAAAGCGACGTCATCGGTTATCTACCGATTTAAAGTGAACTCCATGAGCGTATCATAGTTTAAGGGTGCGAATACTGAAATATCTGGAATTTCAATTTTTAACATTTGAAATAATAACTTATCACAAGTTGTTCATAAGTAAGTTAAAACAAAATAAAAAAATGTTTAAAAGTCAATTCCAACTTACTACTACTAAAACTAAAAAAAAGTTGTTTGTCAAGACCAAAATAAATTACCAATAAGTATAGGTATGTTGCGAGGTCACTTGTAAAATGTCTGACTAACTGGAAGCGGTATCACTCCCTGACGACTCCTCAGAATCATCGCTTTCTCCTCCTATATCGATAATGAGTGGTTCCGTCATTACTTCTACACGTATGTCTAAATCCCAAAACTTTATTTCTTCTTTTAATACGTGTTGAATACATTTACGCCAACTCTCAGCAGTAACGGTATGCAGCGCCTCGTCAAACAGTTTCTCAACGTCAGCCATTTTGAATGTACTGTTTTTTCTCGCAACATAATTTTTCACTTGGGCCCAAACCAGCTCGATGGGGTTTAACTCACAGTGGTAGGGAGGAAGTCTAACAACTGAGACGTTGAAATCTTTCGCCATTTCATCGACAACGTACTTAATATAACTGCTTTTATGTTTCCGTACGAGAGATAATAATTCAACTTTTAGCATTGCCTCGTTGTGCGGAATGCTTTTACTCTCTAACCAATCAATTATAACCCTCTTGCGGCTAGCTGAAGTAGGTATTTGCTCCAGTCGACGAGAGTGGTATGAAGCATTATCCATAACTATCACTGAACCAGGAGTTACCTTTGTTAAAATTGATCTAAACCATGTTTCAAACCGGTTACCATCCATCTCTTCATGGTAATCGACAGTTTTTTTGGACTGAAAACTTAGTAATCCACCTTCTACAAATCCTTCCTCGCTGCCAATGTGAGTGATAATCAGTCGACGTCCTTTCCCAGAGGGAGCTTTTAAACCGGAAGAGAAACCCTCCATAAAGGCTTGTCGATTGCTTCGTATATTCATGTCTTGCCACACTTTTGACACAGTGTGGCCTTCATTTAACCATGTTTCGTCAAGATAATATATGTGCCGTCCTTCGTTACGAAACTGTCGTATCTGTTTTAAATAATTTCTCCTCCATTCCACAATGTCATTTCGTTCAATTAAGGCACTGTTTCTACTTCTTGTTTGGTAACGAAAATTCATTAACTTTAAAGTTCGTCTCAAAACTTTATCACTGATGTTTGGTAAAGTATCATCAGCTTCTATTACCTTGCTCAATTTAGCTACCGAGGGGATTTCATTCCTAAAATAAAAAGAATGTATTTCCCTACGTATAGCATTCCGTGTTTGGTTGTCCAAAACAATTTTCTTTCTTCCCCTATTTTCCGGTTTACAGTTTTCACCTCGTTCTCTTGTCAAAGATCCGTCCCGCGATTTCTTTAGAATATTGTATATAGTACTCTCAGAAACTTTAGTTAAATAACTGCACTTAATCACAGCGTCACTAACACCCAACTGTTTGTCCATGGTACGCAGTCCTTCGTACACATTTAATATGAGGACTTTTTCTTCCCGAATTAAATTGTTACGACGCCGTTTTTTATCGCCAACACCGCTACACTTCGCCATTATTGTCACTAAATATACCGATATAAATATTACAATAAATACCAATAATAACCGATTTATCACACAAAACCACAACACAAATACTGATGTTACGTTCATGAAGAGAATAAACACCTCACATAACTGTTTACTATCACTGTCTCATTCGCGTAGCTCGATCTATCTATCTCGTTCTCAAAGCCGGAACATTGAAGCGACTCTCCAACATTGTCAAATCGGCGAGTTTTTCACAACAAACTTTGCGTTCAAGAAATATACATAAACACTTTATTTCACATTTCAAGTAAACTAATTATTATTAGTCTGCTTGAAATTTGAAATAAATATATTAAATTGGTATTGACTTAATTACATTGCATCTTTTGTACCTGAAATATTGACACAATGGATTTGAAGTGTATTTATAAAATACAGCATTTCTCTCTAGAATACATATGGCAACTGCGCTTTAACCAAAGTGTTGATTAGATAGCTCTGACTCACTACACAATTTCGACTATCGAGTATAGGATCTGTAAATTACTGTTACTTTCCAAACTGTATAGACAACGAACGTAATCTACAATTAAGCGAACTTGGGCCCTGTAAAAATAAGTTCAACTTGGGGTCAGCACCCCACCTATGGTTTGTTATGCATTTTTAGGGAGATAATGCCTCTTTCACATTTACCTTTTATATGCTGAATATGCCCTGTCCAGAGGAGTTTTCTGTCCAGAATAATACACAGGTATTTGTATTATTTGACCACTGGCACACTACACCCAGCCAGTACTAAGCTTCCTGGTGTCTGCAACCTATAGAGTTATTTTCAGGGATAATGTCATAACCATTTTCCCGAGACCAACCTAGTACTATTTGCATTATTAGTGCCAGAGCTCTATGGCAATCTTCATAATATTGAATCCTCTCCGAAATCCAAATTGGTATCTAGGTAACACCATATTTTGTTCTAAAAACTACTCCAATCTTAGTTTAATCATGCATTCAAATGGTTTTGTCTAGCACGACATCAATTAAATTGTTCTGTAGGTGACTACATTTTTATGTTTTTGTGGTTTTAACAAAAAAGTAACAGTTGCTTTCTTAAAATGTTCTATATATACCTGATTAACCCACCAATTATTAAATATTTTTAAAAGTAATTATTTACTTATCTTGATTAATTTATTAATCAAACTCATATACTCGTATAATAAAATCACCTTCAGGTGCTGTACTTTTAGTGTTGTTAATCAAACCATCCAAATCCGCAAGTTCAAATGGTAGTTCTAGTTCTGCACATTTGTGAGATTCTGCATAATTAGTTGTAGTTTCTTGTGGTGGCTAGCACTTCTTTCATGAATGACTTCTTTTACTGTTAAGATCTTCGGATCATTGTGGATCATTTTATTTGTTATATACCATGGGGCATTAACAATATTTCTTAGTATTTTAAACTGACTTCTTTGTACAATTGCTATGTTGGATTTACTGGCGCATCCCCATATTTCGATGCCATAGGTCCATATAGGTTTAATTATTGCCTTATATAATAGGATTTTATCTTCGATGGAAAGAGAAGACTTCCGTCCAATTAGCCAGTAAATATCTCTACTTCTTAGGTCTATTTGTTTTCGTTTCTTCTTGATATGTTCCTTCCAGTTCAAGTTGGCATCTAGATGTAAGCCCAGGTATTTCACTGAAGTCGATTATGGGATTTGTGTGTTATTTAACTGTATTGGAGGACATACGTCTTTTCTTAGAGTAAAGGTTATATGTGTAGATTTTGTCTCATTTATTTCGATACTCCAATCTTTTAACCACTTCTCTAATCTTTTAAGATATTCTTGGAGGATATGGTGGGCTTGCAGCACATTACTATGGGTAGTTAGAATGACAGTGTCATCAGTAAATGTTCCTATTGTGATGTTTGGTGATAATGGGAGATCTGAAGTCAACAAGATATATAATAAATAGTTGACCAAGGACACTGCCTTGTGATACACCCGAGTTGATAGGCAGCATAAAAGATATGTCTTCTTTTTATTCGTACTCTGAATTGGCGATTGTTTAGATAAGATTCCAATAGTTTGAAGAATGTTGGTAAATGAAATTGATTGTCTCGACCCTTACTTCGTGGAATATGCTCATATTAGTGTTTTTAAATGAAACTCAAGGTCTCTAGTTAATTCCACAATATAATACAAGTTATTGAAAATTCTAAAAAATTGACTATTGTTTCGATAAATCAATATCATCGTCAGAATGACAGAAGTTACATTTCATTTTATGCCTACCTGTTGTTTAGTAGTTATTTTTGGCTAGACCAAGAAGTAACCTAACTTGTGATTGGCTTAATATATGTTTATAGAAAAAAGAAGAAGATGTGATATTACAAATATTGAAGCTTAGATATTATTAGCCCTATGGTGATATCCTGGATATCATTTTTCCAATTAAGATCAGTATAACTGTGCAATGATATAGAAAACCAGGAAAACTATATCTACTGATCTTTACAATTATCACTTAAGAAGACAGTTTATTAGTGGAGAATTCCCTAGATTTAACTGCTCATTGACAACTTCATATTGTGGGTTTCTTAAATGTCTTCTAATTTTTAGTTCTTCAAGGAAATCCAGTTCTTGTTTCTTTTCACAAATATGCAGTACTTCTAGTTCTGTGTTAGGTGTCAATGAATGATTGGTGTCAAGTAGATGTTTTGCGTAGTGGGATTTATCTGGTTGTTTTAATCTGTATGCTCGTAAGTGCTCACTGTATCGTATTTCAAAATTCCTAAGGGTCTGACCCAAATAGACAGCATTACATTCTGGACATTTGAGTTTATATATACCTGACTTCTTTAATAGTGGTATTTTTGTTTTTACATTTGACAATTTTGTACTAACGTTACTTTCTGTTTTAAAAGAAATTGTTGTATTCGTTGCTGAAGATATTATCTTTGAAATATTATTAGAAATATTTCCTGCATATGCGATGGTTTTATAAGTTTTAATTTCATCAGCTTGTTTAGGATATATTAGTTGTAATGCCACTTTTTCTTCTTTTTTACTAATTAGCTTATTTATCATATCTAATGGATAACCGTTAGATGTTGCTATTTGTCTAATTGTATTAATCTCTCTATCAAAATTACATTTGTTCATAGGAACTGAAAAAGCTCTATGTATCATTGAATTTTATGCTGCTAGTCTGTGTGACACAGGGTGGTTAGAATTGAATGGAATTGTTACATCAGTTTGTGTTGGTTTTCGGTAAATTGAATAATCAAGTACATTATTAACTCTTTGAATTTTTAAATCAAGAAAATTGATTGAGCTATTTTCTTCAATTTCTAATGTAAATTTAATTTTCGGGTGTAAATTATTGATGTGGTTGAAAAATACATCTAATTGTCGTTCCCTACCCATAAAACAAGCTAATATGTCATCTACATATCTATACCAAAATAAAATATTTTTCGAAATATTACTTTCAAAGATCTTTCTTTCTAAATTGTCCATAAAAATGTTTGCTTAAATAGGTGATATTGGGCTTCCCATTGGTAAACCTTCATTTTGAATATATATCTTATTGTCAAAAGTGAAATAATTCTGATTAATGCATACATCAAATAAATTAAGTATATCTGATATTATTCCTGGATTAATATTTTCATCTTCTAGTAATTTTCTTACAAGTATTAGACATTCTTTAGGAGGAATTTTAGTAAACATGTTAGTTACATCGAACGATATGAGTTTATAGTTATCTTGTAAGTGGATTGCTTTCAACTTTTTGATTAGTTCTATTGAATTTCTAATCGAGTACTGAGATTCATATCCGTAAGTATTGAGTATATTGTTGAGCTTCTTTGCCAATATATTATTAGGAGCATTAACATAAGAGACTACAGGTCTAATTGGTTTCGTTATTTTATGTAATTTAACTGTTCCATATAATTGTGGACAATGAGGATTCTTATGTATGATAGACCTCTTTTCGTAATCATTTAAAAGATAATTTGAATTATTAACAATATCCCTTACATTATTAGAAAACTTCTTTGTTGGGTCTGCTTTAAGAACTTTTACATCGCTGGATTCTATAAAGTTATATACTTTGGAATTGTAATTTTCAGTCGTCAAAATGACAGTAGCGTTCCCCTTATCAGATTTTGTAACTGTTAGGTTATTATTTTCAATCTTCTTTTTTATTGCGTTTAAAACTGAAATGTCATTTTTTGTTTGACGTTTAACGTTTGAAGGTTCAATATTTTTGATTAAATTGGCAATTTTTAATTTCTCAAATAATTTTCTTTATGAGAAATTAAAAATTGCCAATTTAATCAAAAATATTGAACCTTCAAACGTTAAACGTCAAACAAAAAATGACACTTCAGTTTTAAACGCAATAAAAAAGAAGATTGAAAATAATAACCTAACAGTTACAAAATCTGATAAGGGGAACGCTACTGTCATTTTGACGACTGAAAATTACAATTCCAAAGTATATAACTTTATAGAATCCAGCGATGTAAAAGTTCTTAAAGCAGACCCAACAAAGAAGTTTTCTAATAATGTAAGGGATATTGTTAATAATTCAAATTATCTTTTAAATGATTACGAAAAGAGGTCTATCATACATAAGAATCCTCATTGTCCACAATTATATGGAACAGTTAAATTACATAAAATAACGAAACCAATTAGACCTGTAGTCTCTTATGTTAATGCTCCTAATAATATATTGGCAAAGAAGCTCAACAATATACTCAAAACTTACGGATATGAATCTCAGTACTCGATTAGAAATTCAATATAACTAATCAAAAAGTTGAAAGCAATCCACTTACAAGATAACTATAAACTCATATCGTTCGATGTAACTAACATGTTTACTAAAATTCCTCCTAAAGAATGTCTAATACTTGTAAGAAAATTACTAGAAGATAAAAATATTAATCCAGGAATAATATCAGATATACTTAATTTATTTGATGTATGCATTAATCAGAATTATTTCACTTTTGACAATAAGATATATATTCAAAATGAAGGTTTACCAATGGGAAGCCCTATATCACCTATTTTAGCAAACATTTTTATGGACAATTTAGAAAGAAAGATCTTTGAAAGTAATATTTCGAAAAATATTTTATTTTGGTATAGATATGTAGATGACATATTAGCTTGTTTTATGGGTAGTGAACGACAATTAGATGTATTTTTCAACCACATCAATAATTTACACCCGAAAATTAAATTTACATTAGAAATTGAAGAAAATAGCTCAATCAATTTTCTTGATTTAAAAATTCAAAGAGTTAATAATGTACTTGATTATTCAATTTACCGAAAACCAACACAAACTGATGTAACAATTCCATTCAATTCTAACCACCCTGTGTCACACAGACTAGCAGCATATAATTCAATGATACATAGAGCTTTTTCAGTTCCTATGAACAAATGTAATTTTGATAGAGAGATTAATACAATTAGACAAATAGCAACATCTAACGGTTATCCATTAGATATGATAAATAAGCTAATTAGTAAAAAAGAGGAAAAAGTGGCATTACAACTCATATATCCTAAACAAGCTGATGAAATTAAAACTTATAAAACCATCACATATGCAGGAAATATTTCTAATAATATTTCAAAGATAATATCTTCAGCAACGAATACAACAATTTCTTTTAAAACAGAAAGTAACGTTAGTACAAAATTGTTAAATGTAAAAACAAAAATACCACTATTAAAGAAGTCAGGTATATATAAACTCAAATGTCCAGAATGTAATGCTGTCTATTTGGGTCAGACCCTTAGGAATTTTGAAATACGATACAGTGAGCACTTACGAGCATACAGATTAAAACAACCAGATAAATCCCACTACGCAAAACATCTACTTGACACCAATCATTCATTGACACCTAACACAGAACTAGAAGTACTGCATATTTGTGAAAAGAAACAAGAACTGGATTTCCTTGAAGAACTGGAAATTAGAAGACATTTAAGAAACCCACAATATGAAGTTGTCAATGAACAGTTAAATCTAGGGAATTCTCCACTAATAAACTGTCTTCTTAAGTGATAATTGTAAAGATCAGCAGATATAGTTTTCCTGGTTTTCTATATCATTGCACAGTTATACTGATCTTAATTGGAAAAATGATATCCAGGATATCACCATAGGGCTAATAATATCTAAGCTTCAATATTTGTAATATCACATCTTCTTCTTTTTTCTATAAACATATATTAAGCCAATCACAAGTTAGGTTACTTCTTGGTCTAGCCAAAAATAACTACTAAACAATAGGTAGGCATAAAATGAAATGTAACTTCTGTCATTCTGACGATGATATTGATTTATCGAAACAATTGTCAATTTTTTAGAATTTTCAATAACTTGTATTATATTGTGGAATTAACTAGAGACCTTGAGTTTCATTTAAAAACACTAATGTTGGTAAATGTTTTTTAATCTTGTATAATAGTCCAACTTGCCAAACCCTATCGAAGGCCTGTCTAACGTCTAGAAATACTGAGGTACAATATTCTCTGCTGTTTAGAGAATTTAGTATTGTATGGGTTATGTGGTGACACTGTTGGATTGTGGAGTGGGCTCGTCGGAATCCAAACTGAAATTCAGGTATCCAATTGCTGGCATCAAAATCAGGATCAATTTTTCAAAGAATCAGTTTCTCTAATAATTTTGATATAGTTGAAAGCAGACTGATAGGTCGATAAGATTTTACTTCATGTGGGTCTTTCTCAGGTTTAAGTATTAGGATTATTTCAGCAATTTTGAGTTTTTCTGGCCAATATTGGATTCGAATAATTGCATTAAATTGGTAAGTGAGGAGTACTGTACCCTTTCGCGGAAACTCTTTTAACATCTTTGGAGTTATTAAATTTATTCCTGGGGCTTTCTTAATGCTTAGAAGCCTTATTTCATTTGCTGTCTTTTGGTCTAATCAGGTCTATTGTTTGGACAGGGAGTTCTAGAAATTCCGTAATTTCTATGTCTGGTATTGTGTTGTGAGGTTTGTAGATTTCTGAGAAATGCATCTGCCTTTTCTTTATCTGATTTGGCCCACTTTTCTTCAGCATGTGTCTATGTTTCTAGTCGTAGTGGAGGAGATTTTAATATGGGTTTATTTTTAGACTTTACTGGCTTCCAAATAGAGTTATCAAAACGATTTAAATTAGACATATAGGTTTTAAAGGACTCTTCTTTAATTGCTTTTAATTTAGTTTTCAATTCGTTGCTGAGTTTATTGAAGTTCCTTTTATGTGCAGGATTATGACTCCTTTGCCATTTTGCTCTCGCTCTTCTGTAATAAATGGGTAGTTCCATGTGTAATGATTCTATTGTTTGAAAAACCGCTGTCACCAGTGTAATAAATGGTTCTCCTGTAGTATTTATTTGTCGTCGCTGTCCCGTGTAATTAATTAGGTGTTTCCTAGTTTTATTCTGCTGTCACCGGAAAAATGTGTTTGGTTCCTGTATTATCTCGCCGATTGTAGTGACCGGAAGGGCCCTACTGTATACTCCTACCATAGACAAAAAAAAAGTCGTTGCAGCGTGCTGTCACCAGTGCCTCGCGTCACAAAATTGTAGAACCAGGAACTCTCCCTGCGGGATTACCTCGAGGGAGGGGTTGTTCCAGGCTCGAGCGATCAAGGACGTCGTGGGGCCCCTTGGGCTTATACAGGGTGCCAAGCCCGAGTTCGTAGTGCAGGTCCCTCCTATTTGACGGGCACGGGGGTGGTGAGGATGGAAATAAATTGAAAGGTTAAAATACGTAAAACATATATTACAAATAAAAAAAAGGAAAATTATTAAAACCCTATACGAACGTTTTTCAATAAAATATTACACGTGGCTTTCTCCTGGTTTCTAGGATAGCCTACGTAACATACCCTACATAAAT
This sequence comes from Galeruca laticollis, assembly GCA_963921935.1. Lineage (NCBI taxonomy): Eukaryota > Metazoa > Arthropoda > Insecta > Coleoptera > Chrysomelidae > Galeruca > Galeruca laticollis. The sequence goes on from OY998175.1 coordinate 169,605,480, forward strand.
AAGAGGTTAACAATCTGATATATCTTAAAAAAAAGAAAGGACATTCTTTACCCCCTATTTCCCGCGTTAATTTCGCTTCTCGCAGAGGGAGAGCAATAAAACTATAGAAATACCTTCTATATCAAAATAAAATTCAGAAAAGTAATTTATGAAGACAGGTTTTACTATGATCCCTAGTAAAGTATAAATATTTCTATGTTATTATCAAAACTCTGAAATATATATATATATATATATATATATATATATATATATATATATATATATATATAGGGGAGTGGTCCCTGAATACAAGCTAAATAAGATACCTATTACAAATTTTGGCCCTATCAGTGAATGAGGGGCGCTGATATATATGAAACACTAGATATGACCGGAAAAATACTATGGGGTCCCTTCCCTATCTTGGGACACCCGGTTAAGTCAAAGAAAAAATATAATATCACCGTTCAAATACACAATATAACAAAATAATTGTACTTTAAAAACTTACGTTTTGGATTATCACCAGTCGCACAAACTGCACACTATTACTGTTTGGAGGGTGAGGGCCCGTCAATATTTAGACTTGCCTCACCGGGGGAGAGATACTTTCTCTCCCTTGATTCCCAATTTTTCGTTATTTTATTTCCCAGTTTCACCTTGTGTGAAGGTTAGTTTGCAATATCATTGTTTATGTTTGTAGTAAACAAACCTGACCTGTTCGTAATCTAATATGTTTTGATAACCTTGTTTTGTTTGTGTTATTTACTTTAGTTGAGGTCGATAATTAATAATTATTTTGAATTAAGAAGAATTTGTCTATATAGGGCGTTCTTAAAATTTATGTCATATCTTGTTTTTATTACATCACTTCCCCTCTTGTAAAAGTGTTGCGACGTTTCAGGTCCAACACCTTTTTTATATCTTAACTAATACATTAACATCGTTTGTTTGTTTTTTTGAGTACATTAACATGAATTTTGTATTGCTTATAGTTTGTTTTTTACATACCGCGCACTTGACCTCACTCGCGTTTCGATTTAACTGTTCTGACCCTGACCTAGGTCCCGATTATTTACACTCGCGACACTGCTGCTTAGTAGATCGTTCATGGAGTGATTTCTCTCTGTCCAGTGTTGCGATCTGGGGTGGCTCGTCTCTTGATGCTGTATCTGCTCCATTTCTATCGCCTCTTCGTCTTGTTTCTGGGTTCTAACGTGGGAATGTATTACCCATGCCGTAGGGGAATCCCATATGCTGCATACCATTGTGATACCACATCCTACAGTCTGCTGGATGCGAATTGCATTTATTATCGTGTCTACTATGTATTTTAGTAGTTGATATGTGCAGTATATACCAATTATACCGCTTATTATTGAACCTATCTCCGTGAACCATTCCCAACTGTGTTTTAGGGTGGATTCGGCTAGGTTTTTGATTTCCTTTGCATCGAAAATATCTGACACTGTGTATTCTTGGCTGCTCTGCGTTCAGTCCGGCTGCTCTGCTGCTGCTTCTCTTTTTATTTCTTGAGAATGCCTCTCTTTGTTAGGCTTCGTCTATGTATTGCATCCATACGTGACATTTGTATGCTTGCTCTATTTATGAGATCGACATTCTGGGGTAGAATTGGCATTGTCGGTTGAAGGTTTTGTTTGTCTTCAAGGCAATGACAATTCTCGTGTGCTCTGTTCGCTATATTTCGATAGTAGGTTTCTCTTTTGTAGTGGTAAAGCGAAACCTTTGTCTTCTTCTTCTGTAACTTAAACTTTTTGTTGGGTTTCGATTTATTATTCGTGATTTGGTTGATACAATTATACTACTTTGTATCTGTGCGTGGCTCGGCTTCTTCTTCTGCTGCTTCGTCGACTACGGATGTGTGGCTATGCATCCCGAAGAAAAACATGAGTCTGGTTACAACTGCTAGGCATGCCCATACTGGTTGTCGTTTGATTTCGTTGCTCTGGATAACTGGAATGTTCGTGCTTTTCCTGGCGTACGTCATCTCGGGTTCTGGGCACTTTTGAACGTCTTTTGGGGAGATCTCTGTAATGTTTGTATTGGGGTTTGAACAGTCTTGAGCAATTAGCGTAATTGCTGTCTGAAGCCCGCACATAACGAATGTTACCCAGGTCATAAAACGATCTGTCGTTTTATTGTCGCGCACTTATTATACCTTTACAATTTTTTGAAAAATTACATTTGTTAACATTCATCATTTACATAATAATTATTTAATACAGTTATTTATTTTTTTCCTTCGGAAAAATAATGTTTTATTTTTCCCATGTTAACGCTACATTTGCGTTGCTGCCCTTTGTTTATTTTTCTCAATTGACCGAACTGTACAATCATTTAGGACTGTCAATTGAAATCCTTGTGTAAGATTATTTTTAAAATTTCTAGTTGGTGACTTATGTAACTTATGTGTTCACCTTGTAGTTATTGAAATTAAATCTTTTTAACATACTTTGAGTTGACCTTGCAACGGTGCAAAAATTTTTTCAATATTGATTACCTTAAATGACCTTGCATTTGTCGATGTGTTATGAGTAGTAACGTACGTAATGGAATTTCTTCCTTGTTTGTTTGTCTTAGTCGACAATAATACCACGTTTATTGTTCGAATTATGAATAACGAATAAATCTGTGTTTGTTTTTAATCTGGTATCCCTATTTTTAATTTTTAGAACTTATTGCTTTTGGGTGTGTTTATCTTTATGTATTACTGTATCATAGGGTTTATTTATTTTTAAAGCAAAATTTGACTCTCGTGTGACCTCGGTGTGTGTGTGTGTGTGTGTGTGTGTGTGTGTGTGTGTGTGTGTGTGTGTGTGTGTGTGTGTGTGTGTGTGTGAACTGAGTGTTTAAGCGGTTATGTTTGTTGTCTGTGTAAGGGTTATTTTCGCCTGATTTTGTATGGTGTATGGTAGCGTTTGGTTAGTTTCGTCTTGTTCCTGTATAATTTTGACGCTTGTGCCCATGTCATATTAATGTAGCTGGGTGCGCTCGGAATCCGATTTCTTATCCTGGCTGTTCGTCGAATTTACGGTGGGGGTCTTAGTGAGACTGGGAGCCTTCCGCTCGGTTTATCTTTTTGTTGTTTTGTGTGGGGTACTGTCTTTTCACTGTGTGGTTGTGTTGACCATAATGGTAATGCTGCTAACTTCCCTGTGTTTATGTCGTTGCTGGTTTCTTCTTGTGGTTCTTCCTGTTCGTGTGCTGTGTTCTCCTCATTCTGAGTCGTTGTTGTCTCTATAATTTCGTGTTGATCATCGTTCAGTTTGCCATAGTATGTTTTTAATCTATTAATGTGAACAACTTGTACTTTTTTTCCTTTGTTTGACGCGATTTGGTAGGTGGCTGGTCCTACTTTGTCTTTTATTTCGAATGGTCCTATCCATCGGTTTTGAAGTTTTTTTGATATTCCTGGTGTGTTACTTATGTCTAGAAGGTAAACTAGGTCTCCTGGTTTAAACTCTCTTAGGGTGGTTTTTTCATTGTATCTGTTTATCCTTTCGTCTTTTGCCTTTTCTGTGTTCTCTAGTACTCTTGTGTATATTTGGTTAAGTCTCGTCTCTAGCTCTGACACGTAGTTATCGTCTAAGTTGTATTTCAGTCTTCTTGGCTTGATGAAATTGTCGAATGATAGTGCTTGATCTTTCCCATGTAGTAGGGCTGTATCCTGTTGATGTGTGTATGCTTCCCCGATATGCCATTAATACATATGGTATCCAACTATCTCAATCTCGTTGATTTGGGGCTATGTAATGTGCTAACATATCTTTTATTACTCTGTGTAGTCTTTCTATTTGACCATTGGTTGTTGGTGCGTAGCTCGCTGTGTGTATTCTTTTTATGTTTAGTAGTTTGCATGTTTCTCTCATTAGTTCTGACATGAAGTTTGTTCCTCTATCTGTTAACAGTTTCTGGGGTGTTCCGTGCCTGCATATTATTTGTTCTACAAAAGCTCTTGCTACTGTGTCTGCTTTCTGATCTGGTATCGGAATTGCTTCGCAGTATTTAGTAAAATGATCTTGAAATGTTAGCAGGTACTTGTTTCCTTTGTTTGACGTGGGTAGCGGGCCTACTATGTCCATTGACGTTATTTCCCAAGGCTCTGTGACCTTTGTGAATCTTTGTAGTGGTGCCTTTCTAAAGTGTGGTGAGGTTTTTCGTCTGTTGCATGCGTCGCAGCGTTTACAGTAATTTATTATATCCGTTCTCATCGTTGGCCAGAAGCAACGTCTTTTTATTGCCAATAACGTCTTTTGTTGTCCTTGGTGACAATATATGGGTGAGTCGTGAAAGTCTTCTATAACTTTGGTGATATATTTCCTAGGTATTACTAGTTGGTCCCTGTTGTCTTCTTGATCTTGTCTGTATAGGAGCCCTTCTTTGTCGATGTAATATTTTTGTTTTGTTTCATCCTCTTTGTTTAAATGTTGTACTGTGCTATTGCAGAAATCGTCGCGTTTTTGTTCTTTTTTCAGTAATTCTTTGTCCCAGAGTGGTTCCCATTCTTCTTCTGCCTCGATTGTTTGGATTTTTCCTGTGTTTTTGGTTGGGATCGGTTTCAGTATGCTTACTTTGGTGGTTGCCCCGTAAAACGTGAATTGTATCATTTTTGTGATTTCGTCCCAGCTTAGTCCTGGAATTTGTTCTTGACTGGCTATGAAGGTTATGCCTTTTTCCGCGTTCTCTTCGCATTGTTTTTTTAACTTTTGGATAATATTCCACATTATTTCATATGATGTTTCTTCTTTGACTGATGTTCTATTTAGTGCTACGTAGAATTTCGTGTCTAATGTGTCCCATTCTTTGACCGATTCTATTTGTTCTTGTGAGATATCCGGTAGAGTGTATATCTTTTCTATCTTCTTTATTAGTGGTTCCTGATTAGGTCTGTTCTTTGCCATTAGGAGGGCTACTGATTCTTCGTCTTGGATGGAATCTAGGTTTCCTTCTTTCCTGTTTATTGTGTCCCTCCCTGGTAGGTCGTTTTCTGCAATATATTGTAAGTAGTCTTCGTATGTGGTTTCTATGTAGTTGCATGTTTTGTCGTACATTCTGCTTAGTTCATCCGCGTTTCCGTGTCTTCTTCCCATTCTGTGTATTACTTCGAAGTCGTATTCGGCCAGTGTTAAGGCCCATCGTGTTAGCCTAGAGTTTGGGTCTTTTAGTGTCAGTACCCATTTTAATGCTCTATGGTCTATTATTATGGTGAATTTTGTTCCGTAAATGTAGCATCTGAAGGTTTTGATTCCAAAAATAACGCCTAGCAATTCTTTTTCTGTAGTTGAGTAGTTGGTTTCTGCTTTGTTTAGTGTTCTGCTCGCATATGCTATTGGTCTTTCTCTGCCATCCCTTATTTGACTCAATATTGCTCCTACGCCTATGTTTGACGCGTCTGTTGATAGCAGGAAGGGTTTGGTGAAATCGGGGAATATTAGTACTTTATCTGAGGTTAGTGATGTTTTTAATTGGTTCATTGCTGTTATTACGTCTTCCGAGACTTTAAACGGTGTATCCTTTTTTGTTAGGTTTACTAGTGGTGCTGCTATTTCTGTTATATTTGGTATGAAACGTCTGTACCAGTTTACTAAACCTAGAAATCCTCTTACTCCTTTGACAGGGGTAGGGGGTATTTGTGCACCGCCTCCAGCTTTTGTGGGTCTGGAGCTATTCCCTCTTGTGAGATAATATGTCCCAGATATTTTACTTTTTCTAGCATGAATTTACATTTTTTCGGTTTTAGTTTAATGTTGGCTTCTGAAAGTCTTTCGAACACTTCCTCTACTTTCTCTAAATGATCCCTGCTTCCCGTGTAATTAAATATGATGATATCATCTAGATATACCATACATTTTATTCCTGTCAATCCTCTTAAGGTGGCATTCATGAATCTCTGGAACGTTGATGGTGCGTTTACTAATCCGAAAGGCATTTTGGTGTATTTGTAGTGTCCTTGGTATGTGCTGAATCCTGTTAACGGGATGTCTTCTTCTTTCATGTCTACTTGGTGGTATGCTTCCGCTACGTCGATTACCGAAAATAACGTTTCGCCTCCCGCTTTGTATCCTTGAAGTAGGTCTGATACGTTAGGTAGTGGGTAGTATTATTTCTTAGTTACCGCGTTCAGAGCTCTGTAATCTATACACATTCTTACTTTTTCTTCTCCTTCCGGGGTCTGCTTTACTACTAAGACTACTGGTGCTGACCATGGGCTGGAGGATGTTCTGATTACCTTGGATGCTAGTAGCCTATCGATTTCTTTTTGCAGTGTCTCTCGTTGATGGTAAGGTATCCTATATGGAGCCTTGCATATTGGTTGAGAGCCTGGTTCCAGAGTTATGTGGTGTTTGACTTTAGTGGTGCTAGTCAGAGTTTCGTCGTCATCCGTAAATAGATGGTGGTACTTTTGTATTAGCTTGACTAGTTCTCCTTGGCTTTGTGTGTCCATGTGGTTTAATTCGAAGTTATTTCGGATCCAGTCGTCTGTTTTAATGTCGAATTTTCTGATTGTGCCCTGTATACTATTGTTTGATGGTTTCTCTTCTGAGCATTCGTAGGCTTTCCCTATCTTAGTGCCTTTTGTGAGGTTTATTTCTTGCGCCGATGTATTGATTATTCTTACTGGGATCTGTCTTTGGTTTTTTGATATGCTGTTTGCCAATCTGATTGTGTGTTGTCTGTATTCTTGGGTTTCGCATACGACCGTATTTCCTTTTATATTATGTTTCAGGGTCCCGATTGTGTGAACCTCAGCTAGCGCTGGTATGGTCAAACTATCTTCTGTGTATATATCTGTGCTGGTTCTTGTGCAGTCAGTTTTTTCTCTGCTAATCCTGATATCTTCGGTTGTTTCGTTTCTTCCGTTTTCCTCCTTATGTTCTGTGTCTGTACGCCCTTTTCCGTTGATTATGGGTTTTTGGTTTGTGTATGTAGTTTCTCTTCCTCCTGTTATATCCCTGCCTGTAGTCTCCTTTATTTTTCCTACCGAACTGTTTGTGTCTATTCCTGGGTTGGTTGTTTCTTGTCTGTACATTGATTCCACTATTTTTAGCCATTTCTGCCACGTTTCTTTCTCCCTAGGGTTTTCTTGTTCCCTTGTTGCCGTTACTTTTCCGTATGCTTCTGTCCGTATTTGTCTACAATTATTCAGCAAGTCTCTGACTTGTCTTGGGTTCATTAGTGGTATTTTCCTTCCCCATATTTCTAATGTTGGTTCTCCTCTGTATGATATTGTTGCCTCCTGTTCTTCTAGAAAATCTCTTCCTAATAATACTGCTGTGTCTCCCATTATACCATCCTCGGCTGCAATTACTCCAGTGTAGATATTATAGTCCATTTCTGTTGTTGCTATGGCTATTTGTGTTGAACCGTATCGGTGGATTGTGTGTCCTGTTATGCCTTTTAAGGTTAATTGGTCCGTGATCCGTGTGTCTAATTCGTTGTCCGCTACTATTGATTTACTTATTAGCGAGTATGCTCCGCCTGTGTCTATCATACAGGGTTCGGTTTTACCGTTTATTCTTAAGAGTACTATATACGGGGTTCTTCGTTCGCTTTTACTTATCGTCGGTCCGTTATGATGCATTGTTTTTATCTCGTTTTTCTTGTCTTCATCTTGGTTGCCCTTTTGTGTTGCCTGTTGATTTCTGTCTTTGCCTGTGTGATTCTAGTTTCCCCTAGTTTCAGCCTGACCACTTGTTTGGGGAGTAACGGTGGTCCTTGTTAGTTTAAATGTTTTCTTCCGTCTTCCTTGTTTGTGTGTCCTCTCTCTGTGGAGTGTCCTCTTCTGTTCTCTTCTTTTTGGAGCCTTTGTCCCATATTCTGTTGCACGTGTGCCTGTGATGCTTCTCTGGAGCTCTTTTGTCCGCTGTATTCTCCGTAGTTATTTTGTTGTGTTGTGACTCTTCTTTCTTGATTCCATTGCTTTGTATTCCATTGTTTATTTTCTTCACTGAACCTTTTCTTTCTGCAGTCCTTGACCCAGTGGCCTTGTTTTCCGCAGTAGTGACATACATTTCTATCATCTGTTAATAGTTCCTTGGTTTCTGCAATACGCTGCCCAGTGTCCCTGTTTTCTACATATTTGACATTTTTTTCCTATTCTTTCTTCTTCCGCTTCTCTTATTCTGCAGTTTGATGTCCAGTGGCCTCGTCTGCCACAGTACATACATTTTGCGCTATGTCTACATTCTTCCGTTTCATGTCCCGATTTACCACATGCTGTGCAACTCCGTTGCTCATTCGTAAAAGCGACTCTGTGGCCATTGTTCCTTCCGTTCACCATTGTGGCTGCCGTTTCTTGGCAACTTACTATCTCCTCTGCTTCTTCTAGTGTGAGGTCATCTTTATGTAATATGTAAAACTCCACTTCTCTGAGAAGGTCCTTTCTTAGCCCAACTTTGAATTGGTTCAACAGTACCGCGTTGTGTTTCCTTAGGATGTTCGGTATCTGTTCTCTGTTCGTTCCTTTTATGTCTTCCTCCAATATTTTGTTCCCTATTAGTCGTAATCTTGTGCAGAAAGCTGCTACATCTTCGTCGTGCCTCTGGTAGCATTGGACTAGCTGCATCCACCAGTCAGCGATCGACTTCCTTGGGACGAATTTCCTCAATATTTTCTCCTTAAATTCGGCGTATGCTGCTGCGTCTAATCTTGGGTCGGTTTTGAAGAAATCGTGGGCTGCGCCCGCGAGTTGAAATTTTAATAGTGTCAGTGTTTCTGTTTCTGACCATCCGTCGAGTTTGGCCCTTAGTTCCAACTTTTCTATATATCTGGCTGCGTCTTTACCTGTGAAGTCTGTTAGAGTTGAGGCGATCACCCCTAGTGGTGGTGCCTGTGGTATTCTTAGTGCTGCTGGCATATTACTCGAATCCCCTGTGGACTCTAACGGCATTTTTATTTCCTAGCGTCCCTATAATTAGTTAGCACAAATCTTAATTATTTAGATACCTGCAATGGATAGTTGGGAAAAAAAACGAAAAAGGATTATTTGTAGGATTTCCCCTCTTGTAAACCCCTGCCGTACGGACTCAGTATCTGGAGCACCGCTGTCACCAGTGTAATAAATTAATAGGATCGGTATTATCTCTATTATTACATTCTTATGGCGAAGCAGTGATCGACTCAGCCGATGTTGCTGAGTAGGATTGTTTTTCGACCTTCTCTGGTCTAGATCCAGTGTGTTTTGCTACATGTTGAGCAGGGTGTGATTTTTCTTCACGCACACTGATCTTGATCTAGTGGAAGCTATGTGTTGCGCAATTACTAGACCCTGGTTAGAAAAACTCCGTGTCACTCTGTGTTGACTAAAGTATTTCACCTTACGCCGTTTGGCATGTTTATTGCTGTCACCAGTGTAATAAATGGATCGGTATTATCCATATTATTACGGTGAAGCAATTATCAACTCAGCCGGTGTTGCTGAGTAGGATTGTTTTTCGACCTTCTCTGGTCTAGATCCAGTCTGTTTTGTGTCGGCAGTGACACCTCGTGCAGGATGTGGCTCTTCACCACGCACACTAGTCTTGATCTAGCAGAAGCTGTGGTCCCGAAGGCTCTATGTTGCGCTATACTAGACCCTGGTTGTGAATCATTGTTTTCCCTCCTGGGTATGGTTGCTGAACCGCTTGTCACCGCTCGTGGGGTGTGGTTCCAGTCAACCGGTATTACCTCTCAGAGAGAAAATGGTTTTGTACAACCGCTGTCACCAGTGTAATAAATGGTTCTCCTGTAGTATTTATTTGTCGTCGCTATCCCGTGTAATTAATTAGGTGTTTCCTAGTTTTATTCTGCTGTCACCGGAAAAATGTGTTTGGTTCCTGTATTATCTCGCCGATTGTAGTGACCGGAAGGGCCCTACTGTATACTCCTACCCTAGACAAAAAAAAATCGTTGCAGCGTGCTGTCACCAGTGCCTCGCGGCACAAAATTGTAGAACCAGGAACTCTCCCTGCGGGATTACCACGAGGGAGGGGTTGTTCCAGGCTCGAGCGATCAAGGACGTCGTGGGGCCCCTTGGGCTTATACAGGGTGCCAAGCCCGAGTTCGTAGTGCAGGTCTGTCCTATTTGACGGGCACGGGGGTGGTGAGGATGGAAATAAATTGAAAGGTTAAAATACGTAAAACATATATTACAAATAAAAAAGGAAAATTATTAAAACCCTATACGAACGTTTTTCAATAAAATATTACACGTGGCTTTCTCCTGGTTTCTAGGATAGCCTACGTAACATACCCTACATAAATAAGAGGTTAACAATCTGATATATCTTAAAAAAAGAAAGGAAATTCTTTACCCCCTATTTCCCGCGTTAATTTCGCTTCTCGCAGAGGAAGAGCAATAAAACTATAGAAATACCTTCTATATCAAAATAAAATTCAGAAAAGTAATTTATGAAGACAGGTTTTACTATGATCCCTAGTAAAGTATAAATATTTCTATGTTATTATCAAAACTCTGAATTTAGGATTAACTACGACCCTTCGTGAAATATAAATATCTTTGCGCTTCTATCAAAATACTAATATATATATATATATATATATATATATATATATATATATATATATATATATAGGGAGTGGTCCCTGAATACAAGCTAAATAAGATACCTATTACAAATTTTGGCCCTATCAGTAAATGAGGGGCGCTGATATATATGAAACACTAGATATGACCGGAAAAATACTATGGGGTCCCTTCCCTATCTTGGGACACCCGGTTAAGTCAAAGAAAAAATATAATATCACCGTTCAAATACACAATATAATAAAATAATTGTACTTTAAAAACTTACGTTTTGGATTATCACCAGTCGCACAAACTGCACACTATTACTGTTTGGAGGGTGAGGGCCCGTCAATACTTAGACTTGCCTCACCGGGGGATAGATACTTTCTCTCCCTTGATTCCCAATTTTTCGTTATTTTATTTCCCAGTTTCACCTTGTGTGAAGGTTAGTTTGCAATATCATTGTTTATGTTTGTAGTAAACAAACCTGACCTGTTCGTAATCTAATAAGTTTTGATAACCTTGTTTTGTTTGTGTTATTTACTTTAGTTGAGGTCGATAATTAATAATTATTTTGAATTAAGAAGAATTTGTCTATATAGGGCGTTCTTAAAATTTATGTCATATCTTGTGTTTATTACATTTCTTTTTTTAGCTACTTGTGTCTTAATTTCTAGAGGTATCTCCATAACGTCTTTTTTAACTGCTATTTCAGGAGTTGTTTGTTGCGCTGTCTCTTGCAGTAGGTTTATGAAATCGTTTGTGGCTTTCTCGATTTAATTAGGGTTTTTGAGGCTTACGTTTAAGTGTATTTCTTCATTTAGTTTATGTTTATAGTGGGTCCAATTGGTTTTGAAGTTGTGTAGTCTAGGTGTAGTTTGAATGTGTATGGGGCACGAACTGATAGTCAGAATTACTGGCGAATGATCCGAAGATAGATCATAGCTTGGAATAATATCTGTGTATGCTGGGGAGGTTGGCCAGTATGTTGGTGTTCCTGTGGACAAAAAGGAGTATCTTTTTTCCTGTATTACTTTAGATAGTTCTCTTCCTTTTGTGGTAGTTATTTGAGTTCCCCACATCTGATGTTTACTATTGTAGTCTCCACCTGCTATAAATCTTGAACCAAGTGTGCTGAAAAATGATTCAAACTGATATTTTTTTAGGTTATGCTTCGGGAGACAGTAAACTGCAGTAATCGTTATCTCGTATGGCATTGTATTTACTCGAATTGATGTGGCTTGTAGAAATTCCTCCTCATATTTTGGTAGCTCACAGTGTTTGATTGTTTGTTTAATTAAAATAGCTGTGCCCGCATGCGCGGTACCATCCGGATGATTTGTGTAGTAAATTTTATAGAATGGAATCCTAAAGTAAGATTTATTAGTAAAATGGGTTTCACTGATTAGAAGAATGTCAATTGAGTTTTGTCTAAGAAATAACTGGACTTCATCCAGTGTTGAACAAGTCCGTTAGCATTCCACAATGCAACTCTGAGACACTTAGCCATTCTTTAATTTGTTAATAAGCATTGTCAACATGTTGAGAACCATACTATTCTGCTGTATTAACTGGTTAAACAGATTTAATGTCATTGAAGATTCTTCACCATTAGCTCTATTATGTATTTCTACTCCTGCAGTTGCCTGCGCGTAGCTCCTATTAGTATGTCTGGGCTGAGGTTGTTGGCCTTGATCAGTTGATTTTGTATTGTTTTGTGTCATAGTAATCCTATTATTATTTATCTTTACTTTATAGTTTTTTTGGTAGAATTCGCAGCCCCTGTAATTAGCTGGATGACCACCTCCACAAAGACCACATGTAGCTGGCGTATTTTTACTTTTTTTACAATTTGCTGTGTTGTGTTGGCCACCACATTTAACGCCTATTACAGTAGTTTTTCGTAGGGCCATATAATTGACATCTTGTACATTGAGTTAATTTGTTGTCTTTTTTTGGTGGTTCTATTTGTATGACACTATTTAGAAGCCTAGGTATTTCGTAAACTTTTTTATTGTTATCAGAAGGTTTCAAATCGACGTAAAACATGTTAAGAAGTTCCTTGGTTATTCGATGTTTAACATTGACTATATTTCTTACATTGTGGCCTTTTTTAATTAATTCATCCTTTATATCTTTCAAGTCTATTGAATGGTGCAAATATTTAATTACGACACGATAGGATCTCTCTTCCTTGGGTTGGTACATATGATGGATTATATTATTTTCTCTCATGTAACTAGCCAGTTTTCTATATGTATCCGGATTTTGATAGCAAATTTTTATAGTGTCATTTGCCATGCTTCTTGTTGTGTATTCCTCGGCTTCAATTATATCGCTTAGTTTTTTTTCCATCTCTGGTAAATTTACTACTCCATATACAAATATGGGAGAAGGTTTATTAACATTGTCAGTGTATTCACCATCATTATTGTTATTATTGGAACCATCTGTTTGTGAATTTAGTACCGTGTACTTATTGTTAAGTGAAATTTCTTCTTCAGCATTTTTACTACTTCTGTTTTTCCTTCTTTTCGGTCCTTTGACCACTTGCCATGTATTTTCTTGAGTAGAATAAGTGTTATCTTCATCTTCACTGGTAGAAGTCATTCTTGAAAACGGCGTATTAGGTATTTGAATGATTAATAGATGATTGTTGCATATTTAAATATTGTTCTCGATTTGGTGGAATTTAATACTGGTTTGATTGTGAAGGACACAATGATTGCATTGGTTGAGAAGAAATAATTTGTGAAGGTATGTCATTGTTGAATATTGGATGACCCTGTATATTATTTGGTGTTTGGAACATCGGAATATATGTTTGACCTTGTACATTATTTTGTGTAGGTTGAACTTGTGGAAAGCCCAAAAAACCCGGCCCATTACCAGTTGGCATAATTTTTTGATTGTATTTAAATTATTGTTTGTACACAGTATAAAAAGTATAAATTCAGTTTGCAGCACTATCACATTCGATTTTTGGTCCTTTTTGTTTTTATGAAAACTATTATCAGTAATATTCCGTCGCGATACATGCTATTTATCAGAACATGTCTACTCGACGAAAGTAAAACCGATACTGTTTTTACTTAATGTGTTAACATAATCTATCCAACATTTTTTTTGTTTTTCAAGGAACTTGCTTCTTTTTGAATTCTATGTAGTTTTGAAAATCTTTGGTAATTTATTAAGGCTTATTTTACTGAGATCCAATTAATAATTGGATCTATCGGTGTCAAAGTTCCGCAGGAAGTTTTTGGAGTAATCCAGCCCGGGAAGGCACAGCCAGAGTGCTTCTCTTTCCATTACCTCCTTCCGAAACTCTTTCTTATAGGAGCATTTTGCTACACCACAGAAAGGCTCCGGGCTAATAAAGGGTTTCTTTCCTGGCAACTGTATTGGCCTCTCCATTTCCTGTGATTCCCGAGTTGCCAGGAACCCTAACTAAAGAGACCCTGTTATTATTGCTTAGTTCATTAAGTTTTCTTTGGCACTCCCATACCAACTTTGAGTTAATTACATGAGAGCTCAATAGCTGCTTGACTATCAGAATGAATTGATATGTCACGTTTCTGATAGTTTCTTTCTAGGTTCATTTCCACGCATCTTTCGATCGCATGTATTTCTGCCCGAAAGACCCTTGGGCAGGAGCCTAACAGTAATAAGTATCTGGAGCCAGGTCCAAATACTCCAGCGCCAGCTCCTGTGGTGGTTTTTGAACCATCTGTGTACCATCTAATGGTGTTTTCTTTGAGAGTTTGGGTGGTGTATTCCATTTCCCAGTCTGTCCTCTTTATTAGCATCGTAGTGAAGTTCTTTTCGATACTTACTTTCTTGATCATTTCATCACTGGGAAGATTCGCTGATGAGATGTATTTTGTTAGATAGGTCCAGGCTCCCTGATTTTTAATACCCTCATTGCCTCAACCTTCCCTAGATACTCTAAGAATTACCTCTTGAGCTGATCTTTCTATCACTAGATATAGAGGTGTGAGATCTATAATGTTCTCAAAAGTGCTCTAGTTGGACACGTTCTCATAGATCCAGTGATGCACACACAGGCAAGAGTCTTTCTTGTGCTGTTCTGAGTTGCTTTGGTATGCCAGACTATTCCCCATACATAATTGCTGGTCTCACAATCATGGCGTACATACATTGCAGTATTTTTGGGTTACAACCCCAAATCTTACCAGCTAGACTTCTGTACGCCAGCAAAGCTTTTATTGCTTTATTAGCAGTTATTTCAACATGCTTATTCCACAGAAGTTCACTGTCTAGGGTTATCCCTAGATAACTTCAGATTTCCATTCTATGATTTTCCCGTTTAAAGATAGGAGTTTCATAGCTGGAACTTTTCCGGGTAAATGGAATTATTGTGGTCTTGTTTTGGATTAATATTTAGCTCCACTGACAAGCACCATTACTCAATAATTCCGAGGCCCTGTTGTAATAAATCACACAAGGTGTTCTCAAAGTTGCCTCTGAGTATTAGAACTATGTCTTCAGCATAGCCCATACTTTCGAAGCCAAGCTCCAGTAGCCTTTACAGCCACTCATCTACTATGAGGCTCCATAGAAGGAGAGATATAACTCCCCCTTGAAGGGTCCCGCTGTGCACGCGTTTTCAAATTCAATCTTCCTTGAAGCTGGTGGGGCATAAACATCCAATTACTTTACTACTTCCGTAAAAACTATAGAACCGGTTCTATTTTATAAAAACATGTTACGATAAAGTTTATTCATAAATAATCTTAATATACGGAGAAGGTTATCTATGACTACGTAAGAAGCACTATAAAAATATTTTTTTGGGAAATCATTTTTATAAAAATCAGTGTTGCCACACTATCAAAATATTGTTCATAAAAATTTTTATACAAATTTTTACAGTGGGAATTAATTTTATGATTGTATTCATTCAAAAATCAATAAATAATTTAAATACTAACCAAATTCTTGCATTTGCCCTTTTCTTCAAATTCTTCGTTAATTATTAAACATATTTCTCTGAACTCTATCGCAGTCAAATTTTTATCTTCACACGGTTGTCCCATATAACGGGCTTTTCTTCGACTAAAGTTATTAAACTTTCAGTGTTAATATCATCCATAGTGCAAAAAAATAATATAAACATCAATGTATATTCTTATATGTAATACCCGCTACTGACGAGAATATATCTTCTCCAATGTTTCCGCACTTAGAGATTGTGAAGTATGTGTCACTGAAAAATACAGTAAGAAAACGAATCAGTAAAACCACTGATTCGTTGCGTATGAACTAGCTGTTAGGGTTATAGTAAGTACATCGACAATTGCATGTTGCACTTTGTTTGAAACTTCGGAAGGAGTTACTGGCGGTATTTGTAAAAAATAGCATAAAACATCTAGAATAGGCGTAATAGACAATTCGCCTAAAATCCTAGCTTTAGTTATCAATGTTCATGGCATTTATTATTGTTATATATGTGGAGAGTTAAAATGGATTCAAATATCAGAAAGTACATATCCAACACCGACATTCTAACAGTTAAATGAAAATTTTGTAGTTCAATCTATGTTTTCTATAAAATTGATATTTTATTTTAGGTGCAAGCATTTTCCACAAAACTGAGCAGCATAAAACAAAAAATTGGATATTCAATACCCCTTAGAATGTTGCTACCTAACATACATACATCTTATGACGTTTTGGTGGGCAATAAATGTTTTAAGGCCACTACCGTTCTCTTGGATATACTAGCAGAAAATATTTCCAATACTACTACTTCTGATCTAAACAGCAACTTGAACGAACTTACAAACCTTTTTTTCTCAATACTTAAATTTCGTACTGAAAATCTATGTTCATCGGAAGATATCGAGTCCGTCGAAACTCATATAATAAATGCGTTCACAGTACTAATATTGAAATTGTCAGAAAATACTTTTAGGCCGTTATATTACAAACTATACGATTGGGCTGTAAGATCCGAAGTTAAAGATGAGAGATTAATAACGTTCTACAGTCTTTCTAGTAGAATTGCGGAATCACTTAAAAGTTTGTTTGTATTATTTGCAAGTCACTTTATCAATAATTCAGCAGAAATATTAGACGCGTGTAATCGAAGCAAAACAGAAGCACTTTACTACACTGATGAAGATAAAAACGTGATTTTACTAGAAAACATTTTAAAAACTTTAAACTCAGTATTTTTGTACGACAATCAGAAGTTTATAAACCGAGACAGATTCAACGTCTTGATGCAACCTTTGGTAGATCAATTGGAAAATCCGTTAGGAGGTTTAAATGCGCTTACCGAACGAAATTCTGAGTTAATAACGCCTTGTCTGGTACATTTTTCGATAGCCGTTGCCGACGATGCGTTATGGAAGCAAATCAATTATCAAATTTTATTGAAAATGAGGAATAATACCGCAAAAATTAGATTGATAGCGTTACATTGTCTTACGGAGATAGTTAAGAAGCTCGGTGAAGATTTTCTTCCTTTATTGCCGGAAACGATTCCATTCTTAGCGGAATTACTCGAAGATGAAGAGGAAGATATAGAGAAAAATTGTCAAAAAGCAGTACGGGAAATGGAAGCTGTTTTAGGGGAATCGTTACAAAAATATTTTTAATGTGTTATTTTAAATGCAAATTTAAATAAATGTACATATATTTTTTTGTCTAGAGTATGTTTTCTATCAATTACACCATATAAATCGTTTGGTGGGGGGGGGGGGGGTATCGAGAGGCATGCTTATTTAAAATAAATATACCAGATACCCACAAATCTAGCAAATCTGTCACCTCTACACATTTTCTTACAAGGCGAGGCCAGATCTGTCATACACAGATTAATACATAATCAACAGCACATAAGCCAGACGCAGAATGCGGATTATCGGAAGCTGAAAGGGGACAATGTAATGGAGCAGCCCATTGATACAACAGTCACAAGATATAGCTTTAATAACAAATTTAAAATAAATATACCAGGTAGGTTTAAGTTATGTCTTGTAATCATGATGCGAAAGGTTGAGTTGATTTCTGCTCCGTGATAAGCTTCATGTTTCAGGAGAATTACGAGCAATTCAATCAACTAAATAGTTTTTCGTAGTAAATAGCAATTTAAAGTGTCAAGTGGATATTTCTTCTATTAGTTACATTGACTTAATTGATGACAAAGTGGAGGAAATGGCCGAGGAGATCAAGAAAACGCGAGAAGAACAAAGAGAATACCGGGAAGAAATGAAACAACTGAGGAAAGAAAATCTAACTAAGGATAACAGTAAAATGAAGAAAATCTTACCAGAAGTTGACAGTAGAAGAGAGCGATTGGGAAGTGAGAAAAGAAAAAATAATGTTGTACAAGGAGTGAAAATAGAAACCTATAATACAGAGGAACACAGAATCGCAATTGAAAATTTTCTGGAAAAAGCATTACATATAAAAAGAGCAGTAGGAAGCCCAATGAAGTTAGGAGAGAGAACTTGCTTAGTAAGACTGGCCAACCAAGAGAAGAAAAAAAAGTGTCTAACAAACAGAAATTGAAATTTATAAAAGAAGAAAGACTGTTCTTACCGGATGATCTGTAACAGAAAGATCGAGAGATACAAAAAAAGCAAAAGAACAAAAAGAAAATACGAAGAAGAGTTGAAGAAAACCATAGAACAACAGAGCCATAGTGTAAACGACATTTATAAAAAGGCGGCACGGAAAATAATACCACCGAGAATAAAAAAGGGAAAAGGAGAAGAATGGTTCGATGCAAAATGCAGAGAAGAAATAAAAAGAGAAGCCAAGCCAAACAGAAAATGTTACAAACTGGTACATATAAAGACAAAAGACAGTACGACAAAGAAGATATGCAGGGCAAAAAAAACGAAAAGGAATGGAGGACAAAATCAAACGTATAGATGAAAATTCTGTAAATAAAGAAATGAAGAACTTTTACCAAGAAATAAAATATAATAAAGGGAAAACTGAGCAGAGGACCATATGTATAAAGAACAAAAAAGGAGAAATAATAATGGATGAAAGAGAAATGATACACAGATGGGAAGAGAACTTCAAAGACATATTAAATAAAGAAAATGAGAACGATCAGAGGGACGAGCTTACAACCCAAAATAGACATAACGACGGAGAGATATCATCACCATCGAGAGAGGAAATCTCAGAAATAATGCAGAGACAAAAGAACGGCAAATCTCCTGGAGAAGACGAAATATGGCCAGAGCTGATAAAATACGGCCGGCCAAAGCTGATAAAATACGACGGAAACGCACTAAAGACGAAGATCTACCATTTGATATAGAATATATGGGAACAAGAGACAATGCCAGAAGCGTGGGTAACCTCAATAACGGTACCAATTTACAAGAAAGGGAAAAAGGACGAATGCAGAAACTATAGAGAGATCGCGCTACTGGACACGGTGTGTAAAATAATAGCCAAGACCATAGAAAAAAAGGTTAAAAGAATATGGAGAGAACTTGTTCGGAGACTATCAGTGCGGATTCAGATCTGGAAGATCAGTCATGGACCATATTTTCACTCTGAAGGAAACGCAAAGAATGGGGTACGAATACGATCTACCAATCTATGCCATTTTTATAGACTTCCAAAGGGAGTATGACACAGTTAATAGAAAATCTTTATACAGTATTATGAATGATCTAAACATCCCAAAAAAACTGATAAGTCTGACCAAGATGACACTCGAGCATACAATACCTAAGATCAAGGCGAACCAAAAAACATCAAAAAGCTTCGGGACCAATACAGGAATAAAATAAGGAGATCCGTTATCCACCACCCTGTACCACCACATTGTATTAGAATGGATAATACTCAAAACCGGCATGAACAGGGCAGGGACACTGAAAACTAAGACAACACAATTACTGGTATACGCGGACGATGTAGTACTGTTATCAACATCAGAAAACGAACTGAGAAGAATATGCAAAGCGGAGACAATGAACCTGCGAGTCAATGAAGACAAATCGAGAAAATGGCAATACCTCAAAGGAAAGGAGCAATGAGGAATTTTCGAATACAACTGAATGGACAAAAAATAATGAACTTCAAACAAGTCCAAAGCTATGTATATCTCGGTGTGGTTATCAAGGACGACGGCGACCAAGGAGGGAATTTAGAAACTACGCTGATGAAAGGAAGTATACAGGCAGGACCATTGAACAAGATAATAAGTTCAAAGAAGATCTCCAGAAAGACAAAGCTACATCTGTACAAATCAGTAAAATACCAACAGTCATCTACGGAAACGAAACGTGGATACTTAACAAAGCAGATGAAGAGGAACTAGATATATGGGAAAAGAAAATACTCAGGAGGATATTAAGGGAAAAAGAGTGATATGTGGCTAAGAAGAACGATTAACGAAATACAGAATTATTTGGGGAAGCAGAACTGAGTAAAATAATAAAATCCAGAATAGGTTGGCTGGGGCACGTACAGAGAATGCCAGCTAGTAGAACGATCAAAAAAAATATTGATATAGAACAAGCCGCAACAAGAAAGAGAGGAAGACCAAAGAAAAGATGGTACGCAGAAGTGATAGAAGACCTAAGGGAGAGTGGAATCCAGGACTGGAAAACGAAGGCAAAGGATAGGAAGGAATGGAAGGAAGTTAATTCCAAGCTACGGGTCTAAAAGGCCTGCGTGTAGCAGTTATATATATTATATATATATATATATATATATATATATATATATATATATATATATATATATATATATATATATATAATTTTTTTTCCATTTTTCGTGGGCATCAGGTTAATAGTAAACACAGTATCAGTTTATGTTTTAATTTGACGTTTCGCTCCCTCAATTTGGAGCATTTTCAAAAACTTCACATATCGATGTTTTACAATAAAATGAACAAGTTTAAACGATTAAAATTGAATGTAGACATACAGGTGATAAAAACTGGTAGTTAATAAAATAATTTCATAAACAAATAAAATCGAAAGTACATGCTTCAGAAACAATTCATTTACAGTATACAAGGGACAGTTAAATAGTTGATGTTATTATTATAATAAATTATAATATATCTGGCTTAGATTTTTGATATCTTGTTTATCGTTTACTACATTGTTCTCTTTTTTTATATGTATCATTTCTTTTATTGTTAGTTTTTTGTAATTAGAGTCTTGGTTTATTATTTTAGTATTATTAAAGTCGAATTTATGTTTTTCATTTTTCTCATGTTTATGAAGTGCAGTGGAGGCGTTTTTTGTATATTTATGGCCATTGAGTCTATTTTCAAGGTGTTGGGTTGTCATACCTATATATTTTTTGGGACAGTCTAAACATGGTATTGAGTATATGACGTTAGATTTTTTTGACGCATTTATTTGACTTTTTAATTTTGAGAACAATGGTGATAAAGTGTTTTGTGCCCTATGACAAACTTTTATGTTGTGTTTTGATAATATATAATTTAGTCTTTCCGATAGTTGATTTGTATATGGCATTGCGATGTATGTATGAGGGGGTAGTGTATTGGTTTGTGTTGAATGGGATTGATTATTGTAATATTTATGTGTACGTTGTTTAATAATTCTGTCTATATGTTTGGATGGATAGTGATTGTTTTGTAATATAGTTTTGGTTTGATATAGAATCTCTGGACGATATTCAGGTGATGTAAGTGTGATTGCTCTATCTACTAATCCTATGATTACGCTGTTTTTTTGGGAATTAGGATGGTGGGAGTGGTAATTCAAGTAGCGACCGGATGATGTTTCTTTAAAAAAATGTTTTGTTGTAATTTTATTATCTTCAGTCTTAATAAGTGTCATGTCCAGAAAATTTATGGTATTGTTTTGTTCTGTTTCTATTGTGAATTGAAGCTTAGGATTAAAACCATTGAAAGCAGCTAATATATGATTTATTTCATCGGATGGAACGGCAGCCAAGCAATCATCAACGTATCTTTTAAAAAATAATATATTGCAATTTATTTGGTTTAGGACATTTTCTTCTAGATATTCCATTACAATTTGTGCGAGGGTTGATGAAATTGGTGAACCCATAGTGCACCCGTTGAGTTGTATAAAAAAATCTTTTTTATATTGAAAAAAATTATTGTTTTGGATTAGCATTATTAACTACCAGTTTTTATCACCTGTATGTCTACATTCAATTTTAATCCTTTAAACTTGTTCATTTTATTGTAAAACATCGATATGTGAAGTTTTTGAAAATGCTCCAAATTGAGGGAGCGAAACGTCAAATTAAAACATAAACTGATACTGTGTTTACTATTAACCTGATGCCCACGAAAAATGGAAAAAAAATTTATATATAAAGGTTAAAGAAAATCAAATAATTTATATATATATATATATATATATATATATATATATATATACATATATATATTATATATTTTCCATTTTTTTTTATGTTTATTTATTTATCTATGGTTCAGATTATTGAATTGGATAGCTCAGTTATTTATTAAACTTATATGGTTCGAGAGCATGAAACCCTGTCTACTCTTCGAGTTCTGGCTTCTGTAGATATATCTTGATTATATTAAATAAAAAGAAACACTTTACTTTTAAAGAGTTTAATTTTTTTAATGGAAATTTTTAATCTAATATTTATAAATGGCGACGCCTATGGATTACCAAACAGAATTATTGATTATTATATACCATCCTATGCGCATGCTTAACTGCAATCAGGTGATGCTGAGTGAAAAGAACAACACTTTTATGGATGCGTTGCATCTGCGTAATCTTTAGATATGCATTGAGTTGTTGTCGTTGAATGTAATTAGATGGTTTTATATATAAAAGAATTTATGTTGGAAAAATATACATACAAAAGACAAATTGGTGCAGAAGAAATAGGTTATAAGATTTATATACACATGGAAATACTACATGAATAAACTACGATGCATCTATCTTCTGTGATTAGAAATGGCGTAAGTATTTACCTTTATTTATTTCAAATTAGGCCTTTTTAATTAGTATTGAGGATTTGTTTAATTAATTAACTATATAAAGTCCTTTTTATTTCTTTCTTTTTAGATCGATCATTTGCCGCAAAGTTTATTATCTTCATGAAATTATACTCTGATTTGTATTCGTGAGTTTTTTAACTCTTATTATTGGCCAATAATATTTCAAATAAGCACTGACCTGTAGTTGTACACCTCTGGACCCAGGAATACTCCTTCCGAAGTTCAAAAGCAGATATTTTGGAGAAATATTGATTATTCTCTCGGGATAACTGGATATTAATGTTTGTAAGTACTGGTAGTAATGTATTTAAAAGTAATTCATAACTTTTAGCATGATAATTGGAGAATTTACATAAAATTTCGGGAACACTTCTCCATCAGCCCTTGCTATCACGACGCCCAACTACCAAACTCCCTACGCTTCTCTCATCCTCAATTTTTTTATCAACAAACAAGTATTTTGTTTCTCAGGTCACTATTTGAATAAAATTTTGTTTCATTCTTCGTTGATTAAATTCGTCCTGTCATTTTTTTAACCAATCACCTATTGTCTGGAGCAGTCGAATTACGTTTACACTTATTACACTTAAAAAAAATTTATACATATACCAATATACGTTTCACTTGACATTATTAGTTTTCATTTAGAGTTCATTGAATTTCCATCAAACAAATAATTTATAGTGGGTGATATACATAATTACCTTTCGATATGATAATATTTAGTTTTGTTTTTTACAATTTGTTGCTGTGACAATCATACTTATCTATAAACATAAATTCTTTTATGTAACCTCTCGACATTCTTTGCTTTAATTATTCACACTAATTCTATACTGTCCTATCTATCAAATATTTCTTTAAATTCATTAATAAGTTATCATTTATTGACTCTATAAATTTGTTCTACTTTGCGACATATAAATTCTCTCTATGTCATTACTAACTTATCTTTGAAACTTATTTTCTTTGTTCTCTTAAATATGTATATGCTTTATAAATTTACTACTTAAACTGATAATTATTATGTATTGACTATACTAAGATTTATTTCATTTCAGATGAACAGCTGATTACTTTATAGCAAATAATCATCCATCTTGGGCAGCTTTATTATTCTCCACTACATTTGTTAGGCAATTTCCAATTTTGTACAGTTATTAAGGTAATTTCTTTATTTATTGTTGCCCTTTAAATTGTTGTAAATTAATTATTTAATATATATCTTTAATTTATATGCTTTTTTCTTATGAATGGTGTTTTCTTTTTATAATGTTTTCTTAAATTATATAATCTCAATCCATTTTCATATAAGCAAAATATTCCCACACAACTGAATTCTTTTAATATATATATATATATATATATATATATATATATATATATATATATATATATATATACCAGGTAGGGTAGGCTGGAACGGAGGTGTAGCCATACAGGCGAAAGCTACATGGTACACGGACGGCTCAAACAAGGGATAGCTTTCCCAATAAGCCTAACTAAGGACGCCACAATGTTCCAGGCGGAAATGACGGCTATCCACTACTGTATGGAAGAAATCAAAACACATGAAAGAACATGTAATTCAATTGCTATCTTCACAGACAGCCAAGAGGCGCTAAAGGCACTCGACTCTGTAGAGGTCAACTCTAAGCTAGTATGGAATTTTGTGTGTGCTATAAACACGCTGGGTGGCCACAGAAGTCACGGTGGCCTGGGTACGGGGGCACGAGGGTCATAAGGGCAATAAAAAGCAGACGAAATAGCTGAGCAAGCTGCGTCAATGCCATTCGTTGGATCGAAACCCTTCTGCGGCGTTGCAAAATCAGTAACAAAAGTGGCCACAAAAAAATGGGTGTAGGTTATGGTGGACGAATTCACCTGGTCAAAGACAAGCGAAACAAGTTTATAGTAGAACAATCGCCAAAATTCACGGTAGATCTGAAAAGGAAAGACAGGAAAATGGTCAAAACTGTTGTGGGTCTGTTAATAAGGCATTGAAAGCTCAATAGGCATCAGAAATTCATTGGGTGGATAGAGGAGTAGATTATGTCGATCAAAGGAAGACACTACGGAGTACATTCTATGTTACTGCACCGTTGAAAAGGAACTACATGAAATATTCAGTCTCTGAGCTGATAAACTTCATAAGAAGAATAAGGCTGGAGAATGTTATCTGGATTTTCATGACTACAATAAATCTGAAAAGGTAGCAGTAGAATAGGCCACAAACCACCTATGATATCTAATCTAAGGTCCCCTCCAAAAATCACTACCATATTCTAATGAACCCTATCCATAACATCTCTGATCCCACCCTTCAGAGAACATGTTCCTACATCCAGGATACTCAAAATTATACAAATTGTACCTACGCCCAATGAAACTATGATGCAAAAATTAACTACCCGTGTTTTCACATCCTCAACAAGGTTATTCATAAAATCATATTACAGAAATATGCTTGGCATAACATGGCCGATTCGCTATCAGCTGATGTGTGACTTTATTTTGGGAAATGTAAGTTCGGGGTGTGAATAATCAGTTTTTTACACACAATACATTGCTGAACAATAATAATTATTCTAATAAAATGTTTTTTGACAATAAGTTTTTATTTAAACAAAAAAACACTCTTAGTTTATAAAAATATCCAAGCAAACAAAACAACTCAAAGAATGATGAATGAACCATAGGCAACTCAAATTTACTTTCTCTATGGACTATGCATAGATGTATGGAACTATGACACAGCCCAGTCTCTCTTATCGTCGTCACTTTCATATTATTTATTGAAAATCTGTGACCTCGAAGGTGCCATTTTGGTGTAAATAGAGTTGGCTATAACTTTATTTCAGTACCGTTGACAGGGCCGTATTTAGAAATTTGAAGTAAACATGAGAGTATTATTTTGTTTATTTAAATTTACATAGATAATTATAAAAATAGATTATAAGCTGTTCTATAGTTAAGTGAAATGTTGATATTTATTATTTAGCTATGTCACCGCATTGTGAAGTAGTTCGATTAGTAGAAAGATTAAATAACTTGGGAGATCACAATAGACCATAGATACGAGGGCAGTTTGACGGAAAAGTGACTTTTCAGTGAAAAAGTTAGTAGTTTACTGTAAAAAATGTTTTATTTTTCAACATAATATCCTTTTAACTTTACACACTTAGTCCAGCGAGTTTCCAATCTTTTCAAACCACCCGAAAAATAATCTTTCGGAAGTTCCGCAAAATACAAGTTTGTCTCTGCAATCACCTCTTCATTTGTCCGAAAACGCTTTCCACCAAGCCATTTTTTTTAAATTTGGAAACAGAAAGTAATCGGAGGGAGCCAGATCAGGTGAATATGGTGGATGAGGCAATATATCGTAACGCAGTTCGGCTAATTTGCCTCCAACAATAGCGGACGAATGGGCAGGAGCATTGTCATGATGGAACATAACTCTTTTCATCAACAAATGCGGTCGTTTTTTCTTAAGTTCGGCATGAAAACGTGTCAGCAAATCAGCATAATATTGGCCAGTTATCGTTTTCCCTTTTTCTAAAAAAATCAATAAAGATTCCAACTCTGGAATCCCAAAACACTGTGACCATGACCTTATTGGCCGAAAAAACGGATTTAGCTTTCTTGGGAGCACGTTCCTCGGAGTTTCATGTACTGTGACATATCGACGGAAATATTCACTCGGATTACGTTTGATAATATCCAAACATTCGTTTGAATTTTTAATGCGAGCGAGCTTTTGATCAGCATCACGCAATCGCGGCACCCCCATTGCAGATACCTTTTTCATATGTAACCTTTGATGCAAAATATTGCTTACCTACCCGTTTGATTGACATATCTATTTCATTAGCCATCTCACGTACTTTTATTCAACGATCGCTAAGTAGAAGGGCACGGATTTTACTAACTATTTCTGGGGTAGTTACAGTAAATGAGGGTCTTGAGCGTTTTCAGCCGTGTTCATATGGCCACTTTTAAAAATAGAGAACCACTTACACATCATTCCATGGGACGGAGCACTTTCAGGATAATATTTACGTAACTTTTCCCCAGTTTCTTTAATTGTCTTTCCATGTAAAAAATAATGTTTAATTAAAACTCGAAATTCGTTTTTCTCCATATTTACCCAACAACGAAAACAGTTTTCTTTAAATGAGTATTAAAACCATGGAGAGTAGAGGGGAGGAGACTAAACGGCTTGCCTTCGAATTGGCCACTTTTCATGTACCAAAGTAGCTGGTACACAAATTCGCCGCCAGATCCGCAGTGTCGCATTCTGGGCTTGGGAATACAAATGCAATTGTTATACAGTGAGAAATTATTGAAGAATTTTTATATATTGAATTCATTAATCGTCAAATTGTTTTGTGTCTGGTTGTAATACTGGTTACGGTAATTTAAAGACATGGAACAAGAAAAATGGCGTGAAAAACCCTAGTTTATTCCGACCTCGCACGGTAAGTCAATCTTGAAATTGTAGTCATTAACTTTAAATATTAGTCTTAAAATTGCTGTTCAAGCAACCCTTAATAATATATAACAATCTATGTTTGAGGACGAAATGATTAGAAATTAGGAAAACGCTATTAGGCGGGCAGACAAGCTGTATGTGAATTATATTTTTTAGATAGTGATATTGGGCGTTTTTACACAACTACGGTCTTAGATGGATCTATTTTTCAAATGAAAAGGTTCTCCCAAGATAAAGGAAGATATACCTTCTATTTTTCCATCTTTTCCAAAATATCTGAATAATTCAACATAAAAACGCAAGTTGCCCACACAACGAGATTCTATTTTGCTAGCTAAGAATATCGCGAAAATTGACAAAGGACATATTAAGCAAACTCATACCATATCGTATAACTCTAATAAACATTAAAATAAATTATTACATTCTTGTATTAACGAAAATATATCTTGTAGTAAATTTTTCGTAGTATCTAATGTAAACTAATATGAAAATTAACTTTAAAATTTTGTTTTTGATCAACAATGGGCTTGTCCTTTGACACATATGAAAAATGATATGGGACTTTTCTTTAGCGATGCACAGAATTTCGGACAATATATTAACTTCAGCAGCTATTGATTCAGCTTTTTTTATAAGTGAATCAAAACTTTGATCAGTATTCTTTTAGCAGAAAGCAAATTAAATTTTTCGAGACAGTTACACATTCGGAAATATTAATTTTGGGATTTTGATACATCATACTAACAACGTTAATTTTTGATAGATCGCCCCAAATTATGGATGAGCAGATAACTTTAAATGAAATAAATTTCTCTATTAAACTTTGTGTTATAATTCTGGTTTCTAAATATCTTTTTTAAATTTTTATTATTTCATTAATGCTTTTAAACATTTTTATTATTTAAAATTAAAAGTTTAATTGCAATCTAATGAAACATATTTTGATTTACTTAAACTCAATTTTTTGGATTTCACTTCTTCGCCAACTAAATTAATTGTTATTTCATTTTGGAAGTGCACCTCTAAATAATGAGGTAGTATGCGACTTTTAATATAATTCAAATTGTCTAACATGTATTTCTTTAAAATTCACATACGCATTTGAAGAATTCTTTTTTTATAATTTATAAAATGTTTAGTGAACGAAAGGCCGCTCCCTATTATTCCCGCCACTCTGTGCAATTGTACATACGCCTACTGCACCACCGCTAGGAACGGCGCTGGGCTGACTAATAATTCAAATATAATGGGGAAAGGCACAGTGTTCTTAAAAACAAATAAGTTGATAATAATCCTATTTAAAGCTAGGCTTGTGATTGTAAATATAAATTATAAAAATCTCAATATTTTCCCAAAAATTTGAGCAATTTCTAAACATTCTCATTACAGTTACATGCATTTAAATAGGGTAAATGGCGAAACGTAGCCCAGAGCCGAACACTTGCGCCTCTGGTGGGGAATTTCGAATTATATATTCTGGAACATAAATGTGTGCCATTTTAACTTGACAGCGCATATTGTCGTTTAGTCTCCTCCTTTCTAACCTCCATGATTAAAACTAATCTATGTGTAAATTTATTTACAATTTTGACAGATGACATCAGAAACATGGCGGAAACTTATACAATACAATAACCGTAGCGAAAGTGTTGCCAACCTTTGAAAAGTCAATCTTCCGTCAAACCGCCCTCATAGTTGAAGGAGTATTTATAGCTGGAAGTATGGTGTCAAAAGATAATCCATATGTTAGAATTTTAAATACAAATGATGAGAGTGTTATAATCAAAATTGTGACAATATTCAATTAACAAATTTAGATTTATTTAATACTTATAACATAAAAAATGAAACGATCAACCCGGAAAATTAATTAAACATAGATATTTATCTAGATATGTCTGCATATGTGAAAAACGACTTATTCATTAATCTTTCGCAGATATTTTTGCATTAAATAATCATATTTTGACTCTGAGTATTAGTTAAATAAACAATACCAACATTACAAATCAGTGACGGCTCCTCCATTCGGCCAATGAACTCCCATTAAAAAATAATTTAAAAAAATATTTAAATGGCTATTTAAAAAAATAAAATATACCTACTATAGTATAGTATTAAACAGTAATACTAAGTATTTCTCTTAAATAAAATTTACCTAAAACGTTTCAAGACCCCGTGCAAACGTTTTTCAAGACAACCGAGTAAACGTTATTTCGCAGCAAGTACCTACATCTCTGCGAAATCCAAAATGGCAAACCGGGCTGGTGTCCATCGTTGACCTCAACGCTGTAAATGGGGACGGAATTTGCCGAACGCTGCAATATTCGTAACGTGGTAGAAACACGCCCGAAGTTTACAAGTGTTGGGTCAAAAGCCCGGGTTAATATCGATGATGAATCGACTTACGTCGTTCGATTATTACACGCTTAGAAAAGAGATGAGTAGAGGGGTTGGCAGGCCGCGCTATATTTTGATTTAAAGGAGATCATTTGAAGTCAAATAAGAGTTGTGTTTTGATGTAATAAGTTGTTATTGTTATTATTTTGATTTTTTGATTAGTTTTTTTGAGGGCTTGTGTTTTAATTATTTGGTGTTAT
Organism: Galeruca laticollis; assembly: GCA_963921935.1. Taxonomy (NCBI): domain Eukaryota; kingdom Metazoa; phylum Arthropoda; class Insecta; order Coleoptera; family Chrysomelidae; genus Galeruca; species Galeruca laticollis. The sequence goes on from OY998175.1 coordinate 169,635,083, forward strand.
TTTATTCTATGCCTTTTATCATGTCTGTGGTGCAAATGGTTCAAAATTTGAGAACTAAATGTGAATTAAATTTTTAAAAACTATTAAAACGAAAGGAAAATGGTCGTCCTCTTCCAGATTTAAAAATTAAACAGACTAGTAAGGATAATAACAAAGAAGTCCATCGCAATTTTCGCAGGTCTATGTATGAATTGTCTGATTGGATTTGCGGATGTGAAGTAAGTGATGCTGTTTCGTTTGTCTGCTTTTTTCGAATAATTCTTTATGGTGTAAAAACGGTGTCCAAGACTTAAAACATTTAAAAGAGAAGATAAAAAAACATAGTTTATCGGCAGACCATATAAAATGTGCCATGAGTTTTGCTACAATCGGTACTGTGGATATTCGTTCTCAATTAGACAATGCTTATAGACAATCGGTAAGAATATTTAATGAAAATGTGTCGAAAAACAGATATATTATAAATAAAATAATTGACTATGTAAAATTTTGTGGGCCGCGTTTGAACTTGCTTTGCGAGGGCACGACAAGACATAATCTTCTGTAAACCCGGGAATACTTCGTGGACTTATACATTTTGTTCAGAGCTGGATCCAGAATTCAAAGAATACTTTGATAAGGCTACGGTTTTTAAGTGTACTTCTAAAACTGTACAAAATGAATTACTTGATTCAATGTTATCGGTGGCTCAAGAACAACTTAAATTGGAGATTCAGTCAGCCGAATATATCGCAGTCCAGGTGGATGAAATTACTGATAGCTCGAACAGAACTCAAATGACTTTAATTATACGGTACATTTTATCCGGTGTCGTTCACGAAAGGTTTATAAAATTTGTAAATCCTACCGGCACCACAGCCGAACATTTATCGGAGATCATTTTTAAAGAATTAGAGGTGCTAGAAATTAATAAATAAAACACCAGAAAAGTTAATTGGACAGAGCTATGACGGAGCTTCTACTATGAGTGGACGATTAGGCGGAGTACAAACAAAAATTAAAGAACGATATCCTCAAGCAAATTTTATTCATTGTTATGCTCACCAATTAAATTTAATTCTGTAAAAAGCAGCAAATCAGAATAAAAATGTTAACTTTTTTTGCCAATTTACAGGGATGTTCCACATCTTTTAGTCGATCTCCAAAACGTACAGCGATTCTCGATGAATTTGTTAAAGTACGTTTACGTAGAGCAGCACCGACAAAGTGGTATTTTAATACGCGTTGTGTGGAAACCGTATTTTTGTATCAAGCTGATATTCTGACTTCAATAGAAAAGATAATTGAGGTTGAAGAAGACTCAAATACAATTAATCAAGCAATAGGATTAAAAACTTTTTTGCAAAGCGTGGATTTCCTTTATTGGCTAAATTTTTTCCATTTAATAATGTCTAATTGTGAAGTTCTTTTTAATCAACTTCAACAACATGGTATTGACGTGATATTGGTGAAAAAAAATGTAGACTCATTTAAAATGTCAATTCAAAAAGTCAGAGACCATATTATATTAAATGAAATATTTCCCGAAGCACCTTCATCTTCTACAACACTTGGTGCAAAAAGACCAAGGAAAAATGAAGACTCAAAGCGCCAAGTTGCTTTGGAGGTTTGCGACATAATAATTTCTGAGATTAACCACCGCTTTAGTTTCAGTGATCATTTAGTGATTGCCCAGTTATTTTACAGCGACCAGTTCGAACAATATAGAATCAATTTTCCAGATCATATTCTTAAGTCAGTAAGAGAAAACTTTTCTAGTATTAATTACTTAAAACTAAAAACTGAACTTCAAGTTATTTATGAACGCGACGATTTTAATAGGAGTTCAGGAACTGTGCCAATTCTGCAATTGTTTAATAACAATCTCTCAGAAACCGTAAAATTGTTGACTATTTTATGTACATTACCAATGACAACTGTAGAAAGCGAACGATGTTTTTCTACATTAAAGAGAATCAAGACATTTTTGCGTAATCTATGGGACAGGAGAGATTGTCGGCGTTCGCAATGTTAAGCATAGAAAAGCAATTTGTGAATAGTATTCATAATTTTAATTAAAGGGTTATTGATCACTTTTTGCAAATACAAGAGATCAAAGGCTATGAAAGGGTTATTGATCACTTTGCAAATACAAGAGATCGGAGGCTTCACTTAAATTTTAAAAAGATTTAGATTAATTATCATTTAATTTAAGTTTGTCATATTTAATATGTATAGAAAAGAATAAAATGTGGTTGTTTTTTAAGAGAGCATTATTTTTATATAAAACAAGCGTGACACAAAAATTTTTTTGGCTCTCTGGCTTTGGAAAAGAACTCCACAAATTTTGCTTTTTTAGCGATTTTAACCAAGAGCCGTCACTGTTACAAATACAAAAAGTAAATACAGTAACACAAACCTACATTTAACCAATAATTGTTCTATACGATTTAATAACAAATTTGTAACTTGAAGTATTTACACAAATATATACTTCCACCTATTGATTACGCCATATAATCAATTTATGACGAATATTTTTTTATCCTTAAAATTATTATTGTGTTTTAAAGTATAATATAGTCGTATGCGTAGATACAATTTTAATACAGTCTTTGGGAAAGATATTGCCTGTGTACGACTTGAACAATATTATTGCAACCGTTGGGCATTGCTATTAGTGGAAATTTGTCTGAAAATTTTCTTCAACATTCGCAATAAAATTCACAAAAATGTCCGCTGGATTTCTAAAATTTCCAAAAATAGTTTTTTTCTGAATTTTCTTATGCCCATCGAAGAAATACTCTAAAAACAACGTGTAAAACAATCATAAATATGTAGCAATGTCATACACAGAGCAGCATTCTAAAAAACTCTAAACATGATATCACAATATGTCACAAAGCTCAAAACACCTTATCACCATTATTCATCAAATTAAAGTAAAATAAAAACCACAAAAAAATCAAATGTTATATATTCCATACCCTGCCTAAACTGTCCAAAAAAAATACATAGGAATGACAACACAGACTTTAGAAAATAGATTAAATGGCCATAAATATACCAAAAATGCTTCCACAGCTCTCCATAAACATGAAAACAATGAAAAACATGAGTTTGATTTTAAACACACAGAAATTCTAGCTCAAGATTCAAACTACAAAAAATTAACAATTAAAGAAATGGTGCACATTAAAAAGGAACAAAATACAGTCAACGATAAGCAAGATGTTAAAAACTTGAGTCAGATTTATCATAATTTAATAAAATAATACACCTGAAGTCTTTCCGTTCCCCCCTGTTTAATATCGTAGAATTTGTATCGATAGTACTTGTCTTAAATGTCTGTTTTATGAATGTTTTTTACCTATTGTACATGTGTTTTTTAATTTTAAACTGTAAACGATGAAACTTGATTCAGTCAATAATAAACTTTGAAAAAGTACCCAGGGACGAAACGTCAGTAACAATAAAATGTTTTAATTAATTACACAACCTGACACCCAAGAAATAGAAAAATAAATTACATATATATATATATATATATATATATATATATATATATATATATTAAACTAGGTTTTTAATTAATTATTTATAATTTGTTTTATATTTTTATATTTATGTTTAGTTATATTGTTATTATAGAATAGTCGTTTGTTTGATATTTATACGTATAATGAACTATGACTTAGCTTTTATGTATATACAAACACGACTTACCTTCGGCTAGCTCGTAAAATATCTTCTATCAATTTTATTTACAGTTTAAATATCAGTCGGAAGCATGATGACTCCCCCCTTTGAGTTCTTGGCGTCAATTTTATTATTTAATTTTATTTAGAATTATTTAATTTATCAATGAAATTGGGCTTTTGAATACTCTCATATAGAAAGATTGAAATATGTTAATTCTAATAATTTTATTGAGGACATGAAAAGAATAAAAATACCAACACTTCAATGAAAATTGATTTAATAAACAGTTAATAAGAAAAATTTTGTATTATTTTGAACATTTAAAATTACTTTATAACCCCTACATCCTATGCAATTCTTAATACACAATAATTCATTGTATTGCGTCGGCGCATAAGTTCAACGCATGTGCTTATATAACTTCCTATAACACGAAGACGCTCTTCACCGTCAATGCGTTGTATAAATTTAAATGAGCAATTACATATATATATATATATATATATATATATATATATATATATATATATATATATATATATATATATATATATATATATATATATTAGAAGCTATAGAACTCACTCTGAATTCCACCTATTTTTTGTATGAAGAGACGTTTTACCAACAAATTGAAGGATGTGCCATGGGGACCTCGATTTCTAGTGTCATTGCCCAATTAGTTATGGAAGACCTTGAAGAAACAATACTGACCAAAAACTCAATTCAAACACTATTTTTTTACAGGTATGTTGACGACTGTATATTAGCAATTCCAAAAAATACAGAACATTTGATCCTGCAAGATTTCAACAATTACCATGACAGACTACAGTTCACCATTGAACTAGAAGAAAATAATCAAATTAGCTTTTTGGACCTTACCCTCCATCATACAACTAACACCATAAAAACGGAATGGCACACAAAAGATACCTGTTCTTCCCGATATTTAAATTTTAAATCACAACACCCTCTAACACACAAAAAAACTGTCATTATAGGACTCGCAGATCGATCAATAAATCTGTCCGACCCCGAATTCAGAGAGAATGCAATAATAAAAGCTAAAGATGCCCTTATACTCAACAACTATCCCACAAATTTGATAAATAAGACATTTAAAAAACATTTACATATATTTTATAACCATAATAATACAAAAACTAAAATAGACAATAAAACAAACCAATTCCTCACTTTGCCATATATACCAAATTTATCAGAAAACCTAAAAAAGACATTTTCGCACCACAACATACATGTTGCTCATAAAGGGTACAACCTACTAAAAACCAATTACACCAATCTAAAAAGTTCAATCTCAAAAGAAAAAAAGAGCAATATAGTGTATAAAATACCATGTATAAACTGTGAAGGGGTCTACATCGGACAAACAAGTCAGTATTTGAAAAACAGAATAAATAGTCACAAATATGACAAACGAAACAAAACGGCACTCACTATCCATGTTTCAGAAAACCAACACGAATTTGATTTCGAAAACACAAAAATTCTTCGAAGTGAAAACCATACAAAAAAACGTGAAGTTCTAGAAATGATAGAAATACAAAGAAAAACTAGTTCCGTAAATTTAAAGACTGACACAAAAAATCTTAGTAAAATTTATAATAACATTATAAAAACTTAGAAATATAGAGAAACACGTGGCACATTCCAAATATAATAAATTTATTACCACTCCCTATATAAATATAAAATCCATTTATTACCACTCCCTATAAAAATATAAACTCCATTTTAATACCAGTCAACACAAAAACGACACATTAAAACCTCGTTACGGCTGCTTTCATTGTATAGAACAAATACTCGTATATTCCAATACAAATTTTCATCAATGAATGTCATATTTTTAAAATGTTCGTTTTGTTTTGGGTGTGAGTTATATTCTGTGATGCGTCCTAAAACATCTATAAAATATATTAAATAATCAAATGAACGTTCTGTCGAAGGTAAGATTTATTTGTTTTGCTTTTAAAAATTCTTTCTGTAACTTGTACCATTTCTTTTAATTTTAACAAAAATTTTATTTCTGATGAAGGTCATGGAAGACCGAAACGTTAAATAAAAATGTATTAACTACTAGTTAAATGTCTTTAAAAATGGTCCTCAATCCCAAGAATATAAAATAACAATATATAAGTAAATAAAAAAGACCAAGAACCAAAAAAAAACTATATATATATATATATATATATATATATATATATATATATATATATATATATATATATATATATATTATAGTATATCTCGACTATGTTTTTAATTATAATATATTATATTCTATATTGTTTTATCGTTGAATTTATTTGTAGCTGTAACTACACTAATATGAAAACACCTTTAGCTAAATATAACCTATAAAATTTTTAATGACAGCAGTTGTCAAATTAATATGCCCGGCTAAATAAATATTAAATTTTATATCCTGAAAGATAAATTAATACACAATATCAATCAACTCACTCTTTTCTCAGGGAGGGATCAAAGATTTCAAAGAATAATTCAACTGTTTCATATCTATGTAATTGATTATTTTTAAATTCTTGAATTTTTACTGTTTTTGTCTTACATAAACTATTGATTATTTTGGATTTTGTTATTATTGTTCTATATAAAATAAATAATCAATAAATTTAAGTTGGTAATAAAATTACTAGATTTCATTACTTCCTGTTTATAATACATTGCTTTTATATATGTTTGGGCTGTGTTCCATTTATCATTTCTCATGAAGCTTTCAACCCTTTCTTTAAATTGTTAACTTTTATTATAAACACCTGCAAATATTGATAAGCAATTATTGAAATAGATATTAATTGATGTTGTTTCAGGTTTCAAGTTTAAATGGAATTTTATTTTTGCTGAAATTCATATGGCTGTGTTCAGATCAATGTGGAACTCATTGACATTGGTGTAAATCTGGAATTAATTGTGCAGGTAACTTTTGATACTTATTTAAATAATGTTGTGTTTAGAATTTCTACTCATAGTCCTTTTATTAATCAATCATATCTATATCTGATATTATATTTATGCATATTTCATTCTTTCTACTGATTTTATACCTGAATTGTCAGTGATTTTTATAAAGTGGTTGTGTCTACTGCTACACCTTCCTTAATAATAGATACTTTTTTTGTGTTTATTTATTTAAAAATGTTTCAAGAACTAGAAGACTATATATATATATATATATATATATATATATATATATATATATATATATATATATATAACAAAGAAGATGTAGGAATATCGCGTGATATGTTAACAACAACAACAAATATATTCATGGGTAATTCACGCAAAATAAAGGGCTACTGGAATAGAGTGGTTACCGTGGACATGCATGTTTCTGGCTCATTTTGCCTCATCAGCACGGCATAACCAAATAAGGATGTGAAATTTGGTTATGCCGTGCTGATGAGGCAAAATGAGCCAGAAACATGCATGTCCACGGTTACCACTCTATTTCAGTAGCCCTTTATTTTGCGTGAATTACCCATGAATATATTTGTTGTTATATATATATATATATATATATATATATATATATATATATATATATATATTATTATTATATTATATATTTTTTTATTAATTTAGTTTAGTTTTGGATATTTATTTATTTATGGGCGCCATTTAATACTTATTCCTTTGGTTGACTAGCTCAGATTTTTTTAATTAATTATTTATTTATAATGGTAATTTAATTAGTCGGAAGCATGAGAATCCTCCCTTTGAGTTCTGGAGATAATCAAAGATTGAGGAAATATATTCTTAATCTTACCTTTACATACAACCTCAGAAAGAAACAATATCTGTTAAATAAAACGATTGAAATACGACAACAAAGATATTGAGAATTTAATCATGGATGTGAGAATAAAGAAAAACCAACACATAAATGTAAAGCAGTTTAATAAAATAATTTGAAAATTTTTAACCTGTTTGGAATATAATAAAATAATTTTGAAACTATTAATTTGTTTAGTACATTTATTCTTATGGAATTGTGCCACCCTATATCATACATGTATTCTCTATAACAAAATGTTCCCACTACTGCGTCGGCGCTAAATCTCCAAACGCATGCGCTACTACAATGTACATGAAAGAAGGAGGTTTTCCTTCCATAAACAACGTTTCACAGTCAACACGACGCTAGCGTGCTTGTGATAAAAATAAATTTGTTAAAATTATTTAGTTTCTATAATCAATTACATATAAGTGATAATTTATAAACTATATATGTGTGTGTTTAAAGGTCAAGAAAGTGATAGTTTAAAGTTATACATGCAATAGATGGAAGGAAGGTATAAGATTTAATGTAACATACATGATGCACGTGAGAATTCAAGTAGATAATTTACAAACGGTGAGTACACTAATTTTATAGGTATTAAAGATATAATTCTCTATAGATAAATATATGATGCATCATATTTTAATGTTTTTTGGCCTTTTTATGTGTTATGTGATTCGAATGTTCAACAAAAAAATTTGAGTGTACACTTTAAAATGTTAATTGGAATTCCAAATAAGTTTAAACAAATTACACAGACCTTATTTCTGCTATCACTGCTGGCTGCACTCGCATCTTCAAATTTTGAAGATATCTCATAAGAGATACGCTCCTGCTACACTATTCACTCCTTACACTTTATAGAATACTCCTATGATTAGTTTTATTTAACTTATTTTTATAATTTCAACTTTTAAACACCTTTATACAATTTTATACAGAGAGCAATCATTTAACGACGCATCCTCTATCACCACCATTAATCCACCTTCTTTTGTTTTTAAAATCAACAAGTCTTTTGGCTTCCCTAGTCCATAGCTCACTTATTTTTTTTTATCACTAAAATTGTTATTCTCCAGTCTTTTAGTTACTATTATTAAAAAATATAAATATATTGTCCTGGAGGGTAATAACACTGACACACTTAGATTTCTATTGTATTAAGGAATTTTAATTAAGTCCTCTTTTCCTCGTACAATAGTCAATTTTCTTATATTCAGGTTATTTAGTTAATCTGAGAAATGTTTATTTTTACAAATATTACAACCTATATTATTAATTAACCTATATGTAATTGATTCTAATTTAGTTTGAGTCCTGTTTTATCATTTATTATACATAAACTCCTGATTATTTTTGTTTTTGTAATTAAATTTCATATATAATCAATAAGCAATGATTTTAAGTTGGTAATGAAAATTCCCTAGCATGCATTACTTCTTGTAAATATTCATTTCCTTTCTATACGTTTGGGCTGTGTTCCAACTATCTTTTCCATCTAGTTTCAACCCTTTGAAATGAATGAATGAAATATGGTATTCTAAACCTTTGCTACTACTAAAAAAAAATTATGTAAACAATGTTAAGTTATAGTTAAACTAATTATTCTTTTCTCTTAATTTAGGTTTCAAGCTATTATATGACGTTTCATCCTGCAGAAATTGCTATGGCTGTGTTCAGTGTAATACGGAATTCCGTGACTTTGACAACCAATCAGAATTACTGGTACAGGTAATATTTACTATCTATTTAACTAATATAGTGTTGGAACTTTATTCTTCATCCCTTTTTAAAACATTCACATCAATATTTCACTCGATTAATTCATATTTCAATCTTTTTATATTTTAATATTTGACTTGTTATTGAGTTATATCTAATGGTTGTGTCTACTGACACTCCTTCCGTTATAATAAGACCTTTTTATTATGTTGATTTATTTCAATATATTTACAAAACTAGAGGACTAGTTCAATATATATATATATATATATATATATATATATAATGAAGAATCGTCTTATTTTTGTGGATGGTTTGAATATGTTCAAATTGACATGGTTCTGAAAAATGCCAAAATGCGCCAATGTTGAAGAAGAAACCTAAGGGGAAGTTAATGGTTCAGATGAAATTGTGAATGAAGAACCAATGTAGCCTGGAAAAAATATTGATACGAAGACGATGATCGTCTGAAACATGTCGAAGATCTACTAGAATATCGAACATTTGTCGAATCTAACGATGAGAAATGCCATCAAAGACGCAAAAACTAATGGTTAAGTGATTAGAATTCAAGATAAATTATTTATAAATCTAAAATCCCATTGAAATCTTATCTTTATTACTTAGAAAATTAATTATTTTCGCTTGTTTTTGCAATCTCTTAAGTTTCATAGATTTGCAATTATTAAGTTCATCAATGTTACATGGATACTTACATTTTTCGAGTAATTTAAGTGTAAATTTTGATAAATAGCTGAAAATTTTACTTAATGATTAAAACAATTTTTTTACATTTTCTGCAAAAATTTGCCATGGTAATATTTATTTTCTTTATACCATCAGAAAGTAGAAATTTCAACTAACGAAAAGCACCCGGTCCTCATCAGTAGATATAAACGTTGTTCCTCGCTGGTCATCGGACGATTTATTGATGTGGGAGGGGGGATGAAGGACCAACCCGGCGAGTCTCCAAGTGGCGGATAGGAGGGGCTTCTGAGATGCTTTTATATGAAGAGGAGGTCTGCGTGGAAATACCTGGGGGCTCGTTGTGTCTAAAAACTCAACTGGCGGCCCTCAAATACCCTGCCGCGAACCAAATTTACCTGTCCCAGCTGTAATATCGTGGCTAAGGGATTGTACAAAGGGTCACAATGCCGGGTGAACTTTCGAACTTACTTCGAAATTACCAGTTTGTTGTACCAATCTCTCCTGGCTTTCTGTGGTCATATCTCGCGGGCCAGTGGGTGGGCTCTTGGCTTGACTGCCCGGACCAAGAGGAGACAACCTCATTAAAAACCTAAATTCAAGGTGGAAACCAGGCCGAAGAATGCGCGTCTATATGGAAAAATAGTCCTTACTGGTTTCGACCTTAGAGCATCTCTATTAAACCCTTTCTCTCTGTATGCGGGGCTCTGCAGCGGTGGAATGTAATGACCCTAGCTTCTCGTGGGAACATTTATGAACCGAGCTTAGAAAAACACCACAGGAAAAGTAGTGGAGAAAATATCCACCTCTTCATCCGGACACCCTACAGACGGAAAAGGGCCAAACGGCACAAAAATCATATGCCCAAAACTAGGAAAACCGGGTGGCATAGACAACCCACTGAGAAAGGTCCTCAGTGGAGCAGGAGTGCGGAAACACCTGCAACTCCTCAATCAGGGAATATCCTCTGAAAAGGCCAGGAGCAGGTTATTCAGCGCCCAACCCCCCCCCCCCGAAAAAATCACCAACGGGGAAGTGCCTACCCGAAAAGAAAACTCCAACGGGGAAGGCAAAGCAGATAAGAGGCCCGGAGCATATCACTCGTCCGCAGGGACCTCTTAGTAAAACACCAAAAACAGCTGAAATGGTAACCGGACAAGCCACTGGTTACGCAGCAGCTGTTAAAATAGAGAAGACTTTCAGGGTGGGAATAATACCCAAGGATTACCCTAGGACCATCCTGAAAGCAGAGCAGCTCTCCACCCTGGGAGGCACTCGGCTGGAAGAGCTGTGCCACAGTAAGGAGAAGGGGATCCACTTCTCAGGTATCCATTACTCTTGTGGAATGATACTAGTGGACTGTGGGACCCAAGAATCGGTAGACTGGCTCATGATGTCAGCGCCGATATTAAAATCTTGGGAAGGACCCGAATTTGTGGCACGAAGTGGATACGACATACCAAAGCCGGTAATCATAACGTTGTTCTCCCAACAAGCCACGGCATAAAATTGAAGAAGATCCTCTAACTTGTCGATGTTCAGAACTCCAACTCCTCTACTCGGGCTTGGAAGATCCTGAACTCTAAAATAGAGGAAAAGGGAACTATCCTCACGATTGGGATCGATCACCAATCTGGGGAGGCTCTGAAGGCAGGAGGTTACCCGCTAGAATTCAGTGTTGGCCGTATCCCTGTCTCCAGGCTGGCAAAAAAGAGAACTCTGCGGATGATCCAAAGGGCATGGATATACCCTCCACATCCGAAACCTCCGAAAAAGGAGGAATAGGTAAACGTTTGACCTTGTGTCAGCCTGGGAAACTGGGCGGAGCTGCCTGGGGGCGAGGGACTGATTCGAGATCAAGAAACCTGCTCGAACTCCGCGGAAGATATTGCCGTGGTGGTCGAGGAGGGACATGTAGAGATAAAAGAGGCTAAATAACTCGGCCTCTCAACTATAACAATTCACATTCGCAAATGTAGCGCAGATTAACCTGCATCACGCGAAGGGAGCTTCAGCAGTGATTACAAGGTTGTTCTCAAAAGTACAACTAGGTATTGTACTGATCCAAGAAACATAGATCAACAAAGAATGTCAAACCAAAGGTTTGGCATGCAAGGATTCTAAATTTATTTATGATCAAAGGCAAGTATCTCCGCTTGCCTGTGTAATCATAAGGAATAACATAAAATATATATGTGTTTCTGAACACGTTTCACAGGACCTTCTTCCAATCATGGTTCACCTAAACATTGGGGGTATCGACCAAGAAATCGTCATTGCCTCTGCCTACTTCGCTGGAAACGGGCCGATGACACCACCAGAGAAAGTACAAGAGCTAGTGAGACACTGCAACAACAGACGGCTGCCAATCATAATTGGTTGTGATGCCAACGCACTCAATACCGTGTGAGCAAGCACCAACAACAACGCCAAAGGTGAGTATGTATTAGAATATCTCTTAGAAAATAACCTTGAGACCTTAAACGTGAGGAAACCCCCACTTTTGGCACCAGAGCAAGAGAAGAGGTCCTGGAGGTAATCATAATTAATTTTGCTGATAGGAAAAATGTAAAAAATTGGAGAGTGATGAACGAGTGAGGCACTAATGGAAGCTTTTCATTCCAGTTGCCCACTGTCAAAAGCTCATTCAGACAAGGATGCTCCTTGGTGGAATGAGAACCTGTCAAACCTCAGAAAAGAGGTCCGTCGGCTCTTTAATAGAGTCAAACGTGACGAAAATTGGTAGGGGTACACTGAGAAGCTTACTCAGCACATTAAAGAGATTAGACCTAACCCCGCAATGTCGTTGAAAAAGCCGGAAGGATCATACGCGGAACGTGATGAGGAACGATCGATTCTTCTTCTTAGAACTCACTTTCCAGGTAGTGAACCAACAACAAGCACTGAAATAGCAATTTATTCCACAAAAAAAATCCCGCAAGGAGAATTGGGACATTGCTAAGAAAGTATTTACCAGACAACGGTTGGAATGGGTGATAAGTACCTTTCAACGATATAAATCCCCAGCACTCCCGAAGCAAGAGATAGAAGAGATTCTTTCTCGCCTGCTGAAGATTACAAGAAGCAATCTAGCAGTGGGTCTAATACCTAGAAAATGGAGAAGGGCAAGAATAACCTTCATACCAAAAATAGGGAAAAAAGATAAGACCGATCCCCGATCTTTTAGACCCATCTACCTAACATCGTTTCTACTCAAAACGATGGAGGAAGTAGTGGACAACTACATAAGAAGGGAGAATCTGGAGAATACATCACTTTCATAAATGTGTGATAAGCACAAATATGGCAAGGAAATTTAGGAACACCCTATATAGGAAATAATTTTCTTTAAATCAAATATAAGTTGAATTTAATATAAAAAAACGACCTAGTTTCGCTAACAGAGCTAGAAAAAGTTTATCAAACAATTACGAAAAAAACTACACATACCACAAGGTCGTCACGCAAATAAGTCGAAATGAAAAACACATAGATGTTTTGATTATCAAAAAAATGCAGACGAATTATGCAACTTAGCATAGAGAAATTTAATTAAAGTTAACCTTCAATTATGAAAACAAAAAATATAAAGCAAGGGCAAGTGAATGACGCACAAAAACAGCTACACTTGATGTTTTGAATAACTAAACTCGTCCCAAAATATTGCAAATAAATAGAAGGAAATTTGGACGTAGGAAGAGTCGACGGGCAGCAACCGTGCCGCCTAGAACTCCTATTTACGACGGCCCGCGTGTTGACAGCGATTTCTAGTGATTGCCGCGAAGTATTGGAAATAGAGATAGCCATCAGAGCTAATCTCATTTTTTTGTGACGTTCGACAAAGATTTTCTAAACCCTAAGTTTTAGAACCTGACAATTTTTTTTCTATTGTTATTTTTTGGGATAATCATATTGGTATTGTTTTTTGTTTTATTTTTTGTGTCTGACGATTCATCCTGGCCATATACGTGCACTACTGAAGCTTGAACCATATACTACCATAATCAGTGAGAGTATGTTTTATAATTTGTTATTTCTCTTATAACTATAAAACTTTATTCCAGGGATTTTTGCGAGGGATACATCCCCCGTATAAACCGGAGACAGGTAAATCACTCCGATCACACTCTCAAAAGTTTGTATCAATTATTGCTCTCTAATGTTTTATTCCGAGATCTTTATTTACGCTAATCGTTTGTGTACACTATAATCCGGGGGGAAATATTTTCAGTATCAGTCCATGAAATATATTTAATTGTTCATAAATGATATTCGCTAAACAATAGGATTTCATTATTTATTCTAACTTTATCAGGTAACGGAGTTTTTTCACTTGGTCAGCAGAAAGGCCGGTATACATAATCAGCTAATTTTGGTATTACGTAATTTCAAAGGTTATGGAGGCCACTGAAGTAACCGTTAGCTAGGTCAAGGTTAGTAACGAGACTCTAGATCGTTTTTCTTGCTTAATAAAACCCTAGCCACTTTCTCTGACGAATGATCTCCGTTGTCCTTACCGGACGTTAACTGGAAAAAAGGGCGATTGTATTTAGGAACCCTCTTGAGTTCTATTTGAGTGCCGGACAAAATAACGTTATATATATATATATATATATATATATATATATATATATAACAAAGAGCAAACAACAAGTGTAATCATGGGAAAGCACACAAAAATAAAGAGGTTACTGAAGAGGAGTGGTAACCGTAAACATGCATGTTTCTAGCTCATTAGCCTTCATCAGTACGGTTTAACCATGTATGGATGTGAAACTTGGGAGCAACGATGTTGAATGAAACATGGAAGAACACAAAGAACGGAAAATAACAGGACAACCAAACGCACATTTGTGCCATCAATTGGAAGATTCCGATTTTGGAACTGCAACCAATATCAACACGGAGGCGCATAAAGCCCTCCTGCCTGGAGAAAACCAACCCAAGGTAAAGAAACAAGATCAAAAATGGATCATGCGTGAATTTAACAAAAACAAAGAGCAAACAACAAGTGTAATCATGGGAAAGCACGCAAAAATAAAGAGATTACTGAAGAGGAGTGGTAACCGTAAACATGCATGTTTCTAGCTCATTAGCCTTCATCAGTACGGTATAACCAAGTATGGATGTGAAACTTGGGAGCAACGATGTTGAATTTATATATATATATATATATATATACATATATATATATATATATATATATTCTACCCAGACTGTTTCCTTTACTAACAAACTCCTTCACCCGACCTAGTTGGATTGAACCCTGGAGACGTACCGGCAGCTGGACTACACGACGAACTTTAGAACTCAGGCTTGGCACATCGTATAAGCCCAAGAGGGCTCACGAATACCCTTCCGCTCGAGCCAGGAAACCGCCTTCCCCCGAGGTTCCTCCACAGGGGATTTCCGGCTCTATTGTGCTCTACGGCACTGGTGACACCACGCTGCAGAAAAAAGAAAGGAAGTAGAAAACCAAACAATAAGGACAATATTGTTACACTAGATGACAAAAGGTCCAAGATTGTTACAAATGTCAGCATGCCTACAGAGCGTGTCGATCAACGGAGAGTGCTCTGTATCAGCTGACCAAAGTCATTCAGAGAGCTCTGAACAACAAAGAAATCGCAATGTGCGCATTCGTGGATATATCTGACGCCTTTCACAACACAGCTCATGTGTCTGTCAAAGAAGCACTAGAAAGGCGAAGAGTTAATGAAACCATCGTAAAATGGATGTATGAGTTGTTGACGACGAGGCTAGCTGAGACAAGGTGGGGAATCAAACCACTTCAGTTATAACTACTCGCGTGACACCTCAAAGGGGAGCAAATCTCCCCTTCTATGGAACCTCGTAGTAGATGAATTGATCTACAGGCTAACGGAGTTTGGCTTCGAATATATGGACAATGCTGATGACATAATTCTAATAGAGGCAAGTTCGATAGCGCCTTTTGTGATTTATTACAAAAGGGCCTCAGAATTATTGAGCAATGGTGGTTGTCAGTGGGGCTAAATATTAACCCAACAAGACCACAGTAATTCCATTTACCCGGAAAATAACACTTCCAGCTATGAATCCCCCATCTTTAAACGAAGAAATCATAGAATGGAAATCAGATGTTAAATATCTAGGGATAACCCAAGACAGTAAACCTCTGTGGAATAAGCATGTTGCAATAACTGCTAGTAAAGCAATAGAAGCTTTGATGGCGTGCAGAATTCTAGCTGTTAGACTTGGGGCTGTAACCCAAAAATAGTGCAATAGATGTATACGTATAGGGCAATAGTTTGGCATACCAAAGCAAGTCATAACAGTACGAGGAAGACCCTCGACAAAGTTCAAAGGCTTGCCTGTGTGTATATCACTGGAGCCATGAGAACGTGCCCAACTCGTGTACTTGAGAGCATTACAGATCTCACACCTCTACATCTGGTGATAGAAAGATCAGCCCGGGAGGCAATTCTTAGAACATCTAGCGAAGGTTCAAGCAATGAGACTATTAAAAATCAGGGAGCCTGGTCCTCTCTAATAAAATTCATCTCATCAGCGAATCTGAAAACAATTTTTTTTGCGAGATAAAAATAAAAATGTCGGTTTTTTAAATTTTTGAGGTTATTTGAGAAGAGTGTAAATATAAAAGTAATTTTGCCATTTAATATTTTCCGGTCGAGCTCGTAGTTTTGAGGGAAATCGTGATAAACCGTTTTCCATCCTTAAAATATCACCCCCTTCTACTTCCCGTCCTCAAATCCGCCGTAAATTATTTTTCCTTCTATTTATGTTATATTTTCTAATTTTTCTAATGTTCCTGTTTCCTGTTCTAATGTTTTTTCAATTTTTACCTTTTTCAAAGGCCTAGTAAAAGGGAATATAAATACAAAAATTGTTTCAAAAATATATTTTAATTAAAAATTTCTTATAACTAATTACAATTAATCACAATCAAACAATTTATAATAAAAATAAACATTTTTCAATTACTCACATGTAGATAAAATATTATAACTTGAATTTTACTCTTTGTTTCGCTAATGTAAAGATTGCCTAATAATTATTCAATTTCAATATAAAATACAGCACATTAAATTGTTTATATAACTATTTATCAAGACAAAAAATTTCATAAAATATCATTTGAACCAAAATTAAAATCAAATCAAATGATGGAACCATCTTATAAAAAAGTATACGAGCACGTTTACATGAATCTACATGCTAAGAGAAGACGAAACTGGACTTGAAAACACTGGTTGTAACAGGTTGCTCTGCTCTGCATTTTGGACATTGTAACATTTGAAAAGTATTTCGTCAGTAGCATTTTATGTATAATAAAAGTAATATTAAAAACATCCAATAGGAGAAAAGACAAGACAAGGGAACATTTATAGATTTAACATTTGTATATTATATATCAAAATTTTTTTCGATATATAGAACAAACTTAATTCAAAGTCTAATTAATGTGAAAACAAAAATCATTAGGATGTTTCTCTAGTAAATGTCACATACATTTTATTTTCATATTTTTTAACTGCTTGCCTTCCTTCCATAAGGAACGATTCTTTTACTTTGAGTTTAAATTCCAGTCATGATACCTTTAAAATGTCTCCTAATATTCGAGGACAGCCTTTTAGAGACCAGTTTCCATTTAGTAAAGAAATACCCACGTGTTTATCCTAACTATAATAAATTAATAATAACATTAATAATAAAATTTATGAACATACAAATGAAAATTGAAAATTCATTGGACATTAGGTGATTACAACAATTCGGTTTGATCCTGATTTATATATGCATATTCGGAGAGTCAATTGTATTCGCAAAAACATTCGTCATAAGTGGGGGTATGTAAGACATGAAATGATTCGGAGTAAATCTTGGGGGGAAGAACATCTGGGGAAAATTCTATGGGGTAATAGGAAAAATAATAGGAGTAGCCATGTATACTATATGCTACAAGAAGATATTCAGAGCCATAGATGGGAAGCCTTTTATAATATAAATAATTTAACGGAAAAGTTAGCTATTTAATAAATGTGGTAATCAAATATATAAGTAAAAATAGCAAAGTTGTTAAAGAAAATAAGCAATTTATTAAGAGGCAACAATGGGTAACAAAAGGTATTATTAATTCAATTACGGAAAGAAACAGACTTCATCATATTCATAAAAAAGATTTGTTAAACATAGAAAAAAAGAAAACGTATTTAAATTATAGAGCATTAACTGATAGAGTTTTAAGAAAAGCTAAAAAAGATTATTATACCAAACAAATAAATGAGAATACAGAAAACTCAAAAGGACTATGGAAAATTATTAATCACATACAAAATAAACCAAAACACAATAACAATGAAATAAAAGAAATAAAGAAATACATACTGATGATGGTCATATAGTAACAGAGGCTAAAGATCTAGCAGAAACATTTAACAATTACTATACTGAAGTAGGCATTACTCTTGCAAAAACCATAAGCCCACCAAACACGCCTCAACCTAGGATAAATGTTATGAAAAATTCAATTGTTCTGTTGCCTTTAACAAATATAGAAATCAAAAACATAATAAACTCACTAGCAAACAAGAAGTCACCCGGAGTAGATAATATACAAACAGAATTAATAAAAGAGAATTCAGAAATATTCACCCCACTCTTGACCCACTTAGTTAATGAAATATTTCAACAAGGAGAATTTCCCACTGAACTCAAGAGATGTTTAGTGATACCAATATTTAAAACAGGCAATAAGACAATCGTGACAAATTATAGACCGATATCCTTAATCACAACATTCGTGAAAGTGGTACAGAAACCTCTAAATTTAAGATTTCAAGAATATCTTAATAAATATAATATACAGAGTGGCCCAAAAGTCTGGAAACGGCCAATTATCTCGTAAACTGCTAGTCCTAATTGTACAAAATTTGGGGTACACCTATTTTGCGATACGGAGATTCCAGATTTAATATTTGCAATGTTGCCAGATTTCCCGTTTCTCTTATATTATTAGTAACTTTGGGTTTTCAAATGCATCACCCTGTATATTCAATCATTTTTGGAATCTCCTATTCAATACGAGTTCAATCATATGTAACACTTATGATTTTATGTAGTCTGGAAGGTCTTAAATAAATAAAACACAAGTCTGGCAACACCTAATTGTCTCATTAAATGTTTTAATACAAACTATTTTCAACTACATTAGACCGTAACAATTGAAATATTGCAACATTTTTAACTCAATGGTTACTTTATCAAGTGTTCAAAATGTGCTCCATTTGTGAGTTGACAGTACCCTAATCGATGGTAGAATGCATCTACCACATTTCTCCATGATTGTCTAGAAATTAATCGAGATTCATCGATAATTCGTTGCCTTAGATCTGCAAGACTTGCTGGTTTAGTTTTGTAAACTGAATTTTTCAAGTATCCCCAATAAAAATAATCTTTAGGATTGAAATCAGGTGAACGTGGAGGCCATTCAATTCTACCTCGTCTACCAATCTATCGTCCGGGAAATATCCCATCTAAATAACGCCGGACATTTACACCAAAATGAGCTGGAGCTCCATCTTGCTGAAACGATATATTATTAAAATTGGCTCCAAACAAGTTTCTCAGTGTAGGTACAATTTCATATTTATCTGACGTTAAATTTCCCTCGATAAAAAATGGCCCAATTAACTGAGTACCTACTATACCTGACCATACATTTAATTTTTGTGGTCTTTGAGTATCCAGTGGGGATTTACGTCACTCCAGTACCTTAAATTGTGTCGATTTACACTGCCACAAAGTGTAAAGGTTGCTTCATCGAAAAAACATATTCTGTTAACAAAATTTTCATCATTTTCAATTTTATCCATCATTACCTCAGTAAACTCTAATCTACGATCGGAGTCATCTTCACTTAATTCTTGCAATAACTGAATTTTGTATGGTTTAAATTTAGTCTTATGTAGTATACGTAAGACTGAAGAACGACCTACATCATGTACTTGTGCAACCCTGCGTGAGGATGTATGTGGATCTTCAACAAAACTCTGCATTATATCTAAAGTTTTGTTGTCATTCATAACAGTTTTCGGTCTACCTGATCGGTATCTGTCTTTTACTCCTCCAGATTCCTCAAATCGCTTTACAGTTTTTTGTACCGTCGCCTTATGAATAGGAGAACGGTTTGGGAAAGTATCGTTGAACAAGTTGGCTACTTCACAATAAGATCTTTTTCTGTCGCCGTACCCTCTCATCATTAGAATAGTAATTCGTTCTTTTTCGTTAAGAGCCATTTTAGAGAAGCAATTTACCTTGCAGAACTTTTCAAAACACATCAAACTACTGACAATTTTAGTTAATAATGTAAATGGTGGACAAATGTCAAAATCACAGCATTCTACATTTAAATTACTTCAAATCTACATATTTTTTAGTGTTTTATGTATTTAAGACCTTCCAGACTACAGAAAATCATAAGTGTTACATATGGTTGAACTCGTATGGAATGGGAGGTTCCAAAAACGACTGAATATACAGGGTGATGCATTTGAAAAACCAAAGTTACTAATAATATAAGAGAAACAGGAAATCTGGCAACATTGCAAATATTAAATCTGGAATCTCCGTATCGTAAAATAGGTGTACCCCAAATTTTGTACAATTAGAACTAGCAGTTTACGAGATAATTGGCCGTTTCCAGACTTTTGGGCCACTCTGTATATAATTTCTACAATACAATTTGGATTTCGAGCGGGGCTCTCTACAACTGATGCAATTATAGAATTAACCAAAAGAATTTATCACTCGGTGGTCCTTAAAAGCCAAACAACTATTTTCCTGGATTAACTAAGGCCTTCGATACTGTACATCACGAACAGTTATTGCTGGCTTTGGAGGATGCAGGAATACGAGGAATGGCATTAAAACTTTTCGGAGACTATCTCAAAGACCAATATCAACAAGTGAAAGTAAAAGATCAGCTTAGCAAAAGAAAACTAATTACAATTGGTGTACCACAAGGGACAATCCTTGGTCCTATACTATTTTCAATTTACGTGAATAATTTGTATATTCAACCGACTACGGGCCAAATTGTGAGTTTTGCTGATGATACGGCTATTTTCTATAAATCAGATACTTGAGAAGAACTAAAATATAAAACAGAAAATGACTTCAAAAAATTATAGATTGGTGTAATCATAAAAAACTTACTATAAATTAAAATAAATCATTTTTTGCCTTTTGCAAGCTATATTAACAGATCACCATATTTTAATGAGCTCAATGTCACTTATAACAATCAGGATTATCCTTCAAAGACAAAATTATATTAAATACTTGGGTGTTACCCTCGACTATCACTTACGGTGGGATAAGCATATAGATAATTTAACTAATACCTTAAAGATGTTGCTTTTTAAATTTAAATTTATCAAAAAAACATTGAGAGTTATTTACCTTAGAACTGTTTACTACGCACTTGTTCAAACCAGACTTCAATATTCAGTTATCTGCTGGGGGACTACCACAAAGAACCATTTAAATAAACTGGAAAATTTTCAAAAGAGATTACTGAAAATAATATTCAATAAAAAATTAGGTATCCAACGGATTTATTGTATGATGAAACCAAGATTATGGATGTCAGGTAGTTATATGTTTATGCAATTTTAATGTACACTTACAAACATAAAGATATATTACAAAAAAAGATATATAACTATCAAACAAGAGGTAAAGAAACGCGCACGGTATACCGGGTGTAAATGAAATAGGGGCCACCCCTGTAACTTTTAAACGAGTAATTAGATTTCGTTCAAATTTTGTAGGGTTATATACAACCAAATTGGGATTTTTGTACGTGAAAAAACAAAATGGACGACCCAAAACCCAAAAACTGAACATTTAAATGGAACACCCTGTATATTTTTACATTTTTGGATTCTACAACACCTCAAATACATACAGTACAATTGTCAAAATGTCAATTCTAACGCCATTTTAATTTTATTTTTTTAAATTTTTTTTAGATTTTTTATCTCTATGGCACCATCTAAATTATAGACAGTTGACTAAGAACTACCCCCTCAATATTATTTTTTATAATAATTCATTTTCGCGAAGTTTGTTAACGATTGAATTTAAAAAATTAATTTTTCCACCGAAACCCACTTTTTCCAATGGAAACATACAAGGGCCACCCTGTATAATAGTTCTTTCAAATTTCTTCTTCTTAAATAAAGCAATAATTTATAATTTTTATTAACACTACATGCTCCTGAAGCCGACACTGTTTCAACACTGTCAGCAGAATTGTAGCCTAAACTATAATTCAGCTCCCAAACTGTGGGCACAAAATTCTCGGAAATATTGCATTAAACCGACAACAATTGTAGTCGGGCTGTGATTCTAGTAATTTATTCTAGAAACCTAGAATCACAGACTGACTACGATTGTTGTCAGTTTAATGCAATATTTCTGAAAATTTAGTGCCGACAATTTGGGAACTGAACTATATAGGTTAGGCTACAAAGCTGTTGACAGTGTTGAAACAGAGTCGGCTTCATGAACATGTTGTAATAAAAATTGAAAAATTATTAATTACTGCTTTATACAAGAACTAAAGGATATGATTATGTATATCATTTTATTGGTGTTTGAAAGAACTATTCAATGACTTTCTAATCATTAATTAAACATTTTCATTATAACAAAAACAGCTAAACAAAACGGATAGTATATATATATATATATATATATATTATTGTGGAAAAATAATGCTACACACTGTACATATATCTAACACGAGTTAATTACAATTTGAGATATTACCGAGTATAAAATTATTGAAGGAAAAGCTATTCGAGAGTCAAATTTAAACTAAATTAAACTAATGAAATCTCTTTAAACTTTATAATGTACCTTGTACACACATACATGACACAAATATAATAAGGATTCAAACTATTTAAGAGAAAAATTTAAAAAAAAAACATCACCTGTTATGAAGTGAATGAGTCCACTCTTCAATTGAAATCGTTAAATGTTTATGCATTATCTTAAATTCCTATTAGATACCATTAAACTATTTAGAAGCCCTAGAAATATTTCTTGTATTATATCCGAAGGTGAAATTCCAAAATAAAACATTAGGGTTATAAAATCTTTGACTTCTGGAAGTATGTGTCAGCTGGGTAGAGCAAAATCCATGACAGCTAAAAAAATTTTAAGAATTAATAAAATGCAAAAGATAAATAGATGAATTGTTTGTTTAGAATTGTTAAAAAGTATGTTTTATAATTAAAAAGTTAATATCTTAAATAATAAAATGAAATCTATTGACTGAACTACTATGAGTTATTTTGATTGGTTACAAATATTTTTATGATTTCAATAAACAGAGGGCTAATGAAAAATGAGGTTTCTTGTTTAGAAAAAAGTGGTTGCTTAGGGAGATAAGAAAAAGTGTTGACGAGTAGTATTGAAAAATCAAAAGGAAGTACATTGTTCTTTAGAAATAATATAAGAATTGGTAAAATTAAAGTAAAATAGGTTTCTTGTTTAGAAAAAAGTGGTTGCTTAGGGAGATTGTTCTTTAGAAATAATATAAGAATTGTTAAAATTAAAGTAAAATAAGTTTGAAAACAGTGATACTAACCTCCAAAAAGCATTCCTGAAGAGAGGTAATACTATATGCAGAGAATATTGGCTTTAACCATCCTGAAAAGTCTATATATATCCCGTATCGTGGGAACAATAATTTCCACGATCTTTGAAGAGAATCTATGCATGGAAAGCCTTCGAAATTAAATTGATTCGAATAGATTCTTGAATCAATTCGGACATTTTCGAAGCAGCCCGCAAAGAAAAGAGAGTAGAATAAATTGACAAATCTATTGATAATCAGCGGATGATAAAAGGTATTTAAAAACTGTTTCATTTTAAATAAAACATAGATATTGAAACTGTACTGACAACGTGTAGTAGATATAGGGACGGTTGAGCCTGGGAACTTTTTGTGACGTCACATGACCACACCCTTTGACCTTGACCTATTTTTGGGGGTTTGGCCCGGGCCAATTGCCAAAATTTTTGGGGGTACGGGGTGACGTCACATGACCACGCCCTTTGACCTTTTGGGGGTTTGGCCCGGGCCGCCAAAATTTTTGGGTTAATGACGGTAGCGTCTACGGGGGTTATGCAAAAAGTTTTTTGGGGGTTTGGCCCGGGCCAACATTTTTGGGGGTCGCTCTTATCAGTTTGCGGCTACGGGGGTTATGCAAAAAGTAAGTGTGTATGTTGTTACGTGTATAAGGTAGAGGGTGGTTTAGAAGAAGCGAAGGGGTTTTTAAGGGTAGCGTCTACGGGGATTACGCAAGTAAGGGTGTATACAAGAACGGGGGTTATGCAAAATCTATCATCGTCGTCATTAACCTACATTATCCAATAGGTGTCGGTAATACAGTTACCTTGCCATCTTAGTCATTGCCATAATGGCGCTAACAACTATTTGTTATTCACCAGAGTGCCAAAACGGCCGTGGGTAGCTGGGGTAGCGAAGCTACTTTTCCCGTATACTGCGCATGTTTTCCGTTACATATAGGTCTAAAAAGACACATTTCGACGATCTGCGCACATGCTAAAAGGCCTTTCTTCATATATCTGTTATTATTTGTCGGATTGGAGTCTAATAAACGCCACGAAGAGGATTTTAAGGGTAGCGTCTACGGGGGAGGGTAGCGTCTACGGGGATTACGCAAGTAAGGGTGTATACAAGAAGAAGCGAAGAGGGTTTTAAGGGTAGCGTCTACGGGGATTACGAAGGGTGTGAACGGGGGTTATGCAAAATTTAACCTACATTGGTGTCGGTAACCTTGCCGTCATTGCCATAACGGCGCTAACAACTATTTGTTATTCACCAGAGTGCCAAAACGGCCGTGGGTAGCTGGGGTGGCGAAGCTACTTTTCCCGTATACTGCGCATGTTTTCCGTTACATATAGGTCTAAAAAGACACATTTCGACGATCTGCGCACATGCTAAAAGGCCTTTCTTCATATCTCTGTTATTATTTGTCGGATTGGAGTCTAATAAACGCCAATATGATTGTTCGAATATTATCGTATACAGGATGTACAAAGATGCCATTAGGGCACTAGCACATATCTCTAGTAAATACACGTATGTTCTGTGACACTTTATCGGATGAACAGGCGGATGGCCTATGGGTGGTTACCGATAGGAAGAAGTTTCCAGAGGGTTTACAAGAAGTAGAAGAAGTCTCTAGATGGTTAGCAAGTAATGACGGTAGCGTCTACGGGGGTTATGCAAAAAGTAAATGTGTATGTTGTTACGTGTATAAGGTAGAGGGTGGTTTAGAAGAAGCGAAGGGGTTTTCAAGGGTAGCGTCTCCGGGGGATTACGCAAGTAAGGGTGTATACAAGAACGGGGGTTATGCAAAAAGTAAGTGTGTATGTTGTTACGTGTATAAGGTAGAGGGTGGTTTAGGAGAAGCGAAGGGGTTTTTAAGTGTAGCGTCTACGGGGGAGGGTAGCGTCTACGGGGATTACGTAAATAAGGGTGTGAACGAGGGTTATGCAAAAAGTAAATATGTGTATGTTTTTACGTGTATAAGGTATCTAGGGGGTGATTTAGAAGAAGCGAAGAGAGTTTTAAGGGTAGCGTCTACGGGGGAGGGGAGCGTCTACGGGGATTATGTAAATAAGGGTGTGAACGGGGGTTATGCAAAAAGTAAATATGTGTATGTTTTTACGTGTATAAGGTATCTAGGGGGTGATTTAGAAGAAGCGAAGAGGGTTTTAAGGGTAGCGTCTACGGGGGAGGGGAGCGTCTACGGGGATTATGTAAATAAGGGTGTGAACGGGGGTTATGCAAAAAGTAAATAAGTGTGTATGTTTTTGCTATAAGGGCACTCTGGTCGCCACCGACTGGAGACTTTGTGACGAAGCTTCTGGTGGTGTAGAGATTAAAGAAGTGACCTAATAGAAGATATGCAACAGGATGTAGAATGATACCGTATATACACGATGTAACTCGAACAGGGTGTAAAGATACCTTTTTATGTACAAAAAAAGATACAGAGTGTAGTAATAATTATACCAGAATGTACCAAAAAGGGTGGTTTCTTATATACAGGGTGTAGTCATAAAATATACCATTTTGCACAGTTTTGGGGTCGAGGAAATGAACAGATGATGCGCAGTCGTTAGAGCATTGGCACTGTGAAAACGACGCATCAGTTTGGATACAGGGTGTAGTAAGATACCGTATATACAGGATGCCCCACCAGGAGCGTTTTTATTGCAATTTAACCAATTCAGCTACGTGGAATAAACGACGAATCTATTGAAAATATTCTTAAATCCATCATTGAATTCAATGTATTGTGTTGCTTTATCATAAAATACAAAGACCACTATTTGTTTGCAAAATAACATCAACTTTTGAGTTAGTTGGGACGGGTACTTTGTTTATTTCCAATATAGTCAAATCTGGGTATAATAATCTCCGGTATTTTTATTGAATGCAAACAAGTTGCCTGCAGAATTTTGGCTGGTTGCGAAAGGACATGCGCATATGCTGAAAGTGCAAGATATTAAAATTATTTATATTGCGAAAGAATAAATCTTCTTTTAAGAGATATTTAAAATCCAATGACCTTGGCATTTTAGTAATGATTTATATTGTATTGAAATCTCACATTTGGGTTTTATGTCCCAACATTTATCTCGTTGAAAAAGTATTGAAGAGGAAACGTAACAAAATATACGTTAAATGGTTAGGCTTAGACAAAAAATATAATAGTTGGATATACGCCTATGATGTAGTATAGATCGAAATCTTTTTTATGAATACATTTTCAGCAAACAATGCGAACTTTGGTGGGGAGAGAGTTAAACATATAAATTGTTCAACATTAATTTAGAAGTCAGTAGTCATCATGAGTCAAGATTCTGGGTATTATAGTGAAGCTAGTGTTACAATGGCATGTAGTGGTAGTGATGAAGATTATGATCGTGATTTAGATCAAATTGTACGAAATTATGAAATTGCAATAAAAAAAGAAAAACATTATTTATTGCATACAGTTTTCAATGTTGGTCGATTTGAAGTTGGATGTATTCTGAGCCCTGCCAGAACTTTTGCACCTGCCATCATTTTATCATCATTTATCGAAACTATGGAACCTACCAAAATGTCCTTCAATACTATAGAATGGGATGAGATCATATAGGTGCTTCGTAAAAGTAACGAGTATTTCAATGCTCCAGATGGTGAGAAAAGTCCTGTCGTCAGCCCCATCATGTTTTATCAAGATTTTTGTCAAATAACTAAAGTCATTTATGATAATCAGAAATTTGTGGAAGTTCGTCAACATGATGTTACATTTTTCCTCGATGAAGAAGAAGTTGTAGAAATTCTACGCCTTCATGAGAATTTGCTTCAACACCACATTTCAATTTTAAAAAATGTAAACTTTTGTGATTTTTATTATAATATTATTAATTCATTGAAGTCATTTATACCTAATCCATTGTGTGGCTTTTCTAATTGTATAGATTTAATGTATGCAGTTTGTGATATTTGTTATGAAAACAGTTTAGTAGGGAAAGCACTTAGAGAGTATCTGTATTATTACAAAATCAATGTAATCAATGATTTAACATTATAAAATTTTGAAAATATTCTCTGTTTCATTTTAAATACCTAATCGATGGATTGTATATTACCATAACAACTTTCTGATGAAGAATCAGTATTAAAGCTAACGTCGAAAGTGAAGGATGATTCTCTTACTAATTCTACCTTTAGTTGCACCTGAGAAAATTGATCTGAATTATGCTGTGGAATATATTGAAAGATTTGGATATGTTAACAAGTCAGAACATGATATCACAGATATGGCATCGATTTTAAAAGACTTTCAAGAGAAATTCAATTTACCTGTAGATGGCACTCTAAATCCTGCTACTATTCAACTATTAGAACGTCCTCGATGTACTGTAGGGGAAAATGACCATAGCGACCATTCGTATCGTGTAAAGACAAAATGGCAAAAAACTAACCTAACTTGTTATTTTCCTCATAGCCATACTATATAAATACCCCGCTGGATCATCACCGTTACAGTATGACAATGCTATATGAAATAAACTTTAAGAAAAAAATTTCAGTTAATATTTCAGGGGCCCCATCCTTCCTACCACTGATATAGATAAATTTTATTCAACTATTACTATCCTACCTATAGTTATCAGTTATATAATTATAAATAACCATTTACTATTTATACCACATATTCAATTGTTCTCGTTTCATCACCTTGTATAATTTCCTTATAATTATATCAACTTTGAAAAAGAAGGAAGTAAGAGTATTATCATCGTTTTTAACTTATCAAACGAAAAGTTTTTTGCATGTATTTCAATCTACGCTAAATATATATATATATATATTAATTGAAACCTTTGCAATTTGCTGACGTACGCTAAAACCATTCTTAAAAGCTAAATTTTTAAAAGTGTTTATCGAATAACTTTTTTCAAATATGAAATACTGTTAAAACGTAGAATTTTTTGACCTCTTGACGTAACAAATACTAGTTACTATATAAAGACTACTTTCACTAAAAAGTGTGAACGGTTATCGTAATGAAAAAATTTGTAGATTTGATAATGAAGTTAACGACTGAAATTGATGTTATTTTTCATATGATGATAACACGCTTCTGCTGAATGATAACGGACACGTGACGAAATTAGGTAATAACGAATGATTCACAACATTTGTTGACGTTGATTCTTCAAGGCTTTTAATCTGAAATACTATTCTTAATGAAAGAGTAAAAATCATTTTAGATTTTTGAGGTGTACATAATTATTCATAGCTTCTTATATGAAAGAGTATTCTTCATATCCATAGCCATCGCAAGGTACTTACCAAAGTTAAATCCGAGAAAACACTCATTTGTTAAACTCATTGCCTCCAGACGAAGCACACAAAGATTGAATAGGAAATACATTGCTTCAATTGTTTTTTTATTTTTGTAAAATACTTTCTATAAAAAGAATGAAAATGTCACGTGAAAAGAACAAAGAGTATTCTTTATAGAACCCTCGCAATCCAATTTTACTAAAACAACGTTGAATCCACATTTTTCACTTTATTTTCAGATGAAGAGTTTGGTAGATCTATGTTTTAAGACAATTTGTAATCGTATTACTAGAATTTCAAGTTTTCTTGTACAAGCTCAAATTCCTCAGTTTTTGAAAATAAAAATTTCTCGAGAATTTCGTACCTATAAATGGTTGCAGATAAAAGAAGAAAGTGATAAATCTGATCACTGTGATGCTATATTGCTTGATTTTGAAAATGAAACAAAAATTTCTCGGGGAAATCAGGTTGTGAAATATAAATAATTGAGCCTGTGTCATAGTACAGAGCTCTTTCACCCACCTGATCCAAGTAGCTAAATAATTTTAATCTGGCTAAAGTTGTAACGTAGGATGCCAAAATATAAATAATTTTAATATCTTGCACTTTCAGCACATGCGCATGTCCTTTCGCAACCAGCCAAAATTCTGCAGGCAACTTGTTTGCATTCAATAAAAATACCGGAGATTATTATACCCAGATTTGACTATATTGGAAATAAACAAAGTACCCGTCCCAACTAACTCAAAAGTTGATGTTATTTTGCAAACAAATAGTGGTCTTTGTATTTTATGATAAAGCAACACAATACATTGAATTCAATGATGGATTTAAGAAAATTTTGAATAGATTCGTCGTTTATTCCACGTAGCTGAATTGGTTAAATTGCAATAAAAACGCTCCTGGTGAGGCATCCTGTATATACGGTATCTTACTACACCCTGTATCCAAACTGATGCGTCGTTTTCACAGTGCCAATGCTCTAACGACTGCGCGTCATCTGTTCATTTCCTCGACCCCAAAACTGTGCAAAATGGTATATTTTATGACTACACCCTGTATATAAGAAACCACCCTTTTTGGTACATTCTGGTATAATTATTACTACACTCTGTATCTTTTTTTGTACATAAAAAGGTATCTTTACACCCTGTTCGAGTTACATCCTGTATATACGGTATCATTCTACATCCTGTTGCATATCTTCTATTATATATATTCGTTTATTGACCATTTTACATACAGGGCACGTTTATAGTCATCTCATATAAAATATTAATATAATTACAAACGATTAATAGATAATTAATTACATTATGAGAAAAAACAAAAAAAAAGAGAACAATCACACAATAAAAAGTAGAAATAGTTACAAAATATCTACAATAGAATAAAAATCTAAAAGTACACCAAGACATATTATAAAAGGATGAAAAACTATATAAAAACATATAAAAGTATAGAACTGTATAGAAAAAATAAACAATTATCGTAGGTTAACCATATTTTATCAGGTATTCAAGTATAATGCACTCTCAAAGGAATAGCTCATGTACTCATCAATGCTGTAAAAACAGTGTTCTATCAGATAAATTCTGACAAATTTAGAAAATTTCGCATCGCTCATTTCCTTTATTTTTTCCTCCGGGTATAGTTTATCTAATTTATTAAACAGATTGAAATCAAGTCGGTTCCGTTTAGCCGTTGGCAGACGTGAAAAGATATTAACTAGATCATTTGCATTTCTAGTACTGTAACCGTGTAAATCGCTATGACTCGAAATAGAATTTAGGTCCCGATCTATTCTTAGAAGTTGGTCAAAGATATATTGGCAGGGTAGACTCAGAATCTTATATTTCTTAAAAATTTCTATACAATGCGCTCGGTATGCTGATCCGTCCACTATTCGAATTGCTGCCTTTTGGCATCTCTACACCACCAGAAGCTTCGTCACAAAGTCTCCAGTCGGTGGCGACCAGAGTGCCCTTATAGCAAAAACATACACACTTATTTACTTTTTGCATAACCCCCGTTCACACCCTTTGGGGGTACGGGGTGACGTCACATGACCACGCCCTTTGACCTTTTGGGGGTTTGGCCCGGGCCGCCAAAATTTTTGGGTTAATGACGGTAGCGTCTACGGGGGTTATGCAAAAAGTTTTTTGGGGGTTTGGCACGGGCCAAAATTTTTGGGGGTCGCTCTTATCAGTTTGCGGCTACGGGGGTTATGCAAAAAGTAAGTGTGTATGTTGTTACGTGTATAAGGTAGAGGGTGGTTTAGAAGAAGCGAAGGGGTTTTTAAGGGTAGCGTCTACGGGGATTACGCAAGTAAGGGTGTATACAAGAACGGGGGTTATGCAAAATCTATCATCGTCGTCATTAACCTACATTATCCAATAGGTGTCGGTAATACAGTTACCTTGCCATCTTAGTCATTGCCATAACGGCGCTAACAACTATTTGTTATTCACTAGAGTGCCAAAACGGCCGTGGGTAGCTGGGGTAGCGAAGCTACTTTTCCCGTATACTGCGCATGTTTTCCGTTACATATAGGTTTAAAAAGACACATTTCGACGATCTGCGCACATGCTAAAAGGCCTTTCTTCATATCTCTGTTATTATTTGTCGGATTGGAGTCTAATAAACGCCACGAAGAGGGTTTTAAGGGTAGCGTCTACGAAATTCTAGTAATACGATTACAAATTATCTTAATACATAGATCTACCAAACTCTTCATCTGAAAATAAAGTGAAAAATGTGGATTCAACGTTGTTTTAGTAAAATTGGATTGCGAGGGTTCTATAAAGACTACTCTTTGTTCTTTTCACGTGACATTTTCATTCTTTTTATAGAAAGTATTTTACAAAAATAAAAAAACAATTGAAGCAATGTATTTCCTATTCAATCTTTGTGTGCTTCGTCTGGAGGCAATGAGTTTAACACATGAGTGTTTTCTCGGATTTAACTTTGGTAAGTACCTTGCGATGGCTATGGATATGAAGAATCCTCTTTCATATAAGAAGCTATGAATAATTATGTACACCTCAAAAATCTAAAATGATTTTTACTCTTTCATTAAGAATAGTATTTCAGATTAAAAGCCTTGAAGAATCAACGTCAACAAATGTTGTGAATCATACGTTATTACCTAATTTCGTCACGTGTCCGTTATCATTCAGCAGAAGCGTGTTATCATCATATGAAAAATAACATCAATTTCAGTCGTTAACTTCATTATCAAATCTACAAATTTTTTCATTACGATAACCGTTCACACTTTTTAGTGAAAGTAGTCTTTTAGTCCAAGAGCTAGCTACATAAAAACGGCTCGAAACCAGTCCCAAGATCAGAGCCCAAAAGTTGTGAGTAAAACCCTAGTACATCACTAAATGGCTACTCTGCCGGTGCGAAACGTTTGCGGATGAAAATGCCAGCCGGTTTTCCACGTTGAAAAACTTGCGGAAAAGCTTGAAATGAGTCCCACGTGAAAATTGTTTAGAGGCATTCTTAAGGTCTCAACTAACAGCGGTAAAGCAATGGCAGAAGTTTAATCGTACAAAAAACCCTTGGCAGAGGCGATTGAAAAGTGTCGGAAAAGCCCCCCGAAAAATCGATACGAGTCCCGCGCCCAACTTTTTTCCCAACATTCTTTAGCCCTTAACTAAGAGTTGTGCGTAATGGCAGAAGTTTTGAATGACAATAAACCCTCGGCAGAGATTAATTAATCGGAAAATGTCAACAAATTTGTTAATACATGATTGTTCGCTAAGTTGCAAGTTGAGGCTAATTTCATGTATGCCATTACAATTATTTTCAAATTCTACCCCAAGTAAAAAAAAAAATTATCATGATACGATTAAAACTCGCCGAGAAACTCGAATTTTTTATCGCGCGTTCAATTTGAAACCACTCTCTCGTTTTTTGTAGGCCAGGATACAGCGTCTCCCGCAGCGTACGCTGCCGATCGCTTATTATATTCTGATTGATTTTTTGCTGTTTGAAGGTTACACATCATTTCTTTTGCGAATACATTCGACATACGAAGTCTTCCATGACATCAAAGACCTTTAGTCTGTCCATCGATTCGTCAGTCAGATCGAAAAACGCAATTTGGAATGATTCGCATTTTTTCAAAATCGCATACGGTCTTTGCTTTCCCTTCATGAAAAACGATGGATTATAGTCACACCCTGTGAATGCGTGGAAACCAGGAAGAGCCTTACATAATCTTTCTCCCAATTCTGAATAAATCTCGGTCACATTAATAAGACGTAGATACTTTGTCACACCAAATAACAGAAAAATTTCTAAGTTGTGCTTTAATTTATGCATATTACCTAATAAAATTATAAGAATGTCTGTATCATCACATTTTATTATTATTTTTCCATCAAAATAATAAATGAGCAAAAAATCAATCACGCATGAACATAAGCGATCGGCAGCGTACGCTGCGGGAGACGCTGTATCCTGGCCTACAAAAAACGAGAGAGTGGTTTCAAATTGAACGCGCGATAAAAAATTCGAGTTTCTCGGCGAGTTTTAATCGTATCATGATAATTTTTTTTTTTACTTGGGGTAGAATTTGAAAATAATTGTAATGGCATACATGAAATTAGCCTCAACTTGCAACTTAGGGAACAATCATGTATTAACAAATTTGTTGACATTTTCCGATTAATTAATCTCTGCCGAGGGTTTATTGTCATTCAAAACTTCTGCCATTACGCACAACTCTTAGTTAAGGGCTAAAGAATGTTGGGAAAAAAGTTTTCGGGGGGCTTTTCCGACACTTTTCAATCGCCTCTGCCAAGGGTTTTTTGTACGATTAAACTTCTGCCATTGCTTTACCGCTGTTAGTTGAGACCTTAAGAATGCCTCTAAACAATTTTCACGTGGGACTCATTTCAAGCTTTTCCGCAAGTTTTTCAACGTGGAAAACCGGCTGGCATTTTCATCCGCAAACGTTTCGCACCGGCAGAGTAGCCATTTAGTGATGTACTAGGGTTTTACTCACAACTTTCGGGCTCTGATCTTGGGACTGGTTTCGAGCCGTTTTTATGTAGCTAGCTCTCCGTCTATTTATATAGTAACTAGTATTTGTTACGTCAAGAGGTCAAAAAATTCTACGTTTTAACAGTATTTCATATTTGAAAAAAGTTATTCGATAAACACTTTTAAAAATTTAGCTTTTAAGAATGGTTTTAGCGTACGTCAGCAAATTGCAAAGGTTTCAATTAATATATATATTTAGCGTAGATTGAAATACATGCAAAAAACTTTTCGTTTGATAAGTTAAAAACGATGATAATACTCATACTTCCTTCTTTTTCAAAGTTGATATAATTATAAGGAAATTATACAAGGTGATGAAACGAGAACAATTGAATATGTGGTATAAATTGTAAATGGTTATTTATAATTATATAACTGATAACTATAGGTAGGATAGTAATAGTTGAATAAAATTTATCTATATCAGTGGTAGGAAGGATGGGGTCCCTGAAATATTAACTGAAATTTTTTTCTTAAAGTTTATTTCATATAGCATTGTCATACTGTAACGGTGATGATCCAGCGGGGTATTTATATAGTATGGCTATGAGGAAAATACCAGGTTAGGTTAGTTTTTTGCCATTTTGTCTTTACACGATACGAATGCTCGCTATGGTCATTTTCCCCTACAGTACATCGAGGACGTTCTAATAGTTGAATAGTAGCAGGATTTAGAGTGCCATCTACAGGTAAATTGAATTTCTCTTGAAAGTCTTTTAAAATCGATGCCATATCTGTGATATCATGCTCTGACTTGTTAACATATCCAAATCTTTCAATATATTCCACAGCATAATTCAGATCAATTTTCTCAGGTGCAACTAAAGGTAGAATTAGTAAGAGAATCATCCTTCACTTTCGACGTTAGCTTTAATACTGATTCTTCATCAGAAAGTTGTTATGGTAATATACAATCCATCGATTAGGTATTTAAAATGAAACAGAGAATATTTTCAAAATTTTATAATGTTAAATCATTGATTACATTGATTTTGTAATAATACAGATACTCTCTAAGTGCTTTCCCTACTAAACTGTTTTCATAACAAATATCACAAACTGCATACATTAAATCTATACAATTAGAAAAGCCACACATTGGATTAGGTATAAATGACTTCAATGAATTAATAATATTATAATAAAAATCACAAAAGTTTACATTTTTTAAAATTGAAATGTGGTGTTGAAGCAAATTCTCATGAAGGCGTAGAATTTCTACAACTTCTTCTTCATCGAGGAAAAATGTAACATCATGTTGACGAACTTCCACAAATTTCTGATTATCATAAACGACTTTAGTTATTTGACAAAAATCTTGATAAAACATGATGGGGCTGACGACAGGACTTTTCTCACCATCTGGAGGATTGAAATACTCGTTACTTTTACGAAGCACCTCTATGATCTCATCCCATTCTATAGTATTGAAGGACATTTTGGTAGGTTCCATAGTTTCGACAAATGATGATAAAATGATGGCAGGTGCAAAAGTTCTGGCAGGGCTCAGGATACATCCAACTTCAAATCGACCAACATTGAAAACTGTATGCAATAAATAATGTTTTTCTTTTTTTATTGCAATTTCATAATTTCGTACAATTTGATCTAAATCACGATCATAATCTTCATCACTACCACTACATGCCATTGTAACACTAGCTTCACTATAATACCCAGAATCTTGACTCATGATGACTACTGACTTCTAAATTAATGTTGAACAATTTATATGTTTAACTCTCTCCCCACCAAAGTTCGCATTGTTTGCTGAAAATGTATTCATAAAAAAGATTTCGATCTATACTACATCATAGGCGTATATCCAACTATTATATTTTTTGTCTAAGCCTAACCATTTAACGTATATTTTGTTACGTTTCCTCTTCAATACTTTTTCAACGAGATAAATGTTGGGACATAAAACCCAAATGTGAGATTTCAATACAATATAAATCATTACTAAAATGCCAAGGTCATTGGATTTTAAACATCTCTTAAAAGAAGATTTATTCTTTCGCAATATAAATAATTTTAATATCTTGCACTTTCAGCATATGCGCATGTCCTTTCGCAACCAGCCAAAATTCTGCAGGCAACTTGTTTGCATTCAATAAAAATACCGGAGATTATTATACCCAGATTTGACTATATTGGAAATAAACAAAGTACCCGTCCCAACTAACTCAAAAGTTGATGTTATTTTGCAAACAAATAGTGGTCTTTGTATTTTATGATAAAGCAACACAATAAATTGAATTCAATGATGGATTTAAGAATATTTTCAATAGATTCGTCGTTTATTCCACGTAGCTGAATTGGTTAAATTGCAATAAAAACGCTCCTGGTGGGGCATCCTGTATATACGGTATCTTACTACACCCTGTATCCAAACTGATGCGTCGTTTTCACAGTGCCAATGCTCTAACGACTGCGCATCATCTGTTCATTTCCTCGACCCCAAAACTGTGCAAAATGGTATATTTTATGACTACACCCTGTATATAAGAAACCACCCTTTTTGGTACATTCTGGTATAATTATTACTACACTCTATCTTTTTTTGTACATAAAAAGGTATCTTTACACCCTGTTCGAGTTACATCCTGTATATACGGTATCATTCTACATCCTGTTGCATATCTTCTATTAGGTCACTTCTTTAATCTCTACACCACCAGAAGCTTCGTCACAAAGTCTCCAGTCGGTGGCGACCAGAGTGCCCTTATAGCAAAAACATACACACTTATTTACTTTTTGCATAACCCCCGTTCACACCCTTATTTACATAATCCCCGTAGACGCTCCCCTCCCCCGTAGACGCTACCCTTAAAACCCTCTTCGCTTCTTCTAAATCACCCCCTAGATACCTTATACACGTAAAAACATACACATATTTACTTTTTGCATAACCCCCGTTCACACCCTTATTTACATAATCCCCGTAGACGCTCCCCTCCCCCGTAGACGCTACCCTTAAAACCCTCTTCGCTTCTTCTAAATCACCCCCTAGATACCTTATACACGTAAAAACATACACATATTTACTTTTTGCATAACCCCCGTTCACACCCTTATTTACATAATCCCCGTAGACGCTCCCCTCCCCCGTAGACGCTACCCTTAAAACCCTCTTCGCTTCTTCTAAATCACCCCCTAGATACCTTATACACGTAAAAACATACACATATTTACTTTTTGCATAACCCTCGTTCACACCCTTATTTACGTAATCCCCGTAGACGCTACCCTCCCCCGTAGACGCTACCCTTAAAAACCCCTTCGCTTCTTCTAAACCACCCTCTATCTTATACACGTAACAACATACACACTTACTTTTTGCATAACCCCCGTTCTTGTATACACCCTTACTTGCGTAATCCCCCGTAGACGCTACCCTTAAAAACCCCTTCGCTTCTTCTAAACCACCCTCTACCTTATACACGTAACAACATACACATTTACTTTTTGCATAACCCCCCTAGACGCTACCGTCATTACTTGCTAACCATCTAGAGACTTCTTCTACTTCTTGTAAACCCTCTGGAAACTTCTTCCTATCGGTAACCACCCATAGGCCATCCGCCTGTTCATCCGATAAAGTGTCACAGAACATACGTGTATTTACTAGAGATATGTGCTAGTGCCCTAATGGCATATTTGTACATCCTGTATACGATAATATTCGAACAATCATATTGGCGTTTATTAGACTCCAATCCGACAAATAATAACAGAGATATGAAGAAAGGCCTTTTAGCATGTGCGCAGATCGTCGAAATGTGTCTTTTTAGACCTATATGTAACGGAAAACATGCGCAGTATACGGGAAAAGTAGCTTCGCTACCCCAGCTACCCACGGCCGTTTTGGCACTCTGGTGAATAACAAATAGTTGTTAGCGCCGTTATGGCAATGACGGCAAGGTTACCGACACCAATGTAGGTTAAATTTTGCATAACCCCCGTTCACACCCTTCGTAATCCCCGTAGACGCTACCCTTAAAACCCTCTTCGCTTCTTCTTGTATACACCCTTACTTGCGTAATCCCCGTAGACGCTACCCTCCCCCGTAGACGCTACCCTTAAAACCCTCTTCGTGGCGTTTATTAGACTCCAATCCGACAACAAATAACAGAGATATGAAGAAAGGCCTTTTAGCATGTGCGCAGATCGTCGAAATGTGTCTTTTTAGACCTATATGTAACGGAAAACATGCGCAGTATACGGGAAAAGTAGCTTTGCTACCCCAGCTACCCACGGCCGTTTTGGCACTCTGGTGAATAACAAATAGTTGTTAGCGCCATTATGGCAATGACTAAGATGGCAAGGTAACTGTATTACCGACACCTATTGGATAATGTAGGTTAATGACGACGATGATAGATTTTGCATAACCCCCGTTCTTGTATACACCCTTACTTGCGTAATCCCCGTAGACGCTACCCTTAAAAACCCCTTCGCTTCTTCTAAACCACCCTCTACCTTATACACGTAACAACATACACACTTACTTTTTGCATAACCCCCGTAGCCGCAAACTGATAAGAGCGACCCCCAAAAATTTTGGCCCGGGCCAAACCCCCAAAAAACTTTTTGCATAACCCCCGTAGACGCTACCATCATTAACCCAAAAATTTTGGCGGCACAAACCCCCAAAAGGTCAAAGGGCGTGGTCATGTGACGTCACCCCGTACCCCCAAAAATGTTGACAATTGGCCCGGGCCAAACCCCCAAAAATAGGTCAAGGTCAAAGGGTGTGGTCATGTGACGTCACAAAAAGTTCCCAGGCTCAACCGTCCCTATATCTACTACGTGTGTTTTATGACTTTCCTCCATTTTCCTTTATGAATATAAAGTTGTGTTCTTGTATATATAACGTATAATAAGTTGCATACTTCCAAGTATTTAGACTAAATTCATTTGTGCGAATGTGTATCGTGTGAAAGATCATTGTAGATAAGTTCATTTTTTTTTAATTGATGGTAAAAAAGAATAATGTATTTTTAATATATAAATTAACAAGTCTTCCCATTTGGAAGAACAAATTATATTGTCTGTAGACTGCATTTCTTAGTGTTTGATTTATCAGTTATCAGTTGACAGGATTGATGGAGCGTATTGTAACTCGAGAGGGGGTTTGGAACAGAATTTGCAGGGCCGGTTTGTAAAAATTTATACAATATAAATATTTAGATCATAAATTTTTTTTATCAAAATTCAATATTGAGATTTGGCGCTTATTACTAAAAGAAAAATCATATGAATATTTAACCTTATGAACCCAAGATTCTGAGAAGCTGAGTGCTCATTAAAAAATTTAATAGTAAGAAGAGGTAAAGGTAAGTGCTTTGTGTGGCATTATTGAACCAAGATAATTTTCTTAAATATACCGGGCAAATTAAATTCATATAAAATAAACTACAATAAAAATGTCACCGCAACGTGGGGCAAATATAAAAATTTTGTAAATAATAATAAAAAAGGATTGAAATAAAAATTTTTGACTGTATTAAAAAATTAAATAAAGAAAATGGAAAGAAAAATGACATTAAGGGACGGTAAGCAGGTAGGAGTTGAAAGTAGATGTGATGAAGAAAGAGAAGAAAGGAGTAACGGTAGAGGAGATTTTCAGGTGCGATACTTGGAACAGGGGAGAGAACAGTCAGAGGGAGATTTTGTAGAACAAGGACAGGAAGAAGAAGATTTACCATTGTCAGAAGAAACAGAACAAGAGGACAAACAAGAAAAAAAGGAAATGGACGTAACGAGTATGTTTAAAATGATGATGGGAGAAATGAAAAATATGAATGAAGATATAAATCGAAAAATGGATAAACAAGATGAAAATATGAATAGTATGAAGGATGATATTAGGGAAGATATGAGTAATTTGAATGGAAAAATGGACCAAAATAAGGAAGAAATAAAAAAAGAAATGAATATTAAGATGGACCAGAACAAAGAAGAAATAAAACAAACTAAGGAACAAATAATAAAATTGTTGAGAAGAAATTGGAAGAATCAAATATTTACATGGAAAACAAAATAGAATCCACTAAACAAGAAATAAGAGGAGAAGTTATTGGAAGGATCACGGAAATAGAAAATTTACAGATCAATAGAATTAAGGAAATAGAGGAGAAAGAAAAGGATTTCAAAGGAGAGATTCAGAGAGAAGTTAAGGAAATAAAAATGGAAGTTCAAGACACCCAAGAAAGAATGGGAAAATTAGAGGGAAAATGGGACAGAACCCTTACCGAATTTCAACAAAATGTAGAAGAAGCGTGAATAGAGAAACAAAAACAAGAGGAAGAGAAAACAGAAAAGAAGATTAGGGAGATACAGAAGGAGATGGAAGTTCTGAAAAAAAGAATTGAGCAAACTGGAAGTAGAATCCACAATGATGAGCAATCAAAGGAAACAGTGGAAATGACAAGAAAATTTGAAAACATGGAAAAGAGACTAGTTTACTTACAGGAAGAGTATGACCACACAGAGGGTAGAAATTTTCAAGAAGTGAGAAATGGAATGATGGAGACAAAAATAATAAACAATTATATAGGAAATAGAGGGGAACACAAATTCGAAGGGGATAATAGAAAAATACACCCAAAAGTATTTATAAAAATTTTAAGGAACAAGATGAAAAATATCCGAAATAATGAAGACATGAAGGAAATGATTAGGGAAAATCTGGATAACCATGCTTTAGTGTGGTATACAAGTAAGGAAGAGGATTTAAAATATTTTGAGGAATTTAAAGCTCAATTCATGAGATATTTATGGGGAAACAATGCGCAAACAAGAGTGAGAGAAAAACTTTACTCTGGAAAATTTGAGATAGGTAGAGGAAATAGTATGAATGATTACGCTATGAAGATTTTCATGAATGCGAAATTTTTAGACCCACCTATACCAGAGGAGGAAATTATTATGTTTATCTCGAGACATTTTAAATTTGAAATCACTGAAACAATTGCTATTCAAAATATCAAAAACATAGAGCAGTTAACTAATTATCTACAAAGAATTGAAAGAAACAAGATAAGCAATAACCAGAACAGGAACAGGAATCAAAATGAAAACAAATACTATAATG
The DNA here is from genome assembly GCA_963921935.1 of Galeruca laticollis. Lineage (NCBI taxonomy): Eukaryota > Metazoa > Arthropoda > Insecta > Coleoptera > Chrysomelidae > Galeruca > Galeruca laticollis. Next base: position 169,676,138 of record OY998175.1, read on the forward strand.
GTTACGATAATAAAAATTATTATGAGAATAATAACAATCAAAATAATAGATCGAATAATTATGAACAAAACAGAAACAATTACTTTAACAGAAATAATAATAATGGATATTATAATAGAAACAATAATTATAACAGGAACAATAATGCTCAAAACAACTACAACAAAAATGATCAATATCATAACAATAACAATAATTATAGAAATAGAACATTTGAAGGAAACAATAGGAATGGATCTTATGAAAACAGACAAAGAGATGAAAAACGAGAACAAAGAAGAGACTATAATACAGAAAGGACAAATGGAAATTTTGAAGGAAGAGGCAATAGAAATGAAGAACAAAGGAGAGTGAACAATATACAAAGACAGAAAGAAAGAGTGATATTCATAGAACCAGAAATAGTCACTGAAACAGAGCCCGATCAAAATTTTGGATCGAGAACATACCAAATGTAAAGAAAAATATTATCTGTACATATGAACATCCAAGGGAATATATAAAATTTGGGGAAGAATTAGAATTAAAAGAAATAATGGGATTGATAAATATTAAAGGGAAATTAAATGGAAAAGAAATAAAATTATTAATAGATACAGGTTCGGAAGCGTCCATAATTAAAACAAAACTAATAGAAGAAAACATTGAAAATTATGAAAATAAATTAATTAAAATACCAAAAACTACATTGATAGGAGCAAATGGAAAGAAGCTATGTGAAGTAAATATGTCTATAATACAAAAGATTGAATTGAAGGATGGGAAAGAAGTTGAAATGCAATTAGTGTTAGTGAATAATTTGGAAACAGACATAGTAATAGGAATTGATGAATTAACAAAGTTTAAAGTAATACTTGATTTTGAAAAGATGGAGATAGAAATTGATGGAAATAGAATTGAATTTGGCAACAAAAATTTGGAAGAATTGGCAATTGAAGAGGATAATAAGAAGTTGTGGAATATAGAAAGGTGTGGAAATATGGAAGAATTGGAATTAGTGAGTGGAAATAAAGAATATGAAGAGAAAGTGAAGAATTTAATAGAGAAATATAAAGGATTGATTGGAAAAGAAATGAGAATGGCAAAGACTATGTGCATAAAATGGAAGTTAGAGGAATAGAGAACTTCAGAGTAAGAACATATCCCATACCTTACAAGTATAGAAAAGAGGTTGAATTAGAAATACAAAACATGTTGAAAGATGGTATTATAGAAAGATGCAATACAAGATATGTAAATCCTATTGTGGTAGTGAGAAAAGCAAATGGTGAATTGAGATTATGTCTAGATGCTAGAAACATAAATCAATATACTCTACCACAATACGAGGCTCCGATGAATGTGGAAGCGATTTTTGGACGCATAACGAACACAAGAATATTTTCAAAAATTGATTTGAAACACAGTTTTTGGCTAATTCCTTTGGATAAAAACAGTAGAGACTATACAGGTTTTTCTATTGATGGTGTGTTGTACAGATTTTGTGTAGCTCCATATTGTATACAAAGTGCTTGTTCAGCCTTGGTTAGAGCATTACACCAAATATTAAATAAATTTGAAGACTTTGCATTACATTATATAGATGACATATTAATATTTTCTCATGATGAGGAGGAACATTTGAATCATTTAGAAATTATTCTAAAATAACTGGACATGGCAGGTTTAAAGATAAACCAAAACAAATGTAGGTTTTACCAGAAAGAAATATGCTTCCTAGGATACAAAATAGACGAAAATGGAATGATGATGGATGAAGAAAGAATTCAAGCAATTATAGAATACAAAAGACCATCGAATTTGAAAACACTTCCAGGATTTCTAGGAATGATGAATTATTTCAAACGTTTGATACCAGATTTAAGTAAAAAACAGATACCTTTAATAGAACTTTTGAAAAAGGATAATAAATGGAAATGGACTCAAGAGAGGGAAATGGCATTCAACTTTTTGAAAGAAGCATTTCAAAAGCAATTAAGAGTGTATCATCCAAATTACAGCCTACCTTTTATATTGCGGACTGATGCATCCAAAGAGAGATTTGCAGGGGTGTTGTTACAGATACAAAATTATATGGAAGTACCCATATGTTTCGTGTCAAGGGTCACAAAAAACTATGAAAGGAATTATGGGGTATCAGAATTAGAGTTGGCAAGCATAATTTTCTGTATTACCAAATTTAGATTTTATCTACTGGGGGCAAAATTCACTATAGAAACGGACCATTCTGCATTAACAACAATTTTAAAAAACAGATTTGGAAATAGTAGAGTTCATAGATGGGGGTTAATTTTGCAAGAGTACGATTTTGAAATAAAATTCATTCCAGGGAAAACAAATGTTGTGGCAGATGCTTTGAGTAGAGAAAGTAAGGGGGAAAATAATATAAATAAGAGAATTGTAAAAATTGGGGTGAATGTGATGAAAGATTTAAAAGGGATATTTTCTTTAAATAAAATAATAGGAGATCTAATAAATTTAACTGAAAAGGAAAAACAAAGGGGATATCAAAAAAATAATATATTTGTAAAGAAAATTGGGAAGTCAGAAGTATTCATCATTACGGAAAGTTTAACTAGGGAAATATTGAAAAGTTTGCATGAACAAAATGGGCATATAGGATCTAGAAAACTATGGTTGTTATTTAGGGAAAATTATATTTGTAAAGGGGACCAAAGCCTTGCCAAACAAATTACTCGAACATGTCATATATGTCAACTAGGAAAAAGTAGAAATAAAAGAAATGAAAACATCACAAAAACAATTTTAACAACTCGATGCGGTGAAATAGTTGCAATGGATTTTCTTAGTAACCTAATACAAAGTAAGCAGGGGAACTCTCATATTTTAATAATAGTAGATTTATTTTCAAAATTCATAAAATTATATCCGACTAAAACGACAAACTGCAAAATTGTAATGGAAAAATTGTCTGATTACATGAAGGAGGTTATAAAACCAGAAAAATACATAGTAGATAATGCAACTTATTTTGTAAATAGTAGATTTAAGAAATTTTGCAATGAAAATCAAATACATGTAAAAACAATTAGTATCAGACATCCACCTGCAAACCTCTCAGAAAGATACATCAGAGAAGTAATTAAATTCCTAAGAATAGCTTTGAAAGACCAGACTCATGAAAATTGGGAGAATCATATTGAGGAAATTCAAAATTACATAAACAATGTACCTAACACTGTCACCATGGAAAGTCCAATATATTTAATGAAAAAATTGACACCTGAAAGGAAATGGGAGACAGAAGCCAATAAAAATTATGAAGAGGTTTTTGAAAAAGTCAACAAAAATTTACAGAATAATGCCAATAAATATTTAAGTAGAATGAACAAGAAGAAGAAATTAAAGACGACGTTTCATAAAGGAGATTTAGTAGTAGTACGTGCTCTAAGAGTATCAGACAGAAACAGGAGAACGTGTGCTAAGCTAAAACTACCTTTCGAAGGGCCATACATTGTAGAAAATGAAGATGGAGTAAATAATTATGTGTTAAAATACACAGACGGAGAAAGGATTAGAGGTATACTTAATATACATGATTTATACAAATATCACCATACATAGAAAAAATTGAAATGAAAGTCTCCATGAATAATCATATTGTACATAAATTGATACAAAAGTAAACTAAGAATTTGTATACATTTAATTATAGTATTATAAATAAATTAAAACTAACTGAAGAGGATACTGCAACACGGGATTCCAGAATCATCTTACAACAGCGATCTGAAATAAAAAGAAATTTTATTATCAGTCAAATCGAAAGACAATATTTAAATAAAATACTTAAAGTAAAATTTGCCTTCATAAAATTTTTCCTAGAATAAAAAATTTGATAAACGCAAAATTTAGGGGATGTTAATGTGGAAAAATAATGCTACACACTGTACATATATCTAACACGAGTTAATTACAATTTGAGATATTAACGAGTATAAAATTATTGAAGGAAAAACTATTCGAGAGTCAAATTTAAACTAAATTAAACTAATGAAATCTCTTTAAATTTTATAATGTACCTTGTACACACATACATGACACAAATATAATAAGGATTCAAACTATGTAAGAGAAAAATTTAAAAAAAACATCACCTGTTATGAAGTGAATGAGTCCACTCTTCAATTGAAATCGTTAAATGTTTATGCATTATCTTAAATTCCCATTAGATACCATTAAACTATTTAGAAGCCCTAGAAATATTTCTTGTTTTATATCCAAAGGTGAAATTCCAAAATAAAACGTTAGGGTTATAAAATCTTTGACTTCAGCTGCATAGGGAGCACGATGAATAGAATTCTACTTTGGTGACGTCATAAGAAGGAGACGATATTTAGAGTAATTTGGTAGCACGTTGAATAGAATTCGATAATAGAAACTGAAACTCGGCAAACTTCGTGAATTACTATGCATTCCAATAATATACGTTGGAAAGTTCGTGTTCTCTGCGATAATATTGTTTTGTTTATAAGGGATAAAAGAGGTTAATTGATATTTTCCGGCAGACAAGTTGTGTGTGTTATTTCAATTGAAGAAATGCTTCCATTATACCGGTTAATTTTTGAGGAAATTAATGAAAATGAAAGACAACATCAAATTCAACAGTATAATATAGAAAGGAGAATGATGCGAAATGAAAGTGATCCTTTTTCTGTCAGTGACAATCAATTCACATCGCTGTATCGATTAAGTAAAGACATGGTTCATTATTTGATCCAACAACTTGTGCCTCAAATGAACAATTCTTCACACTCTAACGCTGTTGATCCAACGCTAAGAATTTTTGCATCATTATTTTTTTTTGCAAATGGTTCTTATCAACGAGTCATTGGGCATAGTCATGCTATATCAATGGGACAAACAACAGTGAGCAAATGTGTTAAAGAAATCAGTGACTTGATTGTACGCCTTCTATCTGATACCTGGATAGAATTTCCGGACACAAGGGAGGAAAAACTCCGTATAAAAACAGGTTTCATGGATACGAGACAGTTCCCTGGTGTTGTTGGAGCGATAGATTGTACGCATATTGCAATATTAGCCCCTAGGATAGAAGAACATAATTATGTTAATCGTAAAGGATATCATTCGAAAAATGTCCAACTTGTAATAAATCTATAATTCTTAAAATGTACACAATTTGATATTTTCTTTTTTCAGATATGTGATAGTAAATTGCGTATATTAAATGTGAATCCTAGATATACAGGGGCCACTCATGATTCATATATATGGAGAAGATCAGCAATTCGACACGAGTTACAGAACTGTTATGAAGCTGGTGATACAAACTCATGGTTACTAGGGGATTCTGGATATCCATTAGAGCCTTGGCTCATGAAACCTGTACCCGATGCTGCTGAGGGAACACCGGAAATGCGGTTCAACATTCGACATGCATCAGCAAGAAATGTAATTGAAAGATGCAATGGAGTACTCAAAAACAGATTCCGATGTTTATTAGGTGAACGTACATTGCGATATGACCCAGAAAAAGTAGGAACAATAGTTGTAGTGAAACAAAAACCTCTTACTCTCAGGGTAAAAATTATTTAAATAATTGAAAGTATTAAAAGAGAGTAGGTTCTTTCCAAACTGACAAAGAGATTGGAGATAACGGAGCCAGTTCTCAGGGCTCTGTTATCTGAGGGAAGTTTAATTAAAGAAAAAAATGTGAAAAAGAAAGAGAAAGAGAGAGAGAGAGAGAGAAAAACTAAAAAACAGTAAAGTTACATCAATAGTAAGGGCGCCACTAACTTTGTTCCTAAACAAAATTAGAAAGAAATCAACCTCCTTAATCAGTCAACTCTTACCTGCTGTGCTCTGCTAGTTTTTAGACAATACTTATGCAAAAAAAAATGTACTGAAGGCTATTTCACAGGTCTTTCTGTGTAATAAATAAAACAACAAACTACTAATATGTATGAATATAATGAATGAAAAAATATTTAAACGTGTTACATAGTTTGACAATAATGGGTTAGTAAAAGTGTGTATGTGAGAAGAAAAAGAAAGTATAAATAAAAACTAAGACAAGCTGTACAAATATGAATGGTGAAGCCATACAATATAATTTTACTTATCTTGAAGTAGCAAGTCGAAGTCGATTCTCCATAAAATCTTCCTAGGTTAAATAATTCTCAGTATAATACATAGTTGAGTATCTAGATCATGAATTGGCTCTTATGGAAACACCATTTCTTGTGAGTCAATGCAAATTGCCGACAAATCTTCACCTTAGTTCTTCCGTCGGGTGATTTTAGTTAAATTTACCGGAATAGTTAAATTATTCCAGGCGGTATCGCTACAAGAACACCAAGTGTGTTACAGATAGACCTTTTTTTAATTAACACGATAATTAGATATCTGTCCAGTGACATATATGAAACTGTACTTATCATTTTTTTACAGATATACAATCTAGTTTAATGATTTGTCCTGGACAAAAACCTTTATCAATTTACGAAAATATTACACAAAAAAAAAATAAAACCTACCAGTAATCCCTGCGAATTTGTTCTTAGAACAAGTTTTTTTAATAACCATACAGAATATTTAAAACTTTTATCAGGATTTCTGCGACTACCATTCTCTATTACAATCTCTCGTATAGTGCCGCATTCCGAATTTCTATTCAGGATTTTTTTTTCTGTGAGATATCTATACAGTTTATTCCACCAACATTTAAATAGTTGTTTAAAACATTGGCAAGGAAGGACGTGTGGTCTATTCCACCAATACATTTAACATGCATCGCTGAATTATTTATTTAAAACTCTATTAGAAATGTTAACTGCTAAGTGAACGTTTCAGTAGCCTGCTGTGTTTTACACAATATATGTGTTGAAGGGAGAATGAACAATGATGCTTTCCCTGATATTTTACCTCCCAACCAGGTAGTAGACGCTATTGAATATGTCAGAAATGATGAAGATGAAGGATTAAGAACAAGGAGGCTTTTAATAGAAAGATATTTCAACTGATTGTGACTTTTTTATACAGAAATGAAATAAATAGTCGTGTATGAATTTTTAATTTTATTTTCCCAAAACAAAAACAAACAAATTAAAAATAAACTCTGGAACTACAAAAATTGGGGAAAGAAACTCGGAAACGGAAGTTATGTAAAAAAAATTCAGCACACAACACTACATTACTAAATGCATATTTCGATAACTATGTTGTCATCATCAGTAGGTTAACTCTAAACTAAATTCTCAGAATTAGTGTAGTTCACCTACTGATGATAACAACATAGTTATCGAAATGCGCATCTAAGAAAATAGCATTAAGTGGGTAAGGTTTTTTATACATAATTTCCATTGTGTTACACACCACAGTGTTCATCTACCAGTATAAAACTCTGTAATGACAGAAACAAAAATACACAAACTATTGCACAATAATACATAAACATAAACTTTTTCATTTATCAAGAAACACTAATTTTTCAAAATATCCACCATTTCTTTTCCACTTGATGCTAAAGATCCCAAATTAGTATTAATTTTTTCTAAAATATTGACTAGATCATTATGCATGCTAAGCATTGTGTCCGTACTTCCCGATTTCCTCAATTTCTTTTGAGAACGCTTGCTGTGCTCGACAGTACTTTTATCCGCTTCACCTTGGTCCTGTAAAGAGCATTCTGGGGGTGCTGACGAAATGGGGAGTTTAGTTACAGTCATTTTCAAATTTCTCAATATGTCATGTGTGTTATCATTTTTTTCCTGAGTATTTTCACTCAATGATTTTTGAAGTGGTCTAATTGCCGTGCGGACAGCTTGGTCGTATTTGGTAAATATGGCAGGGGTCTGAGAGGAGTACAGGTGATGTGCTTTATTTGGATTCGCTAAAACCAGCTTCTGAATACCAATTGTTTGACAAAAGTCTCTGCTTGATGATACTGGGGAAATTCCTGAAAAAACAGTTGAAGTCGCCTTGATTGCTGGTTGTTTCAATATTTGATTTTTGATTATGGTGATTTTATTATTTCCCTCTTCCTTGTTTCTTTTTACAGGAGCCATTTCTTGTCCAAGATGGTTGTCCTAAAATAAGCTGCGATAGGTATATAATGTATTTTTTTTTAAAATACTCACACTCAGTCTCCGTTTTTTCAGACCTACTTCTTTATTTTCAGGATTACCCTCAAATGAGGATTTCCCCATTAGACATAATAGTCTCTTTTCAACAGAAGACAATTGTTCATTACATGGTGGGCCTCCCCCAGTCTGGATTTCATAAGATCTAATTGCACCTGCTTTCGCTTTAACTTTTGATTTCCAATCGATGAGAGTCTAAAATCAGTAACAAACATATTTGTAATATTTTGTTTGGTTTGTTTCTTTGGATAATTTTTCTTACCTTCTTCCATTCCTTTATTGTTTTTTCACCATAACCAAGCGAATTCAGCTTATTTGAAATTTCATTCCATAACTCGGTCTGATTGTGTTTACCACACATCCCTTGAAATTTGTTGGTGATGATTGAAGGATGATTTTCGGCGAAATCTAACAATACATTCCAGTGATCCGTATTCACTCTCATTTTCAAATTTTATCAAGGCAGACTGGAACAGTTATAAATCACAATAGAATAATACCCCCTTTCTCTCCAATAACCATACACAAATAACACAAAAATACAACCCTAACCTAAAACGATCACTGGAAGTGTGAAGCTTACAAACGATTTCGTGCGGGTGTTTAGGGGAGAGGAAACGGTAAATTCTATTAGGCATGCTACCAACATCTCGTTCCAAAGCAAGATTTATCGGTTGCTAGGCGACGTGACGTCACTAAAGTAGAATTCTATTCATCGTGCTCCCACTGCTGGGTAGAGCAAAATCCATGACAGCTAAAAAATTTTTAAGAATTAATAAAATGCAAAAGATAAATAGATGAATTGTTTGTTTAGAATTGTTAAAAAGTATGTTTTATAATTAAAAAGTTAATATCTTAAATAATAAAATGAAATCTATTGACTGAACTACTATGAGTTATTTTGATTGGTTACAAATATTTTTATGATTTCAATAAACAGAGGGCTAATGAAAAATGAGGTTTCTTGTTTAGAAAAAAGTGGTTGCTTAGGGAGATAAGAAAAAGTGTTGACGAGTAGTATTGAAAAATCAAAAGGAAGTACATTGTTCTTTAGAAATAATATAAGAATTGGTAAAATTAAAGTAAAATAAGTTTGAAAACAGTGATACTAACCTCCAAAAAGCATTCCTGGAGAGAGTTAATACTATATGCAGAGAATATTGGCTTTAACCATCCTGAAAAGTCTATATATATCCCGTATCGTGGGAACAATAATTTCCACGATCTTTGAAGAGAATCTATGCATGGAAAGCCTTCGAAATTAAATTGATTAGAATAGATTCTTGAATCAATCCGGACATTTTCGAAGCAGCCTGCAAAGAAGAGAGAGTAGAATAAATTGACAAATCTATTGATAATCAGCGGATGATAAAAGGTATTTAAAAACTGTTTCATTTTAAATAAAACTTACCGTGTGTATATTGAACATTAGATATTGAAACTGTACTGACAACGTGTGTTTTATGACTTTCCTCCATTTTCTTTTATGAATATAAAGTTGTGTTCTTTTGTATATAACGTATAATAAGTTGCATACTTCCAAGTATTTAGACTAAATTCATTTGTGCGAATATGTATCGTGTGAAAGATCATTGTAGATAAGTTCATTTTTTTTTAATTGATGGTAAAAAAGAATAATGTATTTTTAATATATAAATTAACAAGTCTTCCCATTTGGAAGAACAAATTATATTGTCTGTAGACTGCATTTCTTAGCGTTTGATTTATCAGTTATCAGTTGGCAGGATTGATGGAGCGTATTGTAACTCGAGAGGGGGTTTGGAACAGAATTTGCAGGGCCGGTTTGTAAAAATTTATACAATATAAATATTTAGATCATAAGTTTTTTTTATCAAAATTCAATATTGAGATTTGGCGCTTATTACTAAAAGAAAAATCATATGAATATTTAACCTTATGAACCCAAGATTCTGAGAAGCTGAGTGCTCATTAAAAAATTTAATAGTAAGAAGAGGTAAAGGTAAGTGCTTTGTGTGGCATTATTGAACCAAGATAATTTTCTTAAATATACCGGGCAAATTAAATTCATATAAAATAAACTACAATAATATATTTATATATATATATATATATATATATATATATATATATATATATATATATATAAACGGATAGTATATTGTTATATTTGTGTGTATAAGAGGAATATTTAATATTATTGTATTAGTATTTTGATTTATTAAATTTTAGTGTGGCTAGCTCATTAAAAGAAAACGAAAAATTTTATGTATTTATTTATGCGGTGAGAATGAGATACTCTATCTACTTTTTGGGTTCCAGTTATTTTTACACTTTATCTCCAATATTTTATCTTTTATTCATTCAAACAATTTTTAATATTTTTTTATATTATTTGGTGCGCCTATGGTTAAAATTTCTCATTAGAGTAGTCGATTCCAGAACTCACAGTAATAACAGATGTCAATTCGTATCCGTTGAAATGATATTTAAGAAAACAATGATTTCAATAATATTTGATATGAATTAGTTTGTATTGGTCAGGAAATATGTATTATAAATTTGAACAAAGAAACAAAGTGATGAAATGTCTTATGCTAATATAAAAGTTGAGAAGTCGAAATTTATAAACGTTAAATAGAAATGCGTAAGTACTAAATTGGAACAAAGAAACAAAGTGATGAATTATAAACGTTAAATAGAAATGCGTAAGTATTGTAATTACTTTTATCAGATCTGTTTTATATCTTTAACCAAATGGGTTGGGTTTCGGCTCCGGGGACCGTTTTTATATACACGTATCGAGAAGACATGGAGACTTCATTTTCGGTATAGGGCATATAGGATGCGTAAAATCTCAAAAAAACATATTAAATAAAAAATTCACCCTCTGGAGCGGGTTTTTTTTATATACGGCCCTAAATTTTCATAATTTTATCTCAAACTTGAAATTTTTCTCAAGTATGGACTTTGACAAAATTTCAGAAAAAAGCGAGAGTTGGAATTTAATTTTTTCCAAAAATAAGGGTAGCCACCCCCCAAAAAAACCGCCCCCGAGGGTGAATTTTTTATTTAATGCGTTTTTTTGAAATTTCACGCGTCCTATACGCCCTATCCCGAAAATGAAGTCTCCATGTCTTCTCGATACGTGTATATAAAAACAGTCCCCGGAGCCGAAACCCAACCTTTTAAGTGTGTTAAATGTAACAAAAATCATAACAGTATTTTACACATGGATAATCATGTAACAGAAAATATAGGTCAAACTAGTCAGATTTTAGATAAAAGGTTGAAATTTCCTGTCTTGCAAAGAATCTTGGAGATGAAGTTTTGTTACCTACAATTAAAGTAAAATTAAAAACACAGTCTGGCGATTTCTTGAATGCTTATGCATTAGCTGATGTAGTGGTTACATAGTAAGGGTCCCTCGTATACTCGACGTTTACCATAAAGGCATATTATTATGGAGGAAACCACTTACCTAGCAACCTGTATTCGGGAACAGAATAAACAATAACACATTTATAAAAGCACTGGGTTCAAGTTTAATACATTTAAAAATACACAATTATAAATATCAAAACGACTTATTCAAAGTATTAATAACAATAATATCATCCTCGTTCGTTCACACCCATTATATAGGAAACATAGTTGTGTTTTACTACACATCCGACCTCCGTCTATAAATAGTACATGTCTGTTTATAAAATAACAAAAACAAGCTTTCCTTGATAAATGACATTGACTATGGCCGACCAATGCTCCCTAATTACTATAATTAATATTAACCTGAATTTAAATATTATTTCTAAGTTAGTGTCCTTTTGTCTTTAATGTCTTTTAAGGGATCACTACACTGACTCAGGAAGTCAAACTTCTTTTGTTACAAAAAATTTAATTGAAATGTTGAATGTTCCAACTTTCAACTACAATGTAAATATTTTCTGTGTTACAGAGGCTTCATTCAAAATAACAAAGGCAGCTAACTTGAGATTATTTGCACAAGAAAACAATTATAGCCTAACTTCTAAATTTGCACTTGTGGACAAAATCACAAGCAATTTGTCAAAACATTCTCTAAATACATTTGAATGAAATATACCAAAAGGTGTGACTCTAGCAAATGATGAATTTCATCTTCCAAAAAACATTGACATTTTATTATCAGCAGATATAGTCTTTGAGATTTTGCAAGATGGTAAAATCAATTTAAAAAATGGTATTGTTCTAAAAAAACACTACATTTGGTTATTTAGTCTCAGGGGCAATTCCCAAATGTTCTAACCTTAGTTTAAACAGCCACGCTTACTTTAGCAATTCATCGCTTGTATCATGTCATGCCTTGGTGCAGGAGGAAAATATTGAAAATATTATCTCACAATTTTGGGACACTGAAAAGGTACCAGAGCTATTTCCAGAATATAAAAGTGAGCAAGAGGCATGCGAGGTCATTTTTAAAAGGTCAACTACATTAAAAAATGGCAAATTTCAGGTCAATTTACCACTCAAGCTAGATTTGTCAGAAATAGATCTAGGAGACTCCTTCTCAGTTGCATACAAACGTTTTCAGAATTTAGAAAAAAGGTTTCAAACAAATCCTGATTTATTTAATAAATACAAAATTTTCATTGATGAATATATTAGTTTAGGTCATGCAAAAATAATTGATATCAAAGAATATGAGAGTGGTAATTTTCCTACCTACTTTATGGCACATCATCCTGTCATAAATGAAGACAAAAGGACTACAAAATTGCGGGTAGTGTTTGACAGGTCAATGCATAGTAAAAATAAAAACTCCATAAATGACTTCCTTTATAATGGTGAATTGGTACAAAATGAACTTTTTGACATATTAATACTTTTTCGAACACACACTTATACTCTTTTAGCGGATATAAAGAAAATGTTTAGAATGATTCTAATTCATCCAGAGCATAGGCCCCTACTCAATATTTTATGGAGAGAAAGTCCACATGAACAAATTAAATGTTTGCAACTTCAAACAGTCACATATGGTCTAAAAAGCTCAACATTTCTTGCCACCAGGTGTTTAAAGGAAATTGCAGATTTAAACAAAGAAAAATATCCTTCAGCAGCAAAGGCTTTACAAAATTCCACATACATTGATGATATACTTGCAGGTGAAGATTCCTTACAAGATGTTCTTGAATTAAAATCTCAATTAATTGATTTGTTAAAATTAGCCTCCTTTGAGTTGCATAAATGGGCCTCAAACAATGAACTTATTTTGAATAATATACCCCTAGATGAACAACAGTTAGATGAAATAGACATTAATAAAAATAATAGCACAATAAAAACTTTAGGTGTGTCCTATGATATAAAAAATGATTGCTTCAAAATTTTTTCCCCAAAAAATGAAAATAACCCATGTGTAACAAAAAGACAAATTTTAAGCTACATTTGCAAATTTTATGATCCTATGGGGGTGGACCTCTACTAGTAAAGGCAAAGGCCATTATGCAAAAGTTATGGGCCAGAAAGTTAGGTTGGGATGACATTGTACCCGAAGACTTGAAGCAGTTATGGGACCAATTTCAAAGTAGTCTAAATAGCATGCCCATATTAAAAATTGAGCGACATCTGCATTTTTCCGGTGCACTAAAATTAGAATTGGTAGGGTACAGTGCTGCATCTACCATTGCTTATGGTTGTGTCCTATATGCCAGAACAATTTTTGAAAATAAGGTATATTCAAACATTTTGTGTTCCAAGTCAAGAATTACACCCATAAATAAAGACATAACAATACCCCGTTTAGAGTTAAACGGTGCTCAATTATTGGCAAATGTAGCAAGTCGGCTTTATACATTGTTAAGTCCAAATATTAACGAAACATTTCTATATACTGACTCGAATATTGTTCTTTGATGGATTAAATCAGACGCAAAGGTGTTAAATCCTTATGTCGCCAACAGAATAGTTAAAATTCAAGAATTAAGCAAGAAATTTCATTGGGCGTATTGCACTTCCAAATCAAATCCTGCAGACATGCTTAGCCGAGGTGTTGATTCTCACGAATTCCATACAAAAACAACTTGGTTTCATGGACCAGAGCATCTTCAAAAATTAGAATTTTCTCACAATGTAAATAGCCCTGAAATTATCAGTCCTATGCCAGAAGTTATTGAAAGACAAGTTTTGACCAGTACAAATAATGAGAAATTATTTTTTGAAAACTTCTCTAGCTTAATAAAATTGCAAAGAGTTGTTGCCTATATGTTTCGTTTCATAAATAATCTTAAAAACAAAGAAAACAAATCACTTGACAATTTAACTCCTTCAGAATGAGATAGTACTTATCAGAACAGAACAAAATAAATACTTTTCAGAAGAATTAAAGCTATTGAAATCAAATTCTCAAATTAAAAGCAATATAAAATATTTGCACCCCTTCGTTGATAAAGTGGGACTTCTCCGTGTGGGGGGTAGACTTCATAATGCTTCAGAAATAGCTTACGAACAAAGGCACCCTATAATACTGCCAAAAAACTCTCATGTAACCAACTTAATAATTAAAAGAGAACATTTAAGGTTGAATCACGCTGGTCAAAAACAGATACTTAGCAGCCTAAATATGAAATATTGGTTAATAAGTGGCAATCGTGAAATAAAAAAGAACATCCATTGCTGTACTGTAAGCTTTAGGTTAAAGGCAAAATTTTCTACTCAATTAATGGGGTCTCTTCCTGAAGACAGGGTTAACTCGGGCAGAGTCTTTACACATGTAGGCATAGACTATTGTGGATATTTTAATATTAAGCAATCTCGCATTAGAAAATCCATTATCACTAAGGCATATATAGTAGTATTTGTCTGTTTCAAGGTGAAGGCCATAGATCTTGAACTGGTCTCTGATATGACAACAGAAACATTTCTTGCAGCACTAAAGCGTTTCATTTTCAGGAGAGGAAAACCTTCCAAAATATATTGCAACAATGGTAGTACCTTTAAAGAGGCCAATCATGAATTAACTGACCTCTATAAATTACAAGCTTGTAAGGAGCACAAAGATTCTGTTATTGACTATTCAGCCAATGAGGGAATTGAATTCAAATTCATTCCCAGTTATTCTCCGATATTTGGTGGGCTCTGGGAATCGGCAGTTAAAAGCACCAAACATCATCTTAAGCGAGTAATTGGAAACTCAACCTTAACCTATGAACAATTTAACAGCGTAATAATGCAGCACTAAAGCGTTCCATTTTCAGGAGAGGAAAACCTTCCAAAATATATTGCAACAATGGTAGTACCTTTAAAGAGGCCAATCATGAATTAACTGACCTCTATAAATTACAAGCTTGTAAGGAGCACAAAGATTCTGTTATTGACTATTCAGCCAATGAGGGAATTGAATTCAAATTCATTCCCAGTTATTCTCCGATATTTGGTGGGCTCTGGGAATCGGCAGTTAAAAGCACCAAACATCATCTTAAGCGAGTAATTGGAAACTCAACCTTAACCTATGAACAATTTAACAGCGTAATAATTGAAATTGAAGGAATACTTAATTCACGCCCAATTTCACAAATAAATAATGACATAACAGACTTGAGTTACCTCACACCAAGTCACTTCTTATAGGAGAACCTATAACCTCATATCCAGAATTAAATCATACCAAAACCCCCGACAATAGACTAAAATTCTGGCAAATATGTGTTAAAATTAAACAGTCATTTTGGAAAAGGTGGCAAAACGACTATTTAACGTTGTTACAAAATCGCCCTAAATGGCGCAAAAATGAACCTAATTTGAGAGAGGGTATGCTAGTCATTTTAAAGGAAGATAACGCACCCCCTCTCAAATGGCCAATGGGCAGAATCACAAAGGTAATTCCCGGCAAAGATGCTAAGGTAAGGGTGGTTGAGGTAAGAACACAATCAGGCACATACTTACGATCGATTACAAAAATTGCTGTTCTGCCCATCGAGTAAAATAATGTAAATATTACTTATGTAAAATAATGTAAATATTACTTAAGTAATCTCATGTAAATATTAGCCTTAATGTAAAAAGGACTTCTAGTGAAGAGGTAAAAAAAAAATTGTGATCAGTGAATCAAAAAACAGTGATCTTGTAAAACTTATGTGTAAAAATGTATGAAAGTTCTTCTACTGTTATATTCCCTTATAAAAATTAAAATACATGTACACCTAGAAATAAGGATAGTTGTAAGTAAAACAAAAAAAAATTACTTTGTAAAAACCTACTCAGTATGAAACAAGCCTTTGCATAAAAAACATGCCATATTGGAATTGCAATCTAAGTAATCGCAAATAAATATTTTTCCATTGCAAAAATACGCAATAATTCGCAATTCAATTTTTTTGCAAAAAAAACGCAAATAAAAATATTAAACATTTTTTTAATAATTTAATTTTTTCTATTTAAATACTATATATTAAGTAAAAAAAAATAGATTTTGCTAAATTTAGTAATAGTTCCACTGCAGGCGAATGGCACCTGGTTCGCTCAAAAAGTAATGTGCAAGGTAATCACGATGCGATACTGGATGGTGGTTGGCCAGTGCAAAATGTCTTGCTTCCATATATGCCGGTCTGGTATATTCCACCTACCTTCTCGATTTTCACCTGAAACATATGCACGACCTTCTCCTTTTCTTACAAAAATTTTTCGATATTTGTTCTGTTGTGAGATACAATGCACGTTTTCAAAATTTGGAATTTTTGACTCATCATGCCAAAAGCACATTCCATAACCCTGCGAGCACGACTGAGCCGATAATTAAATCCACGTCGTAGGTTAGTTAGTCCATCGCTCATTCTTCCTTAGAAACCTGTTTCATTCGAAATAAAATTTCCATCAGCATCCTCACAACCCAGCATAACAATTGAATGGTAATGCTTGTAGTTAAAGTCCAACGATACAGCATGAGGAAGCTGCTGCATTCGGATATGCTTACCATCTATACTACCGACACAGTTGGGCAGATTCCACAGCTCTTCAAACCGCTATGCAGTGTTTATCCACATATTTTCGTTTGGCATATACTCCGCATGCAGAGCTCTCCCCATGGCAGAACAGTTAAAGCGATTACATTAGATTCGGTTGAGTGTCCTCGGACAAAGTAGAATACAAGAGAGGCTATAGATACGCGAGTACCAGACAACTTATTATTGATAAGAAGTTCTTTGATAATATAATTGATACAAGATTAAATTAAATTAAAAAATACTGTAAGGAAATATTTCCCTACAGGTGATTATAATAATTTATCATTTCCTTAGAATCTTTTTGGATTTTTGAAAAAATAATATGTATACCTCGTAAGAAAAGTTCAACTTTTCCTGCTAGGTATTAAATATACTATTCATAACCTTTTAAAGAGTTTCCACACTTGAGAGTAATTCTGTAGGTCGTATTTTTTTAATTTTCAGGTGAGGCTTGCAAAAAAAGGTGTGCGAATTTAAGAACGCTATATGTTAGAAAGAAAGCCGCTCCAAAAAGTGGATCAGCTGCCAGCTGTGGATCAATAAATATATGCAATTTCTTCTGCCCCATGTGAAACTCCCTATCAAAGCTACTGGTAGTAACTCACCACCCCTTCCCACTGAATCGCCTAACCGCCAGATAGGTGAAGAAATCGGTCAAGAAGATGCACAGATCCAAGACTTTAACAATAGGCAGAGAATATTGAGATTCGACAAGAACTGTCTCATTATGAGAACTCCACTAGTACTATATCGATCCTCAAAAACCTTCAGCTACTCGTGTTAGTTCTGCAAGAATCCATAGGAAAATTGCTAAACACTCGTCTGATGTGGACCACGCTTTTGTGGAATATTTTCAGGCAAAAAACAAAAGTGGCTACAGATTCGGAATGCCCGCGGAAACAATTCCTACTTAGTTTATTACCAGAAGTGTCCGATCTACCGGAATCAAAATTTAGAATGTTCAAAAGACGCGTATTGGGATTTCTGGACGGCCTAAAGGAGTCTCTTCCACCCACGATACCAAATACTGAGTCATCTAATTCAGGGTCGCGATGGACTGATAACACTACAGTATTTTCACCCGAATCTTTATAATTACAAGTGGATACCTTCGCAGGTACTAGCTCACTAGCAATACTGGAGCAATCTTTGAAATTTCCAGACCACGGCTGTAAATATCATCAGTACTAATATCGGTATGTTGCAGTAATATAATTTTTGTATGTACGTATTGTATTATAAAATAAGAAATATAAATGTACATACCTTAATGTTAAGCGAAACCTATCTTCCACTGACACACATTTTCTGTAATTTTTATCTCTATAAATATATGGACGCACTATGTTACATAGAAGGTTAACGCTGTTTTTCGAAATGCGGTATATCGATTTGAGCTTGTCGTCGTGGTACGCCAATTCACCAGCGAAAATAAAAGCACCTGTTTTGATTTGCCGCTATGTACGGATGCACCCAAAACCGGCGACGGCATCTTCGTCTTCTGTACGCGAGTACTACAACAACTTCGTCTTCACTTAAAGACATATTGAAGAAAACTACAGGTGTATCTGGTATAAAATTAAACCTGACCATAATCGTCCCGATGGACCGACCACAATCGAATCGATCCGGATCGGGACGATTGTAGTCGGTCCGATCTGGTGAGAATCCGGCCTCAGTATATAAACTCCTTATGCCTTTGCTCTATCCAGTGTTTCTGTTGATAAATGAAATTCATGATTATCCAATACTAAAATGGTAGGATTTGCTGATGTTTAATGTACATGTTTAATGAAGAGATCAATGACTAGCAGAAAAGTTTCGCTGTTCATCCAACCACTCGGAGCTGCTAATGCCAATGTTCCTGCAGAGGCGACCTTAATCATGTGGTATTTGAAGTGTTTCCTCGGGAATACCATAACGGGAGGTAAATATTGTCCGCTGTCGCTAATAATACAAGTTGTCACAAGGGTCCCCTTTTCTCCATTTGCGACCTTACCTACATTTTATGTTCGTTAAGCGTTATTACTTTTTGGGGCTTATGGACGGTGCAAGTTGCGGTTTCATCTAAATTATAGATTCAGGTAACATCAGCCAATCAAAAAAAGTTTTAACATTGGCTTTATTAAATGCAGTTGCTCTGCCTAAACTAAAAGGCTCCGGTTTACATAACGAGATTCTGCATGTCTTTTCCGGAATCCTTTTAGCCAATCTATTCTTGCTTTCTTAGGATCATCCCAATTTTTAGGCATTTTAATATTATTTATTTTCGCTATTTGATGAGCGACTTGACGGCAATCATCACTCATCACTAGTAAGAACATAAAACATCTAAGAGCAATATATAAAATACCGTTTTTATAATTCAATTACAAACCTAATCAAACCATACAAAGATAATAATTTGTTTAAATTAGAATCGCGTATGATTATATTATATTGCAAATTACTTTTACGGGTGATATTTTCAAGACTGTTCAAGGCATTTGAAAATAATTCGTACGTCCGGAAAAAAGAATCATCCCACAACATGAAACACGTGTCTACAATACGTTATCCATTTGCAGCAATAATTGGACTAGTCCATGCTTGACTGATGTAAACATGGGACGCGTTATGAAACGGACATGCGTAGGGAACAAAAAATAACGTCAATGTACCCAATGCACCATCGTGCACACATACGCCACTGTTGCCACTCTGACCCTACGTACCCAGGTGTGGAATTCACTAGGAAACCAAGTAAAAAAAAAGAAATACAAAAGAGAATACTGGAGGCAAATAAATGTATGTATAAGCAAAATAATGTGCTCAATAGTAAAATATTATCTAGAAGTGGTTGGATAAGGATTTAAAAATCGGTTGTGGGACCTATAGTAAAATTTGATAGTGAAACTTGGACATCAGATAAATGAGAACTAAGAATACTAGCCACCTGGGAAAGAAAGAGAATTATTTTACCAACCTGCAAACGGACACAGATTAGGATGAATAGGTCATATAGAACGAATGAGTAATGAAAGAATGTGTAAAGATAATAGAAATTCGGATTGGAGGAAGGAGAAAAAGAGGTAGACCCAAAGTGAGATGGACGGACGCGATAATGAAATATATGGGTAAACGAGCTAAAAATTGGGATATTATAATTGCCCAAAAAAGGCCAGTAAATCGTGTTTTCATTCAAATGGATGCTACTTGAAGATCAACAATATCTCAGATGTCAACTTCCATTTCATATTTCATAGAACCTATTGGATGCATAACAGAGATCACTCAAAGGAAATAGTCTTATTGCACTATGATCTATAAACTGTAAGAAATCAATGAGTATTGGAGTATTTAAATTTTCCATGAAAAAAAAAAGATTTCCATTTAAAAAACATTGGTTAACGTCATCACGGCATTACTTCATCATAGCTATGGTTGTTCGCAAAAAAAACAAAACTGAATTTACATTTTGACGTTTCGGCATTTTTTGCCTAAACTTTCCCTAATGAAGAAAATTTGAGGTTTTCAACCCAAATAGTCACACTATATATTCTAAACAACACAAAAGATCTTTAGGGCTTTTAATTTGAAAAATATTGGCTACATTCAAAATTACTTAAATCAGTAAATTTGTTAAAAGATATCATCGCGTTGGGAGATTCATGCAACGGTATTAAAATTCACTAAATAATTTTCTTATAATTGATTGAAATTTAAAATAGATATATTAAAAATTCACTAACTAATTTTCTAATTCTAACATAATTATATTTAAATCACAAATTCGTAAAATTAACGTATATTGGGTTGCTTACTTTTAGGATATTTATTTGCATATCGCCTTATCAGTTGTTTTCAATTAGCTGGACAAACCCGATGGTCAAGTTTTAGTCAGTTCTGCACTTAATTTTTCGGTTATTAATAGATTTGTGGTTTGGGGTTTGATTTTGATGTTGAATAGCAGGATGGATTTTTAAAAATTCGGGAATGTATTTGGGAGTCGTTGGGCATATTTCTACGCTGTGGAGTGTTTCGTCTACATAAATTATTGATTTTTGAAATTATTTTGAATTTCTTAAGTGGCAGTTTTGGTAATTATAATTTCCGGAGAGAGTGGGGCTTCCGCCCTGTAGTACCTCTTGAAGTGTTGTGAAAAGATAAGGAGAAGCCATTATTAGTGTGTTGTTGCTTATGCTGTGCCCTTGTGGTAGCAAGTTGTCTTCATAGCCTGTGGAAAGGTTTAAATGAAAATCCGTTATTAGCGAGATTTAAAGCTCAACCTATTGTATGGAGAATTGGAGTGTTCAATCGTTCATAACGTCCAGTTATTAGGATTTGGGATTTAGTGGTAGAGACGCCATCTTAAAAAATCTCGATTTTTTGAGGTAAGTCATTTCGAAAAATCTTTCTCTTTCGAACCTACATCTTTTATGGTTCTATTTTAGATTTTTTTGGTACGTTTTAATTGGAGATTTTCTATTTCCATTGGAAAACCAGATTCTCAGATAGTTCTCCGGAATCAACTTTAAAACGAATTAGAATGCTGGAGTACACTGTATAAAATATCTTTAGTGGTATGCTAATTGCTATCGAAAATCCAGAAATATTATTTCATGCAGTGCTACTTTCTTAGTCTGATGTATTTGTCGCCGCCTGATGAAACTTATTTTCCAAAGTATCGAGTCGATTGCTGCCTGCCTCGTGAAAACACGTTTTTGTACAGGTAGACAAAGTATTTTGATTTTATTCTGATTAGTGGTATTTTTACTAAATATGAACATTTTTTTTCTTTAAAAATAATACTTTTAATGATAACTAAAATACGTTTGGTAACTAATATAATACTTTCTTGTTAATAAATAAAATAATTTTAATTTTCAATATACAACCTAAGAATTTGGAATCCCTTGAGGATGCTTGTTAAACTTTAAATAATAATAAGGTTTACTTAAGATATTTTTGCGCTTTAAGCAATTGCTTCAAGTTTTTATTTGAAATTTGTTTATATGAATTTTATTAAGGTTAAAAGTAGTATAAGGGTGGCGTTAACTCCACATTGACCTTTGGACCCAAAGTAAATTTCGCCGCTAGAGAGCAATGAACCCGCGAAAATATTATACAGGGTGTAGCCAAAAACCGTTACAGGTGGTACAAACGGGTATTTTCAGGATGTACAAACGGGTATTTTCAGGATGTACAAAAGATGCCATAAGGGCACCACGATATTCTGCTACTAATAATCAGATTGGAGTCGAATAAACGGCATAGGTATTTTTATGACAAAGATGCCATAAGGGCACCACGATATTCTGCTACTAATAATCAGATTGGAGTCGAATAAACGGCATAGGTATTTTTATGACAAAGATGCCATAAGGGCACCACGATATCTGCTACTATTAATCAGATTGGAGTCGAACGAACGGCGATAGGTATTTTTTAGGACAAAGATGCCATAAGGGTACCACGATATTCTGCTACTATTAATCAGATTGGTGTCAAATAAACGGCGATAGGTATTTTTAGGATGTACAAACAGGATGTATAAAAAAAGATGTCATAAGGGCACTGCGATCTCTGCTACTATTAATCAGATTGGAGTCGAATAAACGGCGATAGGATTTTTAGGATGTATAAAAAAAGATGACATAAGGGTGATCTCTGCTACTAATAATCAGATTGGAGTCGAATAAACGGCATAGGTATTTTTTATGACAAAGATGCCATAAGGGCGATCTCTGCTACTATTAATCAGAGTAGTAGTATAGTAGGAGGCTATAGACAGTTTTGGGTGAAATGAGCGACGAATTAGCTATGGTGAAAGAAGCGACATTATGGTCTCTGAAAACTCTACGCTTTATGCTGTTAAAAAGTAGGAATTAGTTTATTTTAATTTTAGTAAAGAATACAGTACTTCTACACAGCTTATTGCGGCATAATACATTTTTAACACCTTTTTCCATGGCCAACCCAAGAGGTAACAATCTATACTTAGATTATTATAGGTGTTTGCGGCCTCGTTTTAAGGCTTAAGCCTAGGAATCCCCGTTTGAAATTCAATATACTAAATGTGAAATTTAATACATAAAACTATCAAACAGGCCTACCGTATAGTACAAATAGTCTTTAAAAAGACTTCCATTTCTCCAGACTTCGCCTCTCGAGACTGTCTGTTTTTCACCAGTACGAGATTACTTTCTTTTCTTAGGTCTTTAAGAACCAAAATATTAGTATTCACCATTCGAAAGCAACTCTGTGGTCTTATATGTTAACTTATATTTTTTTTTGTAGTATTTTATTCAGATTCACCAGTCGAAAGCAACTCTGTGGCCTTATATGTTAACTTATATTTTTTTATGTAGAACAGTCTCTCTTCTTGGGACTTTAGCTTAGGGTACTTTGGGAAAACATGTACTATATAGATGTGTATCTAAGTACCTTTAAACAATACTTTAATTATTCGTCTAAAAATGTGTAAGATAGCAAAACTATGAAATACTCAAAAAAAAAATACGCTTGTTTGGATATGACGAGTTAGCAGAGGTATGCACAAATCAAAAAACATTATTTATCAAAAAGTAGATTCTCTAAGTTGAATAAAATATGGGTACTTAAAAAAGATATGCTTAAAATATTAGATTTACTATTTGATTGCAATATTGCTGAAGGATCGTTTGACGGAGGTCATAATCAACAGATGTGGTTAAAAGACGTTAGAAAAATGGATATGATAACAAACTGTGGTTTTTTTTCACTAATATATATATATATATATATATATATATATATATATATATATATATATATATATATGTACGCTAATAGGTTTTAGAATATTATTTCAAAAATGAAGTGTTTAAAGTGTCTATCGTTGTTTTGTTTCTGCCTTGAGACAGTTTTGTAAGGAAGGCTTTTTATTGTCTAACAGTACTATTAGTAATACTTAATTTTTATAGATACTATCAGGTAACGGGGGAATTGCCCCTAGAGGAGGAAGATCTCTTACAGGCGTAAGTAGGGTATTTTTTCGCAGAACATTTTCAGAGAATATTTTTACGTTTTTAGAATACTGCAAGAGGTGGATCACCCGCCGAGCGAATCAGAGGAGTAAGTAATGTATTTTTGTATAGAGTATTTTCAGAATATTTTTCGTTTTTAGAATACTGCAAGAGGAGTAATTAAGCGATGCATAATATAAAAAAGTTTTATTAAAATTGTTTTTAGTGTTTTGGAGATATTTGGGGACGAGGCCCTATACCTGTAAGTTACTTTTTATTATGATTAATAACTTTTTGCTGTTGTAATAATCTACTTTCTTGTGTTTTTAGTTTGGATGAGTCACAGGGCTGAAGTTCTAAAAATACCCCACCTTTACCCTAACCCGATCCTTTATTCCTTCCTGCCTATCCCGACAGAAGATAGCCACCCCCTTCCCGTTGGGTTCTGTCGTAAGAATAAATTTTGTTTAATTGCTAAATTAGTAAATAAATAATTTTTATTTGACCAAGAGTGGCACCCCTTTACTCCTCCATAGGCATCCTGTTAACATACATAGACCTTGTCCCGGAAGAGGTGGTGGTGGTGTGGGTGCTGTATTTGTAAGTTGTGAAAAATATTACGTTATTAATTGTTTTTTTTTTATTACAGAGCCTAAGCAGTGGTAAGGTATTGAAATAATTAGACGTTTTTTCCACCACCCAATAAAAATATTTAATTTGATTTTATGTACACCTTTTTTCCAAACTTTCCTGGTCATAAACTATCCCGACAGAAAATTTACTAGCGTTCTCGACGCTCTGCTCTTAAGAGCAAATTTTGTTTATTTTCTATTATTCTAGCTAATGAGCAATTTTTGTTCGACCAATAGTAGCACAGAAAGACCGTTGTTTTACTTGCAAGTTGAGAAGGGCTATTAACATTAAATTCAAAGGGGTTGTATATAATATTTCAAAATAAATCAGAAAATACTTATTATAAATTCACAGATTTAACGACACAAAAATTCATACAGGTTGTTACATAGTGTTTCAGGGTAAAAAAAAGAAGAAGACTTATTTTTTATCAGCTTTCTGTCGTAAAAAAATAAATTTGGTTAATTGCTAAGTTAGCTGATAAACAATCTTTGTTCGACCAAACAGTCAACAAATATCAGAATACCTACTAATAAGCTTTAATAAAATTTTTACTTATATAACACTTTAAACCACAAGTGCAGCGTCGCAAGGCTCGTAATAGCAACAAGAAACATGCTTTTTTTATTTTTTTCTAGACATTTTAACCGCAAGTATATCGAGGGTATTGTCATATTGAAGACCTGGATAAGAGAAAAATCCTGAATAAATTAAATTTTAGTTTTTTCTTTGTAACAACAAACATAGTGAGATATAAGTTTTTCACTATTGATTTTAGATTTTTCCGAGGCTTTCTCACTGTAAAGTGTACAATTAAATTGAACAAATAAAGTTTTAAAACGTATGAATGGAATTTCCAGGTCTCTTATCAACAAGGGCGTTGGCTGGTAGATAAAAAGTTATCAATATGTTAAATCATCATTAATTGGATTTCCCCCTACGAAAGAAATGAGTGAAAATAAATCACAGCATATTATTAATATTTATAATTGTTGTTTTAATTTCTTTTGAATGAACATTGTATATATTTCCCAAAATCACCATTTTCAATTCATTTGTCACGTGATCTCAGTTGTAAAGGTTTAAATACGCGGGCACGGTTCAATACAGATCATTTGTGTTTTAACATTGATTAAAGTGCGAATTTTATGGGTAAGTTTATTCTCTGCTTTTTGAATTACGTTATGATTTTTTTTTGATACTGAATTTTTTTGGCTTCTACGAGTAACATTATTGATATTGAAAACATTGCTTTGAGTTTGTATTTTCAACATTGCGCTGGTGTGTGGGATATATAGTTTATCTCTCTAGTAATTTGTAATTATTTTTTGGATTAGCTTTTTGATTCTGAAAAAGTTTTTTGGTTACGAGTGACGTTTTTGTTGCTGAAAAAAAGTTTCTGGATTCTACGAACAACGTTTTTTTATATTGAAAGCAATATTTCAGTTTGTATTTTTAACATTGAGTTGGGGGTGTGCACATTATTTAGTAAAGTTTCTGCTTTTTTGAATTTTACGATTTTTGATTCTGAAGTTTTTGGATTTTACGACCCAGATTTTTAGCTTCTTGATTTCGGTTTCATTTTGTAAAATGGAAATTTAATTATTCTATCAGCTAGAGGTTCAGAATAATTTTGCCTTAAGACTGCTATTGTCTCATACACTTTCTTCATTAAATTTGTCATTGTATACTTTTAATATGATAAAATAAAAACTCACCAGAAAAATTAATTACAAAGCAGATGGGTTTATTTTATTTTCCTGTTTCTACCAATCTTCTACAGATGATTGAGTACTTTTTGTTTGTAAAATTTTCTATAAAACCTGATTCTAGTCTGCAACTCTTTGGGGTTGGAGATTTATGTATGCTCCTCCAACGAAACGTCTACGAGTAACATTATTGATATTGAAAACATTTGATTTGAGTTTGTATTTTCAACATTGAGTTGGTGTGTGCCATATATAGTTTATCTCTCTGGTGATTTGTAATTATTTTTTTGGTTAGATTTTTTACTAGTATTACTATTTGCCCCTATTTCAGCATTGTATTGCAATATTGTAAGTGGGGGGGGGAGGATCATGTGTTTCACCATCATCATTTATTTCTGAAAAGACCCACAAATCATTCTCAAAATCCTCAGAAGATTTCCACGCTGATGCCATTATCTAGAAATTAAATTTAATTGATATTCCAGACAAATTTTCCACTGACAGTAGTGTATAGTTATGAACCAAGTTCAGTTATGACAACTTTTTTTGATTCTGAAAAAGTGTTTGGTTACGAGTGACGTTTTTTTTTGTTGCTGAAAAAAGTTTCTGGATTCTACGAACAACTTTTTTTTTTTGATATTGAAAGCAATATTTCAGTTTGTATTTTTAACATTGAGTTGGGGGTGTGCACATTATTTAGTAAAGTTTCTGCTTTTTTGAATTTTACGATTTGCCAGTCATATCGGTTTGTTTAGAATACAACTATTACTTATCGTAAATTTAGTAGTGCAAATAATATGTAATGAATATGTGCCGTATTATACAGCTCTCTATTGCTAAATTGTCCATATTATTTACTAAAAGACTACATAAACGGAAGTGAAACGAAAAGTTCAAATATGTTTTGAAAGGTTTTTAGTATGCAGCAATTTTAGTGCTGTAACGTTAAAGAGCAAAAAGTAAAATTTTAGAAAAACAGGGCTTGAATGACTTTTCAAAACAAATGTTTTAATCGATTTTCCTGTAAAGAACAACTTTCTATAAAAACCTGTAATCAAAATGTTATTAATTAAAATATTCTATAGTGTGATTAAAGAGAGAAATTGTTATCTTTTTTTTAAATATATAAAAACGTTATACCACAATTATTCATCTTTCCTTATACATATATGAACAAGGATGTGACAGTTTGATAAATCTTCATCTAATTATAAAAATATCTACCGCTTCCTCATATCCGTTACATCTAAAAATTAGTAATTATGGATACTCAGATAACAGTAGTTATAAAAACGTATAGGTATACAGGTTTTCACAAAATATGTACTGCATTACGAACACTTAATTTTAATTGAAACGGTTCTTCGCCATTTATGAATAAAAAGACCATCTTTTCTGTTAATTTTGGATCTTTCAATCCATCTTTTACATGTTAGTTAGGATTATTTGGAGCATAATCGGATGTGTCAAATTTTGTAATGTGTTTTTTTTATAATATCTTTATAAATATTTTTATTAGTAATTTCATAAATAAAGCTGTCAGTATCTGTATACATAAGCTTACAATTCTCAATTCCTACATTGGGTAACATGAAATTGTATTGAAAATCGTACATACAAATTTTTGATATATCTAAAATAGCCATACCTATGTATATAGGTTTATTAAATATTACTTCTGATTTTCTCAGTTCAATTGCCATTAGATCATCATCAAATACGGTTCTACTCTGAAAACGAGGACTAGAAATCAAATTTTTTGCACCATATCTTCCCTCATATTTATTTACAAGCGATACCACTCGATGACGTCTAATATCTTCAAGAGTTTTACCATATATTGCATTGTTGACAAGTTTTAATTGATTTCGCTTAAAATTGTTGGTAGCTGCTGCTCTTAAACCAGTATTTAAATCAATGTACGGCTTCAGCCATTTTGATTGTTTAAATTTAAGAATTTTATGAATTTTCTTCAAAACCAATCCGTGTTGCAATGCTTGCTTCAAATTTCTATAATGTATATTTAGGTTATCATCATATGAATATTTTACGTAGTAGCCTGCACTAAACGGCCCATGGTTTTGATATTTTATTGTTTTTATACAATTTTTACATTATTATCGGAAAAATCATTTAATTGACATTCGAAATCAGCGTAAATTATGAAAGGAGCGGTTTGTTTGTACGTGAAACTTCGAAAAGTAACATTATCGTATTTCGAAACAGTCATTTTACATTTAAACAGCGATCACAAAAAAAAATATGACACATAAACCCCAAATGTGAGATTTCAATTAATATAAAAATTATTTAATAATGTTGCTAAAATTTACTGTAAATACATATTTTTTATGACTGCGCTTGCTTAACTGTCTCGAAAGAAGTCTTGATAGATTCTTTATCCAAACAAAGTGATATTTCGTTGGCGCCTCATCATATTTATCTTGTATCATCAACAAATTTACATGTTTATCCATCTTGATTCTTGTAAGGTAAGCTGGTAGAGTAATTATGGTCTTTTTATCTTTCTGCAGAATGTAAACATTTACGGATATTCCATTTTGCTTCTCAAAATTGGGGACCTGTTTCATAGTTATGGGAAACTGTACGCCTTTTAGTTTCAATACAGTTGACTAGTGAGGGTAACGTTTCCAAAAGTTGTTGACTAAATTTGAGGCAAACCTGTGTTAAAATCTGTACAGCCGAAACGCAATATTCCACAATTTCCTTTTTAAAATCGAACACTTCAGAGCTTCTCTCGTTGTACCATTTAATTAATTCATTGCGTGCGTCTTCTTTTAAATTATCTGGATCGTAAAATTCCAAAGCGGGCAATGGACCAACATACTTTTGATTTTCCATTTTGTTAAAGAGATGTGGAAAATATCCTTTCTTCAACTCTGAGAAACCAAAAGATTTCGGTAGCAAAGACAAAGGCATTGGAAAGTAGTTGACCGAATCCAGAAATTTAACGTTCCCCACCGTCATTAGAATCAGTTTCGTACCGCGCATAATCAGATCAGGTTTCAAATCAGATTTAGTCAAAATGTAATTCAAAAAAAATTGCTGGTTGAAACCTCCACCATTGTGGGCGATAACAACTACTTCTTTAATTTTGGAGTTAGCCTCCTCCGCAATAATGTAATTATTTGTTAGAATCGAAAAAATCAGGTTTCAAATCAGATTTAGTCAAAATGTAATTCAAAACAAATTGATGGTCGAAACCTCCACCATTGTGGGCGATAACAACTACTTCTTTAATTTTGGAGTTAACCTCCTCCGCAATAATGTAATTATTTTTCCCTATCTAATAAAAAAGAAAAAACATACAACATACAATTTTCTGCTTTTTATAGCTGTCACACACCACATCCTTTTTTTTTTTTTTGAAAAGTGACATCTTACTTGTGCACACGACCCTAAAAAAAAGCGTTTTCGCACATCATTTTAAAACGTTAATTAGAAAAACCAGACACTAGAGACTATACTTACATTATTATCGGAAAAATCATTTAATTGACATTCGAAATCAGCGTAAATTATGAAAGGAGCGGTTTCTTTGTACGTGAAACTTCGAAAAGTAACATTATCGTATTTCGAAACAATCATTTTACATTTAAACAGCGATCACAAAAAAAAAATATGACACATAAACCCCAAATGTGGGATTTCAATTAATATAAAAATTATTTAATAATGTTGCTAAAATTTACTGTAAATACATATTTTTTATGACTGCGCTTGCTTAACTGTCTCGAAAGAAGTCTTGATAGATTCTTTATCCAAACAAAGTGATATTTCGTTGGCGCCTCATCATATTTATCTTGTATCATCAACAAATTTACATGTTTATCCATCTTGATTCTTGTAAGGTAAGCTGGTAGAGTAATTATGGTCTTTTTATCTTTCTGCAGAATGTAAACATTTACGGATATTCCATTTTGCTTCTCAAAATTGGGGACCTATTTCATAGTTATGGGAAACTGTACGCCTTTTAGTTTCAATACAGTTGAATAGTGAGGGTATGAGGATGTTGTATTTATTACGGCAGGAAAGAGTGCAGACGTCACCGCCCCAAGCAAAACAACAATTATTTTCGATTGGCTATCATCATATGAATATTTTACGTAGTAGTCTGCACTAAGCGGCCCATGCTTTTGATATTTTATTGTTTTTATACAATTTTTTACATTATTATCGGAAAAATCATTTAATTGACATTCGAAATCAGCGTAAATTATGAAAGGAGCGGTTTGTTTGTACGTGAAACTTCGAAAAGTAACATTATCGTATTTCGAAACAGTCATTTTACATTTAAACAGCGATCACAAAAAAAAATATGACACATAAACCCCAAATGTGAGATTTCAATTAATATAAAAATTATTTAATAATGTTGCTAAAATTTACTGTAAATACATATTTTTTATGACTGCGCTTGCTTAACTGTCTCGAAAGAAGTCTTGATAGATTCTTTATCCAAACAAAGTGATATTTCGTTGGCGCCTCATCATATTTATCTTGTATCATCAACAAATTTACATGTTTATCCATCTTGATTCTTGTAAGGTAAGCTGGTAGAGTAATTATGGTCTTTTTATCTTTCTGCAGAATGCAAACATTTACGGATATTCCATTTTGCTTCTCAAAATTGGGGACCTGTTTCATAGTTATGGGAAACTGTACGCCTTTTAGTTTCAATACAGTTGAATAGTGAGGGTATGAGGATGTTGTATTTATTACGGCAGGAAAGAGTGCAGACGTCACCGCCCCAAGCAAAACAACAATTATTTTCGATTGGCTATCATCATATGAATATTTTACGTAGTAGTCTGCACTAAGCGGCCCATCCTTTTGATATTTTATTGTTTTTATACAATTTTTTACATTATTATCGGAAAAATCATTTAATTGACATTCGAAATCAGCGTAAATTATGAAAGGAGCGGTTTGTTTGTACGTGAAACTTCGAAAAGTAACATTATCGTATTTCGAAACAGTCATTTTACATTTAAACAGCGATCACAAAAAAAAAATATGACACATAAACCCCAAATGTGAGATTTCAATTAATATAAAAATTATTTAATAATGTTGCTAAAATTTACTGTAAATACATATTTTTTATGACTGCGCTTGCTTAACTGTCTCGAAAGAAGTCTTGATAGATTCTTTATCCAAACAAAGTGATATTTCGTTGGCGCCTCATCATATTTATCTTGTATCATCAACAAATTTACATGTTTATCCATCTTGATTCTTGTAAGGTAAGCTGGTAGAGTAATTATGGTCTTTTTATCTTTCTGCAGAATGTAAACATTTACGGATATTCCATTTTGCTTCTCAAAATTGGGGACCTGTTTCATAGTTATGGGAAACTATACGCCTTTTAGTTTCAATACAGTTGAATAGTGAGGGTAACGTTTCCAAAAGTTGTTGACTAAATTTGAGGCAAACCTGTGTTAAAATCTGTACAGCCGAAACGCAATATTCCACAATTTCCTTTTTAAAATCGAACACTTCAGAGCTTCTCTCGTTGTACCATTTAATTAATTCATTGCGTGCGTCTTCTTTTAAATTATCTGGTTCGTAAAATTCCAAAGCGGGCAATGGACCAACATACTTTTGATTTTCCATTTTGTTAAAGAGATGTGGAAAATATCCTTTCTTCAACTCTGAGAAACCAAAAGATTTCGGTAGCAAAGACAAAGGCATTGGAAAGTAGTTGAGCGAATCCAGAAATTTAACGTTCCCCACCGTCATTAGAATCAGTTTCGTACCGCGCATAATCAGATCAGGTTTCAAATCAGATTTAGTCAAAATGTAATTCAAAACAAATTGCTGGTTGAAACCTCCACCATTGTGGGCGATAACAACTACTTCTTTAATTTTGGAGTTAGCCTCCTCCGCAATAATGTAATTATTTGTTAGAATCGAAAAAATCAGGTTTCAAATCAGATTTAGTCAAAATGTAATTCAAAACAAATTGATGGTCGAAACCTCCACCATTGTGGGCGATAACAACTACTTCTTTAATTTTGGAGTTAACCTTCTCCGCAATAATGTAATTATTTTCCCTATCTAATAAAAAAGAAAAAACCATAACTGTATATTTATTATACAATTTTCTGCTTTTTATAGCTGTCACACACCACATCCTTTTTTTTTTTGAAAAGTGACATCTTACTTGTGCACACGACCCTAAAAAAAAAGCGTTTTCGCACATCATTTTAAAACGTTAATTAGAAAAACCAGACACTAGAGACTATACTTACATTATTATCGCAAAAATCATTTAATTGACATTCGAAATCAGCGTAAATTATGAAAGGAGCGGTTTGTTTGTACGTGAAACTTCGAAAAGTAACATTATCGTATTTCGAAACAGTCATTTTACATTTATTTAAATCTGAACACAGCTCTTCATGTTGAGGGCGTTTTCACTCTGAAAATAATTTAAACAGCGATCACAAAAAAAAATATGACACATAAACCCCAAATGTGAGATTTCAATTAATATAAAAATTATTTAATAATGTTGCTAAAATTTACTGTAAATACATATTTTTTATGACTGCGCTTGCTTAACTGTCTCGAAAGAAGTCTTGATAGATTCTTTATCCAAACAAAGTGATATTTCGTTGGCGCCTCATCATATTTATCTTGTATCATCAACAAATTTACATGTTTATCCATCTTGATTCTTGTAAGGTTTGAGACACCTATCACATATGAATTTTTTTCCATTTTTTTTAGAATTTTGACTAGAAACAAGTCTAGATAAATGTTTTATCCATACATAGTGATATTTAATTTCACCATCATCATCATCACCATCATCATAATTTTCATTTTCATAAGTTTTTGGATAATATTTATTTTGCACAATAAGCAAATTAACATGACGTTCTACTTTATTATCAGTCAATCTTACTGGACAGACAATATATGATTTGCTTCTATC
Organism: Galeruca laticollis; assembly: GCA_963921935.1. Classification (NCBI taxonomy): domain Eukaryota; kingdom Metazoa; phylum Arthropoda; class Insecta; order Coleoptera; family Chrysomelidae; genus Galeruca; species Galeruca laticollis. Next base: position 169,709,519 of record OY998175.1, read on the forward strand.
TAATTCTAAAGCATATAAGTTAATTGAAATATTATTCATTTTTTCAAATTTTGTAATATCATTAATTTTGATAGGGATATCTAAATTATCTACATTTAAAACAGTACTGTAGTATGGATATGAATATGTGGTCTGTTTATGATTTTTAGCTGGATATAAAGCACTCACTACACTCCAAAAGAAACATGCTTGATCATTATTTTTTACGTTGATACAAGCATGTTTCTTTTCGATTTGTTCAGGTAGTTTAATAAAAGATGAACCATTGCCCATTTCAAATTTATTTATAGCAACTTCTAATAAAATAATTTCAGATAAAGCCCATCCACTATCCTTTTCTTGAAATTCTGACAATTTATTTAAAATATAATCCACTACATGTTCTTTAAACCAATCAAACAAATCTGTACTTAAATCAATGATAAAGTTTGGAGTACTGAAATATTTTCTATCAACAATTTCTTCATCATTTGTCATTTTTATAAAATCTGCGCAAAAAGTAGTATTTACTTTAAGCATCGACATGGAAACTAAATTTTTTTTTATTTTATTTTTAAATAAATGAAATGAATCATTCAAGAAATCTGTAATATTTTTATGTTTAATATTAATAATAACTCCAGTTATTATTCTACTTTTGAAAATTGTACTAACAGTTTCCCACTTAACCTTTTTAATACGTTTAATTCCAGAACCTAAATGATTTTTTGCTTTTAATAAACATCTCAAATGTTTAAGTAGACCGATTTTATTAAAAATTTTACGTTTACCTCCAACGGTAAATTGGAATTTTTTCAATATAAAATAACAAGTTCTGATGTGTTTATTAATTAATTTTATATAATAACCTGCATTCGAAATCTCTTTTCTCGATTTAATCACATTATCTACACTGCTCAAAATATCATTCAACTTTTTCATCTTACTATATATTAAAAAAAGATAATAAGAAACTCACCACCTAGTTTTCAACAATTTCAAATGAAGTAAGCGGGGATTGCTTGCCGATGTCCACCCTTCCTCTAAACACTATCGAATATTTTCCATCAATGAAGTGGTCCAGATTTTTCTCATACGCCTCCGTTACTCTGTTTGGCAAGAAGATATTTGCTTCTTGTATTTCAATGAGGATTGCCTTTCCAAATTTACTGCTAACAATCTTTGCTCGTAAGATAGGGTAAGGTTGGTCTTTATTTAAATCATATAATTTTCTAACTTCTTTCTTAACTACAAAGGATGCATCATTAAGCTTATTTAAATCCATCTAAAACAATAAAACAACATTGGTAACAAATATTTGTTATCAAAAAATAAGTACTTACTATGATTTCACAATTTTTCTTCAATTTAAAACTTCTAGATGGTGATGATGTTGATAAGTCAAGAGCTCACTTAATTATGAACAATTCTTACAACTGTGATGCTGTACTTAAACAATACGAAAAAGAGGGAGATCGGTTTAGATAAAATTTTCCTAAGAGGTTTGATTATTCATATGTTACATCCGAAAATTATAAAAATACAAATGATGATTTCCTTTTTAATAAGATAAAACGAGAGGAAGATTGGTTTAGATAAAAATCCAAGCAGTTTTATTATTCATAACATTCGAAAATTGGAAAAACCCGTAAAACCTCATTTCTTTGTTTCCAATTATTCATCCACAAATATTACATAGAGAGTGACGTTTAAATATATAAATATTTTACATTTTAACAGAAATTCACTATTTTGTTTAAACATCTCGTTTTCATTAATTTACTATAGAGATCAATCAAGATCAAAAAACAATAAAGTTCTTGGAACGTCATATCCATGTCGTCCATGATGGCATCCTCATCCATTGTGTTATTCATTTTTTGTAGTAGGTTTAATTCTGTATAGGGGATACCGGGCATGCGGCAATTGTCGATCCCACAAGCACATTTGCTCCAATTGCTTTATCACTTTGTTTTTATTTTCATAAAATGAAATATCTTTTTTCAATTCTCGAGTACTTTTAGTAAATTCCTCCAATTTACGTCTACACTCTTCTGATGACATTGTAATACAAACACACATCTTCTCACAATCATTTATTATAAAAGAAGCACTTCTGCAACCATTGCGCATGTTCAAAATAATGACCTTTCGCAATCATCGATATGACACATGAAACACATATTTTTAATGTCTTGTGATGGCATACAAACAGTACCTTCCTCGACCCAAAATATGGTATATTTTCTGACTATACCCTGTATATTAGACACAACACCCTTTTTTGGTACATTCTGTATATATACGGTATAATTATTACTACACTCTGTATCTTTTTTTTTTGTACATAAAAAGAAATGGAAATGCGTCGTTTTCGCAAAATAATGTCCTAAAATGCTCTAACTACTGCGCATCATCCGATCAATTAAATACTTTCCTCGACCCAAAATAACTACTGTAAAATGGTACATTTTATGACTACATAAGACACAACATCCTTTTTTGGTACATTCTGTATATATACGGTATAATTATTACTACACCCTGTATCCTGATGCGTCGCAAATGCCCTAACGACTGTGCATCATCGCTTTTATACTTTCCTCGACTTCAATTCTGAGATCAATCACATTAATGCTCCCATACAGATATATAAAATTTCCGGCTCACAATGATAGAATTGATCAAGAGAGTGGAAAGAACAGCTTCTATATTCAAGCCCGCGTCATATTTCAGTAGTAAACGTTTTCTCTAGCCATGTAATTGAAGACTGACTGAATGTGTCTTTCTTCTCGTTTTCAACAATAGCTATGGCGTTTGTAGGCAAATATTTTGACCGGTAAATAGCCATACACACACTAGCTATAGTTAAATATTGAAAAGGGTCAATGTTGGCAATACTTAAAAATTATTTTCTAAATTCCAATGAACCCCTTCTCAAAATATCAACATCGGAATCACAATAGGCTCTTATATCTTTCTGCATGTCAAATTCCTCATTTTTGTGTGAATTATGCCACTTAAGAAAATCTTCTCTTTGCTTAACTTTCATTGTGTTTGGGCTGTAATATTCTGCAGAGGGGAGAGGTCCCTTGTAATTTTGATTTTCTGGGGTGTTAAAATAATAAGGAAAATATCCCTTTTGTAGCTGTTCTAAGCCGAAGGTTTTTGGAAACGCCGATAGCGGCCCAGATACAAAGTTTGAGCTATCTATAATTTTTAATTTAATTTGCGGTATTTCCAGAAGCATTAGTTTGGTACCATTGTAAATAGTGTACGGCTTAATAGTGTTTTCAATACAGTATTTCAAAATAAAGTACGAGTCATAACCTTTGGCGTTATGGGCGATTGCCGTATAATCTCTGTGTTTTTCAGATATTAACCATTTACAGAAATCGTCATTATTGGTAAACGTATATTTGCAGCCATTAAAGTCGTGTGCTACAACTAGATTGGGTATGTGCACGCCGGTATTTTGCATTGCTGCATAGTCGAAAAAAATATACTTTTCTGTATAAGTGCAACGAGGTATTTTGTCGTCGCTTAAGCCATTACAAGAGCATGGCTCCTTACAAATTGGAGTCTTTTTATCAAATTTGTTATAAAGACAGCCACGATTCTTTTTTTTGTTTTGTCCATTGCATAAGCAAGGCACATAGCAAAAACCTCCCTTTGCTGGTTTCTTGACCATATAACACTGATGTGTACTAGTCTCAACAAATTCATTGCAATTTCTGCACAATGAAAAACCGCACTTGTGAAATTTCTCACGACTAAGTCCTCGTTTTCAGAGTAGAACCGTATTTGATGATGATCGGCCTCTTGAGGCCCTATCTCTGACTCATCCAAACTAAAAGCACAAGAAAGTAGATTATTACAACAGCAAAAAGTTATTAATCATAATAAAAAGTAACTTACAGGTATAGGGCTTCGTCCCCAAATATCTCCAAAACACTAAAAACAATTTTAATAAAACTTTTTTATATTATGCATCGCTTACTTACTCCTCTTGCAGCGTTCTAAAAACGAAAAAAATTCTGAAAATACTCTATACTAAAATACATTACTTACTCCTCTGATTCGCTCGGCGGGTGATCCACCTCTTGCAGTATTCTAAAAACATAAATATTCTCTGAAAATGTTCTGCGAAAAAATACCCTACTTACGCCTGTAAGAGATCTTCCTCCTCTAGGGGCAATTCCCCCGTTACCTGATAGTATCTATAAAAATTAAGTATTACTAATAGTACTGTTAGACAATAAAAAGCCTTCCTTACAAAACTGTCTCAAGGCAGAAACAAAACAACGATAGACACTTTAAACACTTCATTTTTGAAATAATATTCTAAAACCTATTAGCGTACATATATATATATTAGTGAAAAAAAACCACAGTTTGTTATCATATCCATTTTTCTAACGTCTTTTAACCACATCTGTTGATTATGACCTCCGTCAAACGATCCTTCAGCAATATTGCAATCAAATAGTAAATCTAATATTTTAAGCATATCTTTTTTAAGTACCCATATTTTATTCAACTTAGAGAATCTACTTTTTGATAAATAATGTTTTTTGATTTGTGCATACCTCTGCTAACTCGTCATATCCAAACAAGCGTATTTTTTTTTTGAGTAAATTCATAGTTTTGCTATCTTACACATTTTTAGACGAATAATTAAAGTATTGTTTAAAGGTACTTAGATACACATCTATATAGTACATGTTTTCCCAAAGTACCCTAAGCTAAAGTCCCAAGAAGAGAGACTGTTCTACATAAAAAAAATATAAGTTAACATATAAGGCCACAGAGTTGCTTTCGACTGGTGAATCTGAATAAAATACTACAAAAAAAAATATAAGTTAACATATAAGACCACAGAGTTGTTTTCGAATGGTGAATACTAATATTTTGGTTCTTAAAGTCCTAAGAAGAGAAAGTAATCTCGTACTGGTGAAAAACAGACAGTCTCGAGAGGCGAAGTCTGGAGAAATGGAAGTCTTTTTAAAGACTATTTGTACTATACGGTAGGCCTGTTTGATAGTTTTATGTATTAAATTTCACATTTAGTATATTGAATTTCAAACGGGGATTCCTAGGCTTAAGCCTTAAAACGAGGCCGCAAACACCTATAATAATCTAAGTATAGATTGTTACCTCTTGGGTTGGCCATGGAAAAAGGTGTTAAAAATGTATTATGCCGCAATAAGCTGTGTAGAAGTACTGTATCCTTTACTAAAATTAAAATAAACTAATTCCTACTTTTTAACAGCATAAAGCGTAGAGTTTTCAGAGACCATAATGCCGCTTCTTTCACCATAGCTAATCCGTCGCTCATTTCACCCAAAACTGTCTATAGCCTCCTACTATACTACTACTCTGATTAATAGTAGCAGAGATCGCCCTTATGGCATCTTTGTCATAAAAAATACCTATGCCGTTTATTCGACTCCAATCTGATTATTAGTAGCAGAGATCACCCTTATGTCATCTTTTTTTATACATCCTAAAAATACCTATCGCCGTTTATTCGACTCCAATCTGATTAATAGTAGCAGAGATCGCATTGCCCTTATGACATCTTTTTTTATACATCCTGTTTGTACATCCTAAAAATACCTATCGCCGTTTATTTGACACCAATCTGATTAATAGTAGCAGAATATCGTGGTACCCTTATGGCATCTTTGTCCTAAAAAATACCTATCGCCGTTTGTTCGACTCCAATCTGATTAATAGTAGCAGATATCGTGGTGCCCTTATGGCATCTTTGTCATAAAAATACCTATGCCGTTTATTCGACTCCAATCTGATTATTAGTAGCAGAATATCGTGGTGCCCTTATGGCATCTTTTGTACATCCTGAAAATACCCGTTTGTACCACCTGTAACGGTTTTTGGCTACACCCTGTATAATATTTTCGCGGGTTCATTGCTCTCTAGCGGCGAAATTTACTTTGGGTCCAAAGGTCAATGTGGAGTTAACGCCACCCTTATACTACTGTTAAATGAAATTAATTAAGGTTCAATGAAACTTATTGTTCCTTGATTACTGATTTGGATATCGTTACTCAGCTGTGCTCAATTGTAATTTGATTTTGAAAAGACACTAGATGTGAAAGTCAATACTTTTATCATGGAATAAAGTTAGTGGGTCACCTGAACTCTTTGTCTTTGATTTTTATAAATTCTCATTATTTACATCTAGGTTGGAAGAATATCAAATTACTTAGTCCACTTTGAGGTAAGCCATGCCATAGTCCTGTGGGTACCAATCCCTAGAAGAGTTTTGGGACAGGAATTTGAGGTCTAGTATTCTAGTCATTCGGTAGATCCTGCGATAGAGAAGATTGTGGTTAAGGTGAGATTGTTCTAATTATTTTGTCGTTTCTGACTCGGTACAGGTTGGCTCTCACCATGAAGTTAATAATAATAAATGAATAAAAAAATAATTAAATAATAATAGGATGAAAATAGAATAAATATATAAATAAGTAATTGCATAACTGAATCGTAATAAAAGTTATAGTTTTCTTTACATTAAAAGTCCAGTGAATAATTAATGTTTGTTAATTAGAAATTTATATTGCTACGGCCCTTAGTTTCTAGCACTAACATGCTGCAATGCACGTTTCCGCTTCGCGGTTGGATTAGTCTTATATTTGACAAATACTTACAGTTATGTTGTTACTGTTGCTTTGAGCAGTCCCGGTATTTTTATTAAAAATGTATCCATAATCTAAATCTATAATTTACTTCGCAAGTTTTCTTATAGGTAAGTCACAAAAAAAAATACCAACTTATGGGGTAGGCTACTGAAATTGACATGTAGCGTCCAGATACAACATAGATTTAGTGTGTCTCTGGGGCCGTCGACAGCCGAGAGGATGTTGCGCGTTGTCGCCAACGTTCACCTTCTCGCCACCAGGCTTAAGGCATGACGCGTTGTTGCCATTTTCATTTTTTATATTATTAGATTAACAATAATTTTAATTAAAAAATTGTCTGGCTCGGCGGGGGGATTAGCCTATAAACCACCCCCCCCCCCTCGCTGCGGCACTGGAGGACTGAATAGTTACTGAATTTACAATGTGGACACAATGAATGACATTTGGCATCGACATCTGATTTTGCCATTTGGCAATGCCGGATGGCATAGTGCGGACGCGTCTTCAAAGAAAAATATACTGTAAATTTCAGGATGTTTCTTGTTTGATATGTATGTAATTAAAATCGATTAAAAATAAACATTTTCAAAAATATACCTTTGAATATTCAATTTTAAATTATTACCTGTATATAAATTTTTTACAAATATTATGGCTTCAATTGGGTTGATCATAATGAATCCTTTTAAGGTACTGGTATCTTTATAGTGGGAGTAACATTGCAGTTGTCTGATCAAAGACGATGGTGTTTGTATGCTAAATTCAGTACAATCGAGATTGCCTAAAAACATTTGAGTAATTTCCATGAAAATTTGGTGGTGGATGAGACAATATTATGTTTCGATGTGGAAAAATATTTATTGGATAATTGTATGGTAAATTGAACCATGTTAGAAATATCCTTCTTACTGCTGATTTTGACGTTAGGAACAAGTCAGACAATGTTTCATAGTCGTAATTTCATTAATGTCAAAAACATTTTGTTTAATGGAGTTGCTATATGTTTATTTTTCAGCCTCTTGTACAGTAACATTATCATCAACTTGTCGAACACAAGAAAGATATTTTAGGTTTGAATTTGCCTCTTGTGGCAAACCTATAAATATAATCTTCTGTGAAGTGCCTTATGCATACCTAAAAACACTAATACTATATTTCTTTAATTATTATAACACTGAGTACTTATTCTGGTTGATAAACCGAGATTCTAATTTTATCGCTTTAATCCAACTATTTCGAACATTCGACTTAGGAAACAAAAAAGTGATACACCTGTAACTCGTTTTGTCGAATTGGAACAATTAGGAACACAATAACGCATACTTAAACTATTCAAAGTCCAAATATTATAAAACAGCGAACACAACAAATAATAAACAAAGTAGTGATTTTTGTTTTAATTTTAACAAGTAGGAGAGAGGTCGGCTTGTCACAACGATTTAGTGTATAGTCGGTGCGTTTTTCACTAGATTTGAAAAGTGTCAAAAGTGTGTGCGCATTATGAATGCAAAATAGTCGAATAATGAGAAAGGTGAATGGTGTTGTTGATCCCGATTGCCGCTATATTCGGATCGAGATTTCGGGCGGACGAAACTGAATCATCGATGACTGCATCTTCAAGGTGAATCATTGGAAGCGACTATGATTTTACGTTCACCGACGATACCGATATATCGCCCAGCACTAGCAACATGTTCAAGTTTAAGATATCTTTTTTTAAAAGTTATAACTTTCAAATTTTAGAACTGATATCTTGTTAATAAATACATGGAAGATTATCATTGATGCTGCAAATGTAAAATTATATATAAATTAGATGGTATGCATAATTTACCCAAAGTATAATTATTAAGGTACTATGATCTTACTTCTCTTTTATTTAAAGTGTAAGCTGACTGTAATCTAAGGGTTAAGAACATGGAAGGTGTTGTATTATTGTTTCAGATGTTTGTTTACTTACTTTGTTCATACATGTTATATACGGTTTTCCGTACTGCCATTTTGGTTCCCTCAGGTAAATCCTCTGTTTTTAGTTTTAATCAAGGTGTCTGACTGAGTGACGTTGGATTATTTTCCTTCTTTTTTCAAGGGAGCATACCGTTTTTACAGAAATTTTCAGTGCAGTTGCCACTCTCTGAAATATAATTTTACATAGAAATGTTCTTAAATACAGTTTGTTTCGGACCTTCATAGAGAGCGGACGTACCATAATTAAAAGCTAATTAGCAAAATCGGTGTTATCTCTAGTCTAAACAAAAACTACCTACAATAAAAATATATTAAGTGACATATAAAAACTTCTCTTTATTGCGGACAATTGCGTGAATAAACATTAACATGTCGTCGGAAAGCGATGGCTCTAATGATGAAATGGATACTTCGAATCCAGCGGAAAACTGGACGGAAGTTCAAGGAAAAATAAAAAAACAAGCATAAAAGAAAACGAAGCCAAGAGTTGATTCAAGAAGAAATTAACGATATCGTTCTAGGAAAATCCAACACAAAAAATACTAGCACAAAAGACGCCATAACAAACCCAATACAAAAACAACCTCAACAAAAAATAAACCAGCCAACAAGGAATCCCAATATACACTACTCGCCAATAATGAGGGACATTCAATAAAATAAATACAAACATATATTCTACATCATAAATGAGGAATCCTACACGCGAATCAATTTCACTGATTTCTGGGCGAGAATATACTCCAATGCAAAGGATAAAATAATCAGTACAAAGCAAGGCTTGCTTTTGAAAACTGACACCACAAAAGAATCAATTATATCAACTTTGAACAAAATGGTTGAGGTCGGAAAAATAATACAATTCAAAGAATCGGCGACAGATTCAACTGTACCTGCTACCTCAGAGCAATCTTAAAGCTACTTTGTAGTCATTGCCTCAGTAGAATTCGAAATAGATGAAAAATCAATCAGCGAATTTCTAACCAAAAACAACATGGAACACAGATTCTGCAGAAGAATCGTATCAAGAGCTACAGGAAAACCTACTAAACTTATAAGAATAATAACTGGATCGGAAAAAAATTCTCAGATGTTGCTATCCCTAGGACCAAAACCATGCAGTAAATGCTTATCCTTCAATCAACCAACGGAGACATGCCAACAACCCATAAAATGCCTAAAATGTAATGGAACCCAACCAACCAGCAAATGTACATCCACATTGACTCCTAAGTGCCATAGTTGCGGAGCAGAAGACCAAGCCTGGTCATATAAGTGCCCCAATAGACCAAGACAACCAATACAAGGCGTACCTAATGATTCTATAAAAACAATCAACAAAAAATTACATGAGGTCTTAACAGAAACAAAAAAATCAAGAATACATCAACCAATAACCATACATGATACCATCATAACCTATGTTAATGAACTGAACAACCTAGTAGTGACCAACAGAGACAAACTAGTGACACAACTTCATAAAAAATTTGTCAACAACTTCAGAGTGGATAGCGTTGCAGTGTTTTCAGGAAATAAAATGTACATCTTCATGTTTGACATGGAATAAACCGACACATCACATCACTCGCCTACTGAGACCACCAATAATGCCCATTACGAACATGTCCTTAATTAATATAGTATACTCAAACATCAATGGGTATTCCGGGAAGAAAGAGCTTATACAAAAATATATTGAATCCAATTATATCAATATGAAAAATTGATATTAATGGGGAAGCAGTATATATACCAAGGCAAACAGTTTTAGTGTCATTCGAGGGTAACGTGTTACCCCCATTTGTTATAATTAATAGCGTTGTATGTCCTGTAGAAAAATACATTCAAAAGGTAGTACAGTGTTACAACTGCTTGAGGTATGGCCATGTGGCCAAGCAGTGTAAAAGCACTAAGACACTATATAGAAGCAAAAAACTGGTCTGATAATTCATATATTAGTAAAATTAGCAATAACAGGTTCAATGTACTTCATAATAAGTCGGAAAGCTTTCCATTACTTTCTAAGACAACAATCCACCAATACAAAACAAATAGGGAAAGTAATACATTTAAAAAATATACACCATCAGAACCCTCAACATAACACAGTAAACACACAATCACACAAACCAAAAAACGTAGGATACAATCACCCAACAATGAAATCACACAAGCACCCATGTTTCCCAGATCCTTTGGTCCTAGTAAACCAGTATTTCAATTTAAAAATAATAGTACAAATGAAAATATGGAGATAGAATCCATGCAGTCAAATGAAGAAAATGATACAACATTTATTCAAACGTTCTTCCAAGTTTTCAAAAACATCTTGGAAGACATTAGCTCATTTGAAGAATTACAAAAAGTTGACATTCAATTTGTAACAGATAGGTTATATAAAATGAATCATAATCTGCCAAAAAATACCAATGCTTAATAAAATTAAAATATTACAATGGAACGCGCGCTCGGCGATTGCAAATAAATATAGTTTGATGAAGTGTCTGTCAGAACACGATATTGATATTTGCGTTATATCTGAAACGTGGTTTAAAAAAAAACAACATCATCAATTTTCCAGGTTATAATCTAATTAGAACTGATAGGGATGACGGATACGGAGGTACAGCAATACTAATAAAGGTAAAAATAAAGTTTAAAAAAGTAGATATTAACATTAAAGTAAATACTGACATCAACATATGTGCTGCCGAAATTAATTTTAATAAATATTTACAGTTTAAAATATTATCTGTGTATTGCCCCCCAAAAATTAGCATCAATAACAGCGACTGGAAAAGCATATTTAATATCATATCTAAAGAGAACGGCATAATATGTGGAGATTTTAACGCACACAACAGAACATGGGGTTCGTACAAAAATGATCAGAGGGGTATACAACTTCTAGACGTCTTAGAAAATCATGACTTAATATTGGCAAACGATGGAACACCTACTAGATTAAACCGCAACGGGGAAAATTCCGCAGTGGACCTGACACTTAGTACACCCTATCTCATAAACAATATAGATTGGAACGTAATAAAGGACACACTGGGTTCAGATCACTTTCCAATACTTATTAACATCAATGTGCCTAAAAATAAGTGTCTAAAACAAAGGAATTAATATGTCCTTCCAATAAATGGAATATAAATAGAGCAGACTGGTCAATATTCAAAAACGAAGCAGAACTGTATTTCTCACAAACACCACCTATTTTTAATGACATTAATGCAAAATATGAATATCTAATACAAGGAATAAACACAGCTGCCCAAGTACCTATCCATGCCAACAAACAAACCATTCAAGATAAAGTCAAGAACACTACCACCTTGGTGGGACAGAGAATGTGACATAGCTGTAACAGATAGAAAAAATGCGGTAATTGCCTACAAAATTAACAGCACGTTGGAAAACTTCATTACAGTGCAAAAAATAGCAGCAAGCACAAAAAAATTTTTTAAAGAAAAGGCAAGATCCTCATGGAGAGCATACTGCACCAATCTGAATAAAAACACATCAATGTCAGACATTTGGAAACAGGCCAAGAAAATGAAAAGAACTTTCATACGGACAGAGAACATATGGACAATTTAGAAAGAAAGATCTTTGAAAGTAATATTTCGAAAAATATTTTATTTTGGTATAGATATGTAGATGACATATTAGCTTGTTTTATGGGTAGTGAACGACAAATAGATGTATTTTTCAACCACATCAATAATTTACACCCGAAAATTAAATTTACATTAGAAATTGAAGAAAATAGCTCAATCAATTTTCTTGATTTAAAAATTCAAAGAGTTAATAATGTACTTGATTATTCAATTTACCGAAAACCAACACAAACTGATGTAACAATTCCATTCAATTCTAACCACCCTGTGTCACACAGACTAGCAGCATATAATTCAATGATACATAGAGCTTTTTCAGTTCCTATGAACAAATGTAATTTTGATAGAGAGATTAATACAATTAGACAAATAGCAACATCTAATGGTTATCCATTAGATATGATAAATGAGCTAATTAGTAAAAAAGAGGAAAAAGTGGCATTACAACTAATATATCCTAAACAAGCTGATGAAATTAAAACTTATAAAACCATCACATATGCAAGAAATATTTCTAATAATATTTCAAAGATAATATCTTCAGCAACGAATACAACAATTTCTTTTAAAACAGAAAGTAACGTTAGTACAAAATTGTTAAATGTAAAAACAAAAATACCACTATTAAAGAAGTCAGGTATATATAAACTCAACTGTCCAGAATGTAATGCTGTCTATTTGGGTCAGACCCTTAGGAATTTTGAAATACGATACAGTGAGCACTTACGAGCATACAGATTAAAACAACCAGATAAATCCCACTACGCAAAACATCTACTTGACACCAATCATTCATTGACACCTAACACAAAACTAGAAGTACTGCATATTTGTGAAAAGAAACAAGAACTGGATTTCCTTGAAGAACTGGAAATTAGAAGACATTTAAGAAACCCACAATATGAAGTTGTCAATGAACAGTTAAATCTAGGGAATTCTCCACTAATAAACTGTCTTCTTAAGTGATAATTGTAAAGATCAGCAGATATAGTTTTCCTGGTTTTCTATATCATTGCACAGTTATACTGATCTTAATTGGAAAAATGATATCCAGGATATCAACATAGGGCTAATAATATCTAAGCTTCAATATTTGTAATATCACATCTTCTTCTTTTTTCTATAAACATATATTAAGCCAATCACAAGTTAGGTTACTTCTTGGTCTAGCCAAATATAACTACTAAACATCAGGTAGGCATAAAATAAAATGTAACTTCTGTCATTCTGACGATGATATTGATTTATCGAAACAATTGTCAATTTTTTAGAATTTTCAATAACTTGTATTATATTGTGGAATTAACTAGAGACCTTGAGTTTCATTTAAAAACACTAATATGAGCATATTCCACGAAGTAAGGGTCGAGACAGTCAATTTCAGAGAACATTCATTTCTGCAGTGAGGATTGGAAAGAAAAGCTACTAGAGAGAATAGCACCGCCATCTACCTTCTACCAAAATAATTTAGAAAATGAGCAGGAACATGAGGAAACAATACCACAAATATTCGAAAATCTGATAAATATCCAAGAACTAGAAAACACAATAAAACAAAGAAAAAACACAGCACCAGGCTTAGACAATATCAGATATCCGATGTTATGTAACCTACCAAATAATGCCAAATCTTTTTTATTGGAAATATATAACAACATACTAAAAATGGGCAAATGGACAATACAAGATTGGAAAAACCTAATTGCAGTTCCAATATTAAACATCAAAAAGATCCAAATGACCCTGACTCCTACAGAGTCATATCATTATTAGCATGCCTATTGAAAACATTCGAAAGGATATTAAAAACAGAATAGAATGGTGGTTAGAAGAACACAAAATATTTACCAATTCATCAGTACGGATTCAGGAAAGGATATGGCACAATGGACACGGTGAGCCAACTTGTCACTAATATACAAATTAATTTTGGAGAAAAAGGGTATACTGCAGCTACATTCCTGGATGTAAAAGGCGCTGAAACAAATCGGTATGCCTACCAAAATACGAAATATTCTGTGCGATATTATGACAGACAGAAAAATATTTATAAGACAAAAAGACGCATTATTAGGAGCAAGACATACATCTAGAGGTTTACCACAGGGCTCCGTTTTAGCACCACTGTTATTCAACATATATACCATCAAAATGCATCAAGCATGCAGGAATTACACACTTATACAATATGCTGATGACTTTGTAATATATGTCAAGGACAAAAAATATGAAAATTGTATGAATACTCTAAACAAGGCAACCTCAAACATCATAAAAGCTATTGAAGATGTAGGGTTCGATCTATCAACGTCTAAATCAAATGTCACCATATTTTCAAGGCACCGTACCGTACCCCAGGAACTCTGAACATCCAGTTGGGGGACCACATGATACCATATAAAAAAGAAATTAAGTACTTAGGAGTAACATTAGATAATAAATTAAATTGGAAACCATATATCGAAGCAATCAAAATAAAATGTAATAAAGCCATTAATTTCCTCAAAATGATCACCAAAACATGGTGGGGCGCAAGTACTGAAATATGCCTGTTATTCTATAAAGCATATATAAGGTCCATTTTAGACTATGGTTCCGTTCTATACGATCTGCATCAAAACAGTCACTAAAACAGCTAGAAGTAATACAGAATAAAGCGTTAAGAATATGCTTAGGAGCGATGTCAACAACACCTGTGGAACCACTAAGGGTGGAAGCACTCGAACCACCATTGGAATTAAGAAGAACATTTCTCGCTGAAAAAATGGTACTTAAGAATAAAGCAAAAAATTCTACACTGATGGCCAAAATATGTGAGCTAAAATACATTGGACCTGACGAATGAATATTGGGAAAAAAAGAACTCGCCACCGATATGCACCGCATTTCGTAACACCAATAAAGAAGAAATTTTAACGTATGAAAGTTGCAATTACTTTGAGAACAAAGAACACTCTGCAAAAATAATAATTCCTGCGTACTCAGAAATACCAGAATTTAACAAAGAAAAGATTATCAGACTTACAAAAAAAGACATCAACAGTACAATAACAATATATACAGATGCATCAAAGACAACAAAAGGTACAGGCACAGCGTTCTATGTGCAAGAAACGAAAGAAGGAAAAACCGTTAAGCTAAGCAACGATTATTCTATATTTTCAGCAGAAGCTGCAGGCATAATGAAGGCGCTAGAACACACAATCCACCAAAAAAAGAAAAATGTATCTATCCTAACGGATTCGCTGTCTGTTATCCAATGTTTGAATAATAATGCAGTAGATACCATCACTCACCCGCACATTAAGAAAATTCAATCCCTACTACACCAACTTACTAAAGAGAGTGACGTTCAAATAATATCGGTAAAAGCACATTATGGAATTTACGGCAACGAAAAAGCTGATCAGTTAGCCAAAACAAGTGCTGAAAAAGATGAATGTCAACCGAACGAAGTGGCACTACAAGATTGCTTACATAAATACAAAAGAAAATTTCAAGCAGCATGGAAAGAGAAATGGGACCACTATGTAAAAACAAAGCCTACTAGATACACACTACTGTATAGGGAAATACCAAAACAACAGTGGTATAAAGGAATCAATTATTCACGTAGGGAATTAGCAGTATAATTCGAATGAAATTTGAACACGCGTCTTACCCAGAGCACTTGAGCAAAATAGGCGTAATAGAATCAAACTTATGCACAGCCTGCAATGTCATAGGAGACCTGGATCATATATTTTTTGAATGCTCGGAATATCGTAATGCCACGAAAGAACTTTATAATAACATAATACATGAAAAAATATTCCCTCCCATCAACATGTTACACTTACTGGCGCTGAATAACATAAAAATATTAGACTGCCTAGTAAAATTTCTAAGGATGACTAACATATCGATATAGTTAAGTTATATAGAGCTTGTGACCTTTGTTACCCTTTCCCAAATGTTTATACCTTCCATCCATGGTCTACCTTTGTATGTGTTCAAATAAAGCCCTGAACGACCCCTGGGCAAGAAAACTTGTAACCCTGTGCCAATCCTTTGATCGAAAAGCGGTATTAACTTGAATCGCAGACGACGACAGTTTGATAGGTTGAATTAGGGCTCACTTAAGTAATAAGATACATATCCACAACACGAAAATCAATAACAAATTCGGTATCGATTCTGATTGGCACTTAATTGAAATTGGATTCAAATATAAACTTCAAATACATCACTATGTATACTGTATATATAACCTAACACAAAGTATTTGGCTGCATGGATACCTCCAAAAGCCATGAAACCAAAAAAAAAATTATAATATGGCATTTTTTGTAGAATCCAAAACGAAAGATCCAAAGAAAATAGTTTACAAAAACTGGAATATTATTCAGAAAAACGGCTACTTAATCCACAACCACACCAGGGGAAGTAGTGTAGTCCATCTATCAACAACCATCTAAATGAATGTATACATTTTTCAATGCCATTTCTTGATGATTATTTACATATATTTCTTGCTTACATTCACCCATACTCCAGAATAGAGGAAAATATATTTACGATGAGCAGCCTCAACAAATACACCATTGTAATAGGAACTTAAATGCCAATACAAAGCTGAAGAAAAAACAAGTGAACGACTTCCTAAATAATACCAACTTTGTTAAATACGACACTTCGCCTACTTTTCTTATGAATCATAATACAGACTCAACACTGGATATGATCTTACATACCTCCAATCTAGCAAGAAATATCAAAAGTGTTGTAAATATACCAGAGCTATTCTCAGACCACCTTGGTTTCAGAATCATTATTGACCCTCACACCCCAATTAAAAATATCAAAATTGAGAAATACAATTTCAGGAAAACAAACATAGAGAAAGTGAACACAGCCATGTTGAGGTACATAGACAACAACGAGCAGGGCATGAACAAAAGAATGCTAAGCAATTTCAACTATAAACTAACAAAAGTTGTATTGGAAAATACCCTCAAAAAAGAAATGCGGTACTTTACCCAGCAACTACCACCATACATCATACAACTGATAAAAAGCAAACGAAAAATGTATGGGGAATATAGAAATATTGGCAACCCGGCCTTAAAAAGAGAACTAAATAAATAAAAACATACAGATGATGATTCAGCAGTTCAGAGAACATAAATGGTTGACTGTATGTGAGGAGATCAATAATAAACAGGGCAAATCGTATTGGCAGGATATTAAGAAACTTTCGAAATTTAAAAACAACTCACAAGAGAGCTACCCACTGATAGAAAATGGTCAAACAGTCGACTCGCCGGAAGAGAAAAGTACCATATTTGCTCAGCATTTTGGAAAAACATATGAAAAAAGCGAAGAAGAGAATTTCGATGATCACCACTATGGAACTATCTTGGAATGGTGCAACATACACTATATAGACCCACAGCAAGTCAACGTGAACCCTGAGGAATATGAAATCGAAGAAGAAGAATACTACAGTACAATAAACCAAGGTAAAAATACTGCCCCAGGGCATGAATTCATTAAAAAATCGTTGGTTAAACAGCTACACCATAAGATCCACGAATATAACATCCAAATGTATCAGTTTTGTCTGAAAAACAGCTACATACCTAGAGAATGGAAAAGGGGTACAATTGTTACTATTCCGAAACCAAACATGGATCACTATACACCTTCCAGTTATAGACCAATTACGCTGCTACCTGTGTTAAGAAAAAAACCTTGAAAAAATCATAAAAAACAGAATAGTGAAATCAATGGGAAATCGTATCCCAGGGTATCAGTTTGGATTCAAAAGTCATTGTTCTACGACCCACCCTCTAGCGATACTCACCAACAACATAGAAGCATCTAAGCTTAACGGAAACAAAACAGCAGCAATTTTCTTAGACATTAACAAAGATTTCGATAGTGTTTGGACGAAAGGTCTTATATACAATTTGGACTACCTTGGTTGTCCCAAATACCTGATCCATGTGATAGCTAACTTACTGAATGAAAGAAAACTAAGAGTTAAAGTGCAGGACAAAACTTCTCACGAATTTACCCCACAGCAAGGTGTACCTCAGGGATCTCCATTATCACCCTTACTATACAACATATACTGTTCAGATATATACCACGCAGACCCAGAATACTTTGATTTGGATAACTATATACTACAATATGCAGATGATACTACTTTGGTTTCTCACTGCAGGAGTATAAATACAACTGTTGAAAGATTACAACAGCTAGCAGACAGGACAACATCATGGTTCAATAAATGGCGACTGAAACCTAATCCAGGGAAATTGCATTTGCTAATACTCATTCCCCATCACCTACATCCCCATCACCTACAACCCCATCAGTAAGGTTATATGACCATGAACTCAGTCCAGAAATATGTACTAAATATCTGGTGATCACTATGGACAATAAGCTAAACTTCAAGAACATGGAATAAACTTAAACACAAAAATTAAAATCTACAAAATGATATGTAGACCATTAATTGAATATGGACATATAATATTCCAGAACATAAGAAATCCTGCCCTGAAAAATCTCTAGGTGGCCGCAAGAACTGCCTTGCGCATTATCACGAAAATTAAACATCCGAATAATCCTATCCATAATCCACCCAACCAACTGCTATATGAAGTTACTGGAGTGCACCCCATCGAAGAGAGACTATCACAGTTGTCCTTCAAATTTAGTGAGAAAACCGAAAACAAGAACCTCATCTCTCCATATTGCAACAGAAGAAATAACAGAAGAACACACTACAAACATCCAGAACAAATTCTATTGGATAAACTATAGTTTTGGTATTTTATCTTTCTCTCTTATATCAATCTGAAACTGTAAAATTTTAAGAATATTATTGTAATTCACACAATAACTTATACCACTGTGGCTGAAGGACCTCGGTCAATGGCCTGTTGAGTATTATTTTTATACTTAATAAAGTTCATTTACTATTATTATTATTATTTGTTCTTAAATATATGTTAACTTTAGTATAATACCTCCTGAACAGATAGAATAGGTTGAAAAGGTACGCCGTTGTTTTTTTCCTTCTCAAAATATTCAATTAAGTTTATAACAAACTCCTGTGCTCGTGAATTAAGCAGTTTTCCAGGCATTTTCTGAAAATAACTGTTGGTTAATATACCGTTACAAGTACAATCAGACACTCGATTCATGCAACTTTGAAAATTCTACAAAGATTCACAAATTGTGCAGAATTATAAATACTATTTACCAACAATAAGGAGTAAAATAAGCATTATAATATTCCCGTCTCACGGCATTTTCGGTGTTATGAAATGTCAACAGTTTACAATTTGATAATGTATTATATTCGTACTTACCAATGTCAAATGGAATAAAAAGTCAAATTAGTTGTTACAAGAACTGATTTTAACAATACACTTTCAATCCAAAAATTCGCTAAAAACAAGACAGTAAACTAAGCTCGCATAACCTCAAATGTGGTAATGTAAAATTCAACTTTTAATACGATCAGTTATTCATGTTATGTCAATTAATCGTTGTTTCTTTTTACGATTACTACAGCAAATTGAAAGAAACTATTACGTATGTCTTGTAGTTGGTCTTGTGAAAAAGACAATCGATCGTACGTTGTTATGTTTGATTTATATTGATAGAAGAAAATATGTGTTGCATAAATCGTAGATTGGGTCACGTGATGGAAAAGCTTAACTGTTTCTACTGTATATCTCCCTTGTAGTCACTGCTGTAAATATGTTTCAGAAGCAATGAATCATTATTATTTTTGTAGTTCTCTTTTACTTATTTGTTAATAACTGCTGATGTAAAGGACCAGCCACTAATTAGATATATAGGGCTTTGGATTCCAGTTAGAACTTTTCTAAACTTCGTCTGTGTTTTTCCGTTTCTAGTACATATATGTGTTAAATGTTAACCATAGCAGAGTCCACTCAAAGGAAGTCTTATTTCACTATGATCTATAAACTGTAAGAAATCAATGAATTATTTGATCTCTAATATTAAATCATTTATTTTAATCACTAGTTTTTTGCGATGGTAGTATCGATTATAAGCAAAGTTTCTTAATCATAATATATTTTATATACAAGTAATAAAAGACACGACATTAGCACATAGAAAAAATAAAATATATCTATATGTACAATTTAACAGTTAGTTTAAAATCGTAGTCAGCCGCTAAAATTCTCTTTTGTGGCGGCGTCTCTGAATTTTTTAATAAGAGCTTCCCTCGGTGCGACATCTTGTATTTTGGTGGGATAAGATGTCGAATTTCTAATAGGCGTGTCTCCTGCATGTGTTGCTTTTATATTTTTTTCTAATACTTGTTGACTCAGTATCTAAAAATGTTCATTCAACATAAATAGAGTTTAAAGCAAAAGCAAAGTTATGGATGATATTCTCCTTTTAAAGCAATTGTTTCAATTACAATTAGATGAACCAAAAAGTCAAAATTTAATAATAAATATGAAAAACGATCCCTTATAAATCATCCCATACTTTAATATTTTTGAATGTAGTGCAGCACAATGATAATAAGCAATTACAGTGCATATCCACCAAAATTTATGAAGTAATTTAATATCTTCGATAATAACTTTCATAAAAAAATTACCTCTTTAACTTTACCGATGAAATTTCTGAATGAATCCAAGGTTTCTGATTTCCCCATCATCGTATCAATGTTTTCTAATAATACATTGACTTTTACATCCAACATTTTATCTACCTCCTCGCAGGTGCTCAAAATACATTTCTTATAATTGTCTAGAGTGTATTCCGTTATCTGAAAAAAAAGTTCGCATATTTAGTTTTGCTAATTGAAATTTTATAAATATATATATATATATATATATATATATATATATATATATATATATATATATATATATATACCATTCAATTTAATAAATTAATTAATAAATTCTAAAGACATATTTTTTGAATGCCTCAATTTCCCATCTTACACCATACGGTGTCACGTATCTCCATTTTTTATCAAAATATACTGTTATGATATTAATTTTTCTATAAGAGCTTACTAATGTTTTTGAATGCCAAATTTGTTATAACTTTATATTTATGATGAATTTTATTATTATTGATTGAAGTCTAATGAATAGTTATTTTATTATGTTTCAATTTATTGTTATTATTATATTTTTTTGTAATGGGTGCCAGAACTCGTATGGTTTGCTTAGTACAGGCAGGATGGTTATATACCTAATACAAGTTCAATTAAATATGATGTTAATAGTTTTATTATTTCTCACTTTAGATCTCAGGGTGTGTAATATCGGCACAAGCCTTCGATAGTAACAGCAAACCAATAGGTTTGAGGACACTTGAAAGAAACAAGGAAGCCTAAATGTAATTATTTAATTGATCAATAAATTTTTTTAGAGTTATAAACTCCTTCTCCTCGACAATTAATAAAGATAAAAGTCTAAATAAATCACATAATTCATTATGTAATATTCAAAAAATAATAATTTTCATAACACGTCATTGTTATGAATAAAATGAAAAATAGCTATTAAATTCTATATAACCGTGATATCACTGTTATTTATAACCAATCCCAACTCTAGCTTTCTACCAAGGTTAAGTTTCGATATATGAATCTTATGATTGGTATAGATCACAAAATGGTGAAATTTATCAGTGACGTTTCAAAAGTTACTGGTATATTGTTTGTTTTAATTATGAATTGGTAAGTAATTTGTTTATTGATTAATAGTAAATGAAGCTAGGCAGTCAGTGGAATTGATTATGTTCAAATAACTATGTAGAATTGATAAACCAAATTGTAATATTATGCTCGAACCTAAAATTTTAAATTCTAAATTCAACGTTTGTAAATATGAACGAACTTTATAAATTTAATACCAATGAATGTGTTGGATTTCTAATTATTTCAGTTCAACAAGGAAGAAAATTTGTGGTGGTTGAAATGAGTTAGCTTCTCTAATCGATGTAATTAAATGTATCGCATTCGAATTATTTCTCGTATAAGTAATTTCTGCTTCCAGCAACGTACATTTATCATTAGGATCAGATAAGAGGTAATAATTAAGTTATCTTACCAGATTCTCGTAGAAATTGTCGTAAATCTTATGGTTGTATTCAAATTATTGATATTCGAGCATTATATTTGTTACCAGCGATGTCTCTCGTAATAATTCATTCATTTTAAGCTTTAAATTATAGTTTTTGGTTTAATCTTTAATTCAATTCTCTTCTTATCGTCGTTCTCACACTCAACAAACTTTTTTTAATCTATCAACAACTTTCAAGTTTTTCTCGATTCTCCCTTTTTTGAAAAACAATAATTTTTTTAGAAATCTACTTATCCGTGTCGTGTTCTTTTTCACTTAATCACTACGTCCAAAAAATTTCCGCGTTTACACTAATGTCACTTTTTTACATCTAACCTAAATATCGATAAATCTGTCAATTTATATACAATATCATTCATGTCACTTTGTTTTTCTAATAATTGTTCAAAAGATAGTTTATTATATAAGGGAGAGTAGGAATACTTGATCCCCATTCGAAATTCGCGCCGTGTTCAGCCGTTAGTGCATCATTTCATCAGTGGCGCTTGTTTTGGTTGGCAACAGTGCTCTACTGCGCCAGTAAGCGTCTTGCAGCACGTGAACAGTTATCGTCGCAATTTTATTTTTATATGTTCCAGACTTCTCTTTCGGTGAATATTTTTTTAACCGCAATTATATGAAAAATAGCTTGTTTGTATTTTTTCTTGTAACTTTGGCTATATTTGGCACAATATTTCAAGGAATTTGCTTGCGAATTATTTTTCAGATATCTTTTTTTTACATTTTAAGTGTGTGTTGGGAGACTTGATCCCATGCTGTGGTAGGAGACTTGATCAGTGGATCAAGTCTCATCCTGCCAGTTTAAAAAAATTATGTATATATTCGTTTATGACCCTTAAGGAAATATAAACTGATATTAGGACCTACAGATTACTAGGTAATAAGGATAATCCTATACAATTCTATACTAAACATAAAAATAAGATCATTTTGTAAAATAATTGTAAATGTAATTAACTGTCTCGACCCTTACTTCGTGGAATCTACTCATATTAGTGTTTTAAATGTATTTACAATAAAGATTTTAAATAGTTATTAAGGCTATGACAGTTTTGGTCAATCATTGGTTATTTATTTTTGTTACAGATGCCGAGAAAATATAAAAGAAAGGAAGGGGCAATTCCAAGGGTTCCCCCTGACCCAGAACAATTGCAAGCGGCTGTAAATACTGTCAAAGCGGGTGGTTCTTTCCGAGGAACTGCAAACTCTTTCAATGTGCCTCTGATGGCGCTCAAAAGACTTATAAGGAGAGGAACAACCAAGACACCGGGCTACAAGAAGGCCCAAGTGTTTACTGCTGAAGAGGAAGATGAACTTTCCGCCTATCTTTTAACTGCTTCTCAGTTGTATTGTGGACTAACTATTACAAGTCTTCGAAAGTTAGCGTTCCAAATGGCAAAAAATAACAAGAAGTTTCCAGCTTGTAGGGAAACAAATCGGTCAGCAGGAAAAGAATGGGCCCGTGGATTTCTAGAAAGAAATAGAACTCTATCCTTGAGAACACCGGAGCCTACTAGCCTAAGTAGAAGTACTGCATTCAACCAGCACACTGTTAGCGAGTTTTTTGAAAATTTAATAAAAGTTTACGAGAGACACCAGTTTGTACCATCAAGAATATGGAATGTAGACGAAACCGGAGTGACTACCGTACATAAACCCGGAAAAATTATTGCTGGAAAAGGGACCAAACAAATCGGAAAAGTTATCTCTGCTGAAAGAGGTCAATTGGTAACTGTATGTTCTGCTATCAGTGCATCTGGTAACCACATTCCACCGTTTATGATATTTCCACGGGTTAATTGGCAGGAACGAACGATCGATGGCGCCTCTCCCGGTACTAAACGTCCACCCAGACGAGCGGCTGGATGACAGCTCCGAACTTCCTAAAGTTTCTACATCACTTTTCTCAACATACAAACAGCTCTCCAAGTAACCAAACATTGATGATTATGGACAACCATGACAGCCACATACCTGTTGAAAGTTTGACGTATGCAAAACAGAATGGCATTGTCTTCCTAACCATACCTCCCCACACGTCCCATAAACTTCAGCCTTTAGGCAGGACTGTATTTGGCCCACTGAAAAAGTATTATATTGTGGCAGCTGCAGAATGGATGACAGTTCACCCTGACAGACCCTTAACAATTTACGATCTTGTGGGGTTGTTTGGGAAAGCCTATCCTAATGCTATGACACCTACAAATATCATGAGCGGATTCCAAGTAACAGGCATTTGGTCCTTGAATTCCATGATATTCAGAGATGTAGAGTTTCTCACGAGTTTCGTTACAGATCGCCCAAATCCAGAAACAACAGAACAATTAGATACCACAGTGGTAGAAAATTCTGAGCCGCTCCCATCAACATCATCTGGACTGCCAGTTGCTCCTCGTCACTTCTCGCCTGTTGAAATATTTCCATTCCCGAAAGCACCACCGAGAAGTAGCAACTCATAAGTGCGTGGTCGAAAGCATGCGAAAAGTCGAATACTCACAGATACACTGGAGAAGACCCAAATTGAAGAAGAGCTTATGAAAAGAGAAGAAAAGAAAAGTTCCAACCAGAAGCAGAAAAAGAAAGTAGAAGCTGTGAAACGAGCGTTGATGGTTTCTAGTGATGAGTATGATGACAATTTTAGCCTGCACGATAGCAGCGATGACTCAAAATTCATTGGATCTCCACCCGAGGTTGAATCTGAAGAAGTTATAAACAATTCAACCCAAGCAGTTAATGAATTCGTAATTGTGCAGTTCAAATCAAAGGAGGCTATTAAGAATTTCGTGGGAAAAATTGAGAGGATCAGTGGTGATGAAATTGAGATCAATTTCTTGAAGAAAAAAGAAGTTTTTCAATTCTTTTATCCTGAAATCCCCGATGGAAGTTGTGTTTCCAGAGAGGATTGTATTGTGAAGTTACCTCAGCCGTCAATTACCACTGGAACACTTCGAACTGCAGGGGTCCTAAATTTCCCTCTACTTTATTCCAAATACTTTTATTTTTAATCCAACCTACAATCATGTTATTAATGTTGAATACATATTTTTTTCTATTCACAAGCTATTTTATTCTGAAAAACCTTCTCTAATAATCTTCCAATAACGTAAAATAGGAAGGATCAAGTCACCCAACTGATTTGGAGACTTGATCCCAAAGCAAGATTCCCAAAAAAAGCCTCTTACCCTTAATTTCCAGAAAATTGACATTGAAATGTATAAAATTGCATGCAGCTAAGTTTCCTCGACACATTCCGCCGTTTAAAATATCAAAATCTGAAGAATTGTAAAAAATATATATAAAAGTATAAAAGGGGGATCAAGTATCCCTACTCTCCCCTACAGGGTTCGTAAAAATTTATAGTGATTAAGAAAATAAAATTACAGAAGTTAGTTTTCGATATTTTATGTCTCAAATGAATAATATTTTAATAATTGACTTATGTGTATGCAATACACAATTATCGGTTCATTTATCGATAAGTTTATAGCATGAGCATTCAAATATCATATGGCTATGAGTATTATAATTTTTCTTTAATTGAAAATCGGTATTTATTTATAACAATTCCATTTATTAATTTGACTATCATTAATATTTCACCTCAATATATTCCTTTATTTGTTCCAACATTCATCGGTAGATGACGTTATTTGGTCGGTGAGTTAAAACTAGTTGACGTGATAAAGAATAAAATACCATGTATCTCCTTAAAAAGATGGCTGCGACTGTTAAAAATTTTGGTGTACATTTTTTAGACTAGTTTTAACATACTTTATAGACATTTTTTATTATTTGTTTTTATTTAAAGCATGCATTAAATTATCAGGAACAAACACATTAATTCTATTTGGTAAAACAATAATATTTTCACCTAAAATCTAATAACATTTGAAAGGTATGGAGATATGTGGTATTGAACTTGTTAAAATATAAATTTTTAAGGTGTTATTGTACTTATTTTTTTCCAATATTTAGCCGTCATTATTTAATTTTTTCAATACCTAGTGACTCTATTTTCAAGTGTTGTGACTTTATACTGATTCTTGTTTATGCCGAAACATTTTGTTTCAGAAAAAGATATGTCTAGATCCCGAAAAATTCTTTCTATGTGCCTATCTAAAAGTCCTGAACAAAATAAGGAGGGCATTGATCTTAATATACAGAATTTACCAAATAACTCATGCTGTGAAAATAAAGAAAAGAAAATAAATGTTAAATCAACCAACCCACATTGCGATAATGATCTTATTAGACACTTAGATGATGATATTTTAAAAGAAATAAACCCAGAACTAAATAAAATAAGCACAAATGGAAACTCAATTGACGAGATGAGGATTTTAAAAACCTTCTAGAGGAAGATGAATTCGTTTTCTTGGAAGGTGGGCCTGAAAAGGAGATAATAGAATTAAACCAGAAAACCAAAGAAAATTGTTTTTATCCCACTATGTCATCAAAGAATATCCTGAACATCCCCAAAATTGAAGGCACAGAATAAATAATAGACAGTGAGAAAGAGGATAATAATTATTAACCTAATGAGAAAGAAAATAGCGACGAAGATAGTGTCGAAACTAAAACAGATGGCGATCATTTGGAAACACAGAAAGATAACTTAGATCAGTTGGTTAAGAATTGTAGCAAGAAAAGAAAAAGAAATCAAATTTTCCGTGTAAAGAGAAAAAGTATTTGGAATACTGAAGGCCGAAAAATCAAAGGATTACCTTTCAAGATGTCGAAAGAAATGCCAGAATAATGGGTCCAAATTGTGAATCTATTGCTTGTAAGAAATCGAATAAAAGAAAATATAGTGAAATAAATGAAATACAGAGATGTTCCATATTTAAAGTATTTTGGGAAAATTTGGCAACTTGGAAGGAAACAAAAATTTATGTAGTAAATTTAGTTTCCAAGATGGAAACAAAAAGAAAAAAACTTGGCTGAAGTTTCAAAGATGAAACAAACATTACTTTACAGTTTGAATATTGGAGACAGAAAGATACTAGTATGCAGATGTTCCCAAGTACTTTATGCCTTAAAGAATGAATGGTAAGAAGCTGGGTGAACGGAAAAGACACTAATAGAAAGAAGAAATTCAAATAGGCTCCTACGTAAAAAGAATGTAGGAAAACATTTTTGGATAACCTTCCAAAACTACCCAGTCATTTGCAAGTTTTTCCGATCTGTACAACCTTTGCCAACATGATTGTAAAACTTCCAACCAAAAATGTCTTTTCAGAAATACTTTAATGAAGTATGTGCATGAAAAAAATATTGGAGAATATTTAGTCCCCGAAAAGACCAGTGTGATCTCTGTGTTGAGTATAAAGCAGGAAATCTGGAGCAAGAAAAGTGGGAAAAACATAGAAAAGATGAGGTAAATCGCAGCAAGAGAAATCTCGAGATAAAGAAGAGACGGAAAACTGTAAATGTCGTGTTCTGTGTATGAACTTGCAGGCAGTAAAAACTTGTCCTTATTTACAAGCAAGTTCATTATATTACTTTTCCCCCCAACCTATCTAATATGCGAGAAAAGTATTGGTTTACCCCAAAAAAAGTTGAAATTTTGAAAAAAAATTTGAGTTATTTTTACTTTTTTCATAACCTAACCAAGAACAACACGAAAAAACGGTTTTTAGAAAAAAATCCTGTGTGTATGTTGTCGTCGGCCACTTTTCGTTACACGTCTTGTTAGCATGATACAGCTTCCTGAGTGCAACAAGTCACCAACTTTATGATTGAATATTGTTCAGGACATCTCACAGATGAACCCTATTGATTTTCAGCTCACCAGAGCCAGTACAACAGGTGCTACAGTACTTTAAGTACATTTTTGTCATTTTTGGAGAAATTTAAGTTTATTAGCACAATACAGCCTCCGGAGTATATAAAAGTAACCAATTTTATGATTGAATATTATTCAGGGCATCTCAAAGATGAATCCTATTGATATTCAGCTCACTAAAGCCAGTACAACTACTGCTATGGTACTTGAAGTACGAAATTTTTGCCTTTTTGGGAGAATTTTCAGTTTGTTAGCACAATACAGCCTTCAGAGTGTATGCAAGTGACCAATTTTATGATTGAATATTATTCAGGGCGTCTTATAGATGGACCTTATTGATTTTTAGTTCACCAGAGTTAGTACTACGGGTGCTATGGTACCTGAAGTGTCACATTTTTGGTCCTTTTTGGAGAAATTTCGGGTTGTTAGCACGATACAGCCTCCAGAGTGTATACAAGTGACCAATTTTATGATTGGATATTTTTCAATGTGTCTCACAGATGTACAATATTGATTTTCAGCTGACTAGAGCGAGTACAGCGGGTCCTATAAATTCAGATATACATTTTTGGTTATTTTTGGAGAAATTTCGGTTTGTTAGCACGATACATCCCCCGAAGTGTACACAAGTGACAATTTTATGATAGAATATTGTTCAGAGCCTCTCACATATGCAGAAAAGTTACAATTTTACAATTTTTAATCTTTATACCAAAGACGTCACATGTTATTGGTTTAATGAGACTGAAACTGACCTGCAAGCTTCAATATTTACGTGAGTGCTGGTAGACTACTTAGAACTAAAAATTCACAAGATAAAAGGCCTATAATAATTTATTCTGACAGGTGTACATATCAAAGCAGAAATTCCACAATGTATAATGCTTTATTGTCTCTTTTAACAACGTACAATGTCACAATTATTCAGAAGTATCTCGTTAAAGGACATACTAATATGGAATGAGATAGTGTCCATGCAACAATTGAAAAGAAATTAAAAAATAAAACTATCCTTGTTCCATACGACTACGAAAGAATTACGAAAAAAGCAAGAACAACTCCAAAACCCTATGAAGTGGTTTCACATATTTATGAATTTTTCAAGAACTATAATCTGGATTTTGTTTATGAATCAATAAGGCCAGGCCGAAAACCTCAAGAACCAACAGTTACCGACATTCTCGTCCTTAAATATAAAAATGGAGAAATGCAGTATAAATTGGACTTTGACGCCGAAAAAAATTTTAAAAAAAATTACGATTTTCCAAAACTCTTTACAGGCAAAAGTTTACACATCTCCAAGAGATAAGAACAAAGATTAATTCAAACTTTTGAACTTTTGGCCCTTTTTTGACAGCTTATTGCATAAATTAAAAATTAGTTTTATGTTTCTATATTATTAGTATTATAGTATTGTTAGTATGTATTAGACTCCATTTTGTATTTAATTTATTTTGCGTTTTTTTATACAAATACCACTTATCTTCTCATTTTGATAATTTTTAATTAGCAATACCACTTTTCTCTTCTCTTGGCTTTACTGCCCGGACGAAGAGGAGAAAACCTCATTAAAAACCTAAATTCAAGGTGGGAAACCGGGCCGAAGAATGCGTGGCTATAGAAGAATAGTCCTTACTGGTTTCGACCTTGGAGCACCGGGGGGAACTCCATTGTATTGAACCCCTTACCTCTGCATGCGGGGCTCTGCAGCGGTGGACCGTAATGACCCTAGCTTCTCGTGGGATCACTCATGGAAAGAAAAAGTAAAACTTTCACCGGAAAAGTAGTGGAGAAAACCTCCACCTCTTCATTCGGGCACCTCACAGAGGGAAAAAAGGCCAAACGGCACAAAGGTCGTATGCCGTTCGATCTCTCAAAACCGGGAGAATCGGGCGGCATAGACGACCCACTGAGAAAAGGCCTCAGTGGAGCAGGGGTGCGGAAATACCTGCGACTCCTCAATCAGGGAATATCCCCTGAAGAGGCCAGGAAGCAGGTAACTCAGCACCCAACCCCCCTCCCCCCCGCCCCCGAAGGAATCACCAACGGGGAAAACAAAGCTTAAATGAGGCCCGGAGTATATTACTCCTCCACTTAGGCCTCAAAGCAAGAAATCAAAAACAGCTGCAACGATAACCGGGCAAGCCACTGGTTACGCAGTACCTGTTAAAACAGAGAAGGCTTTCAGGGTGGGAATAATGCCCAAGGATTATCATGGGATCATCCTGAAAGCGGAGCAGCTCTCCACACTGGAAGACACTCTGGTGGAAGAGCTGTGCCAGAGCAAAGAGAAGATAATCCACTTCTCAGGTATCTATTTCCGTTGTGGAATGATACTGGTGGACTGTGGGTCACAAGAATCGGCAGACTGGCTTATGAGGTCAGCGCCGAAATTAAACTCTTGGGAAGGACCCGAATTGGTGGTTCAAAGTGGAGACGACATCCCAAAGCCGGTCACCATAACAGTGTTCTTTCCAAGAAGCCAAGACATGAAACTGGAGAAGATCCTCCAACTTGTCGAGGTTCAGAGCTCCAACCTCAGTACTGAGGCTTGGAAGATCCTAAACTCTAAATAATAGGGACAGGGAACTATCCTCACGATTGGGATCGATCACCAATCTGGGGAGGCTCTGAAGCAGGAGGTTACGCGCTAAACTTCCGTTTTGGGCGTATACCTGTGTAATGCGTATTGCCCAGGTAAGCCCAAAGGAGACATAGTTCAATTAAATTAACTGATTTATTTCTAAAAAAAATATTATTTACAATGACAAAAATAAACTAAAATTCAATATTCTATATAATTCTCCGGTACGTAAATATTTTGAAGGTCGCGCTTCGACGGTCCGTATCCTTTCATCGATTGATAGGTACTGATGGTCTGAATAGTACGTAGGTGGAACTAGAGCGCTGTGTATTTCGATTTCGGCGATATACTCGTCGGTGTACGAGACTATATATGTCCTGTGGAACGTTCGGTCAGCCAGGGATATGAGCAACCGGCGTATCAATACTCTTTCGGTTTTAGTCTCAAGATTTGAGAGTATCGTTTGTAGCTAGTCAGTACCCAGCTTAACGAATACTTTTACGTGCAGGGACTGTAGTTTTTACAGCGTGTCAATACCACACCGAAATTATTCTAACAGTTAAAGCGATCGTTTATAGCCAGTCAGTACCCGGCTTAACGGTGCTTCCCTACGGAGATACTGTAGAGTTTTCAGTGTGTCAGTACCACACCGAAATTCTTCTAACAGTTTGAACACAATCGTTCTCGTTTCCGTCAATACCAGAAACCAACGACCGTTCTAATGAATGATGTATAAAGTAGGATCAATACTCCGACTTAGTACACCACTCGGCGGAAGATAGTGTAAAGCGTTTAAGGTTGAAGTCAATACCCTCGACCTACGCTTCGCACTGGAGGCGGCTGAACTTGAGGAGCTGGAGTCCGTAAACCAAGTCGTCCTATCGTCTGTTGGTTTGCATTTTTATATCCATCGTATTAGTAGTGGTGGAAGTCTCTTTCCCTTCTACCGTAGATTCCTCGTGCGCATCCTGGCGTGGGGGCTCTGCTGTTCTGGTGGGGTATCTCGTCATCGCGGCGCTAACTGGTTTCTTGAATCGAGTTTTATAGTAACGCATATTTATGTCGTTACACCTGTCTCGGGGCTGGGAAAAAGAAGAATCCCGCGGGGGATCCAAAGGACATGGAGATACCCTCCATCCACATCCGGAACCTCTGGAAAGGGGAAACAAGGCGAAAGCTTGACCTTGGGTCAGCCCGAGATCTCCTCCGGCTATGCTGGGATGACTGGGAATGCGGAGACTGCATCTGTATCCCGGGAAGCTGGGCGGAGCAGCCTGGGGGTCGAGAGTTTGACTCGAGATCAAGAAACCTGCTCGATTACCGAGGGAGATACTGCCATGGTGGTCGAGGAGGGCCAGGGAGAGAGAAAGGAGGGGGATGAATAGAGGCTAAGTAACTCTGCCTCTCTCATCCATAATTATTCACCTTCACGTTCACGAATATAGCTCAGATTAACCTGCATCACGCGAAGGGTGCT
Organism: Galeruca laticollis; assembly: GCA_963921935.1. Lineage (NCBI taxonomy): Eukaryota > Metazoa > Arthropoda > Insecta > Coleoptera > Chrysomelidae > Galeruca > Galeruca laticollis. Next base: position 169,741,757 of record OY998175.1, read on the forward strand.
TCAGCCGTGATTGCAAGGTTGTTCGCTAGACTACAACTGGATATTGTACTGATCCAAGAACCATGGATCAACAAAGAAGGCCAAATCAAAGGTTTGGCATGTAAGGATTCTAAATTGATTTATGATCAAAGGCAAGTATCTCCGCGTGCCTGTGTAATCATAAGAAATAACATAAAATATATTTGTGTTTCAGAATACGTGTCACGGGACCTTGTTCCAATCATGGTTCTCCTCAACATTGGGGGTATCGACCGAGACATCGTCATTGCCTCTGCCTACTTCGCTGGAGACGGGCACCGCCAGTAGAGGTACAAGAGCTAGTGAGACACTGCGATAGCAGACGGCTGCACATTTATAATTGGTTGTGATGCCAACGCACACAATACTGTGTGGGGAAGCACCAATAACAACGCAAAAGGTGAGTGATTATTAGAATATCTCTTAGCAAATAACCTTGAGACCTTAAACGTGGGGACAACCCCCACTTTTGTCACGAGAGCAAGAGAAGAGGTCCTGGACGTAACAATTGTTAATGTTGCTGCTAGGAAAAATGTAAAGAATTGGAGGGTGATGAGCGAGCCATTACTTTCCGACCATAGGATCATCGAATTTAGGATAGAGGGAAATACCTCCCTGATTCCTACAATTCGAAATCTTAGAAATACTGATTGGTCTCTTTACAAGACCAATCTGAAGGACAATTTGGAACACGTCGAAGTGAATGGGGTAAATCACCCGCACTACGACCTGGAACAAAGTGTCGAACAGATCAGTGAGGCAATAATGAAAGCTTTTCATTCCAGTGGCCCACTCTCAAAAGCTCGTTCAGAAAAGGATGCTCCTTGGTGGAATGAGAACCTGTCAAACCTCAGAAAAGAGGTCCGTCGGCTCTTTAATAGAGCCAAACGTGACGGCAATTGGCAGAGGTACACTGAGAAGCTTCCTCAGTACAATAAAGAGATTAGGAAGGCCAAAAGGCTTAATTTTCAAGCCTTTTGCGAAAAGATCACTTCCACTCACACTGTGGCCAGACTACAAAAGGTCATGGCAAATGGGGGAACTAAACTCACAATGTCGCTGAAAAAGCCAGACGGATCATACACGGAAGGTGAAGAGGAACGATCGATTCTTCTTTTTAAAACCCACTTCCCAGTTAGTGAACCAGCAACAAGCACCGAAATAGCAATGAACTACACCAAAAAATCCCGCAAGGAAGATTGGGACATCACTAAGAAAATATTTACCAGACAACGGTTGGAATGAGCAATAAGTACCTTTCAACCATATAAATCACCAAGAGTGGATGGAATATTTCCAGCACTCCTACAGCAAGGGATATAGGAGATTCTTCCTCACCTGCTGAAGATTACAAGAAGCAGTCTAGCAGTGGGTCTAATACCTAGAAAATGGAGAAGGGCAAGGGTAACCTTCATACCAAAAATAGGGAAAAAAGATGGGACTGATCCCCGATCCTTTAGACCCATCTGTCTAACATCGTTTCTACTGAAATCAATGGAGAAAGTAGTGGATAACTACATAAGAACAGAGAATCTGGAGAATATACCACTTCATAAATGTCAGCATGCCTACAGAGCGGGTCGATCAACTGAGACGGCTCTGTATCAGCTGACAGAAGTCATCCAGAGAACTCTGAACAACAAAGAAATCGCAATGTGCGCATTCCTGGATATATCAGTGGCCTTTGACAACACAACTCATGTGCCTGTCAAAGAAGCACTAAAAATTCGAGGAGTGAATGAAACCATTGTAAAATGGATGTATGAGTTGTTGACAACGAGGATAGCTGATACACAGGTGGGGAATCAAACCACCTCAGAGAGTGATATCTCCCCTTCTATGGAGCCTCGTAGTAGATGAGTTGCTCTACAGGCTAACGGAGCTTGGCTTCGAATGTATGGGCTACGCCGATGACATTGCTTCAATAGTCAGAGGCAAGTTCAAGAGCACCTTGTGTGATTTATTACAAAAGGGCCTCAGAATCATTGAGCAATGGTGCTTGTCAGTGGGGCTAAACATTAACCCAAGCAAGACCACAGTAATTCCATTTACCCGGAAAATAACACTTCCAGCCATGAAACCCATATCCTTAAACGGGGAAATCATAGAATGGAAATCAGAGGTTAAATATCTAGGGATAACCCTAGACAGTAAGCTTCTGTGGAATAAGCATGTTGAAAAAACTGCTAGTAAAGCAATAAGAGCTTTGATGGCGTGCAGAAATCTAGCTGGTAAGAGGTGGGGCTGTAACCCAAAAATACTGCGATGGATGTACGCCATGATTGTGAGACCAGCAATTACGTATGGGGCAATAGTTTGGCACACAAAAGCATGTCAGTACAGCACGAGGAAAACCCTCGATAAAGTTCAAAGGCTTGCCTGTGTGTGCATCACTGGAGCTATGAGAACGTGTCCAACTAGGGCACTTGAGATCATTACAGATCTCACACCTCTACATCTGGTGATAGAAAGATCTGCCCAAGAGGCAATTCTTAGAATATCTAAGGAAGGTTCAGGCAATGAGAATATTAAAAATCAGGGAGCTTGGTCCTCTCTGACAATATACACCTCATTAGCGAATCTTCCCAGTGACGAAATGATCTGGAAAGTAAGCATCAAAAAGAATTTCACCACGATGCTAAATACGAGGAGAGACTGGGAAAGGGAATACACCACCCAAACTCTCAAAGAAAACACTATTAGATGGTATACGGATGGTTCAAAAATCACCATTGGAGCAGGCGCTGGAGTATTTGGGCCTGGCACCAGATACTCATTATCGTTAGGCTCCTTCCCGAGCGTCTTTCAGGCAGAAATACTTGCGATCGAAATATGCGTGGAAATGAACCTAGAAAGAAACTACCAGAAATGTGACATATCGATCCATTCTGATAGTCAAGCAGCTATCAAAACATTGAGCTCCCATGTCATTGGCTCAAAGTTGGCATGGGAGTGCCGAAGAAAACTTGATGAATTAGGCAAGAATAACAGGGTCTCTTTAGTCTGGGTTCCTGGCCACTCGGGAATCACGGGAAATTAAGAGGCCAATACACTTGCCAGGAAAGGAGCACAACTGCCCTTTATTGGCCCGGAGCCTTTCTGTGGTGTAGCAAAATGCTCCTACAAGAAAGAGTTTCGGAAGAAAGAGGAAACCGAAAGAGAAGCACTCTGGCGGTGCCTTCCCGGGTTGGAACATTCCAAAAAGTTCCTAGGGAACTTTCGACACTGCTAGATCCAAAAAATATTTGGACTTCAGTAAAGATAAGCTACATCTCCTCCCGGGCTTTCTTACAGGACACTGCCGCCTTAGGAAGTACTTAATGAGAATAGGTCTAGCAGAGATTGACGAGTGTAGATTCTGTGGGGAGGAGGATGAAACTCCTGATCACCTAGTTCTGGAATGCCTCGCCATTGCAAGCCAACGCAAGAAATGCTTTGGACAAGAAACTTGCAAAAGTGAAGACCTAACCTCGTTGAAGCCGCCCCAAATACTAGAGTTCATTAGAACCTTGGAACTGGAAGGCGAGCTGTAGTAGTAGCGAGAACAGCTCTGATAGGGGGGGGGGCACAATAAACCTTTGGTTTCAGTGCACTGTAACCCCGTTAAAATCTAATCTAATGAAGTCCCGATCTTATCTCCAAAATACATTTAGTTATTCCTCTTCGTCTTACTAGGCAGGTACTAACGTTTCATGCTGCATGTCATAGGTACAACTATACAATGAATAGTTTCCTACCTAGGACACTTAGATTAGCAAAATCTGTGGATGGAATTCTAATTTTTAATGTGTCAACTTTCAAGTTCAAAACTGCTCGAGCTTGAACTTTAGTGCTTACAGATTTTATTGTTGGTTTGATGTGTTATCACCCACCCTTCTTACTCTGTTTACTTTTTTTTAATTTGTGATTTATACTATACTTTAAGTTTTTATCCTTTTGTTTTATACATAAATTTAATACCTTTATCAGTTAATAATTCTTACCAGTTTTACTTATTTTTCTTTTTGTTATTGTAGCATTTTTTACATTTTTATATTGTATTTATGTGAATTGGGCTTGCCCATGATTGATTAAATAAATAAATAGAAAATTTTATAAAGTGATATGATAATTTAGACTTGAAGTTTTATTCGTTTTATAAACAATTTATATATAAAATATGATGTTAATCTTAATTTATTTCGTAATGGATGTAAAATCTAATGAAATATTATCCCTACATTCGAATCATGTGATATGCGATGACTGGAGCTGGAAAGAATTCCAGATAAAACTTACCTCATCATATTTTTGGTCCAAATTTGAAGCAGCCTTATTTAACTTTTCTTCAAATTCTCTTAAAGTATTCACCAATTCTTGCACTTGGGTCCCCTGTTGTTTACACAAAGTGGGAAGTTGGATACAATTTTGCATCTAAAATGTAAAACATCCAATTAAACACATTACATTTCTGGATATGTGCAGTAAAAAATGGCATAATATGAAAATATGAATTAGTAAAATTCTTCTTTTCAAAATAATATGATTAGGACTTTCTCAAGTCACTTCAAACAATGACTATAAGCCTATATAGCCTCTTTGACATTTTCTACCTTATTAAAAAATATTAATGATTAATATACTTACAGATTCGTAAGATTCTTTAGCAAGTTGCTCTAGACTATTTATTCTTTCGTTTGTACTTTCTTCTATGGCTTTTTCATATTTTCCCACATCCTCTCTGTACTTTTTCAAACTGTCACTATATTCCTTTCTATTTTTTTTAAAAAGTATGTCCTTTTCTTGCAACGTCAACATTTTCGCTTTGTTTTCTTCAATTTCTGCTTTGTTTTCTTCGATTGCTGCTTCAGTTTCTTCTATCCTTTCTATCAATATCCGTTCTAAACTATGATTTATCCTATGTTGTTCTCTTACTATATTGCTATTTAACTCTTCAGACTCTTTCATTTGGATTACTTTTTTGTAAATCTAAAATAATTCATAAAACCAAAATAATAACTCATTTAAAAAATTTTATGCGATTCAAATTTGGATCATATACATTAAGAATGTGAAGACTAGGTACTTTGTTTTATTTAATAATGAATACAAAATTAATTGCGTATCATACAGAATAGCGCAAAATTAACGTTACAGTTTTTTCTTTTGATTCAGAACTGTTCATCCACTAATGATTTTACAGTTTTTCTATTTTTCAAATACTTTTTCTGCGCTGATAACAGACAGCTAGTTTCAAGCGATTGGCCGCGCATGATGTGCAGTGCTTGCGCATATAGAAAAAGAGACGTTTTCATGGCGACCGTTATCCACGACAAATTTTAAAAACTAATTTCGGTGATAAATACCTACAAAATTAAACATTTTTAAGTGAGTGAAATTAAAATATAGACTTTCACGTATTAATGGAAATGATGACAGCCTAAATCAGGGTATCCTGAGGTGTACAAGGCAAGAAATCCGGTGACTACCTATATTACGAGAAATTACACTTGTTTGTGAATAAAATTATACAGTTCATTGATTCCTTTCCGCGTAATTTCATTGGTGCGGAGACATAAAATTGGTCCTGCGAGCAGGATCAATCGGATCTGTAAACCCCTGGGCGACGTAGAAGCGGTCCAGACGGCAGCACGGTTATCTCCAGCCACCTCCTGTACTAATACTTTAAAGTTACATAATTTAGAGTCACTTCCTACCTTACATGTTCCAAAATTCACTGGAGATTTAAAATTTTGGCCTTCATTTTTCTATATGTATAATCAAATTATACATAACAATACTTCAATTTCAAATGTTTTCAAGCTTAAGTATCTCCTTTCTTACCTAGAGGAAGAACCTCAGAGATTACTTAGCTGTTCTAAAATTTCTGATGCCAATTATATTTTGGCTTATGACAAATTGTTTAAAAGGTACCAAAAGAAACGTTTCTTGGCAGCCAATGCCACGAACTCAGTCATGGGCGTAACTTGTAAAAATAATACATCCAATGAGATAAAAAATCTTCTTAACACATTTTTTGAGGCTTAGGAAACTTTAAAGTCGCTTAATTTTGATGTTAATTCTTGGTGATTTATTCTGTTTCATTTACTTTTGGAGAAGACTCCAACATAATTCCAAACCAGTTAGGAGATTCAATGCAGTTCTGAGGAAAATCTAACTTTCAAACAACTGAACGAATTTCTAGAAAACAGGTGTAAAGCACTGGAATCCGTGTAGCACCTTACTGCCCCAAAATTGGGAAAATATTTTTCCGATTCAGGTTTTTCCAAAAAACTTCAAAACCATCTCACGTGTTCAATATGCAGACATCTAAGATTCCACGCTATCTCTGTAATGAATCTCATGAACTTTCAAAATTATTCAAATTTCTAGAAAAAACTTCGGTTGGTAGGAACAATTTTGTTAAACATCACAAGTATGTCAAAATTATCTTTATCATGGTCACATGTAGGCAAGCACGTTATGTTGCAGAGCATTTGCGGAGTTTCGGTAATAGGGGGGACAACCGTGGAATTTTGGTGTGAAGTGGGTTGTGGTATGCCCTCTGAACTTTTGAAAATATTTACCATAGTATGGTGTTTACACTTTTGACATAACTTGTTATGTTTAACAAAATTGTTCCTATCAACCAAAGTTTTTCCTAGAAATTTGGAAAAAAGTCCATTAGATTCTTTAAACAGATAACATAGAATCTTAGATGTCTGCATATTGTAGACATGGGATGGTTTTAAAGTTTGGTTTTTGGAAAAACCTGAATCGGAAGAAATTTTTCCCAAAATTGGAGCAGTAAGATGCAATAAGGATCCCAGTGCTTAACACCTATTTTCTAGAAATTCGTTCAGTTGTTTGAAAGTTAGATTTTCCTCAGAACTGCATTGAATCTCGAAACTGGTTCGGAATTCTGTTTGAGTTTTCTCCAAAAGTAAATGAAAAAGAATAAAACAACAAGAATTAATATCACAATTAAGTGACTTCAAAGTTTCCAAAACCTCAAAAAATGTGTTACTTTGATGTATTATTTTTACAAGTTCGCCCACGATTGAGTTCATGGCATTGGTTGCCAAAAAACGTTTATTTTGGTACTTTCAACTAATTTGTCATAAGTCAAAATATAAGTGGCATCAGAAATTTTCAAACTGCTAAGTAATTTCTTAGGTTCTCCCTCTAGGTAAGAAATGGGATACTTTAGCCTGGAAGCATTTGAAATTGAAGTATTGTTATGTTCCATTTGATTATACATATCGAAAAATTAAGACCAACATTTCAAATCTCCAGTGAATTTTGGAGCATGTAAGGTAGGAAGTGATTCTGAATTATGTAAATTTGAAGTATTAGTACAGGAGGTGGCGGCTGATAACCGTGCTGCTTACTGGACTGCTTATTTGTCATCCAGAGGTTTACAGATTCGATTGTAATACATTTTAGAGTGGTAAAAATAGATTCGGTGTCCTTACAGACCTTGACTTCCGCAAGAAAAGCGTCGTCTTCCTCAATGATACCTATAATCTCGATGTCTTCACAGAAAGTGTCAGATGTGTGACGAGGCAAGAACTGCTGCCTTTAAGACCTCAGTAATACACCTTGGACATGCCCCGCGTTTAGCTAAGAGTAGCCATTTTGAAAAAAGATAAACTATTTGAACCTGTTTTAGGAATACATTTTTCTGCACAAGAAATGAAAATTTTCTTTGGCACGAAAAGTGTAGTTTGTTACAACGAAATGTGTAACATTTTCTACGAACTGAAAATTGCAGTTTTTTACCACTACAAAAACTGAAAATTGTAGTTTTGGTACTACGAAAACTGAAAGTTGTAGTAAATTCTACTATGAATTACTAACACCAAAAATTAGTATCATTTACCACACATTTTCTGGAAAATTGTACTTTACAACGAAATTATAAATGTAGTTTTTACTACTACAAAACTGAAAATTGTAGTTTCTGTACTACGAAAATTGGAAGTTGCAGTTTTTGACTGCGTTAGAAATGTGTAAGTAAAAGTTTATGAGACAACTGAAATAAAATTAATATTTAATTTTGAAATTTGAAACAACCGCTAAGAACTGAAATAACTCCCAGTTCTCCTACACTATAGATTGTTTTCTGAAATCACTTAATGATCGACAATCACGTGCGAATAAAAACAAAATAAAACAAACTGATAATAATATGTTTTAATTTGTTTCGACCTTTTTGCCGAAATTATTTTAATTATGTGAAAACTGAATTTTGTACCTTCGCGGGTCGGTCGGAATGCGAATTAATATGAAAATGGCGATATCCGTGGAGAATTTTACTGCAATTTTACAATTGTTTTTCGAATTTTTGAAATGATCCGGCCCGAGCGGCCGATGTTATGATGTCTCCGCACCAATGAAATTACGCGGAAAAAATTAATGGACTGTATAATTTTATTCACAAACAACTGTAATTTCTCGCAATATAGGTACACACCAGATTTCTATCCTTGTACATCTCAGGATACCCTGATTTAGGCTACAATCACTCCCATTAATCACGTGAAAGTGTATATTTTAATTTCACTCACTTAAATATGTTTTATTTTGTAGGTATTTATCGCCGAATTTAGTTTTTAAAATTAGTCGTGGATAACGGTCACCATGAAAACGTCTCTCTTTTTCTATATGCGCAAGCGCTACACATCCTGCACACCCAATCGCTTGAAACTAGCTGTCTGTGATCGGCACGGAAAAAGTATTTGAAAAATAGAAAAACTGTAATATCATTAGTGCATGAACATAAAGAAAACCTGGGAATTTAAAATGGAGCAGTACATAATAGAATAACGAACCAAAATCATTGAATTTGATTTTTCAAACGCAGAGTCAGTTATTCTGGACCCCCCAGTAAAAAACAATAAATCGCCCGATAGCAAATTTTATGCAACACACCTACCTGGTGGCGGAAAACTATGTACAGTGCACACTACAAAATATATCGAATGTGTGTGGGAGAGTGTGGAAGAAACTCTAGAAACATCAAATATGAGACGTTCAGTACTTAATCTATTGAGAAGGTTTACTCAGAGAATTTTGGCCTCATGTTTTATAAAATCCAGTTAGTGCAATAAGTAAAGCCGGCGGACTACCTGATTATGCTATTGCTAACAAAACAGCAGGATATGGTCTGTGAAGAATCTAAGAGCAGTTCATCAGCGAAAGCTGCACCCACTCAAATATCCTGTTTGGTGCGGCGTATCGTCCGAAAGGATCTTTGCGTTACATTTTTTCGAAAGTGCAGACGGTGCCGCAGTTACCATCAATGCTGTCCACTACCGAAACATGTTGGACATTTTTTGAGGCCAGCTATAGCGAACCACTCTCAAATGTGGTTCCAACAAGATGGCGTCACGACCCATCCTGCAAGGAAACACATTATTTCGCGTAGGAGCGATTTTAATTGGCCGACGCGTTCGCCGGATTTGACCGCTCCGGACTTTTTTCTTTGGGGCTATTTGAAAGAGAGAGTATACGTCAATAAGCCACAGACTATCTCTCAACTAAAAAACAATATGTATTCACAATGAAATTTGTGTCATAACCCATAACATTTTGGGACAAGGCATGCAACATGTGTTGGAAAGAGCACGACTTTGTGAAGTAGGAAATGGACGGGAGATGTAATTTTTCATATATATGTTTAAAAAATCCATTCATATGCTGTATTTTGACAAGATGATGTTTACAAACTGTTAAAAAAACAAAAAAATTGTGATTGAAATTCTAGCAGTTGAACAGTAAATAGTTGACAATCTAATCAAAAACCACCCTAAGATAACTACAAACAGAAACAGTACTGAAATCCGAAAACTCATAACTCTATATTTAAGACTACTAATCTTAAACGTCTGCCCAACAATCCCAATGACGTTATAAAACAATAATTAAAATCTCTCGTTATTAACTGTGTTTCCAAAATAACTTTTCTACGTGTTGGCATGACAGAGTCTGACTATAACCAAGTCATTAGCTTTCGGAGGCAGATTTACATTTCTCCTCTTGTATGTCTAAACTTTCCCGACTCAGTAACCATAACACATCTTATAGAATCTACTTAGCTATAGACGACATAAATTGCCAAAAATGTCACTTGGTAGTTCAATTAGAATCTAATTATTCTCTTCCATCATTTCTACCCATACAAACCAACGAAACTGAATTTAATGAAAGTACAGTCATAACTGTTCCAAGCAACGATGTAAAAGTACACAAACCTGCTGATCTTTCTACTACAAATCTTAGGTATATTTAGCCACCAAAATAATCAACCACTTTCCCAGAATATCCACAAAACGAACATTCCCAACTCTAATGACAATAGCACAAACGTTCTTATTCCGAAAACTAAGTAATCTATTACAGCATCTTCTCTACCACCATTGAATACAGAACCCAACAATCCTGAAGATACAAATTCGAAACGTAAAATATCGTCACCGGAAGCTGAAGAAAAATAGACCACTGCTGTATTTCTGGAATCAAAGAAAAAACCATCCAAGAAAAATAAGACAAGAATTAATTATTCTATTACTGAAATGATTTAACCAGTAAAAGAGCACATAGAAGCAAACAAAAAACCCTTCAGTATAGAATGTAACACTCTCTGTGACTTGATCGAAAATGCATCAAAATTTCCTGAGCTAGTAGCCAAAGAATATACGTCCGATATGTTCGTAGTTGGTCGCTGTTCGTCGGGGTATTTATTGAAGTGGAGGGGGTGAAGCACCAACTCGGCGCGTCTCCAGGGCCTTTGAGATGATTTTATATGAGGAGGAGGTCTGCGGGGAAATACTTGGGGGCTCGTTGTGTTTAAAAACTCAACTGGCAGCCCTCGAATACCCTGCCGCGGACCAGCTTTACCTGTCCCAGCTGTAGTATCGTGGCTAAGGGATTGCACACAGGGTTACGATGCCGAGTGAAATTTCGAGCTTACCTCGAAATCACAAGTTATACCAATGTCTCCTGGCTGTCTGTGGTAAAGTCTCGCAGGCCAGTGGGATGGGGGGGGTCTTGCCTTTAATGCCCGGACCAAGAGGAGACAACCTCATTAAAAACCTAAAGTCAAGGTGGGAAACCAGGCCGAAGAATACGTGGCTATATAGAAGAATAGTCCTTCCTTGTTTCGACCTTGGAGCACCGGGGGGAACTCCATTGTATTGAACCCGTTACCTCTGCATGCGGGACTCTGCAGCGGTGGACCGTAATGACCCTAGCTTCTCGTGGGACCATTTATGGACAGAGAACGTAAACATTCCACCGGAAAAGTAGTGGAGAAAACATCCACCTCTTCATCCTGGCACCTCACAGAGGGAAAAAAGGCCAAACGGCACAAAGGTCGTATGCCGTTCGACCTCCCAAAACTGGGAGAACCTGGCGGCATAGACGACCCACTGAGAAAAGGCCTCATTGGAGCAGTGGTGCGAAAATACCTGCGACTCCTCGATCCGGGAATATCCCCTTAAGAGGCCAGGAAGCAGGCTATTCAGCCGAAGGCGGATTAGAGGGGTTCTACTGTATATGTTTGCTAATTTTTTCTGTCACCACTAATCTGACTACTTATTTTGCTTTTTGGTCAGGTGTGGTGGTTACTTAGTAAGGGTCCCTCGTATACTCGATGTTTACCATAAGGGCATATTATTATGGAAGAGCTTACCTTGCAACCTGTCTTCGGGAACAGAATAAACAACGACACATTTATAAAATCACTGGGTTCAAGTTTAATACATTAAAAATACACTACTATATCAAACGACTTATTCGAAGTATTAATAACAATAATAATAATAATCTCATCCTGGTTCGTTCACATCCATTATATAGGAAACATAGTTGTGTTTTTCTGCACAGCCAACCTCGATATGTAAACTATACATGTCTGTTTATAAAATAACAAAAACAATCTTTCTTTGGTGAATGACATTGAGTATGGTCGGCCGATGCTCCTTAAATACTATAATTAATATTAGATTAAATATTATTATTTCTAAGGTAGTGTCCTTTTGTTTTTAATGTCTTTTAGGGATCACTACATCATCCCCTCTTGGAAGAGAAAAATTATCATTTTAATTTTTCGATAACACTTATATCTAAAACTGTTTTAATGAATGTTTTTTGTTTTGTCTTTGTTTAGTAAACACTACTTGTTCGTTTATCAACACACTTCACTTATTTACAATTGTTTCCGCTCATTGTATACAAACAATCGATTCTTATGAACGGTCTGTTGTTTTTTCTCTGGAGATGTAATCTCACAATTTACCCCCTTGACTCCCGTTATTTTAAGCGGACCTAGATAATGTGAATCAAATTTGTTTCTTGCTTCATTTTTTAGAATAACTAATTCCCCTATTTTAAAATTTACGAGCGAAGAAACGTTTTCGCTATTATTAACTCTACTTAATTTATTATTTATTAAAAACTGTCTGGCCCTTTCATTAGCGTATTGTAATTTATATCTCAATTCATTATCATATTTTTCAAAATTGTAGCACGGTTCAATTTTTGCGTTTAAAAATTCTGGCAAATTGGGTTTTCTCCCATATAATAACTCAAAAGGAGTGTATCCGTGATACGTATTTGGTGTTGTATTATAACAATATGCGAACATTCTTACAAACTCACACCAATTATCCCTAGAATCTTTGATAAAATTTCTTATATATTCGTTAAATGTCCGATGTAATCTTTCGCAACTGCCTATTGTTTCGTGGTGGTATGCTGTTGAAAAATTATGTTTTATATTCAATAGTTCTGCTAAATTCTTCATTATTTCGTTCTTATATTCCGTCCCTTGATCTGTTCTTATTTCTTTCATCAATCCGTAATTTGGTATAAAGTTGTCGAAAATTGCTTTTGCTATTGTGTGTGCTTCCTTATTCTGAACTGGTATCATAACTGCGCACTTAGTTAATTCGCATAATATCGTAATGCAATAACGATTTCCGTTGTTACTCTCTACAAACGGGCCTATTGTGTCTATGTAAATAATATCAAACGGTTTTATAGATGTATCTGTTATAACAAATTTTTCTTTGTGACTGGGCTTTGCCTTATTCACTTGACATTTATGACAATTTTTTACGTATTTCCTTACGTCTTTCTCCATGTTTTTCCACTTGAAATTTGCTCTTAGTTTCTTTAATAACCTATTATTTCCTACATGTCCCCCAAACATTGGATCATTGTGGTATCTTTCTAATATTTTTTTGATCTCTTCTTTCTTCTGTACAGTTTTTGGTACGTCGCATATACATACTTGAATACTTTTTAACCTTTGATTTCCTATTTCTATAAATTCTTCTACTGTGCACTTTTTAAATATATCATCATTTGTATATATTTTCATTCTTTTTACTTCATTTCTTACCGATAGCTCTTCAAGCTTTTCCAACGTTCGTCCTAGGTTGAAGTTGTGTAAACCGGTATTTAAGGCTTCACTAAATTTCAATTTGTTTTTGATCTGAATGCTCATCCTAAGCGAGATACGGTTATTTTCAAAGTGTAAAATTGGTAATTTATGTGCCTCAAGGTTATTTAAAACTTTTACTACTGCTGGTTTTTGTATTCTTACTTCTTTTGTTTCCACTTTATTCCTTTGATCCTTTGCTGTTTGTACGTTTTCTTTTTGCGTTTGTGCTCTTGTGATTGCCAAGACATGTGAATTATTTATGTATAAATCCTTAAGCTCTTCAATGGATATTCTCGATATACTGTCTGCGTAATTTTCTATACCTTTTACATACTGTATTTCAAAATCGTATTCTTCCAAATCAATCAAATTTCAAATTTTTCCTAGACTATGTATTTACGTCTTAATTGATTAAAACTTTTATCGCTGAAAATTTTATCCAAAATTTTCGGATTAGTTTCGTTATTTTCCTTATATGTTGCTTTATCCCATTCTGTATGTATTTCTAATTTATTCTTCCTTTCTTCTAGTTCTTTTAAGCTGTACACGTTGTCGTTAATCATTAATGTATTTTCAATTATCTTAGCTTTAGCTCCACTTTCTCTCGCCTGTTTCATGTATCTTATTAACTGTTTTCTCTGTTCCAATATATCTTTTGAATAATCTTCATCAATATATATTTTTGTTCCTTTTAGTTTATTCGTTCCGTTCAAAGTCTCCACTTTCTTATTCACATCTTTCATCATTATTAGTACTGGTCTATTTTTGTTACTGGTTTTGTTTCCAAATCTTTTACATTTCAAAATATCTGTTTTAACATCTACTGTATTATTAACCTTGTTCATTACGTCTTCTAATTTGTTTTCTAGTTGTTCTTCATCTTCTTCGTTGTCTTCTTCTATACCATGTATTATTAAATTCTTCTCTCTAAAATTTTTCTGAGTATCTGTCATGTTTCCTTGCAAAAATTCTGTTTTTTCCTTTAGTTCCTTATTTTCCATCCTTAAATCGTAGTTTTCCTTCTTCAATTGTGCTATTTGTCTGCTCATTTCCTCAATTTTATCTTCTATCTTGCATATTCTCACGTTATTGTTGACTCGATTATTGTAATTTTCATTATTATTGTATTTCCTATATTTATTAAAATTTTCGTATCTGCCGTAGTTGTTTCCTTGATTATACTGTCTAAATGTTCCTCTTGACTGATTACCATTGTAAAATCCTCTGTTGTTTCCTCTCCGTGGTTATTCCTAAAGTCAAAGTTTGATTTCCTGAAGAAATTCCTGTTATCTTTCATATGTAAGATGTGTTGTTGTCCTACTATACCTTCTACTGAAACCAATTTTGATAATACTTCTTGTGTTGTTTCCAAACTTCCCGCTGCAATTATCGTTTTGCTTGCATCCGTTGCGGCATTCATAATTACTGCCTTAATCGTTGCTTCTTTCGTATATTTCTCAGCTAGTCTTTCAGGCATCCCTTCCGATATGTATGCTGCCTGTAATCTTTCCGCCAGTTTCTCTATTTCTGTTGCATACTGTGTTACATCCTTTCCGTTCTGTCTTATTTTGCCCAGTTTCGCTAGGAGAAGGCTTGGATTGTCTCCTCTTATCCCTGCTTTTAGTTTATCTTTGATGTCTGCAATGGAGTTTTCCGTTGTGATTAAACTTCTAGCTTTTCCTGTTAATCTCGTTTTTATCAATAGGATAGCATTTTCCTCATTACCATTCGTGTTTGTCTGTAGTAAATCCAATGAGTCTAAGAATGACTGTAATTTACTTGCTTCGCCGTTAAACTCATTCGGTAAAACTTTACTCGCATAATTAAAAAAATCGTTCATACTTGTCGCCATTTTCAACTGTTTGCTAATTTCCTCAAATATAGAGGTAGGTATGTCTATAATACAATTTAACGCTTGAAATGCCCTTTCAGCTTTATCCCTAATCCTACTTGAATAACTTTTACAAGTCTCTTGTTGTATTGAATTTAAATTTTTCCAATTCTTGGCTATTAATCTAGTAAAATTATTGTAAAGACCTACTATGCTACTAATTACTTCTATATGTATATCAGGATTTTTAGGAGTTTCTTTCTTCAAAACCCTTTTCCCCTGTTTATTAACTTCTTCTACAATCAATCGTAATTTATTCTCAAAATCTTCCCACGTTATTGACATTTAAGAAAAAAAACTTTGTTCATAAGAATAGAATGCATGTGTACTTACAAATTATTTATACGGTGAGAGTTCCTGTTGCCTGCTTTATTGCATTGCTTCTGTTGATATCTCTTTTAAACGCTCTTCGGTGTGTTTTCCATACTGACCAAATGAACTTGCAGATAAAAGCTATTGTTATAATGTATAGTAATACCATGATGTGCATCGCAACATTATCTTGCTGTACCATGAAAGTGTTATTGACAATTCCTGTTTCTTTTGCTTCCTGTTTGGTTGATGAACCTCCCATTGTTTCTTTTCTCCAAGGTCCCAAATTTAAGTAGAAAACCATATAGTTCTATCTTTATAACATCAATTGTACCATAACTTATCATTTACTTTACAGGATAATTATTATACTTTTAATTTTACCATAACCATGTAGTGGCGATATCTATTTTACCATTAATTCTACCATAACCATTTTATAATTACCATGTCCCATTAGTTTGCAGGCAGGATCGCCATGTGGTGGTTACTTAGTAAGGGTCCCTCGTATACTCGATGTTTACCATAAGGGCATATTATTATGGAAGAGACCCCTTACCTTGCAACCTGTGTTCGGGAACAGAATAAACAACGACACATTTATAAAATCACTGGGTTCAAGTTTAATACATTAAAAATACACTACTATATCAAACGACTTATTCGAAGTATTAATAACAATAATAATAATCTCATCCTGGTTCGTTCACATCCATTATATAGGAAACATAGTTGTGTTTTTCTGCACAGCCGACCTCGATATGTAAACTATACATGTCTGTTTATAAAATAACAAAAACAATCTTTCTTTGGTGAATGACATTGAGTATGGTCGGCCGATGCTCCTTAAATACTATAATTAATATTAGATTAAATATTATTATTTCTAAGGTAGTGTCCTTTTGTCTTTAATGTCTTTTAGGGATCACTACACAGGTTTGACTCCAGAGTAATATAAGTTATATCCGTTTTTTTGGTTTCATTGCTCATTTGCATTTCTTTTTCACTTCGCTAATGTCCAATATGCCTCTTGTGTTCTATCATTTCCCAATTTTTTTCTTATTTCACTTTAATAGCATCAAGAAAGAAAACAATGCATCTTTACTATTTTATATTGTATTTTTACTATTAGGATCATTTTCATTTTTACATATAGTCACCCCTCTTTTTTTATTCCTTATGTTAGTACTGTACTCAGCTTCTCTGTTATTACCGCTTTGTCTTTTATTGTTTTTATCATTGTTTGTACTTATTTTGTTTTTCTTACAACTATTATTATAACTAAACTTATTTATATATTATAAGTAATCATATCTTAACACTAAATAGGGAGCATAAAATTGTAATTATTAGTTATGGCATAGTGGCTTGCGGTGGTGCTGTGATAATAACCTTTCTCTCATTCAATCACTCCAAACTAAAATGTTAAAAATAATTTTGGTACAGAGAAGAATCTGATATATATATAAATCAGCTATTTACAGTTGAATCATTTCTTATTATTATGAAGTATTGAGAAAACAATTCAAGTAATCTAGAAGTATTACTAGAAATGATTCGTTATTATTATCAAAAAATTGTAAAAGAATTAGTGATAAAAATAGTTTTATTTGTGCTATAACGACATTTAACTTTAACTGTCACCTACCCAATTGCCGTTAGGTGGATAGTATATTGTTATTGTGCTGATTAATGATTTATTTATTGTATAATTGTTTTTGTTAAAAAGTTATATCAATTCATTTTTGTAAGAATAATGGCATTCTTGTATTTGAAGTTGTTATTAGAATTTTGTGTAAGAAATAAAGTTACTTTTGAAAAACACCTCTCCAATTAATTAAAAGTTAAGTTACATAAGAAAACCTTAAGAAAGAAGTTGGTGTTATGGATTGTGACCATTTAAACAGTAGTAATGAGAGCTCTTAATTTTTTCCGTTTTCAAAGTTTATTTTATTGTTTAATTTAGTTTTAGTTAGTTATATTAAACTAGTCACGAACAACGGACAGTTCCGTTTATGCTTTCGCAGAGAACAGTTCGCTTCGAAATAATTAAGCGCCGATAAAGTCAAAGTGAGTATTGAAACTTATTTTTTCTAGAAATAGAAAGTTATAAAAACTATATTATCAGTGAAATAGTGATAAAATAACAAAGGCATATGAGTGATATGAGCGGGGGAGAGCCCCCCGATAATATCAACATAAATGTAAAAGATCCTTCGCCTTGGAATCCCAATCCTTTAGGACTTATCATGGATATTGACGCAATCCTAAGGGATACGAATGCTCGCCAACAGAATGAATAGGGAAGTATTACATCAGTTACAACACATTTACAAAATAATACAAATACAAATGAGTCTAATAGTACAATTGAAAATAATGTAAACATTAAACAGTAAAAAAATAGACCCTCATTAACTTATCAATCTAATGATATGGGCCCGTTCCATATCTATGTAGAAAATAAAAACGATAATTCCAAAGGCAAATTAAACCCGATTAAAGTTGGTGAAATCATTCTTCAAAACCATTTAGATATAAAAAATCAGATAAAACAAATACAAATACAGTAAAAGTGCAAATATAGTTGTAAATTCAGAATTCTTAAAACAGAATAATTTAACATACCAAAAAATTTGAAATTTAGACTGGGAGTAATAAAACGTATAGAGGCTGACTTATCAGAATCATTTCTAAAAGACCGCATTATGGCATACGATTTTCGCAACAAATTCGAAGTAGATTTCGTAAAACGTATAAACAAAAAAATTAATAAAGAAAATATAATTGTGTTTGAGCCTACCACCACAATAATAGTATCAATCAGATGTCAGACTCTACCAAAATATGTGGAAATTAATAAAGTTTTATATGAGGTAGAAACGTACACACAAAAAGTATTGTTATGCTATAACTGTTTCCGGTACGGGCATTTAGGACGCCAATGCAGGAATAAAGAAAGGTGTATGAAATGCGGAGAAAATAATTAAACCGACGAATGTAAAAGCCCTGAAAAAATGATTAATTAGTAAAGGAGATCATTATGTAAATGATTTCAAACAATGTCCGGAATATACTAGACAAAAAGAGATTAAAAACTATATGGCTAATAGTAACTTAACTTATAACGATGCCGATAAGGCAATCCCAAGGAAGACGTCTGCCAGTGTGGCCTCTTCCTACCACACTCATCAAACACAGCCTACAACCACCAATTAAAACCCCACGTATCCAACCCCTTATTCATTCCGAACCCAGCACTTAGATCACCGAGAAGTACAAGTACACACCACACCTTCACAAACAAGATACACACACAAAAAACCACATTCATCACAACCAATTACACAATTACCGAAAAAAAGGACACGAGTAACCGGACAAGATAACTCCACAATTGAAGCTCACAGAGCAATAGTTTCCCCAATAACATTACCTCAAAATGTAGGAGGAGTATTAAACTCTCCTTTTTACTTGAAAAATAATAATATAAATTTAAAAATAAATGAGGAAACAAAAGAATATATGCTTAGTACAATATTAGGTACTGTAGTAGAAATAATAAAAACAAATAATAAAAATAATGAAATGGAATTTCAAGAAGAAGACATAATAAGGCTAGTTCAACAAAACATAGTAAATTTAGAACAAACATTCACCAAAACTGATGGAAATATTTAGTCTGTTACAGTGGAATAGTAGATCAATCATAGCAAATAAATGCAACTTAGAAAATCTACTACTTAAACAAAAGATTAGTATAGCTCTACTATCAGAAACATGGTTTAAATCAGGTACTTATGTTAATTTTACAGGTTATAACAATGTTAGACAAGCTAGATACGATGGGAAAGGAGGAGTAGCAATCCTTCTAAAAAACAACATAAACTATACTGTAACAGATTTTAGTTGTACGGAAAAAATCGGTGTCACAATTAAGTTATCCAATAATATCAAATTAACTATTGTATCAATATACATTAGATTTTAACGGGGTTACTGTGCACTGAAACCAAAGGTTTAGACCAGCAACAAAAATAACATTAAATGGTGGAGATTTCAACGCCCACCATTTAGCCTGGGGATGTATTAACACTGATAGGTACGGTAAAACGCTGTTAGACAGCCTAGAGCAAAATAATTTAGTATTTTTAAACAATGTTAGCATGATGTGTATAAATAATTATAATCAAAATCATAGCGCCATCGACTTACTATTTGCTGACGTTATCAGGCACACACTGTTCAAACCACATACCGATTATAGTAGAATGTCAAACAAATTTAAAATCAGTATCACAAATAAATTATAAAATGTGGAACATAAAGAAAGCAAACTGGGATAGATATCTCTCAGAATGTCTTAACAAAAACAATACTAATTTCATTAATAATAATTCATATGAACAAATAACACATGTTATAAACCAATCTGCAGAAGAATCTATACCTAAGTACATAAAAAATAAAAATATCAAAGTAAAAGGAAAACCGTGGTGGAATGAACAATGCGATCTAGTAGTTAAAGAAAGAAAAGAAGCGTTCATCAAATATAAACAGGCCCCTAATTTAGCAAACCTAGTGAATTATAAAAAAGCTGATGCAATTTGGAAAAAAGTTATAAAAAGAGACAGTTGGAGATCATATTGTTCATCCCTAAAAATGTAACAATGAAAAAGGTATGGGAACAAGTTAATCTGTTTAAAAACAGAAAAACAACCAACAAACAAATGATAGATCCTTCTGCAGACTGGATTTTTGATTCCTTATGTAAACTTACACCAGATTATACAAATACACCTCCTACTCATAGTGAAGCAGAAGAATATGAAAACTCAGAATTAACAAAATAATTCACACTGAGAGAAATAAATATAGCCCTAAGAAAAAACAATAATACATGTCCTGGTAAAGATAATATCCATTATTCAATGATATACCATTTACCAACAACAATTAAAATACAACTGGCAGAAATATTCAGCAAAATTCTCAGAGAAGAAATGAACGTACCTACAGAATGGTACAATTACATTGTCGTACCAATATTGAAAAGTGGGAAACCAGAAAAGGAACCAAATTCATATAGACCAATTGCTTTAGCTTCCCGTGTTTTGAAAACGTACGAAAGAATGATAAAAAACAGATTGGAACATCATCTCAAACAACGCCAACTATTACCTAAATCTCAATTTGGATTTAGAAAAGTCTACATAAGAGTTTATGTGAGCTAGTAGTGGATGTCTATAATGGATTTACCAGTAACAAATTTTCCAGTATTGTATTCTTAGACATAGAAGGTGCTTACGATAACGTAGACCTGGGAATCTTGACGACCAAAATGGTTAAATTAGGCCTTTCTCGCCATCTTATCAGGAATATTTATGTAAGAACAGATAAACAATTAGTGGGCCCAAGACAGACATCTACCACAGGGAGGTATTTTGAGTCCACTTTTATATATTATCTACTCATACGACTTAAAAATCGCCGTACAAAAATATGGCGTCAAGATATTCCAATTCACAGACGACTACGTCATAAGAACACAATATAAAAATATAGAGATGTGTCACAGACAACTCAATGAAGCAACAACAGCAGCTAAGAAGTGGTTTCAAGACAACGGAGCAGCTATAAATGAGAGAAAATCGTCAGTTTGTACATTTACAAGGGGAAGATATGAGAATCCCAATACAATCAGTATGGCCAATATGAATATCCAGTACAAATCAGCTGTTACGTACTTAGGAGTTACATTAGACAAAAAATTCAATTGGAAACAACAAATCTCAAATGTTATTAAAAAATGTGAAAATGCTATCAATATCGTCAAAGTGTTTAGTCACCAAAAATGGGGAGCAGATCCATATATAAGCATTTTATATGGGACCGCTGCTAAAGTTCACACAGAAAAGATAGAAAAAATTAAAAATCGATGTTTAAGATTAGCAATAGGAAGTTTACAAAGCTCGCCAATAAATGCCTTGGAAGTGGAGTGTGCAGAACCACCATTACATCTCAGAAGACAAATGCCGAGTGACAGGTTAATTTAAAAAAATTAATAGTAAACAAGGTGAGGGTCAAAAAAACATACATAATTTATTCATTGCATGCCTAGAAACAAGATATTGAGAAAAGAAAAGATTACCACTCATAATAGAGAGTTATAACTGGATTATCGGTTACAAAAATATACTCTATGAAAGCAAAGTACAACCATGTTTTTCTGTGCCTTACAAAACGTTACTAAAACCACCAACAATGCATTATACATCATATAACAAAGAAGACAAAACAACCGAGGTTCAATTTCAAAGACAAATAAAGGAAAAATGGCGCAACGTCGAGAAGATATTTACAGTTGGATCAAAAAGGAATAATAAAATAGGATTTGCCTTCTATCATGAAGAAGATAAATATTCAGAAAGGTATCAGTTACCCCAGTATACCTCTATATATATACCGCAGAACTAATGGCAATAAAAAAAGCACTACAATACTGTCATAGATATGAATCCAACTCAAAATATGTTATATTGTCAGACAGCAGAAGTGCAATACAAAAATTGGAAAATATAACACCCAATTCCGAACTAAATCACATAATAGTAGACATCTCAAGAATATGTAACGAAATCCAAAGCTCAAACAAAGAAATTCAGTTAGTTTGGATCAGAGGACACAGGCATACCCCAAAATGAAAAAGTAGACGAACTAGCGAAAAGGGCTACAGAGAAGGGAATTAAAATTCATGATTTCAAAATCCCGACAACAGATATGCGACAATTGGCAAAAACGAAACTAACTGTTGCTTGGCAAAAACATTAAGAGGAATATAGGAGAGGTCAAAAGTACAAAGTGATTGAACCAATAGTAAAACATAAACCTTGGTTTCATAAAGACAGTGATCGAACTATTACCAGAATTAGGCCAGGACATTGTTTAAAATCCGAGAAAAAATTTGGAATTGGCCTTTCTGAAAATGAAAGCTGTCAATGTGGAGAAACAGGTACACTACAACATTGCTTACTAGAATGCAATATTCACGAGTCGGCTATATCAAAATTTTATACAATGATTGCAAACATATTACCTTTGCCTGCTAGTTTGGATACAATATTAGCATCTGAAAAAAAGGAGGTGAGAAGACTATTATATAAAGTAACAAAAGAAACTAACATAAAATTGTAAACGAAGTAAAATGTTGTAAAATTTCTAACCATTCAAGTTTTTGAAAAAAAAATAAAGGAAAGATCTGAAAAATATATAAATAAAATAGTTGAAAAAAAATACTAAAAAAGCATAAGCACAAAAAAAATATATAAAAAAAATACTTGAACATAATAAAAAAACAAGAGCATAAAAAAAGCAAAAGCATAAAAAAGTATAAACAAAAAAGCGTAAGCATAAGCATAATTAAAAAAAAATCATAAGCATACAAATATATATATGCATAAACATAATAATAGTAATAAAAATATATGTGTATGTAAGCTTATATATGTTCCACAAAATTTTATAATCAAATAATAAATTATACTGGCCTTTTGGCTTACTAAAACCAGTGCCATTAACTTGAAACACACACACACAAACAAGGGGTTTCTTCGCACATTGGTTTCATGTGTATTTTCTTTATGTATTTTATATGCATATTACATGTAAGTTATACTGGTGAGTAAATAAAATCATTTATGATAGCAAAATGACACGATCATTTGATGGTAGCCCATAATTTACTGAACTACTAGGGACTGTTTTACAAAGAAAAACATCATGTGAACATGGTAGATACTGAAGAGGATGACTATAAACGTCGCATACGTATAATAATACATTTATATTTAGTCTTTAAAAACTTACCCTTTCTGAATTCTTTCTATAAAATTCGACAGTTTTGGGTATTTCCGAATTCAATAGATCAACTTCTTGTTCGTGCTGATTAAAGATATCTTCCATAATTTTAGTTTTCTTTCTGATCTTATCGATGTAATATTTTGATTTGGATGAAATGTATTTTCTTACACATAACGAGTTTTTTGATTCTTTAATTGTTAATTCAAATTCCTTGGAAATATTTTTTAAAATAGCCGATGAGTTTTGAAAATTGTTCTTAAATTCCAATATCTCTTCCTCGATCTCCTTTTTGATTTTGCTTTCGTTGCAGATAAATTTTTCGGTTTCTTCATTTCCGAATTGATCCAACATTTTTAAAACGTTCCCTACCGCATTTTGTGTTATCTGATGATTCGAAACGTTTATTGTGAACTGATGTTCTAATTTAGCTAATAGTATTTCTTTTTCACTGTGTAAATTTTTAGTAACGGCCAACAATTTTTTGGCTTCTGCGAATTTTTCGCTGGTTTGATTTTCGTACCATTTGGAAAGAAACTTCTCTTGTTCTAAATGCTCATCTTGTTCCTTTATAGTAGCTTTAGCGACGTCTAATTCCTCTTGATGCCGCCTACATTGAGCAACCGTTTCTTCAAATTCTCTTACTTTGCAATACATTCGATCCTCTGAAATTTGAAAAAATCGTGAAAGGAAATTGTTAAAATGGAAAATTTGTCTTCTAAAAATTTGGGCTGATATTTTGGACGATATCAGACTTTGCTTTTGCAATAAGTCACAGAAGAGATAAGGGTTATACCAATGACGTAGAAAAAGAAAAGACCCATTTATTTACATTAAATACTGAAGCTAACATTGCAAAAGCAATAACGATCGATAAATTGAATAGCAAGCCCATTCTCCGATTTTTCCAATATTTTCTGAAAAACGAAATATTAAAGTCGATTCTATTAGTACTAAAGGTGTACTATTTTGTACCATGAAAAATATTCCAAAATATTGAAGTAAACTCACTTAAACAACCCCTGCTTTGATAAATTGAATAACAAGCCCATTATCCTCAGATCTTTTCAAAATTTATTGAAAAACGAAATAAAAAAATCGACTTCATTAAAACTGATTTTGTACTAATTTGTACCACAAAAAATATTAACGTCAACCCCCCCAAACAACCCCTGATCGATAAATTGAATAGGAAGCCCATTCTTCTCCGATCTTTCCAATATTTTCTGAAAAACGAAATATTAAAGTCGATTCTATTAGTACTAAATGTGTACTATTTTGTACCATGCAAAATATTCCAAAATATTAAAGTAAACTTACTTAAACAACCCCCGCTTTGATAAATTGAATAGCAAGCCCATTATCCTCAGATCTTTTCAAAATTTCTTGAAAAACGAAATAAAAAAGTCGACACCATTAAAACTGATTCTGTATTAATTTGTACCACAAAAAATATTAACGTCAATCCCCTCAAATAGCCCCTGATCGATAAATTGAATAAGCTCATTCTTCTCCGATCTTTCCAATATTTTCTGAAAAACGAAATATTAAAGTCAACCGACTTAAACAACCCCTGCTTAGATAAACTGAATAGCAAGCCCAATATCCTCCGATCTTCTCAAAATTTCTTGAAAACCGAAATATAAAAATCGATTCCATTAAAACTGAATTTGTACTACTAAATTGTACCACAAAAAATATTAACGTCAACCCACTTAAACAACCCCAGCTTTGATAAATTGAATAGCAAGCCCATTATCCTCCGATATTTTCAGAATTTCTTGAAATAGGAAATATTAAAGTAGATTCTATTAAAACTGAATTTGTACCACAAAAAATATTTCAAAATATTAAAGTTAAACAATTTAAACAACCCCTGCTTCAATAAGTTGTATATTCACCGATCTTTTCATTATTTCTTGAAAAATATATAAGTAGATTCCATTAAAACTGAATTTGTACCACAAAATATTTTATACACAGATTTAGACTGAAGTACCAAAAATGAAAATAATCCCTTTTGGCGTTTCGTGCACTGCTTAATTACTCCATAAAATCCATGCTAAAATTTTTCCTACCACTAGAAAAATTATTAAATAAAAGCATCAATCGGCAATAGATCAACAGTAGCCTTAGATCAGACGTCAGACGCCTCTCATCTGAAAAACAAAAAAATCCGAAAAACAAAAAAATCGCCTTACTGACTCCTATCGGTTTTTGCTACAGTGTAACAAAAAAATGTTTTTCAATCTTTACCAAGCCACCAAGTAGTCAAAAAGTGATAACACCAGAGTATGATGCCATTCTTCCAACTGTCTTATCACGCACCTGCAGAAGGGAAAGAAAACTTACATTTTTTTGTCTCGTCAAGGAATTGCCGCGATTACCCCAAAAGACCTCATTGAAAATAAGGGTACGTATCTATGACAAAAAATATGGATTTCTAATTGTAATTATAACAATATATTTATTATTAGAAGCAAAACAATACAGAATATCAAAACAAAAATGACTGGGAAGTAGGTAGGTGACAAGGTTTCATGAAACACTGCATGTAACAGTTTAACTAGATTTTGGGGTCCATTTTTAACTTACATCAGGACTGCTGTGATGTGAAGACACTACATTAAAAAGCCTTTTTCAGGGAAAACTGTATGGGTACAAATTAGTCCTATATTCTCAAATTAACATTATTTAGTTACTTTTGATACTTTCAAATTTTTTAACGATTTACTTGGAAATTAATAAAACATGTGGTCTAATTTATTATATTTTATAAACAAAATAATATAATAATTAAAAAAACGTTGTTGGGTACAAATTAGTACCAAATTCAAAGTTTAAATCCATACTGTTATTTGTTGTTATAAATGCCTTATACAACGAAAACCGGGTGGGTAAAAATTCTATTTTTTGGGTACAAATTAGTCCTAAATTCAAAGTTTAAATGTATGCTATTAAAATTTGATTTTGTAAAGGTGGGGTGCTAGCTTGAGTTCAAACTATCACCCCCACATTAAATAGCGGGTTTTCAGAAAAACTGAGGAAGTACAAATTCAAATTTTTGCGTTACAAATTAGTCCTAAAATATACATCAATTTATTTTAAAAATGGAAATAGGGGGTGTGCTAGCAATAATAACATGTATAAGTTACTTGGAATTGTCATTAAAAAACCTCTATTGACAAGGACTACACAATCAATAGGACATTATATGGTAATATGATTGAGAGCCAGTGTTTGGATTGAATATAACGATCTCGAAGAAAGGAAAAACTGGTTAAGGAAACATTTAAAATAATACCAGAATCGACTTTAATATTTCGTTTTTCAAGACATATTGAAAAGATCGGAGAAGTATGGGCTTTCTATTCAATTTACCGCAACAGGAGTTGTTTGAGGGAGTTAACGTTAATATTTTTTGTGGTACAAATTAGTACAAATTCAGTGTCAAAGGAGTCGATTTTTATATTTCTTTTTTCAAGAAATTATGAAAAGATCTGAGGATAATGGGCTTTCTATTCAATTTATCAAAGCAGGGGTTGTTTAAGTGGGTTGACTTTTATATTTTGGAATATTCTTCGTGGTACAAATTAGTACAAATTTAGTGCTAATAGAATAGACTTATATTTCGTTATTCAAGAGATATTGAAAAGATCGGAGAAGTATGGGCTTGCCATTCAATTTATCGCAACAGGGGTTGTTTGAGGGGGTTGACGTTATTTTTTTTTTGTGGTACAAATTGGTACAAATTCAGTTCTTCAATTGCCTGTATTAATTTTCATTTTTTTCAAATTATTATTAGTTTGGGCTTTCCAGGTTAACATGAAGCTAGCAGCACCATGCTTTTTCTTGAATGGGTAAAGGTATAAAATTATTTTTTGTGGTACAAATTAGTACAAAATGAGTACTAAAAATAGTAACAGGTTTTATTTGATTCTGCCAGCTTCACAGAGATAAGATATTGCCCGTTTTAAAATAAACATTCAGCAAAAAGTTTTGAATTAGAGCGAATTTTCTTCATTTACTCAAACTTAGAAGACAAAGGACCTTTATTAAATCATGTTTTCAATTGTGAATCAATTTATCAGTTTAATTGATAATCAAATATTAATTTACTTACAGTTCGAGGTTGACTAAAAAAATTGAACCTAAACTACGGATGGAAGAATTGATAAAAGTACTAGACTTGAGCAAAATGTATGCTATACTTGAGTATACCACACTTAGCTACCGTGCAAATAGGTTCCTATTAAAATCGGTCTCTCCGTGTGTGTTATAAGTTATAATACTAAGTGATAGTTTATAAATAAATATATAAATATATCTAATCTAAACACCAAGTTAGTCCATTAAGATGGACGTGGATAGCGGGGGCGAGCCCCCAGACTTCGACAATCCAAGCAGAATATCACCTCCGCAACCCAGCAATAATCCCCTAAATTTAATAATGGATGTGAATGCCCTATGCAAAGATATTGAAAAATCAAAAAATAAAACCATGAAAAATAATATTTATGTTTCGGTAAGTAGAGATACTATGTCAACTTCCACATTTGAAAACAATCAAACCCAAGAATCCGGACAAAAACAGGTATGTACAACTTATTACTATCAACAAACTGATATGGGCCCATTTCATGTTTACATTGAAAATAATAGGCCAGGATTTGAAGGTAAATTAAATGCTATTAAAGTAGGCGAAATAGTACTAAGTGAACACGGAGATTTGGATAAAAAAATTAAACAGATTCAGTCAATTGGTAAAAATAGAATTCGAGTTATCATGAAAGATTACTCTAGTTCAAATATTTTATTAAAATCTACAGCATTGGTAAAATATGATTTGATCGTGTATATCCCCAAATTTCTGATTTTTAGACAGGGTATAGTGAAACAAATAGACTTAGATTTAACCTAACCTAACGGTAGTGAAGGTTGAATATGCACAGAAAGGTCAAAAGAAAGTGTTAATACTGGCATCCGCATACCTCCCCTCAGACGCAGCTGAACAACCACCAACCAAGGAGCTGGAGGACCTTGTGGAACACTGTCTCACCCAAAAGCTTGAATTGGTAATAGGCTGCGATTCAAACTCTCACCATGTAAGCTGGGGCAGAAAAGATATTAACACTAGAGGTAAGTATTTTTATGATTATATAACTAACAAGAATCTCTGTATTCTAAATAGAGGTACTGAACCAACTTTTATTAACTCTTGTAGTCAAACGCGAATAGATATTACCCTATCTACTATAAACACTTCGAATATAATTTCCGGCTGGCATGTATCCGACGATATTTCAATGTCGGACCACCGCTGGATAAAATTCGAAATAAAATTAGCGCTCACAACCTCTACAATGACTCGTGACCCCAGGAAAACGGATAGGACAAAATATGTCCACTGTTTGAAAGGGGATCTGCGAGGAGTCGAGGAAGAGCTGCCCAACAATAAAGGAGATTTGGAAAGTAATTCTAAAACTATCCAAAACTCCATAATTAATGCCTATAAGATGTCTTACCCACTCAGGCGGGTCGATCTTGATGGATCCCCCACTCCGTGGTGGTGCCATGAGATTGACCAGCTCAGGGGGACGGCGAGGAAATCCTTTAATAAGGCTAAAAGAACCAGACTCAATGAGGATTGGAACTTATACAAGTCTCACCTCAAGGAGTATAAAAAAGTCATTAGACAAAAACAAAGAGAAGCATGGAGAATCTATTGCGAGGAAATCGAGGATTTCCCCCAAGCAGCTAGACTCCAAAAAGCTCTCTCAAAAGATCCTGCCAACCTAAAGGAAAGCCTTCAATTATTGATGTCAACTCACTTCCCGGACTCCAAAATCACAAATTCGGTAGCCTGGGAGGATGAGGAGAATCACCCGACGGACGACGACTGGCGTATATCACGTCAGATCGTCGACTCGGACAAACTGAGGTGGGCCGTCTCAGGCTTCTTCCCCTTTAAATCCCCGGGAACAGACGGTATTTATCCAGCCCTACTTCAGTGGTGCCTGGATGACCTAATGCCGCACCTGGTAGGAATCCTCAGATCCTCACAGGCACTGAGGTATATTCCAAAAGGTTGGAGAGAAGTCAAAGTCGTGTTCATACCAAAACCAGGAAGAATATACCATTCCATCCCAAAAGCATATCGACCCATTAGCCTCACATCGTTTTCATTGAAGACTTTCGAGAGGCTGTGGGAACGATACATAAGAGATGTGGTGATAACACGAAATCCACTGCATCCAAATCAACATGCATACACTCCAGGGAAATCCACCGATTCGGCTCTTCATCTCGTAGCGGGCCGCATCGAGAGATCGTTGGAAAATAAGGAGTCCACCCTGGGTGTATTCATAGACATAGAAGGAGCATTTGATAATACCACTTTTACTAAAATAACAAATGCACTTTCCAACAAAAATATCCCCCAAACCATAAATGGCTGGATATATAACATGCTCAAAAAAGAGCGATAAAAATCAGTGTGGATGATGTAACCATCAGAGGCTTGGTTGTAAAAGGTTGTCCACAGGGAGGGGTGCACTCGCCACTACTGTGGAACATGGTCTTAGACTCCTTGGTCAGCCACCTCAACGAAAGCAACTTCTACACAATAGCATACGCAGATGACCTAGTGATACTGCTACAGGAAGATTCGAGGAGACACTCTGCTCTTTAATGCAAGAGGCCCTCCATATCATAGAACAATGGTGCAGAGACCATTCGCTGTCAATAAATCCAAAAAAGACGGAGATAGTTCTTTTCACGAAAAAAAGGAAGCTTGCAAAACATCAAGCCCCAAAGCTCCTAGATACCAAACTTAATATTTCTCTTCAGAGGTGAAATATTTAGGGGTCACCTTTGACAGTAAGTTAACGTGGAACTCTCACTTAGAAAACAGAGTTAAAAAAGGATATATTTGTTATGAGCTGTGTCGTAGAACCATCGGCCGCACCTGGGGAATGTCACCTAGAGTTGCTGCCTGGATCTACACTGCCATCATCAGACCTATGCTAACGTACGGCGGATTGCCTGGGGAGCTAAAGCAAACCAGCTGACAGTCGTCCGTAAACTGTATCAAATCCAAAGAACAGCATGCCTCAACACTACAGGAGGCATGAGAACCACACCAACAAGAGCTATGGAGGTAATCCTCGGTCTCACTCCCCTTGACATATACATCAAGGAGGTTGTTTTGATGACCATGACACGTCTACGCTCTACCGGTATACAACCTGATGTAGGATCCGGTAACTTGTGGCATGAGGCCCTCAGGGAGGTCCCACTGCTGCAGGCCAATACGGACTCGATTCCACCGCGATATGCATTCCACAGGCCCTACAAGGTAATCTTTAAAAACAACGAACAAGACCCAACGGAAGAAGACGCAATCCGCATCTTCACAGATGGGTCTAAATCTAATGTGGGTTCAGGATGTGGAATTTTCTCCAGACCCCTGAATCTAAACATAAAATGGGCAATGGGCTGCAATGCAAGTGTTGCTCAAACAGAGCTCACTGCTATCTGCATCGCTGCAAAAGAGATTACCAAAAGGAAAGCCACAGGTAATAACATATACATCCTTACGGACAGTAGACAAACACTACTAGCTCTGAACAGACCACGTATTACATCAGGCCTAGTACTAGAATGCCACATGGCCTTAATCGAGGCCTGTAACAACAACACGGTCACTTTAGGCTGGATTAAGGGCCATGAGAAATCGAAAGGAAACCGTATTGCAGACTCACTAGCCAGGAAGGCAGCCTCCCAAAAACTTTTGGGACCTGGCACTTTCATTGGTCTATCGGCGTCAGCGACGGTCGACCTATTAAAGGAACACTCCCTTAATAAGTTTAAGGGTAGATGGGACGACGCAGAAGGCTGCAGGCTTGCCAAGGAACTGCTACGATATCCGGACAGCAAAGTAGTCAAAAAATACGTGACTATGAACAGGCGGAACCTACGAACAGCCACGGGTATTCTGACTGGTCACTGCCACCTACGAAAACACCTCCACAGACTGGGTCTCTCTGACACCCCACTTTATAGAGGATGTGAGCAAGAAGATGAGACTGTCGAGCACATTCTTTTTGAATGTCAGCCACTCTCTCATCTTAGGTTTCATGTATTCGGCGAGCACAGGCTAACACACGCCAATATGAGGGAACTTAATTCAGGCGATGTTATCGCCTACTTCAGAGAAGTAGGCTGTATGACGAGCTAGAATGAAGTTTTGAACCTCAGAAGGATGCACAATGGGCCAATTGTGGCCTAAGTGCTGTGGGGTCTACCCACCCTTCCAACCTTTACAGATACAGATACAGAAAGAAATAAAAAATATAATGACAAATACAAACTGCTCATATAGAGACGCAAGTCTCCAAATTCCATTAACAAGGTATTCAGACATACTAACTTCAGGATCTCAACCTTGAGCATGCAACCAAACAACGGCAAACAATAGTATATCAAGTTTCAATTTCCCTCCCCTAACTTCGGCAAATCTATCCCAAAACTCCTATTTTTCACCTGTATTCCAACCAACTAGATTACCAATACCATCTTACTATAATACTGTTGTAAAGAAATCATCACTCATACAACAAACACCGCAACAGGGACATAAAAGGATAAGATCTAATTCTACGGACCCCATTACACAACAACGTAATCAAATAGTATCCCCAATTAATATCCCCCACCAAAGGGGAGGTATTTTGTCAAGTCAACAGAATCAATCAAACATTAACAATAATGTTCATCATTCAGATGATACAGTAGAATCAAATGATCTTCTTAGTACAATACTAAACATTATATTATCGATTGTTGACTCCATAAAAAATAAAAATTTTGAATTACAAGAATCTGATATTAAAGCAATGATAAAAAGTAATTTTAATCTTAATCAATTAAAATCCAATGTATAAGAATTTAATCTTGTGTCAGTGGAATTGCAGATCAGCGATTTAAAACAAACACAATATATTATATTTATTAAATGAACAAAAAGTTGATATAGCATGCCTCTCGGAAACACGATTTCCGTCTAATAAATCTGTTAATTTCAATGGATATAACAAGTGAGAGATGATAGACAAGATAGATCTGTAGGAGGTACTGCAATTCTTGTTAGAACAAATATCATTTATAAAGAATTAACTGATAAATATAATATATCAAACGTAAATCAAAAGGCGATAGAAATAAAAGGTAATAATAAAACTTATGTAACGCTGGTATCTGTATACATTCCACCAACAATAACAATCACCTATAAACAATGGGAAAAGCTATTCGAGAGTTATTCTAAACCATTGATAATAACTGGAGATTTTAATTCGCATAATATCGCATGGGGTGGACCTAATACACATACTAACGGAAAAGCTTTGCTGAAGGCGTTGGATACGCATAATTTTATTTATCTAAATGATGGGTCACCAACTTTCATTGGCAATTCGATACAAACACATTCTGCTATTGACCTACAATTTGTTCTCCAGACATTGTCCATTTGCTCAATTGGTCATTACTGAACGACCTATATGGATCCGATCACCTACCTTCAATAACGCAATTATCAATTTGTACAAATACATGCACTCCGCCCACAAATAGTAAATGGAACTGTAAAAAGGCAAATTGGGACAGCTACTCTCTAGAATCCAGTCATCAATTTCAGAAATTAGAGTTATTAGAGTACGAAGAATTTATTAAAAAAATTGAATATGCATCAGAACACTCTATCCCAAAATCAAAAGGAAATCATGCAACCACAAAAAACAAACCGTGGTTGAATAACGCGTGTCAGGAAGCAATAACAGCAAGGAAAAGAAGTATGTACAAGTACCTCAACAATCCAAACTTACAAAACTTGCTAGAATATAAACAAAATAATGCCATAGCCAATAAAACCTTAAAAACAGTTAAGAGAGAAAATTGGAAGAGGTATTGTTCCAGTCTTAATAGATCAATGCCCCTAAAAGAGGTGTGGAATAAAGTGAATCATTTTAAAAACCGATAATTCCAAAACAGACAAGCAATAAACCTAGAGAGCAAATGGGTTTCAAAATTTCATGAGTCTATCACCTCCAAGCGTGTATTTTGATACATCCATTTTCGATAGAATAACAGAAATGACACCAAAGGTAACCACCCAATTTTCATTACTTCCATTTTCTATGAGTGAGTTACAAATGGCTTTAAAAAGTAATAATAATTCTGCCCCAGGATATGATAATATACACTACTCCATGATTAACAATTTACCTCTTACCGCAAAGAGCAGTTTACTATCAATTTTGAACAGTATTTGGTGTCTTCAAGCTGAAATACCGAAAGCGTGGAAACAGTACTTAATTATACCGATCATTAAACCAGGGAAAGATCATACTTTGGCCGAATCATATAGAGCAATATCCCTTGCATCCTGCGTACTAAAAACGTATGAAAGACTCATAAAAGTCCGACTCGAATACTATCTGGAAAAAAATTGCTTAATTCCAATCTCACAATATGGGTATCGAAGAGGTAGCTCTACTCAAGAAAATATAGCGAGCTTGGTAACGGACATACAAATCTCATTTACCCAAAACAAATCGACCTCCGCTTTATTCTTGGACAATAAAGGAGCCTACGACAATGTAAATTTGGAAATTTTATCTACAAAAATATGTCATCTGGACATTCCAGTCACACTAGCTAAACATATATTTAATCTCTACTTTAACAGGAAGATAGCTATAAAAATAAACAACGAAATATCTGACACAAGGGAAACATCGATCGGTTTACCACAAGGAAGCATTTTAAGTCCTTTATTGTATATAATATATACACATGATTTGCAAACAGTAATACCTAAGGAAATAAATATCCTTCAATATGCAGACGACATCGTACTGTATTCGCAAAATCAAATAATTCCACAGTGTCACGCCCAACTCTCTAAAGCAATGCAGACGGTACATTCGTGGACAGAAAAAAACGGATTGACAATATCAGAATCCAAATCGGCATCCGTCATCTTTACAAGGAAAAGATATACTCACCCTAAGAGTATACAACTTTCACATTATACGATACATCACAAAACTAGTTTTAAATATTTAGGTGTAATTTTAGACAGTAAGCTAAACTGGAAAGAACATATCCATTATATTCAGGCAAGAACAGAAAACGCTGTAAATGTACTTAAGACTTTTAGCAAACATAACTGGGGTTCCGATCCAAATATAATATTGCTGTTCTACAGAAGCCTAATACGATCAATTATAGATTATGGATCATTATTTTACGCTACAGCTGCAGATATACACTTAAAAAAAATCGAACAATTAAAAAATAAATGTCTTAGGATGAGTATAGGATATCTGCCAAGCACCCCTATTACTGTCCTGGAAATAGAGACATGTGAACCTCCCCTACGCTTAAGAAGACAATTCCTAAGTGACATATTTGTCTTTAAATCAAGAGCCAAACAAGCAAATGTAATTAACAAAATCAGCTTACTAACAAACCTTGGTCTCACAACAAAATACTGGGAAAAGAAAAAGTTACCAATACTTGTAGAAAGCTTCATATGTTCAGCACACTACATATCAAATATAAAAGTAATAGATAAAAACCCAATATGGATTACACAGTACAAAGCTCTTTTCACCCCTTTAAAAATTCATATCAGTAATATCCTAAGCACCAAGAATCCAATTGTTATAAGAAACTTATTTACACAAGAAATAAATACAACATGGAAACAATATCAGCATATTTTTACAGATGGATCGAAAATGTATGGAAAAGTAGGTTGCGCTGTTCTCTACCCTCAAAAGAACATTAAACAAACATTTTGTCTAGAACAATTAATGTCTATTTATACTGCAGAACTAATAGCTATAAAACAAGCATTATTACTATATTTACAGATAGCAAAAGTGCCTTAGAATCCTTAAAAAAGTTTAAAATCAATGCAAAGTCTCACCACATAATTTTAGAAATTCTTGAGCTCAATTTTAAAGCAGTTACTACAGGAAAAGACCTTCATTTTACATGGGTTAAGGCACATGCTGGAATTTCACATAACGAAGAAGTGGACCGCCTAGCAAAAGAAGCTGCAAAATCTGGGCTTATCATTGAAGAAAAAATTCCTGTATCTGATATGTATACAATTCTGAAACAGAACCTAAGACAAAATTGGCAACAAGCTTACTCAAAAAGCGATAAAGGCAAATATTATATGACCATACAACCAACAGTAAGAAAAAATCCATGGTTTATTAATAACTCAAATAGACAATTAATCAGAACAATCTGCCGGCTGAGAAGTAATCATGCCCTTTATCCATCATACAGGAAAAAAATTGGTTTATTAGATAACGAATTCTGCTTATGTGATGAAATCGCTGATTCACAACATATTATATTGGAATGTCCACTCCAAATTATAGAAATTAACAAGTTTTACCAACGACTTATTATACAACAAGTACAATTTCCAATAAACTTAACAAATCTACTGACACTGGAGGATAATTCAATATATAATATTTTATATCATTATATAAAAACTACTAACACAACTCCATAAGCGGTCAAGCAAACTTTACTTAAAAGATGTACACCTGAGATGAAAAAAAAAGAAAAAAAAAGAGAAAAAAAGGAAAAAGAAAATGGGAAAAAATGAAAAAAAAATAAATAAAAAAAAGAAGGGAAAAAAGGAAAAAAAAATAAGGGAGACATGAAAAAAAGGAGGAAAAAAGAAAAAAAAGAAAAGATAAAAAGAAGGAAAAAAAGAAAAAAAGTAAAAAAAAATGATCAGGTTCTCTAACTAATCACTAACAATATTGTAGAACCAACAAATGCATGTCAAACATTATCAACAAACAATAACATAATTAAAGCAAAACAAAATCGAAAAACCGTATCACATTGATCACATAAAACAATTGACTGGTCTGTTGGCTTGATCCAGTGCCATCTACTCAGGAAAAAAAAATACTTGAGTATATGATCTTTCAAGTGTTAGAAGAAACATTGATTAATATTGTAATATGGTAGTTATATCACAATTTTTGTAACTCTCTAGTGAATTAGGAAAGACTGCAGTGCAATTGGTGCAAAAGGATCCTTCTTCATTGGACACACTGACTGCTTCGGAAAGTGAAGTGGAAAGAAATTCATCATTAAATCTCAAGAAAGTTATTAAAAGGTGATTATTGTACATAAACTAGCACTTCAGATGAGAAAGTCATAGATGCACTTTTTTTAATTTGTATAATTCTGCTTTAGACACGGGGACTACATAGGTAATATGGAAATTTCTGATTTTTCCACGCCGACAAAAAGAAGGAAAACTTTGAAGATAATCAAGGCCAAGGTTTGGCAAAAGACAATATAGTAATTCTTACTTGGGTGCCAAGCCATACAGGGGTAGCTGGAAATGAGGGAACTGATAACTGTGCCAAGAAATGATCTCATCTCACCCTCATGGGACCAGAACCAGCATACGGCGTTTCATACAGCGCCGTACGAAAAACTGTTTCCAACTGGGTGTCGCTTGAACATCAAAAGCGCTGGAACAGAATCACGGGACATGCTCAGTCCAAAAGAGTGCTAAAAGGACCATCGAGTTCCTACGCAGCAAATGCTTTTAGACTGGGTAGGAAAGAACTGCGAAAAGTGGTAGGATTCATAACTGGCCACTGGATATTCAACGCACACCTAGTGAAAATGGGGATTGAAATAACAAATCCCATTTGCAGGATGTGTGGACAAGTAGAAGAAACCGCAAAGCACATGATCTTCGATTGCCCTGCCCTGTGCAGAAGGCAAGCCTCCTGTCTAGATATCTTCCTAGGCACAAATCAGGAGGGAATGCAGGAAAACATAGTCCGACGAATCTCAATCTTCGCTAAGAATTTAGGATGGGACTCTGCTTAATACCTGTGAGTGGGGGTGCACAATAAGCCAATCAATGGCTGAGCGGCAACAATTAGGGCACCTGAACCCTAACCCCCTCGTGACAAAAAAAAGGCCAAGGTTGGAAGAGATAAAAATAAAATTCGTTCGTTGCAGTAGTCCATCTGAAGACTCAAAAGTTGAATTGTAACTTTGAAATCCTTGATGGAGTACTTCAAGGAAAAAGCTTTTATCTCTGATTGATCAAAATCAACCATACTGGCAAGATTTTTTTTTAATATGAAGGATGTTTTTGAATCAACTTTATACTCAAGACAATGACAGTGAATGAAAAGTTTGTGAAATTTTTAAAGAATTTTATTTTTGTGATGAGAAACAAATAATACGTCAAAGTGTGAGTGAAATTCATTTTAAGTTTATATGTAGAAAATATTGATATCATCTATCGTATATTTCACAAAGTATTTTATACTTTTATTTTACAGCTTCAGGACCTACTATAGATATCTATGAGAGAATGATGAAAGGATGAAGTACTCAAAAGTACGAACCAGAGTTGCTCTGTTACTAGCATTCTATTCATGAGAGCATACAATTTTGTCAGTGATACATTCAATAAAAGCCTGTTACATTTAACTACTCTGTCAAAATAGTTTATATCAGTAGATGTTGAAATATTTACTAAAAATATTTTGTTTAGAAATAAGTAGTGATATTTTTATAACTGTGGCATTGGTAACAAAAGTGCGTGAAACCTATTTATTATTATTTCTATCAAAATTTATTGAAAGTCTGTCAACATTATTGACGAGAAGCAGTTGAGTTCTAGTAGTTAATAGGAAACAGTATACATAATTATTCCTATATAACTTAACACGGTTTATAAAAATTCATAGTTGTTCAATAATTTAATTTGTTTCTTATCTATTGTTATTTTGTTATTATTTGAAAATTGAATAAAATTATTTCGAAGGTTTAATTATCTATACATACCATAAATTCATTAAATCAACTAAATTCAAAATTTCTTTTTAACTCAGTATTTTTCCTAAATTCAATTATTTTCAATTCAATACACTCTTTACAGTATGTAATTCTACATAATTTTTGATCACAGATCTATTTCTAAATTGAGAATGTCCTCCAAAAATTATTAAAGTAGTATGCCACTGGATATTTTATGACTCCATTTATACAGCATTGCCAAACCAGGAAAATGGATTAATTGTTGTCCTTTTCTAGTACATTGTTAGAGAATTTAATGATGGCTTTAAAACAATCCCGATATTATGAATGAGATGCTAGGTCTATTCTTTTTCTATGTCATTGGGTTATACACATAACATACACGATACTGTAATACATCCAAATCAAATAAATATTATTTTTAAATTTATACACTTAACAAACCTCAGTTATA
This sequence comes from Galeruca laticollis, assembly GCA_963921935.1. Taxonomy (NCBI): domain Eukaryota; kingdom Metazoa; phylum Arthropoda; class Insecta; order Coleoptera; family Chrysomelidae; genus Galeruca; species Galeruca laticollis. The sequence goes on from OY998175.1 coordinate 169,780,619, forward strand.
TGTCCCATTCTTATTCGACGTCTTTATATATACTAAAAGCAATCCTTAATTTTTTTCTACACCTTTAATTGACTCTAAAAGTATATTGAAATTATTTCAATGTTTTGAACTTTACAGCAATAAATAAACTGCAAATAAACGTCACTAAACTCAGATTCAGTACCTTCACAATTTTCAAATTTGTATACAAAGGATAAAATTATTTAAGGATGAAGAATTCTTCTTCAGACTTTCATTCCTAGTCCTTATTTGATTCTAGTGTAAATATTTCTAGAGAAACATGTAACATTTATTATTAACAAAAATACGAACCTAACTGTTTAATTCGCTCTGCCTTCTTTTCAGTCAATTCTTCTGCTGTAATAGTCTCTCCAGTTACGGCCATAATTGCATCCAACATCTTTTGATAGTTATCCTTATCAACGTAAAATCCCGTTCCTGATCTAGCTGCGTCTAAATCTTTTTGTAATCTAGTAGAATAGTTTGAATTATTAATTGGTAAATTAAGGAAATGAAAGGTTTGTGAATATTCTAATTACCTGTCAATTTCTTCAACTAAACTATTAATGATTTCATGTTTTGTCATCTTTTCATTAACTGTTGGGGTATTCTTTATATCCCTGGCCCTACTAGCATAATCTAAAGTACTGGCAGTTACTTCATATGAATTGCTGGCAGGTGAAATGGTTGCAATTATCACAGTCTTCGTATGTCCTCCTAAAGAATCTTGGAGGATCCTTGTAAGTTTGGAATCTCTGTATGGTACATGCTTTTGTGATTTGTCAACTAAAGCATGAATAACTCTACCCAGGGTCAGAAGAGACCTAAGACAATATATGATTAATGTGTTAATAAAAAAACATGTATTCAAATTTATTGAAAGTATTTTCAAAAAATGGAATTGAACATTGAATGATCTTTGAAAAAATATATTTTATTAGTTATTATGAAAATTACGTTAGAATGCATTTAATCAGTATCTCTCACATTTTTGTGTTCAATTTTCCTACTGCAACTAAAGAATCAATAAGGTACAAACTAGATATTGAAGGGTAGATTATAAACCATGTAATGACAACAAAATATCGGGGTGTAGATAATCAACCACCATAACATTTATCAGGAAGCAACAAAGCAAGTAGTGAAAGCAGCAACCATTGAGAAGTAGTATTCAGAAATAGATTGGGAATATGGGAATGAAAGCAAAAATATATAAAATTTGTATGCCAATAAACAATAGAGATTAGAGCCACAACAGGAAAATGAAGCTAGCACTAAGAAAAGGTGGGTGAAAACATCAAGATCAATAGTGCTTAAGACCATACGATACAGGGAAAGAAGCAAAGGTATTTATAACCAAGATATACTAAGATGGAGGATAAAACAAAGCAGAACCAATATGTAAGGAAAATGGAAGAGGCTACAAGGCAGACGATAGCAGATTAGTTGGTCATCGGAAGCTAAAATAAGACTAGTAATAGTCCAGTAAATATAGATAATAAGCTTAACGTAAAAATAAGAATGTTTCATCCAATTTGAATCTACCTACAATAATTTTCTTTTTAGAAAAAAGCATGATATCTCCCTTTCATCTTTTTATATGCAATGCAATGTTTATAGAATAAATTTAAAAAGTGGTGAAGTAATAACTTACTTATTAATATTTGCCAGCTCCATTGCCCTCATGTCCTTACAGCCAGATCTAGCAATGTTTTCATTACCAGCCAAGTCCACCAAATTTATTTTTCCAGTTTTAATTATATCAACACCTGATGCTGTAGTTTCCCTAGTGTTGACAACAATAGAAAATACTGTATGCGATCGGGAACTTTGATGGTTCATTAGTGTTGGGGCGATCTGCCTTTTCATAATCCCTCTTTGTAATAATTTACAAATACCTTCACCACTATGTACCGAAATTTCTGTCAAGCCTTGAATGGATACTGAACCTTTGGGAGCACTGTACATCCTTAAAAATATTTAAAAAAAAGAGATTGAAACATAATTTATTGGATAGGACTTGAAAATAATTTAAGATATGGTGCTTTTCAACCTGATGTTTTTTCTAAATTTCAATGTAAGACCAATAATCTATTATTCAATAGAATACATCACATTAAATCCTCAATAATCTGAGGAATTTTTCTTAGCAAAGAATAGCATTAGACGTAAAATTAAAGTGTAAATTTGTAATAACAATGATATTCTTTATAGCTTCCTCCATTTTTTCCAAGTATATGTTTGATAATTGAATCACTTATTTGAGAAAGGGACTACCAAAAGCATTCATGGGACTAACATATTCAATTTTTGACCTCATCGCCGTTTTATACAGTAAGTGCATCTTTTAGAGCAGAAAAGGACCATCTCCCATAAACACAATGTACGTAAATTTGATCTAGTTTTTGGCTTTTATATTAGGAAGGTACCAAGTGACATCAGTTAGATCCTTTCTCATATAAATAGCTAGTCGAGCAAGGTCTTTTAGAAGTAGTTATTGTAGAAAGAAAATCTAAAGCACAAAATCCAGAGAACTGAAAGTAAAAAAATTGTTCCTTTTATCATTATGTGCCCATTGATGGAAAACAAAGAAAAGTATGTTAAAATGCACTTCTTAGTTTGTTTGGTATTAGTATCAAAAAAATGAAGCATTTAAAAAACATTCTAAGACAAAATATACCTCCATATGACAAACCTACCTATATCCTAATGCTAAACTTAATATGAAAATTTTGTTTGATATGTTTAAAGTAAAGTACTCAACAATCAAGTAGACACTTGTTGCAAGTGTGAAGAACTTGATCTTAAAATAAAAAGTCCTTCGCTTGGAGTTGCATCTAAAATAGTAGTAGCTGCCGAATTAGCAATACATACATGAGGAGCAAAAAAAGTCACTAATGGAATCTACTGATGCCTGCAAGATTCGTGACGACTTGACAGTAATAACATTTGATTAAATGCAGAATGTACACTTATCTGAAGATAGATAGATATTTATTTCATACTAGTGACAAGATACATTTTTAGAAAAAAAATATATACACTGTATGGTACATGTCAAAAGTTCTCTGAAAAACGAAATATAAGGTATACTTAAAAATTTTTTTTAAAAAATATTTAAAATCTACTATGTTAAACGTTCTCACTTGTACAATGTTAATATGCGCCAAACTATATTTAAAATATTTAAAAAACAGATCAAAAGCAAAAAACAAATGTGTAACACGCAAACAATTATAAAAAGTTATGCGTGGAACACTGAATCAAAAATCTAAAAATGTATTGCTATTTATATCGTCTATACTATATGGTTCCGCAGACACAAGACATTTCCTTATAGTCCTCCTAAATCTATGTATGTAAGTAATATCCCATAGTTCTTTAGATAGTAGGTTAAACATTAACAAACATCTATATAAGCAACCTTTTTCAAGCAGTGATGTTTTATAAATAGGGTATCGGAAAATGTGTTTCTGTCTCGTATGATACTCATGTGCAATTGTATAACCTGAAAAATATTTCCTATTTCTATACACATAATAAAGACACTCATATATGTATATACCAGGTACTGTTAATAAATTTAAATATTTAAAATATCCGCTACATCTTTCACGTAGTTTTAAACCAGCCAAAATTCTAACTGCTCTTTTTTGTAATACAAAGACAGTTTGACTGTGTGAACCACCCCAAAAAACGATTCCATAGGTCAGCGATGAATAAAAATTTCCATAATATGCTGTTATCAATATATGTTTGCTAACTACTTTTTTAATTCCTTTAAAGAATAACAATTTCTACTTAATCCACCATAGAGCAGCTGCACATGCTCCACCCAGCTCATGTGCTCATCTATTGTGACTCCTAGAAACTTAATTTCTGACGAAAATCTAGTTACGTTATTGTTAATCTCAATATTATTAGGATACACAATTTCGTTACGACTGTGTTTAAATAGAATGCATGATTAAAGAGTTAGTTCCCTTCGAACCATTGAGCCATTTTTAAAATTACAGATGTTGTCTTAGTTTTCATTTCATTATAATTATCTCCAACAATGAGCACATTTGTATCATCAGCATAATTTGTTAGTGTAGTTGTTATATCATTTAAAAACAGTTCTAGATCATTTATGTAAAGTGTGAACAGGATTGGACCAAGCACACTGCCCTGAGGTACACCAAGTGTAACTTATCTGGCATTAGAAGTATATTCAGAAGAGTTTGTTTTAATGCAGACTTTTTGAGAACGGTTTGCTAAATAAGATTGAAATCAATCATAGCATCTACCCCGAATTCCCATTTTGTCAAGCAATAATTGATGGTTCACATAGTCAAATGTCTTCCACTATCAAGGACGTCCAGAATTCTCCCAATAAAATCGAAAGCAGCAGTTATAGTAGATTTTGCTTCTCGGAATCCATGTTGATTCGAAGCTATGATCTGGTTCTTATTCAAAAAATTAACCAATCTTTTTCTCATAGCAATTTCAAAAACTTTGGAAAAAGTAGAGAGGAGACTTATTGGTTTATAATTTTCCACCAATACTGTATCTCCATTTTTAAATATGTACAACTGCTACTTTCAGACTAGATGGAAAACTCCACCTGAGAATGATGAATTTACAACATGTGTCAGTGGTTCTAAAACAAATGTAGCTATTTTTTTAACAAAATATTACTGATACCATCCTCGCCACTTGAGCATTTATTTTTCAAACCTTTTATATTTTCCAGAATTTTAACATCATCCACCTCGGATAGGTACATAGATTGTTGTTTATATGATTTAGGTTTCTATTTTTCACCGAAGAGTCTACAAGAATTGCGGCCACTGTGACAAAATATTCATTAAAAATGATAGATGCAACGGGCATAGATGATATTGTTTCATTATTTGACTTAATACCAGTGAAAGTTTCTTGGGTTGATTTGCTGAGGTCTTTCTACGTTTTTATTATATTCCAGATGGTCTTACTTTTGTTATGCAAGTCAGAAACTTGTCTGTCATAGTAATCCCTCTTTTCCTGTAATACAAGGTAGGAGTAATAGGTTTTATAATTATTATATGCCTGTTTGGGTATATAATTATGAGTATAGTATAAAGTTCAAACATGAAATTTAGGGTATCTTTGGCAACAGTAATTTTGGTAGTTATCCATTTTTTATTTGTTAACTGTTTAACCTGTTTTACAGGGAAAGACGAATTGAAATGATTTGTTAATATTTGAATCAGACTTGTCGTCAACTGTTGATCCCTCATATACTGAGGTCCACATTTAATTTCTTAAGAGACTACAAAAAAACTCATATCGCTCAGAACTAAAAAGACGTTTATAGGTATATGTATTATTTGCTATTTGTATGTTGTGAAAAATGGTAACTGTTTGACCAAAATGATCGGATATGTCGGTATTCAAAACATTCACCGTATAATCTGCAAAACCAGGTACATACACATTATCTAATCACGATTTCGCATTAGCAGTAACTCTTGTTGGAGTATTTATTATGTACTTCATATTATACAAGTTCAATAAATTATTTAAGGTGTCCAAATTAAAATCTCCCGCTACAAGCACAAATTTTTCACCTTCTGAGGCTATATCTAACAGTTGGTCTAATCTTAATATGAATTCTTCTGTGACCCCAAGGGGGTAAGAAAGGGGTTGACATTCCACCTCTCCAGAACTGCTAGGCCTAGAAGCATCACGTTTGGCAAAAACGTTCATCATGTGAGGTAAGTGAGCACTACGAGAGGATTTTTTACTTTTTTTTAATTTGGTTTGCCGACATTTAATAGGCATAAGTGTAAATAACACAAGATTTTTCTGTTTAGTAAATTTAACAGGACGACAGAAGTAATAAATATTAACGGAGAACAGGTACAGCGAATTGTAGTGCCCATTGTTGCAGATGGTGCTTGCCTATTTCGATCTCTTTCTTTTTTGATATATGGTAATTAAGGAAATGCCTTCAACATATGTCCAGAAATTGTTAATTACATTATAAATAATTGGGATGAATTTTCCATTACATCACACAATAGAAATGGTGACAACTATAACACTGCAGATGGCGAATTGTACATGGATGCAGGCACTCGCGGTCGTCCCATGAAACGCCTTCGGTTTTCACAGAATCTATCAAGTGGTAATTTTGATGCCTATGTCTCTTGCAGAAATAAATCCTGTAGTAAATATTAATTCTACAGAATCAGTTGCTGCAACTTTAGGTAATGTGTAAACCTTCTGAACCCCTGTTTAGTTTGCTAAGAGATTTCCATCCTGATCACAAGCATTTTATAGCTAACATTTGTAAATATAATAACAGTTTTCAAATGACATCATTTCGTGGAAAACAAATGAGAGAAAACGGATTTATGCAAACTTTTAAAGTACAGGGGCAAGTTTATCATTTAGTTGGAAGTTTATTGCCAGAATCCGACCATACAGCGAAATATTTAGATTTTTTTTGTTGGTTAAGATGAAAAAGAAACAAACATAAGATGCTCGAATAATCCAAAATTAAAACCTAACTTACTAAAGCAACTACAAAAAATGCTACAGAGAGTTAATCCCTACATTAGGGACTTGAAAAGTGCAATTAATAAAATACCACTTGCGCGTCGTTCAAAGTTGTTATACATGCTGAAAAAAATCCGCCTGGAATCCACAGAGGCCGTCGGTATATTAATCTAATATACTGTAATGTTTTTTATATTTATTTAAACATTTTTTTTATTACGGGTGGTATAAATTTATATACACGGTAGGTAGGTTCACTTACTTAATTTATTTATTCACTACACTATTCACTAATTATATACACAGTATATTCACTTAAACTAATTTATATAATCACTTAATTTATATTCACTTATTTACTGTTTACCTCACAATGTCAAATTATAAACTAAACTCAACTCTCCCTGATCGGTTATTTATATATTAGTGCCTTTTTCACTAGATAATTCTAAATTGCGGATTACACAAAAACAATTGGCGCTGGCATTTTCTAGATAAGACTGTTCACAAAAACAATGTCTAGATAAGATAGTCACAATCGTAAGCAATTCTAAGAAATTCCTGCGCGTCCGCCATAATTTTAACTTTCATACCTGGCTTAGACAGTGTCCGATTTAGGAACTATACCAGTGTGCTGTTTCGTAACATTACCCCCTCCTTAAATGGAAGTTCCTCCTATAGTTTTTGTGCAGCCGAGACGGGATGTTTGAATCGGCAACTGGCCCCATTTCTACACTTTCCGATCTTATGGAAATAGCAGGGCACCGTCTTCATCGGATACTGATAACGAGGGTTGTAGCTGCAAATTAATATCTGGACACCGATATCTTGAAAGATAATCTCTACCATGTTCCTGATGATTCGCCTATCCAACTGGTTACTCGCTATCTTAGGCATAGCCAGTTTCTTCACGCTGGATTCCAACACATGGTCACGGAGGTTTCGAAGTGCTTCCCACACATCGCGGTAGGTAGATCGATCTTGAAATTCATTTTTAGTTACCACGTAGAAGACGTACCGCGAATTATGTTTCAGTTTCAGTGTCTTGCCAGGGGCCGGAATCTGGTCTTCAAGTTTTTCTAATTGTCCGAACTTCTTTCGAAAGGCGGATGCCAACCCTCGTGCGTTCTTGAGACGGGCGGGGATGTTGTATGCCAGTGAATAATCTTCCGGGATAGTGAACAAATCTTGTCGTTGTTCTGAAGTAACTCCATATCTAGCTTTCCCGGTACCTCCATACGCGCCCATAAATTCATCGAAGGTAGGGTCAGATACATCTCGAATATGATTACTCCTTTCTCTAGGTCATAGTCTCCTTCGATGGCAATAGTCGGTTTTGGTGAACTACTTTTGGTTTTCCGTTGGGGATCTTGCTTATGCGATATATAACATCATTGATCCTTTTCTTGATTAAGTATGGACATTCCCCGGATTTTTGTAATTTTGGAGAAAATCCTTTTCTCCTCGTCGGATTGTGTAACCATACTTTGTCCCCTTCTTTAAAACCGCCTACTCTGGCCTGCGTGTCGTACCGACTTTTCATTCTGTCGCTGACAACTCGAAGATTTGTTCGAACTAATTCATGAATATCGTCCAGCCTTCTTCTCAATTGGATCACGTAGTCTTCGCCTGCTAGATCTTCTCCAGGCCGACAGCCAAATTCCAGGTCACAACGAAGCCTCATTTCACGTCTAAACAGGATTTTCGCAGGTGCTTCACCCGTGGACTCATTGACGGCAGATCGATAAGCCAATGCGTATAGAGAAAGATACTAGTCCCAATCTCTCTGATGGCTGGAAACTACTTTGAACAGGTATTTTCCAATAGTCCTGTTCATTGTCTCGACCATTCCATCTGACTGTGGATGTAATGCTGTTGTCCTGGTCTTCTTCATTCCCAGCTTGTCGCAAATCTTCTGGAATAGATGGCTTTCAAAATTTCTTCCCTGGTCACTGTGGACTTCCAAGGGTACTCCATATCGGCTGATAAATTCTTTTACCAATACATCCGCGACAGTTGTGGCCTCTTGGTTCGGGATAGCGTAAATTTCCACCCACTTTGTGAAATAATTCATTACAACCAGTATGTATTTACCACCATTTTCTGTCGTCGGAAATGGTCCAGCGATGTCTAAAGCAATCCTTTCGAAAGGGCTTCCAACATTATACTGTTTCATAGGTGCCTTTCTCTTGCGATGTGGTCCATTACTCGTAGCACAAGTCGTACATTTCTTACACCAGTCCTTCACATCGTCGGAGCTGTTCATCCAATAAAACCTTTCACGGACTCGTTGAAGGGTTTTCTTCACTCCCAGATGACCTCCCGATGGAGTGTCGTGTAACTTCTTCAGTACCTCAGCTACTCTCGTTCTAGGAATAACTAGCGGTATCCTCATCTCAGAACCATCATCGTGTTCAAGGACTCTTTTTAACAGCCCTTCTTCCAGAACAAGGGAGTCCCACTGAGCCCAATACGCCTTGAGTTTCGGTGAAAATCTTGACACTTCTTACCAGGTAGGTCGCCGATTTTCTTCCTTCCACTGCCGAATTTTCTTTAGGCAAGGATCATTCTCCTGATCTTCTCTGATCCTGTTGGGTGACCATTCTTCATTGACTACTGTAGTTCTTGAAACTGTAACTTCCTTAGATTTCGACTTGTTGCATTGTGAATAGTCTACAGAGCACGACCGTCTAGGCAAAGAGTTGGCTTTTCGGTGATTCACATCAGCTGGATGTTCACCCCTGTCTGATTTCCCCTGTGTCTGGATTTCTTGGGTTACTGGAGTTCTTGGGTTACAGGAGTCTTGGGGCGCTTAGACGGACTGCGTACGTGCTCTAGCTCGCCACACTTCCGGCATTTGATCTTCTTCGGCTTCTTTGCCATACCTTTCAACAAGTTGACGATCTGGTCAAGTTTGTCATCGTCATCTTCTTTCTGCATGGACCTACCTTTGTTGTATCGCGTATCTTCGTGGCTGCTTTGCATTTAAGATGTTCTTTGTTTGCATGAGTCGTAGGACGCTTACACGAATTGCGTGCATGCTCTAGCTCGCCACAATTACAGCACCTGATTTTCTTCAGCTTCTTGTCTACCATACCTTTCCGCAAGTTGACGATCTGGTCAAGTCTGTCATCGTCACCTTCTTCCTGTATGGTCCTACCTTTGTCGTATCCGGAAGCCATCGTGGCTGCTTCATATTCAAGAGCAGCAGTCAATGCATCGACCAATGTTTTAGGATGGGCTAATCGAAGCGTCTTCTCCATATCGTGGTCACATAAGCCGTCAATAAAGGCCTGTATGCCTAAACATTCCATCATGTTATCTGGTGCTGATGTATAAGCAAATCGAACTAGTCGGGCAAAATCTAGTTCATACTCTTGAAGGGTTTCCTCACGTTTCCGCCTTCGGTTCTTCAGCTGGAATATGTACAAATGTTCCAAATGTTCATGACCGTATCGCAAGTCCAGCTTCTTTTTCAGCTGCTCAAAGTCATCCGTTTCTTCAAAATGTATCGTCTGAAGTACATCTAAGGCATCTCCCCGAAGCGCTATAGTTAGGTTCACTGCTTTCTCCTTATCGGACCAATTATTCACTCTAGCGGCTGCTTCAAACTGTTTCACACAATTGGTCCACGCCATTTTTCCATCGAACGTTGGGGCCTTGACACGGGTAAACTGCCCATGTCTTCTAACTTAGGGTGTGTTTCTGTCTTGCAAGGTTTCGTTTGCTCGGTCTTGTTTTCTTCCGCTGGCGTGTCTTGAGTTCTTATATCTGTCATCTCTCTTTCTAACTCCTTGATTTTCTCGCCCATCGTTGTCATCTTATTCTCGATTTTCTCGTCCATCGTTGACATCTTATTTTCGATTTTCTCGTCCATCGTTGACATTTTATTCTCGATTTCAGATTTTAGAGACGAAATTTCATTTTCAACGTCAGCGGCAATGTCGTTTTTCATTAATAGGATATCGGAAGATATATCGTTCTTCAAAGCAGAAATCTTGTCGTCAATATTAGCAGATATATCGTTCTTCAAAGCAGAAATCTTGTCGTCAATATTAGCAGAAATGTCGTTCTTCATAGCATAAATATCGTTTTTCACATTCGTTGAAATTTTCTCTTCCATGACAGAAATATCGTTTTTCACATTCGTTGAAATTTTCTCTTCCATGGCAGAAATATCGTTCTTCATAACAGAAACCTTCTCGTCCATGTTCTCAGAAATATTAGCAGAAATTAACGAGATTAAGGTGGAAGCCTCGTCATTAAATAAAACTGTTTCTGGATCAAAGCCGTCATTTTCCAGTGCCACTTTAAGTCTTTCTACTAATTTACTTTTCTTACCGGACGTTTCCAACTCACGATCTTCCAATTCTGCTCTTAGTTCCGTCACTTTCAGGTCACATAGTCTCTTGGCCATTTTTACGTAGCAATTTATTTATATTATCTCACTTCTGACACCAATATAATGTTTTTCTTATTTATTTAAACGTTTTTTTATTACGGGTGGGATAAATTTATACACACGGTAGGTTCACTTACTTAATTTATTTATTCACTACACTATTCACTAATTATATACACAATATATTCACTTAAACTAATTTATATAATCACTTAATTTATATTCACTTATTTACTGTTTATCTCACAATGTCAAATTGTAAACTAAACTCTACTCTTCCTGATCGGTTATTTATATATTAGTGCCTTTTTTACTAGATAATTCTAGATTGCGGCTTACACAAAAACAATTGGCTCTGGCATTTTCTAGATAAGATTGGTCACAAAAACAATGTCTAGATAAGATAGTCACAATCGTAAACAATTCTAAGAAATCCCTGCGCATCCGCCATAATTTTAACTTTCATACCTGGCTTAGACAGAGTCGGATTTAGGGACTATACCAGTGTGCTGTTTCGTAACAATACTACTTACATATTTATGTTGCGTTGCTCAGAGGTTGATCATTATTTTTTGTTAATAAACGTTAAAGTTGTAAACATGTTAATTCTTGTAAATTTGTTATTTAAAATAATTTGTCAACAATCCCAATACTTATATTTTTATCATTTAGGGGCAGTTTAATCCCCCCGGCTTCTAAGTGGGTACGTGGGGCAGAAACTCATTTCTAAGGACGTTTGCAATTTATCCTGTGAATATCATCCTGGAACTCAACGAGAAGTAGAGGTTCTGAATTATTTATTTATATGTTTATCGTTTAGGGGTAGTTTCATCCACCCCGACGGCTTCTCAGTGGATACGGGGGGCGGTAAATCATTTCTAGGGGCGTTTGCAATGTATATCCTGGAACTCGAATGAGAAGTAGAGGTTCTGAATTATTTATTTACATTTTTATCGTTTAGGGGTACTTTCATCCACCCCGACGGCTTCTTAGTGGGTACGGGGGACGGTAAATCATTTCTAGGGGCGTTTGCAATGTATGATGTGAATATCATCCTGGAACTCGAACGAGAAGTCGAGGTTCTGAATTATTTATTTATATTTTTATCGTTTAGGGGTAGTTTCATCCACACCGACGGCTTCTAAGTGGGTACGGGGGGGCGGTAAATGATTTCTAGAGGCATTTGCAATATATCCTGTGAATATTATCCTAGAACTCGAACGAGAAGTAGAGGTTCTGAATTATTTATTTACATTTTTATCGTTTAGGGGTACTTTCATCCACCCCGACGGCTTCTAAGTGGGTACGGGGGCGGTAGTTGATTTTTAAAGACAAGTATAATATATTATGTATGTTACATTTTAAAACACAATTTGTTGCAATTACTTTCAATTTTACTATTTTAACTGCTGGAAATCAACTGCTAACTTCACACCCGTACGTTTTTATGTGATTTTTTTTCATTGCGTCTTCTCGCCTTTTCAATTCCCTGTAAAAATTTACAACTTTTCCAAACTTCCAAAATATTAACTTTTTATACCCTTCAACTTTTCCATCTCTCAACTTTTTTTATATTTTACTCTTCCAGTATTCAAATACCCTGACACAATTCTACATTTTGTAGTACATAGACGTGTTTTACGGAGTGCGATAAAAAGTAGTCTTGAACAATAAATCCAATTTACATTTAAAATAAATAAGTTGAAGTAATTTCAGTTAGTGAATAAAAATAATGAGTAACCAATCGGACGGAGATCCCCCCGATTCTGGAATTCAGGACCTGCGCTAGTTTAGTTTTTGTGGCAGTTTGAAATGTGTGCTGCAATAGAAAATCCAGCCAAATGTGAAGTGCGTGCTGTTATAAGGTTTTTTACAGCCAAAGGATACTCTGCAGCAGCTATTCATCGTGAGCTTTGTGCCGTGTACGGACCAAAAGTTATGAGTGAAGGAGTTGTCCGTGTACGTTTATTTAAAAGTGGACGAGAAAACGTTCATGATGAAGAGAGGAGTGGTAGACCATCCTTGGTGACTGACGAACTCGTTCAGACAGTTGATGCAAAAGTTCGTGAAAATCGACGTTTCACAATGGCGGAGTTGTCTACTGATTTTCCACAGATTTCTAAGACTCTTTTGTACGAGATAGTGACAGCAAGATTGGGTTACCGTAAGTTCTGTGCACGATGGGTGCCCAAAATTCTTACCGACCACCACAAAAGTCAAAGAATGGCCTCTGCATTAGACTTTCTGTCACGTTATGAGGACGAAGGAGAACCATTGTTAAACAGAATCGTGACCGGTGACGAAACCTGGATTAAGTACGTGAACCCTGAGACAAAAGAACAATCAAAGATGTGGGCACATTCAGATTCGCCTACCAAACCAAAAAAAGCCCGGCAAGATTTTTCTGCCAGAAAACTGATGGCAACGGTGTTTTGGGATGCCAAAGGGGTGTTGTTGGTTGAATTCATGGAACGTGGGACGACCATTAATCAAGACGTGTACTGTGAAACACTAAAAACATTACGACGGGCTATACAGAACAAACGCCGTGGTATGCTGACTTCCGGTATCGTTTTTTTGCACGATAACGCCCGTCCTCACTCTGCTCGCAGAACAACAGCCCTTCTTGAGTCCTTCAAGTGGGACGTTTTCAACCATCCACCTTATAGCCCAGATCTGGCGCCAAGCGATTATCACCTCTTCATGCATATGAAGAAATGGCTCGGGTCCCAGCGGTTTGATGACGACGAAGAGCTCAAAGATGCGGTCACAGGCTGGCTCAAGGCACAAGCGGGTGATTTTTATGCAGAAGGAATTTCAAAGCTTGTGAAGAGATACGATAAGTGCCTCAATCGTTATGGAGACTATGTCGAAAAATAGTGCAAAGATGTAGTTGTAAGATGTATATATTAAAATATTTTTACTTAACTTGGTGTATTTTTTTCAATCAACCGGAGGTTAGTTTCTGAATTGCCCTCGTATATTGAAAACATTTCAGAAAATTTCACTGGAAAATTAAGTGCTATGAAAATTGGAGAAATAATTTACAAATATCACAAAGAAATTAACAACCAAATAAAGTCAATAGAATCCATAGGTAAAAATAGAATCAGAATAAATTGTAAAGATTTTAACAGTGCCAATACACTAGTAAAATCTTCAGAACTGCCAAAGAGCAATTTAGTTGCGTACATCCCAAGATTCATGTTGCACAGAAGAGGCCTAATTAGACAAGTTGAACTAGATTATTCAGATGAATACATTCAAAATAATATCAAAGAACGCGATTTGCATTGTAGGTTCAAAGTAGAATCAACAAAAAGGTTATCCAGAAAAGTGATATTGCCGGATCAAACTGTCAAGTCCCAAATGGAACGATACTAGTCACATTTAAATCGCAAACTCTTCCTAAATATATCGAAATTAATCACGTAATATGTGAAGTTGAAGCATATGTTGAGAAAGTGGTTTTGTGTTATAATTGTTTTAGATATGGTCATTTGGGTAAGCACTGTAAAGGATCAACGAGATGTTTAAAGTGTAAAGGTAATCATCCTACAGAGAGTTGCACAGAAATAATAACCCCTAAATGTTTCCACTGTACCGGGACACACTATACCAATGCTACTAACGAATGTCCCGAATTCAAACGACAAAAAGAAATTAAAAAATTAATGTCTGAAAAAATGTATCATACAAAGATACTGACAATCAAACTCCAAAAAGAACATTTGCAACAGTTACATTGACTGAGCCATCTCCTCCAAAAAGGTCATCCTATTATACTCAAACAATAATAAAAACTCCCAAAAGAACCAGACCCAGTTCACCAAATCTCACATTAGAAGCACATAATAAAATTATAGCTCCATGCAATCTACCCTCCACTTCTGGGGGAATCTCCCAATCAGCTACATATTATTCTAATCTCAGATCACAACATCAAGAAATGGATGAAGAAGTAAAGGAATTAATAAATACAACACAATTCTTGGAAATAATCAAAACAATAGCTGAAAAACTTAAAGCCAAAAATACATACGATATACAAGAATTAGATTTGTTTAATATACTCAAAAACGAAAAAGAACGAACCTATAATGGGCCTATCAATGGCAGAACTTAAGATCTGCCAATGGAATTGCAGATCTGCAATTTCTAATAAAGAGAATTTATTAAGCCTTTTGAGTGAGACTAATGCAGAC
The DNA here is from genome assembly GCA_963921935.1 of Galeruca laticollis. NCBI lineage: Eukaryota > Metazoa > Arthropoda > Insecta > Coleoptera > Chrysomelidae > Galeruca > Galeruca laticollis. The sequence continues at coordinate 169,795,751 of OY998175.1, forward strand.
ATAGCATTACTATCAGAAACTTGGTTTAGACCAGGGGTCTTTGTCAATTTTCCCTTTTATAATATCCTTCGTTCCGACCGTCTAGACGGAAGGGGTGGGGTAGCTATACTAATAAAAAAAAATTAGAGAAGTATTTTTACCTGTTTTTCCTGATATACCAAATAAATGTGTAACTATTAGTTGTGATACATATAATATTACTTTTGTATCCTTGTATATAAAACCTGCTACATATATTGATGTAAATGTATGGAATTCCTTTTTTTCATCTATACCTTCTCCGTTTGTTATTGGAGGGGACTTTAACTCGCATAACCAGGCGTGGGGATGTGAGTGGAATGACGTTTATGGGAACACACTTTTAAGCTGTTTAGAAGACAACAATCTCATCTGGCTAAACGATGGATCTTCCACTTTAATTCAATACAATCTACACTCAAGAGCCAGTGCCAGTTACTAGTCCACATATATCACACTTATTCTAATGGAAAACACATGATGATCCTTGTGGTTCTGATCATTTACCAATTATAATTGACTGCTTCATTAAGCCAAATAGTTTCAGTTTCAACAACAGCAGAAAATGGAAGATATTAAAAACAGATTGGAGTAAATATACAGAAACCAGTGAAGACATATTCTCAATCATCAATGAGGAACCAACATATGAAGACGTAATTAATTCTATCAATAAAATAGCATCAACAACGATACCCCAACAAACAGTCAAAACAATCAAATCAAGAGGAAAGCAGTGGTGGAATGACGAATGTGAAAAAGCAGTCCAGAAAAGGAAACTCGCATATAACAAATATAGAGAGAATCCTAACCTTGAAAATATATTGGAATTGAAACACAGTGACGCTATGGTTAAAAAAATAACAAAAGCAACGAAAAGACAATCTTGGAAGAATTACTGCAACTCTATGAACAGCAGTACCCCTATTAAAGAAGTGTGGCAGCGAATAAATAGATATAGAGGTAGAAGGCAGGAAAATTATCAAACTATTGACTTAGATGATGAGTGGATTCCCAAGTTTCATAGTAAAGTGGCTCCAGATTGGGTACCACAAATGGAAGCTGATATGGAATTACCTGAAGCACCAAATGATTTTCTGCATAGACCATTCACGATAAACGAACTACTTATAGCTCTTAAGATTAGTAACAACTCGTCTCCGGGAAAAGACCAAATACACTACCCAATGTTAGCCAATCTGAGCAGAAACTCTCAAGAAGAAATCCTCAGGCAGTTTAATAATATATGGACCCACCAATCCCCAATACCTCAAGACTGGAAATATTACATAATAATACCAATATTAAAAAAGGACAAACCACCTGATAATTACCAATCATATAGACCCATATCGTTAGCATCTTGTGTTTTGAAGACATATGAACGGCTAATAAAAAATTTTGGTTAGAAAAAAATCAATTATTACCTAAATCACAATATGGTTTCAGACGGGAACGATCTACACAAGAAAGTTTAACCAATTTGGTCACTGATATCCAAATAGCTTTCACTAAAAACAACTCAATTTCTGCTATTTTTCTAGACATAGAAGGAGCATACGACAATGTAAACCTGGATATCTTATATACAAAAATGATGGATCTCGGCATACCAAAGACAGTTATAATAAATATTTTAAAGATATATTCAACACATCGGTTATATTTCAGAACGAGTAGAGGCCTCACTGAAATGCGACAGACACAGGTAGGTCTACCCCAAGGAAGCATCTTAAGCCCACTCCTTTATATAATATACACACAGGAATTACAAAATTTATTAACAACAGATACTAAAATATTACAATTTGCTGACGATATATGTGTCTATGCAGAATCAAAACAAATAGACAGCTGTAATAACACCCTTTCCCAGAATATTGCAATTACTAAAAAATGGACCGAGGAAGTTGGTTTAAAAATATCAGAACAGAAATCCAACGTTTGTACTTTTACAAGAAAAAGGTACAATCTACCACGTTACATTAAACTGTCATCGTTCAGTATTAAATATGAAACAAATGTCAAATTCCTGGGTATATATCTTGATATGAAGCTTAACTGGAAAAAAACACATTAACTACATCACAACAAGAGCAGCAAATGCAATTAACATTTTAAAGTCAATACGTGGGCAAAAATGGGGAGCAGACCCTAATATAGCAATTTTACTTTATAGATCGTTAATAAGATCAATATTAGACTATGGCTCATTATTCTATCATAACATCGCCAAAACCCAACTAGAAAAAATTGAAAAAATAAAAAATAGAAGTATTCGCATTTGCGGTGGATATCTGAACAGTACACCAATAAATATACTTGAGGCTGAATTTCGAGAACCACCAATGGAAATAAGAAGGGTTTTACTGGCAGAAAAATTTACATTAAAACTTATAGCTAAAAATAATGGAATATCAGAGAAATTGCAAATTTTATCTCAGTTATGTACTAGTCACAAATAGTGGGCTCACAAGAAAAAACCACTATTGATAGAATCATATAATCAAGTCAAGGAATATAAACACACCATACATCAAACAGAAAGCTTTGCAAGTCACATAACACAATATGAAATATTGGATAACCTTCCAATCATTGTCATAGAAAAACCACAAAATGACCAGAATGTACACATAATAAATCAGGAGATAAATTGTAAATGGACAAATTATGAACAAATATACACAGATAAATCAGTCAGTCAAGGTAATACTGGATGCGCTGTATATTACAAAAACATAAATAGAAATGAGGCATTCAAACTACCAGAGCACTCTTCAATATTCACAGCGGAACTCACTGCAATAAGAGAAGCATTAAAAATGTGCCTAAACTCATGTAAGACTAACTTCGTAATTTTCACTGATAGCAAAAGCTCACTGGAAAAAATAAAAACCACAACAATTACATCAGTTAAAAATCACATAATAATTGATATACTGACTCTTCACCGCCAGATAAAACTTGACAATAAACATATTTCTTTAGTATGGATTAATGCACATGTGGGTATTAGGGGCAATGAAAAAGTAGATCTGTTAGCAAAATCCGCTGCAGAAAACGGACAAAAACTAGTAGGATTTAAAAACTCATTTACAGACTATTTTTCGATACTCAGAAAACAAACAAAAGAAAAATGGAAGATAGGTTTCCAAGCAAGCATCAAAGGTCGCTTTTATAAAACAATACCACCAAATATCCCAAATGAAGTATGGTTTAAAACATACCAAAACAGGAAAATCATTACAAATATAAACAGAATGAGGAGCAACCATGCCATGTATCCTGAGTATCAATTTAAAATTGGACTAGTAAATAGTCCAGACTGTACATGTGGTAGCATAGGAAATCTAAAACATGTCATCCTAGAGTGTCGCAATAATACCTTACAGATCAACAAGCTCTTTCATCAGTTAGTCCAAAAAAAAATCCCATTACCCATTAATCTGGAATATCTACTAAGCAATCAGGAATGTTTCACTGCATTACATCAATATATAAATGACGGGGGTATAAAATTGTAAATATAGAATAGGTCGGTGTTTCCCACTCTTATGTTTACACATCCAAGGATTAACACCTGTGTAAGTCTACACCTGTCCGGGAGGTCCTCCGGCAATTAAATTTTCCTAACAAGTGTCCCTGTCTAAAAAAAAATAATAATAATAATAAAAAAATTAAAAGATTAAAAAAAATTATTAAAAAAATGATTAAAAATAACAAAAAATAATTAAAAAAAAGAAAAAAAATATTAAATTAAAAAAAAGGCTATAGAAGCATCTAACACATTGAAAGTGCCTATGTATTTAAAAAAAATTGTGCAGAAAAAAAGTTGAAAAAAAAGTGTAACAGAAAAACAGTTAATCAATTGATATAGTTTATTCTTCCATACTGGGAAAATTGACAAACCATAAGCTAATAAAGACTATCTTGAGTATACTTTACAAGATACGAAGTTTTGGCCAGTTGGCAGTAGCCAGTGCCATTAAATGAGTTAAAAAAATACCCTGAACAGTTATCATGGCTCCTGAATTTTCTTTTATTTTCCTGTGAAATATATTAAACATAAATGTGAAAGTTATACCTAACGATAGAAAAATTTACGGACTATCCTGTGAGTATTTGTGTCTACAATATTATGAAATTCATGTGAAATATTGGATCAAAGACCATATTACAAAGTAGTTAAAAACTGGACTGACTTTTTCCCATCAATTAACAAATAAATAGCATTAGGCCAGGAACTTAGATGAGCAAATAAACTTATTGTGACATTTAAATCATGAAGTGTGTTTTTGCAACAAACCACCAGATAAGGGAAAATATGGTGAACATTTTTCATGTGATAGTTGTCAGGAATGTATGGGGATCACTACAACAGAATTAAGAGTACTTCAATTAAAAAATAACAGGATATCAAAAAAATGTATTGCGGGAAATGCTGTGGAAAACTAAATAATGATAATATGAACAACTTCAAGGCATTTGAAGGCTTTTTTACTAGAGAAATAAATAACCTAAAGTCTATGATAGAACTACAAAATGAAACAATAAAAAAGCAAAAGGAGACTCTACAGAAACTAATACAAGAGATAATAAAATCAGTTAAAGTAAAGGCGTGTACAGAAGACGAAACTAACACATTTGCTGACAGATTAAAAACTAAAAATTAAACACTTGTCACAAAGCCTAAAGAAAAACAACAAAGCAATAAAACTAAGGACGATCTTAAGCAAAACATTGATCCGAAAAGTCTTGCGGTAGGAGTAGAGAATTTAATAGAAGGTAAAGAAGGAACAGTTATTATCAATTGCGATAGTAAAAACTAGGAATAAGGTTGAAAATGAACTTGGCAATCAGTATAAGGTAATGGACGGCAGGCAAAAAAATCCAAAATTGATAGAAAGAGGGATTGAAGAAGAATATATCACAGAAGATGTTGACATTGCTATACAAACAATGAAAGAATAAAATGAGTAAGAAACAACAGAAGATATAGTATTGAAAGTACTAGCAAGATACAAACAAAAGGGCCAACAAAATAAAGGTAATATAATATTAGAAGTAGATGTTTCATTACAAAAAAAAATTGAGCCTGCAAGATAAGCTGAAATTAGGGTAGAGAAGATGTGTTGTCCACGAATATTTTTCTGTCATAAGATGTTTCAAATGTGCTAAATATGGGCATGTAGCAGCAAATTGGCAGAACTTTATAACATGTTTTAATTGTGCAGAAAATCATAAAATGGGAGATTGTGCTTCTAAAATTTATAAATGAATAAACTGTTTCGGAACGAATACTAAATTAGGAAAATCTTTAGATTTTAATCATAAAGTATCAGATGTAAACTGTCCTTATAAGAGATTGATTGACATTGAATCTAGAAAGACAAAATGTACATAGCAATTACAGAGTAACTTAAAGCCTCAAAACAAATCTGGTATAAAATTGTTTCATCAAAATGTTCAGGGTCTGTCAAACTGTCTAAACAATATGAATGTCGTAATCAGTAATCTAGATTTACAATATGTAGCAATCACTGAACACTGGCAGATTACAGATAGTATTGGTGATTTCAATTGCAATGCTTTAAACTTGTAACATATTTTTGTCATAGAAAATCAAGAGCCCATGGGGGAGTAGCTCTGTATTGTGCAAATTACCTGTCTCCAATAATAAGACACGATATTAATCAATTAAGTGAAGAATATGTATTTGAATGTACCGCTGCAGAATTTAGAATAGATAGTGTAGGATATGTGGTTATGTGGCACAGAAGAATTCATATTAAAATTAGACCAACTGTTAGATATAGCCTCAGAAGGTGAAAAATGTGTGCTTGTACCGGGAGATTTTAATTTGGACTTATTACCATTAAATAAGAATGATAAAAATATTAACACCTTAAATAATGTATTTAACTTGTATAATATGAAGTACATACTAAATACTCCAACAAGAGTTACTGTTAATACGAAATCGTGTTTAGATAATGTGTATGTACCTGGTTTTGCAGATTATACCGTGAATGTTTTGAATACCGACATATCCGATCATTTTGGTCAAACAGTTACCATTTTTCACAACATACAAACAGCAAATAATGCATATGCCTATAAACATCTGGAATATAATAAAAACTGAGAAAGGCCTCAGCAAATCAACCCAAGAAACTTTCACTGGTATTAAGTCAAATAATGAAACAATATCATCTATGTCCGTTACATTTAACATTTTTAACGAATATTTTGTCACAGTGGCCGCTAGTCTCGTAGACTCTTCGGTAAAAAATAGAAACCTAAATCATATAAACAACAATCTGTTATCTATGTACCTATCCGAGGTGGCGGGGTTGGCTCATTGTTGCACTGCTTTGACTACTGCTTGCTGCTTTTGTATGTATGTTAGTTTGGGTTATGGGATGGTGGGCAAATTCAGCTATCGGGTGTCTGCTTAGCACCGCTGGTAATGGGAATAACAGGATCATTTTTGGTGCTGTTATTCTTTGACTAAATGACATCCCAACGGTCTTACGGCCATCCCAAAGGGAGAGCTGGCTTCCCCAAAAAGAAGACGGGTAACGTCTCTTCAACGGAACGGGAAAAAGAAACTGGACCTGCTGTCCTGAAATCGAAGACCAGTATGGCCTCGACTAAAGGACCGAAGCAATCAGCTGGATCTGCCGTGGCGAAAGGTGACCAAGCCTCGTCAATGGCATCTCAATTGACCCACCGTGTGATCTCCCCTAGGGATCTGAGGAGACACAAGTTTGCCTGCGGCTACCTGTATTCGCCACTTTCAACTGTTTACAGGCAAACTTACAGCATGCCAAGGCCGCTTCATACATTCTTGGTAAAAGGTTCAAGGACGAATCAATCGACCTTGCCTTTCTGCAAGAACCATGGACAGGAAGCACAGACCGAGTAACTGGTCTCAGCAATATTCCTGGTGAGGTAGTAGTCTATCCTGGGGTGAAACCCAGGGCTTGTCTCCTCATTAGGAAAAATATTAATTATTTTTTGCTTACAGGCTTTTGCACTCATGATGTAGTAGCCATCTAAGTGTCTCTACCGGAGAAGAATGGTATGACTAACATAGTCGCCTGCTCAGCATACTTCCCAGGAGACACGGATACTGTACCTCCTCTCGCTATACGTCGGCTAATCGACTATAGCAAGAAGAACAGACTCCAGTTAGTCATGGGCTGTGACGCCAATTCACACCATACATCGTGGGGTAGCACGAATATAAATCAAAGAGGTGAGTTACTTTTTGATTATATACTAGGGGAAGGGCTATCTGTTAGTAATAAGGGCTCCGAACCAACTTTTGTAACTAGAAATAGATCAGAGGTGTTAGATTTAACAATCAGCTCAAACTTTTTGAGCAATAAGAACCGGCATTGGGCAGTATCTACTGAGCCTTCGTGTTCAGATCACAGGCACATTCAATTCAACATTGAAATAGGTCCACGGCCAGTAGTGGAATATCGCGACTCAAAAGCTACTGACTGGAGTGGATACAGAAATTCCCTCCAACGGTACATTGAGGAAGGCTTCACTACAATAAACAGTTGTGATGGGATAGATACTGCGGCAGACAAGCTTCGGGAAGCAGTGATTTCCTCCTATCATGAAAACTGTCCACTCAAGACAAAAAGAGACAATCGCAACTCTACTTGGTGGAACAAAAGCCTAGATAAGCGAAGAAAAGAAGTTCGACGACTATTCAATCGATCTAAAGAGTCAGGCAACTGGGAACCTTATAGAACTGCTCTAACAACTTATAACAAAGAAATTAGAAAGGCGAAACGGGAGTCTTGGAAGAAGTTCTGTGAGAGTATATCCGACATACCTCGCAGTACTAGAATACACAAGATTCTCTCTAAAGAGCTGATTGCCGAGATAGGGTCAATGAAAAGACCAGATGGCACTTTTACGACCTCTAGAAAAGAAACGTTAGAGCTTTTGATTAAAAACCACTTTCCCGGAAGTTTAACTCTGGATAACAACCGACCTCCCCACTTTGAGGGCGCAAGGCGGCCCAAAAAGAATGATTGCGAGGTCGCCAAGAACGTTATCACAGCACCGGCGATTGAATGGGCAATAAAATAATTTCAAATCTCCCGGTGAGGATGGCATCTTTCCAGCTCTGCTACAAAACGGACTGGAATTACTTATACTCATCCTCATTAAATTGTATAGAGCTAGTCTGGCGTGGAATTATATACCACCCAGTTGGTTGACGGCTAGGGTAGTATATATACCGAAAGTGGGCCGCACAGACCCACACCCTAAATCTGTCAGACCAATTAGCCTAACATCTTTCCTGCTTAAAGGACTTGAAAGAGTACTGGACTGCCATATCAGGCAGGTAGCTTTATACAGCTCCCCCCTGAGCATCCACCAGTACGCTTATCAAACAGGCAAATCAACAGATTTAGCATTACATAACCTTGTTGAGAAAATCACACAATCCCTTAATAATAAGGAGATTGCGGTGGTCATTTTTCTCGACATCGGAGGAGCATTCGACAATGCACTACCAGCTTCCATTGGTTCAGCTTTGACTGAAAAGGGCATTAAACCAACGATTACCGGCTGGATATATGCCGTGCTCACTAATAGAACAGCCACATCTATTCAAGACGAGGCAATCAGCTTTAAGGTTTCCAGGGGCTGCCCGCAGGGTGGAGTGTTATCTCCCCTTTTGTGGTCACTCCTGATGGATAACCTGCTTGGTACTCTCGTGGGTAGAGGGGTAGAACTGCAAGCGTATGCAGACGACCTTGTCATTCTGGCAAGAACCAAGTCAGGACGGGTTGCACATAATACCCTCCAAAGGACTTTGGACGATGTCTACAGTTGGTGCCAGAGGGAACAGATGTCTGTTAACCCTGGCAAAACTATAATAGTTCCCTTCACCAGGAGAAGGAATTTGGCGGACCTTCCGCCACTTTCCTATAATGGTGAGGTTATTCCATTTGCAGCGGAAGTAAAATATTTGGGGATCATCCTAGATAAAAAACTTACTTGGAACGCTCACTTGGAAAAAGTCATCCATAAGGCCAGACTTTCCTTGTGGACATGTCGCAGGATCTGCGGAAAATCTTGGGGCTTGGGTCCCAAACAAATCCATTGGATATATGTGATGATTGTTAGACCAATGATCACATACGGAGCCATTGCTTGGTGGTCAAAATCTTTACAGAAAACGGCCCAAGCAAAGCTCTCTGGCATACAGACAGGCTAGTTTGGCTATAACTGGTGCTATCAGCACCACACCGTCAGCAGCCATGGAAGTCCTCCTGGACCTTCCTCCTCTCCACATACTTCTGGAAAAGGAGGCCAGATGGACAGCATATAGAATTGTGCTTAATGCACGAAACAGGCTTATACAGAGCAAAGTAGATTGCTAGCGGGCACCAAAAGTCATAGTATTCTGGGAATGACCTCTGATATAATGCCCCCAACAGTAAACTATAATCTGCCTTATACCGTCCTATTTCCAAATAGAGATGAAGGGGTCCTCCGCAAGGATGAACTCTCAAGAGCAGACATCTGTTGGTACCCTGATGGATCAAAGACACCCTCAGGCTCTGGTGCGGGTGTATACGGTCGAAGACCTAGGACAGAAATCTCAGGGATCCTATGCAACCGTATTTCAGGCGGAAATTTATGCCATTGCTTCATGTGTGGAGAGTTTGGGGCAATCCAACCTGACACACAGATCAATAAAAAATTTCACGGACAGCCAAGCGGCCTTGAAAGCACTTAGCTCGTACCGTGTAACGTCGAAATTGGTTCTAGAAAGCCAAAAAAGACTCGCCTCAATAGGAGAACGCAACAGGGTATCGCTGGTTTGGATCGCTGGCCACTCTGGTATGGATGGTAATGAGAAGGCTGACTCTCTTGCAAGAGAGGGTGCCGCTCATGACTTTATCGGACCAGAACCTACAATTGGCATCGCAACAAGTGTTGTCAAACAAACACTAAATACCTGGACTGCAAGAAGAGTTTTAGACTTCTGGCATAATATACCGGGATTGGTTCAATCAAAGGCCTTCATACATCCTTCGAATAATGTATCCAAACAAATGTTAGGCTATAATAGACACGATCTACGGCGCCTAACAGGCCTTCTAACAGGCCACTGTCGTTTGAATCATCATATGCTGAAACTTGGACTGTCGGACGATCCGATTTGCCGTCTTTGTTTGGAAGATGATGAAACAGCAGAGCATATAATTTGTGCCTGCCCCGCCGCGGCGCAAATCAGGTATCTGATGTTTGGCAGGGCCACTCTCTTGCCCTCGGACCTGAAATATCATTCACTGAACAAATTAATCGGCTTCGTCAAGAAGCTGAATTTGTTTGGTGAAATTTGAATAGGTATGAGCCACAATAGACTCTCGCGAGTCGCAGTGGAGGGCCTCATTGACCCACTCATTATAAACCTAACCTAACCTATCCGAGGTGGATGATGTTGAAATTCTGGAAATTATAAATGGTTTGAAAAATAAATGCACAAGTTGCGAGGATGGTATCAGTAATATTTTATGAAAAAAAATAGCAACATTTGTTTTAGAACCACTGACACATGTTGTAAATTCATCATTCACAGGTGGAGGTTTCCCATCTAGACTGAAAGTAGCAGTTTAAAAATGAAGATACATTGTTGGTGGAAAATTATAGACAAATAAGTCTCCTCTCTACTTTTTCCAAAGTTTTTGAAATTGCTATGACAAAAAGATTGGTTAATTTCTTGAATAAGAACCAGATCATAGCTTCGAATCAACATGGATACCGAGAAGCAAAATCTACTATAACTGCTGCTTTCGGTTTTATTGAGAGAATTCGGGACGTCCTTGATAGTGGTAGTCTCACGCTTGGAGTTTTTTTGGACCTATTGAAGGCATTTGACTGTGCGAATTATCAATGTTTGCTTGACAAAATGGAAAAAATGGGAATTCGGGGTAGATGCTATGATTGGTTTCAATCTTATTTAGCAAACCGTTCTCAAAAAGTCTGCATTAAAACAAACTCTTCTGAATATACTTTTAATGCCAGAGAAGTTACACTGGGTGTACCTCAGGGCAGTGTGCTTGGTCCAATCCTGTTCATACTTTACATGAATGATCTAGAACTGTTTTTAAACGATATAACAACTACTAAAAACTAAGACAACATCTGTAATTTTAAAAATGGCTGAATAACAAAAAGACACAATGCATTCTATTTAAACACAGTCATAATGAAATTGTGTATCCTAATAATATTGAGATTAACAATAACGTTACTACATTTTCGTCAGAAATTAAGTTTCTAGGAGTCACAATACATGAGCACATGAGCTGGGTGGAACATGCGCAGCTGCTCTGAGGTGGATTAAGTAGCAATTGTTATTCTTTAAAGGAATTAAAAAAAAAGTAGTTAGCAAACATACATTGATAACAGCATATTATGGGAATTTCTATTCATCGCTGACCTATGGAATCGTTTTTTGGGGTGGTTCACACAGTCAAACTGTCTTTGTATTACAAAAAAGATCTTTTAGAATTTTGGCTGGTTTAAAACTATGTGAAAGCTGTAGGAGATACTTTAAATATTTAAATTTATTAACAGTACCTGGTATATACATATATGAGTGTCTTTGTTATGTGTATAGAAATAGGAAATATTTTTCAGATTATACAATTGCACATGAGTATCATACGAGACAGAAACACATTTTCTGATACCCTATTCATAAAACATCATTGCTTGAAAAAGGTTGCTTATATAGATGTTTGTTAACGTTTAACCTACTATCTAAAGAACTATGGGATATTACTTACATACATAGATTTAGGAGGACTATAAGGAATTGTCTTGTGTCTGCGGAACCATATAGTATAGACAATATAAATAGCAGTACATTTTTAGATTTTTGATTCAGTGTTCCACACATATCTTTTTATAATTGTTTGCGTGTTGCATATTTTTTTTTGCTTTTGATCTGTTTTTTAAATATTTTAAATATAGTTTGGCACATATTAACATTGTACAACAAGTGAGAACGTTTAACATTGTAGTTTGTCTGTTTTTTAAAAAAATTTTAAGTACACCTTATATTTCGTTTTTACAAAGAACTTTTGACATGTACCATACAATGTATATATTTTTTTTCTAAAAATCTATCTTGTCACTAGTACGAAATAAATATCTATCTTAAAATTATCAATAAAATTATGTATGTGAGTACGGTCCTGACCGTTGTTGGGTTACTACCTGAAAGCGATCAGCTCCTAAGTGTATAGCGAATTGTGCGAGTATAAAATCGAATAAATTCAATCCAAAGTCATAATCTACCTTAGTTAATTACAACAGATAAAATACGTAAGTACTATTTACAACTGAATTAGAATAGTATATAGAAGTAATAAGACGAAATTTCATCAACAAACCAGCCGCTTATCAAAAGGAATTCCATTATCCACTTTTTACCTCTGACTCTGTCTCAGTAGACAGGGTCGGACCTGCACATGGTAGTGCAGAAGCAGAAAATAGTTTTAAAAGTTACTTAATTTCAAAATTATATCATGAATAATAACTCTAAAAGCAATTTACAACAACCCGGACTGTCGTATTCAAGTGTATTGGGACAAAGTCAACAACCAAAGTACCCGCCAAAAGAACAAGCTATTATTTTTCCGTCAATAACAGGAATCAAATGCCAAGAATACTTGTATCAAGTCGGTCCACTTATCTCACCTAAAAATATACTATATGCTTCACGCATGGCTAATGACAGAATATGTATATATTTATCATCGAAACAGATTGTAGACAAATTTTTGAAAGAGCATGGAGGAGAAATTACTATTAATGGCCAACAAATCAAAGCTCGTAGGATGATTACTCCAGCAGAAAGACTTGTAATTTCAAATGTTTGCCCTTCAATCCCAAACGAAATTATCCAAGAAGCCTTAGAAAATATTGGACTAAAACTAATGTCAAATATAACATTCCTAAGAATTGGTGTAACTGATCCCGCGTACAGCCATATACTCAGTTTCCGACGTCAAGTATATATTGATCCACCAAATAACCTTACAGTACCAGACAGTCTCCTTATACCATTCGAAACAATCAGTTATCGTATTTTTCTCAACATGGATGGGCAAGGTTGTTATAAATGCAAACAACCAGGTCACACTGCATACAACTGTACCTCTTCCAGCCAAGTTGATAATACTCCTAACATACCACTACACTCCCAATCAAACATAAGCGGCAGCAACATCACTACGTCTTCACCCCAAGTTCAAGCTAACGTTACTACTCCTACACCACCAGAGAAAATCAATATTACTCCTCCTACACTCCAACCTATATCCACCAACAACACACCCGAACATGAAACAAACCAAATAGACATAATAAATAATGATCACACAGAAACCAACAAAAGAAAAATCAATGAAATTGAAAGTCCCCCAATACCAGATAACACCACTGAAGAGGAAACAACTTTCAAAACACCTAAAGAAAAAAAACCTAAGAAAGTTGGGCTTGACGAAATAATGAAAATGATGGAACCGGCCAAAAATTTCATTGAGGAACACGCAGACGAACTAATATTAAGTTATGATCAATTGACAGATTTGATTACCAATATTCATGGTTCTAGTGATCCAATCAGTACCATAAGAAATTATACCTCAGATTTTGAGTCTCTTATTAATACGCTGGAAAAAGTGTACCCCCAAATCACGAACAAATCCCTAAAAATCCGCTTAACCAAGATAAGAAAACGATTACGACGATACATATCAGAAGGCCCCATTGACTCGGGAAGCGAGTCGTCGACACAATCATCATATTAGAAATGGACATACTTCAATGGAATTTAATTGGGTATTACATACACTATGAAATGCTCAAACAACTATTGTCTAAGTACAAACCAAATTCTATTTGTTTACAGGAAACACATTTTAAAGACAGTAATGTACATAACTTGAAAAACTATAACATATACTACAAAAACAGACCCACTGGAGAGAGGAGCTGGGGGGGGGGTGTTGCCACATACGTTAAGGATAATATCCAATCAAATAAAATCGACATAATCTCAGATCTAGAAGCTGTTGCGGTTACTGTATTCTATCCATCTAAAATAAATATTTGCAATATTTACATTCCTTCCAACATTATTCTCAATAAAAATGATTTGGTGAACTTGATTGAACAAATACCTCAACCTCGTATAATTGTCGGAGACTTCAACGGTCACAATTTATTATGGGGATCGGAGAAACAAGACGATAGAGGTAATCTTATTGAGGAAATTATGAATGACTACAACCTCACTCTGCTTAATAATGGATCTAACACAAGATTCAACTCATATAATGGGACATCGTCTGCTATAGACTTGGCAATATGTGATGTCGCTATTACTCCTCTCTTAAACTGGGAGGTGATGCCATATCTCTATGACAGCGATCACTTCCCAATAATAATTTCTGACATTAGAACCGGCTCAGAAAATAGCAAACCTCTACAAAAATGGCGTCTTAACAATGCAAACTGGAATCAATTTTCCCTAAACATTGAAACATTACTTTCTCAATACAAAATAACAGAGGATATCGACGAAACAGTCAATGAATTTACCAAAATAATTGAACAAGCCGCCAAAGACAGTATTGGGATGACAGAAACCATCAGAAGCCACAATCCGGTACCCTGGTGGAATGACGAATGTCGTCAGGCAATAAAAGCAAGTAAAGCAGCATTTAATCGCTACAAAAAATACAAGACTCCTGAAAATCTAGCAAGTTTTAAGAACCTTAGAGCTAAGACAAGATATACGCTAAAAAAAAGTAGAAAAGAGTGCTGGAAGACTTACGTACAAAATATAAATAGTTCAACTAATATTAGCACTATCTGGAAAAAAATTAGGCAAATATCGGGATACAACTCATATCAGAAAATTGCTGCCTTAGAAGATAACGGACAAATCATTAGCAATCCAAAACAAATTGCTGATTTACTAGCCAGCAATTACGAGAAACAATCTAGCGATGCTGCTTTCGAAGAAAATTTCCTGGAAAATAATGAAACCAGTCTACGCAACTTTCACATTAACAATATAGACACGGACATCAACAAGCCCCTCCTAAAGAGCGAGTTTGACGAAGCACTTACTTCTTTTGATGATTGCAGCCCAGGGCCAGACAACGTGCATATAAGCTTTCTGCAACACTTCCCAGAAACAGCTAAAGCAACACTGTTAAAAATATTTAATCAAATATGGACAAAACATACGTTCCCAAAAAAATGGTCACAAGGAATAATTATACCCATTCAGAAGACAGGGAAAAATAAATTATTAGTCGATTCTTATAGACCCATATCCCTAACTTGCACCATGTGCAAATTACTAGAAAAAATAATCAATAACAGACTTGTATGGGAGTTAGAACGAAGAAAATTGATAATACCAGAACAGAGTGGATTTAGAAAACACAAAAGCACAATCGATAACATCATCGACTTAGAAAGCGACATACACGAGGCTTTAGCAAACAATCAGAAATGTATAGCTGTATTTTTTGACATAAACAAAGCATTTGATACAGCATGGAAACCTAACATAGTAAAAACCTTGCAAGAGTGGAATATAGGCGGAAACATGCTGGCTTTTATTTACAATTTTCTAAATAATAGAAGTTTCCAAGTTAGGATAAACGGCTCGATCTCCGATCTAAAAATACAACAACATGGAACACCACAGGGATCAGTAATCAGCCCAACTTTATTCCTTATAGCTATAAATAACATCACAACTAATATACAGAAACCAATAAAAGTCCGACTGTATGCGGATGATCTGGTAATGTACATAAAAAGTAAAAATCTAACAACAATGAAATCGATTCTACAATCACACATAAACATACTTGAAAAATGGTCTAAGGACTCCGGTTTTCATTTCTCTGCAGAGAAAACCAAATGTATTATGTTCTCCAGGAGAGAAGTAGGCCAAAAGCCACTACTTGAACTAAATGGTAGTCCCCTCGGGTATGTTTCAAAAATCACATTTCTGGGAATGATCTTCGATTCGCAACTAAATTGGGATGAACACATTAAGAATCTAGTCGTTAGATGCCAGAAAGGACTAAATCTATTAAAAGTCCTCGCAAACAGAGAGTGGGGATCTGATCGAGAAACTTTACTCCTAATCTACAGACATCTTATTAGATCCAAGATCGATTATGGATCCATCGCCTACGCCTCCGCTAAAAAACGCATATTAAAACGTTTAGATGTCATAGCAAACCAAGCATTGCGCATCATTTCTGGTGCTTACAGAACATCTCCTATTGAAAGCTTACAAGTAGAGCTAGGAGAGCAATCACTAGATAAAAGAAGGCAATACCTGACACTGTCATATGCCAGTACTATAATGGGCAACCAAGAACATCCAAACTACAATAACACAGTTACAAATAGATATCAAAACACCTACGATTCCAGGAAAAGAGTCGACTACCCCTTCTATCAAAGAGTTTCCAAATATATCACACAACTAGACATGCAGATACCTTCCATACTAGAAGCAAATGTTGATATACCACCGCCATGGCTTATTAAAATTCCGAGCATAGACACCAGCTTAACCAACTTTAACAAGGCAGAAACTCCAGCCTCTATAATATATCAGAAGTTTCACACGAAACTTTCCATGTATTCTAACTTTCATAAAATATATACTGATGCGTCCAAAACCCCAAATGGAGTTGGAGCTGCTGTTATCACTTCCTATAAACCACCTTTGAAATATAAATTACCCGACGTAAGTTCTGTGTATACAGGAGAAATATATGCTATCCTACAAGCTTTAATCGAAATTCAATCGTCAAACCTGCAAAAAACTGTAATAATAACAGACTCCTTAAGTGCCCTAAGTACCTTGAAAAATATTTACACTAGCAACCCTCTTGAACTACAAATCAAGACTCAACTGCATCTACTACAAAATAACAACTTGGATGTCAGATTCTTATGGGTGCCCTCTCATCAAGGAATACAAGGAAACGAAGATGCTGACAAACATGCAAAAGACGCTACAGTATGCAGAGATGTACGTATAGTGAACAGTGCGGTTTACAGTGACGTGAAAACCTACATCAAAAATAAAATTAATTCTCGGTGGCAATCGGAGTGGCAAGGATCACTCCAAAAATTGAGACAAATAAAGGAAAGTGTCAAACAGTGGCCGCGAATGTGCAGTAACCGCTCAAAACAGGTCGTAATAACCAGACTAAGAATAGGTCACACTAAACTCACGCATGAATATTTAATTCGTAAAACTGATAAACCTATGTGTATAATTTGTAACAGTGAACTAAATGTAAAACATATACTATTAGAATGTTCATTATACACATCGCAAAGACAACAATGTAATTTTCCAAATGACATGAATACCTTGCTAGGAAAGGATTGCGATGTGGATAATATTTATAAATTTCTGTCAAATACCTCTCTACTCTATAAGCTGTGATTATTTTATTAAAGCCATCGCTAATAACCAACTTGGTTGATGCGAGAAACAAAAAAAAAAAAAATTATGTATGTATAAATAAGCTGTTCCACTGTAGTAGCTATTAGAAATGTGTGGTTAGACCAATATATACCTATTTATTAAGTTTTTGAAGTATCGATAGGGCTTGGACGCTGCTGGTAAAATAATCTTTTTAAACGAACTTTGGAGAGACTGTAATAAGTAACACCTTTTTAAAACATCCAATATGTTAATATTTTTAGTATTAAATTTAAAAAATTTAGCTTTAATCTTATATTAAATTTATCATTATTTTTTTAGGTGATTCTGCTTTATTTTTTGATTATTTGAATAAGGCAACCACCAATGGATTTATAATGTAAACATTTTAATAGTTAATAATTATTAAAACACACGTACAAAACTATTTGTTAGCTTTTAATCAAAAAAATGTAAAACATAAGTGTTTATCTAAAATTTGTGCTGTATAGAACCTTCCATTTTGCTATTGTTAAAAGTAATACAAATTGTCCCTCTCCTAAAAACAATAACAACCCCAGTATTGCATAGATATGTTACGATATTTTAGGTAGAACCTTTGATTTATTTTCTACATAAGATTAAATTTAAAAAAATTTCAATATGAATATATTCATTTTAAAAGAATAGATAGAGTAAAGTAAAACTGAACAGGAGACAGCAGGACACTATAAATAGGCAACAAACTGGTTTGAAACTCAAATAAAAAATTTCATGGATGCTAGATATATGTGGACATATTTTTTAAATAGATATGTTGACCAAATCCCCATTAACTGTGTGTATATAGGGAGTCTTTAATCCATGGAACCCATGAGTAGATTGGATATGATCATTATTCCCCAAAACTGCATGTTGTTAGATATTAACAAGTTTTTTCTTGAATTTTATATGTTCAGTTTGTTTCAGACCTTCATAGAGAGCGGACGTACCGTAATTAAAGGCTAATTAGCAAAATTGGTCTTATCTCTAGTCTAAACAAAAACTACTTACAATAAAAATATATTAAGTAACATATAAAAACTTGTCTTTATTGCGGACAATTGTGTGAATAAACATTAACATGTCATTGGAAAGCGATGGTTCTAATGATGAAATGGATACTTCGAATCCAGCGGAAAACTGGACGGAAGTTCAATGAAAAAGAAAAAACAAGCATAAAAGCAATAATAAGGGACATTCAACAAAAGAAATACCAACACATATTCTACATCACAAATGAGGAATCCTACACACAAATCAATTTCACTGATTTCTGGGCGTGAATATACCTCAATGCAAGGGATATAATAATCAGCACAAAGCAAGACTTGCTTTTGAAAACTGACACCACAAAAGAATCTAATATATCAACTTTGAACAAAATGGTTGAGGTCGGAAAAATAATACAATTCAAAGAATCGGCGACAAATTCTCCAGCTACTCTGTAGTCATTGCATCAGTAGAATTCGAAATAGAAGAAAAATCAATCAGCAAATTTCTAACCAAAAACAACATGATCACAGATTCTGCAGAATCATTTTTTCAAGAGCTACAGAAAAATCTAATAAACTTATAAGAATAGTAACTGGATCAGAAAAAACTTCTCAGATGTTGCATTCCAGGGACTATTTTACAGGTATCGCCACTATCCAGTTTATCCCAGTAAACCACCTGCACCAGCTCCAAAACCATGCAGTAAATGCTTACCCTTCAATCATCCAACAGAAACATGCCAACAACCCATAAAGTGCCTAAAATGTAATGGAACCCACCCAACCAGCAAATGTACATCCACATTGACTCCTAAGTGCCATAGTTACGGAGCATAAGACCACCAAGCCTGACAAATAAGTGCTTCAACAGACCAAGACAACCAATACAAGGTGTACCTAATGTTTCTATAAAAACAATCAACAAAAAATCACATGAGTCTCAACAGAAATAAAAAAATCAAGAATACATCAACCAATAACCATACATCATAAATACCTATGTTAATGAACTGAACAGCCCAGTAGTGACCAACAGAGACGAAGAAGGACACAACTTCGTAAAAAAATTGTCAACAACTTCAG
Source organism: Galeruca laticollis (assembly GCA_963921935.1). Taxonomy (NCBI): domain Eukaryota; kingdom Metazoa; phylum Arthropoda; class Insecta; order Coleoptera; family Chrysomelidae; genus Galeruca; species Galeruca laticollis. The sequence continues at coordinate 169,815,425 of OY998175.1, forward strand.
AGTGGATAGCTTTTCAGTGTTTTCAGGAAATAAAATGTACATCCTCATGTTTGACATGGAAGAAACTGACACATCACTCCCCTACTGAGCCCACCAATAATGCCCATTACGAACATGTCCTTAATTAGTGTTTTACATGAAACTTACTGTTTCTAGTTAACTCCACGATATATTGAAAAAATGTTAAATTCTAAATAATTGACAATTGTTTCGATATTACCTAAATATGATAGTCAGAATGACAGAAGTTACATTTCATTTTATGCCTACCTGACGTTTAATTATTTTTGGCTAGTCCAAGAAGTGACTTACTTTGTGATTGACAATATATATATTAGTAGAAAAAGAAGATATGATATTACAAATATTAAAGCTTAGATATTATTAGCCCTAATTAATATAGTATACTCAAACATCAATGGATATTCCTGGAAGAACAAAAATATATTGAATCCAATGATATCAATATGGCATTATTCGTAGAATCCAAAACGAATGATCCACTGAAAATAGTTTACAAAAACTGGAATATTAGTCAGAAAAACGGCCACTTAATCCACAACCACGCCAGGGGAAGTAGTCCAGTCCTAACAGATCCAAAACTGAGAATGAGAAAAGGCAATGCTCCATCTATCAACAACCCTCTAAATGAATGTATACATTTTTCAATGCCATTTCTTGATGATTATTTACATATATTTCTTGTTTACATTCACCCATACTCCAGAATAGAGGAAAATATACTTACGATGAGCAGCCTTAACAAATATACCATTGTAATAGGAGACTTCAATGCCAATACAAAGCTGAAGAAAAAACAAGTGAACGACTTTCTAAGTAATACCAACTTTGTTAAATACGACACTCCGCCTACTTTTCTTATGAATCATAATGCAGACTCAACACCGGATATGATCGTTCATACCTCCAATCTAGCAAGAAATATCAAAAGTGTTGTAAATATTCCAGACCTAAGCTCAGACCACCTCGGTTTCAGAATCATTATTGACCCTCACACCCCAATTAAAAATATCAAAATTGAGAAATACAATTTCAGAAAAACAAACATAGAGAAAGTGAACACAGCCATGTTGAGATACATAGACAACAACGAGCAGGACATGAACAGAAGAATGCTCAGCAATTTCAACTCTAAACTAACAAAAGTTGTATTGGAAAATACCCCCAAAAAAGAAATGCGGTACTTTACCCAGGAACTACCACCATACATCATACAACTGATTAAAAGCAAACAAAAAATGTATAGGGATTATTGGCAACCCAGCCTTAAAAAGAGAACTAAATAAATATAATAAAAACATACAGATGATGATTCAGCAGTACAGAGAACATAAATGGTTGACTGTATGTGAGGAGATCAATGATAAACAGGGCAAATCGTATTGGCAGGATACTAAGAAACTTTCGAAATATAAAAACAACTCACAAGAGAGCCACCCACTGATAGAAAATGGTCAAACAGATGACTCGCCGGAAGAGAAAAGTACCATATTTGCTCAGCTTTTTGAAAAAACATATGAAGAAAGTGAAGAAGACAATTTCGATGATCACCACTATGAAGCTATCTCGGAATAGTACAACATACACTATATAGATCCACAGCAAGTCAACGTGAACCCTGAGGAATATAAAATCGAAGAAGAAGAATACTACAGTATAATAAACCAAGGTAAAAATACTGCCCCGGGGCATGGTTTCATTAAAAAATCGTCCAAATGTATCAGTTTTGTCTGAAAAACAGCTAATACCTAGAGAATGGAAAACGGGTACAATTTTTACTATACTGAAAGCAAACATGGATCACTCTACACCTACCAATTATAGACCAATTAAGCTGCTACCTGTGCTAGGAAAAAACCTTGAAAAAATCATAAAAAACAGAATAGTGAAATCAATGGAAAATCGGATCCCAAGGTATCAGTTTGGATTCAAAAGTCATTGTTCTACGACCCACCCTCTAGCGATACTCACCAACAACATAGAAGCATCTAAGCTTAACGGAAACAAAACAGCAGCAATTTTCTTAGACATTAACAAAGCTTTCGATAGTGTTTGGACGAAAGGTCTTATATACAAGTTGGATTACCTTGGTTGTCCCAAATACCTGATCCATGTGATTGCTAACTTACTGAATGAAATAAAACTGAGAGTTAAAGTGCAGGACAAAACTTCTCACAAATTTACCCCACAGCAAGGAGTACCTCAGGGATCTCCATTATCACCCTTACTATACAACATATACTGTTCAAATATATACCACGCAGACCCAGAATACTTTTATTCAGATAACTATATACTACAATATGCAGATGATACTGCTTTGCTTTCTCACTGCAGGAGTATAAATACAACCGTTGAAAGATTACAACAGCTAGCAGACAGAACATCATCATGATTCAATAAATGGCGACTGAAACCTAATCCAGGGAAATCGCATTTGCTAATATTTTTCCACTCCCCATCACCTAGATCACCGTCAGTAAGGTTATATGACCATGAACTCAGTCCAGAAATATGTACAAAATGTCTAGGGATCACTATGGACAATAAGCTAAACATCAACTCACACACACAAAATATAAAAAAGAAAACCATATCAAGGGCAAAGCACTTCAAATCTATATCTAAAAAAGAACATGGAATAAACACAAAAACTAAAATCTACAAAATGATATGTAGACCACTACTTGAATATGGACATATAATATTCCAGAACCTAAGAAATCCTGCCCTGAAGAATCTCTAGGTGCCCGAAAGAACTGCCTTGCGCATCATCATCCGAATAATCCTATCCATAATCCACCCAACCAACTGCTACTGGAGTGCAACCCATCGAAGAGATGCTATCACAGTTGTCCTTAAAATTTAGTGAGAAAACCGAAAACAAGAAAAGAACCTCACCTCTCCATATTGCAACAGACGAAATAACAGAAGAACACACTACAAACATCCAGAACAAATTCTGTGGGATAAACCATGGTTTTGGTTGTTTTTTGGGTTTTTTTTTTCTTTTTTCTCTTATATCAATCAGAAACTGTAAAATTTTAAGAATATCATTGTAATTCACACAATAACCCTCGGTCAATGGCCACTTGAGTATTACCACTACACCAACACTCATGATTACACTGTCTGTCTGGTGCAAGTTTCGATAACCAAGATATATCATCTTCAGAGACCAACAGTTTACCTTCCTTCTCTGAAGATGATACTGTAATAAGCATAAATATGGCAAGGAAATTTAGGACACCCTATATAGAAAATTTTTTCTTTAAGTTGAATTTAATATAAAAAAATAAATAAAACGACCTAGTTTTGCTAACAGAGCTAGAAAAAGTTAATCACACAATTACGAAAAAAACAACACAGACCACAAAGTCGACACGCAAATAAGTTGAAATCAAAAGCACGCAGATGTTTTTATTATCAAAAAATACAGATGAACAAATAACATTATTATTATATTGTATCATATACCGTAGGCATCAGGGTTAAGTTATTGTTTTTTTTTCTCTTTAGATTTAGTTTGTTCGTAATAAATATATATATATATATATATATATATATATATATATATATATATATATATATATATATATATCTACCCAGACTGTTTCCATTACCAACAAACCCCTCCACCCGACCTAATTGGATTGAACCCTGGAGATGTACCGGCAGCTGGACGACACGACGAACCTTAGAACTCAGGCTTGGCACATCGTATAAGCCCAAGGGGGCCCACGAATACCCTTCCGCTCGAGCCAGGAAACCCCCTTCTCCCAAGGTTTCTCCACAGGGGATTTCTGGCTCTATTGCGCCCAATGGAACTGGTGACAGTACGCTGCAGAGAAAAAAAAAGGAAGTACAAAACCAAAACAATACGAGACAATATTGTTACACTAGGTGACAAAAAGGTCCAAGATTGTTACAATACCTTGGTTATCGTAACGCGCGTCAGTGTAATTGTGGTATTTGTGTAATGGTAGTAAATAGTGTGTTCGGTATGAATTTCACCAATGGTTTAGGAAATTCCAACTATTTGTGTAATGGTAGTAAATAGTGTGTTCGGTATGAATTTCACCAACTTAACTGTATAGTACTCATAAAATTTAAATAATAAAAAAATTAGCAGAGGCCCAAAAATAAATAGGGACAATACACAAAATGTTCAAATTATAAATATTTAATAATCATACTTACTGTAATGTATTTTCATCATCACTTAACAAATCTCTAATTTCCTCGTTGTACAATTCAATGAATGATACTTTTACGTTTATATCTATATTCGATAGCTTACTAAGTTCATCATAAATATGAAATGCTGCTCTTGGAATCAACCCAGCATCAGGATCCTAAATAAATACATTTTAAATTTAGATCAAATCATTAAACAGTGTATCACTATTTTTTTCTTTATTTTTCTGATCAAAGTATCACATACTTAATATCAAACAAATACATACCTGTTTCCAATTTCCCACAAGGTTACATTTTTCCCCGGTCATCGTAAAAGTTTTTCCTGTTCCTGTTTGTCCATAAGCAAAAGCAGTACAATTATATCCTTCAACTACATCACGTATCATAGGTGCTATTACATTTATGTACAGTTCCATCTGGGTAGCACTAGGTTTAAAAACTCTTTCAAAGTTGTATTTCTTATCCTTTAAAATCAATTCTCGGTGTGTATGACTGGTGACAATACTTTTAACATTTTGTTCCTCTTCTTGTTTACTTAAAGGCCTATAACAATGTATTTGTCAACACAAAATATATAATTGAACATGCAATAAATGGATAGCTCAATTTTGAGAAAAAGTTCTGATGTTTAGGTAACCAAGTGCAAGTGAAATAACTCAGTAATTATTAGGAGAAATATTCAGTTATAGTAATGTGTACTGATTTATAATTGCCATTTACCTGTGAAAGCAAACAGCTAATTAATATAATGAAGTTTGCAAGGCAATAAATATATTTTGAAAGCTGAAATGTGGTATCTAGTACCATAAACATTGTGTTTCTCCATCATAATAGTTATGTGTACTTCACTACTCTTATATTTATTGAAAACCAAACGATAATTTCTAAAACTGTTTTAGATACAAAACAAGCAGATCAAGTTTTTTTAATCAAACATTATTTCCCCAAAGACTTACCTTATACGAACAACAACTTGCACGTTTTGTAAAGGTTGCTGTGGCTGTTTTTTCCTTTGTTGAATAAGTGAAGATGACATATTTAATGGAGAACGACAATGGGTCCAGTTTTAATAAAAAAAGTAACAATTTGGTAAGAAAGGTAATAAAAACTAATTGGTAAAGTTTTCAAAACTAGTAAATAACGACTACTTATGTCAACTCGGACAGTCCAATCACGGAACAACTGTTTTTTGTTCCGTGATCGAATCCCGAATCACAAGATCCACGGACTTAGGATTCTAAGTCCGTGACAAGATCATAACTAGGCTGCTCTCGAGAATTTGATTGTTGGAATGAGGTTTGTTTTAAGGAGTGGGGGCAAAACACACTTCGTGGTGCTACTCGCTCTAGGCTTTCGAACGATGATGGAGTGCTTTGCATCATATACGAAATAAATAAAAGTATATGCTAAATGCTTTGCATATACAAATCAATGGTATTTATATGTATATGAATCAATGTTTATTTGAGTGTCTTGTTTCAAGGTCATGTTTGTTTGGTTAACAAATAAAATTAAAAATTTATTTATATAAATCTATGCGAGATTATGATGAATATTTTCTTAGTTTTTCGATTGATTCATAAAATTGGATGAACAACGGAGAGGTGTACGAAGAAAATGCATTATGAGTCGCATTCGTTTTAGATGTCATTAGCTCTAGAGCGTTTCGCACGGAACTATTCGGAGTCACTCCCAAAAAGAACGGAAAATAAACGTAGCCAAACCAAGGAGCCTAAAATAGAGAAAGTAATATAGTAATTGAGTATTTGTCTATTTTTATTCTTCAGATAAATAAACTACACATTAAATCTTTCTAATATAATATTTATAGATATTAGGTATTGTTTTTGTTAAATAGATCTTAACCCATGTTAATTTAGATATATTTAAGTAATTAAAAATTTCTGGTAGGTCTTAATTGTAGCTACTTACCTTCTTTGCATTTTCTTATTTCATACTACAAAATTTTCCTCCACTTCTTGAATTATTTAATATTTTTCCTCTGTCCATTACGTTGTTAAAAAGATTAAAGAAGTATGGAATTAAAACAAATTTCAAATGTATTTATAATTTATTTACATTCAAGTTCAAACTAAGCACGAGCACGCCATTCACACGCAGTTTATTTTTTGACAGTTCACTTCCAGTTTTAACCAATCCTGTTGCGGCGGAGTCGCATGCCCCTAGCAAAGCGTTAGTGCTCCAGGGGAAAGAGGGGAAACACTGAGTGTCAGACGCCCCAACTAAAAAGAGCGCATCGGTATGAAGCACGAGTGACACAGAGTCACTCCCGGGCCTAAAACGAACGCGACTTAGGCTGCAGTTATGGTTGCATCCGAAAGATTTGTAGAGACTAATAATTAATAATAATAACAGTGAATTTTCAAATATGCTCCCTTTGACCTACTCCATGCCGCCTGAACACGATTTTTTCTCTCCACAAAAAGAGTCACAATCTAAAACGGAAATATTAATTGTATACTGTGATATTTTCTTACCATTTTTCTTTCTACCCAATTTTATCTCATATTTGAAATTGATAATTATATTAAAATCTTCATTTATTTAAATATCTCCCAAAAATGTGATTCATGAAGAAGATTGGGTCAGTTTTGCCAATAGAAAGGATTGGCAACCTATACAAGTGTCTGTCCTATGTTCAAAATATTTTTCGGATGAATGTTTTGATAGAACATCGACGGATGCCTGTTCCAACGCTTAATAAGGTTAAGAGAGACTGTTAAATTATTTGGGTTAGAAAATATATCAGTAACTCAGATTAACAAATAAAATAGATATATTTGTTTTGATCTTTTCTTGCCCCAAACATTGAGTCACATTCTAAGCTCACTTGCGGACATTTCCACTGCTTTTCCATATTTACAAAGTCTCTATAGTTGAAAGAAAAATGAAATTTTGAAGTTTAATTGAAAATTTGTTAAAAAGTTATGCAAATAAAAAGAAGTCATACTAATTTATGCATTGGAGTCGCTATTTTTAAAATTGATTAATAATACTAGAATTTTATTTAATAAAGGCATATTCTTATATAAATTTTAAACAAGTATTTGTTGTATCCTTAGATACCTTTATGGTTATAACTAAAAGTGGCAACATTGCTCCAAATTTCAGTACCTGTTTAATATGTCAATAGTAATCTATTTAGTAGTTTTGTCCTTGTTTAATTACCATATAAAGAGAGATGTAAATATCGTCAGACTGTGATCGACAATCATTTCGAATACGTTGTAGTATCGTAGTAAATATAATGTCAAACGTGGTTTGTTACGACTAGAGAGTAAACATTTAGTTCTTTCGTTTTGATGTTTTTCAAGATTTTTAGTGACAAAATAAACTTTTAAGTTAATTAATTTAATGTTTATAGATTATCATGGTTTGTCGGTGCCAAGTTTGTCAGAAAAACAGCCGAAATTACCAAGGCCATGTAGCTACAATACCATCCCCACTTTTTGCAATTTATTCATTATTTCACTACTGGCGTTTTGAATTGTTGGCCGCATAAATAAACGTGTTTATGAATGAATAGCCCTCTCTATGTTTATTATTACTCTAAGATCAGTAATTTTTTCGTCTCTTTAAGAAATTCAATCCATCCCTGAGATCAGAAACTGTTCCACAAAGTGATGCTGTGCCAAGCATTTCCGGGGCGAAACATATTATTACCATTATTGATGAGGGTGTATCGAGTACTTCATTATAATAGGGTGCGTTCTTTTTGACTGAGATCTCAGTTAATCTCAGCTCACATCAGTAATGTGAGCGTTCTTTTTGTTTTACTCACTTTAAGTGAGCTGAGATTTTTCCTCCCCCTTTACCGATGCTGAATGTGTTGTAAGGGGGAATCAGTTGGACTTGAGTCGGAAATAACGTGGAGGGGATGAACAAATATTTGATTTGCTTAGGTTATTTGTAGTTTTAACCAAGGTTATCTATAGTTTTAACCATTGACATATAAACACACATAATCTATTTTTCTTTTGTTACAAATTATGGATACAATAGCATTATTATTATTATATGTTTTGTTTCTTATTCAAGCATGCGGACAGATCGCGCGCTTCAATTGAGATGTCGTTCTTTTTGGTGCTTACTCACATCACTTTAGCTCAGATCACCCTAACTGAAGTGATCTGAGATCTCAGTCAAAAAGAACACACCTATTGTGATGAGAGCTCCAAAAATTAAAATATGTAGATGCAGAATATTTTATGAAGAATAGGCTTTTTCCATAAAATAATAGTAAAGAAGTTTTCCATATGGCTACGACTTAAGTAGACATATGTGATTGCTCGATTTTGATATGTCAATATTTTGAGGATAGGTATAAAGGACATCATACATGAAACATATATCTAGAATTTCCCTTAGAATACAAAAATGTTGAGCCAGAAACACGCATGTCTGCGGTTACCACTCTTTTCAGTAGCCCCTTTTTCTTTCTGCGTGAATTAAGGCCGATTTATAAACTTGCAGTTGCCGTTTCCGTTTATATTCTTCGTTGCTGTTACCGTTCGCCGTTGAGCGTGACGTTCCCTGACGTTCAGACATAACGAAGTTTTAAGTTTTGCAGTTTGCTGTTCGTGCCGTTCGCATATTAACCAATCAAAAGCCTGGGGTGGGATTTTCGAGCTTATGCGATGCGCCGTCGCATGTTCTTTCGCACGAAATTCAAGGAACATGTATTTTCGAATCTCCGTGTACGATTCAATCTGTCGTATACGATATGGCATCGGTTGATCTAAAGTAGCCGATGTTTGCTGTCGTGTACGACGGTAATTTTGTATGATTTTTATGTGTCATTTGTCAGTGTGAGACTATTTTTGTCAACAGTAAAAACACAAGAGCTTTTTTTTTATCGGATAAATTTCTCTTTGCAACGAAACAGTTTTGCCAATCACTAATTTTACGAGAAAAACTGACATGATAAAATCGCGACACCGAAGGTGGAGCGATTTTATCTAATGTCAGTTTTTCGAGCAAATTTAGTGATTGGCAAAACTTTGAGTCAAAGAGGAATTTATCTAATAAAAGAAAAGCTCGAGTGTTTTTTGGCAAGATAAATTAACGACAGAATATATGGATGAACAACAACAATAATTGCGACTCATTGTCATTGTGTAAAAGTGACGTCCGCTTACTAGATATTGAGGAAGAGAAGTTTTTATCGCGATAAAAAAGGATGCACCTTTTTTATCGATGGCAAAGTGACAATAACATTTCCAGGTATATGACATTTTAACATTGGAGTTAATTTATCATGAATAATTTTTATCCATAGTTTTTGTCTATATTATAATAAATGCTCCATTGGGTACTATAATGAATTTTTGAGATCCAGGAATTACATTTAATATACTAGTTATTAAGTTATTTCCAGCCAATATTTTTCTGCGGCTTTAAATGAAAAGTTTTGAAAATTTGCCACTGTGTAAATGTAGGTGTTGCTGAATATAATCAATCATAATTTTTTTTGTTCTTCTGTCATTCCTGACATTTTTGGATAAAACGTAATTTATACCTATCAAATATTGTCTTATCTATGATACATATTCTCTGAATTATTGTAGCACGACAATAACACCCAAGACATCAACAATAGTCCGTTTAATCAATTAAACATCAACAACTATCAAACCGATATGCATTTCATTTCAACACACATAAAATTGAGATTATATTTTTGACATCTACTGTGTTGCCACGTTCAAAATTTAGCATTCGAAATAAGCGATCGGTCGGAATTCCAAAATACAACATTTATAAATCATTCGATGCGGCCGTCGCATGCGGTTAGTCGTATACGATGACCGTCGATTGATTTCGAAAATCGCAGCCCTGGTCGTTTGGCAAGAATCGAGTTTAGTGGGTTTAACATAATCTTAAATATGTTATTAAAACCTACGTAGCTGATTTACGTTGATTAAGATTTATTTTTATTGATTTCATGCTTTGTGCTTTGTGAAGAATGAATTTCGATATGGATGACAATAATGTTCGTCATGACATTGACTCAAGAAATCATTGTAGAAGTAGAAAGAGGTAATAAAGATAAAGATTATGAACCCTGAACACAACGGCGACGAATATCAAACGTCAGGATTATAAATTGACACTAACAACGGCAACTGCAATATTAAACAGCAACGGGAGCGGGGAAGGTAACGGCGACGGCAACTGCAAGTTTATAAACAGACCTTTACCCATGAATCTCCTTGTTGCTTGTTATCACTAGGCATAGATAAAGGATGGGTTAGGTTAGGTCACGGACTTATGATCCTAAGTCCGTGGGTTAGGTTGATTTTCAATAGATCACTAGGTGGAGCTTGTTCCAGCACCAATATCGCCGCGTACACAGTGCCGGACTATACGAGAGATTAGTGTATCCTAACAAAACTATTTGCCATAGGAATTTCCATTTGAGTGTAGATTTTTCATTATTTAAGCGTTTTATACATGTTTTTGAAAGGAATAAATTGTTGAAAAGTAAGTAATCGTGTTACTCAATATAAAAAATAATAGTTTTGATAATGTAAGTTATCCTGCAATTCGTATTTTTGATTTTAAAAGCTATGTTTGAGGTTATATTTACTTGATTATTTGATTAATGTGAAATAAGATAAATTATAGTGATTGTTCTAGTGTCATCAAAACATGTTTCAACATTCTCTTGAAACCTTTTTTTTAATGATTATATGAGTTTGTTAGTGAAGAATGCTTAATTGAAGTGAAGTGTCCTTTCAAGTATCCGAATGACGAAAAAATAAAACCACTCTCACAAGACAGGAATTACATAATTCATTTTGATGAAAATATATTAGTGATAATTGAAAAATATAACTATTATTATTATGCATTACATATTGCATGAGAGGACATGTGCTAATTGATATTATGGATACCAAGTGACATCATTGTGGGAATTGCTAGACATTAAGAATGGAAGAAAAATTTACATGTTTTAACAACATTCTACCTTTACAAATTTGTACCATTTATATTAACATAATAAAATGTTTTCATAATTATAAATTTTGGTTTGTTTTGTGCTAAGAAAATTAAATTGAGGAAACGTTGCAAATTTACATGATATGCCATTTAGTCTGAAAACTCAGAACATCATGTCACAACTTTGCCTCAATCAAATCATATTTGTATGAGGTTCAGAGTTTCTGTTGGTTGCTTTCAAATTTTATTTGACCTGTAGGCTTTTTTTTCAACTACATGTGTAAACATATTCAATTTTATCTAAAAACAAATAATATAAACAAAAGCGTTTCCAAATTTCTTTATTATACAGAGAAATATTTACTTGTAATACAATGGTTTACAGTCGATAGAAAGAGGAAAGTGAGGAGTTTCAATTTAAAATAGCAAACGTTTAAAAAATCATACAAAGCAACTTATAAAAAGTGTAAAGCGAAAGATCTGTAATGACAAATAATAATGTATATGTTATAAGGAGATCAATATATACAGTACAAAATCAAACATAAAATGAACATGTACAAGTTTGCTTCTACTTTGTTTGCAAAGATTGATCATGTTCAAAAAAATAGTTGGCGAATTTTCTTTTCTCCATCCATAAAATGACAACTACACAAAAAGCTCCGGGAACTGGTTCTATTGTTCTACTAATATTGTATAAACACACACAAGAAAATGTTATATTTATCATTATGTAGGTACCTTTTCTGCTTCATCCATTTGCTTCTTACTTTTGGATCCTTTGGAAATCTATAAAACTTACAGTTCTCTCTGACATGATAATGCTTACAGCATTGTGGCCAGGACAGTACCATTATTCTTTATGTGAAGAAACCTAAAATTAGATAATACAGATAGAAAAATAATTAAAACAATTGTATTTCATAAGTTTATATAATAGCATGTTTAGGTTAGATAACTATTTTATTAAAATTATATTGTTATACATACATACCTATTTTGGCTGGAATTGAATATATCTCTTTGTAAAAGTCTTAGTGTATATCTAAATGCCTAAATCAGCAGTTACATCAAATAATACACCAACAACAAGAAGCGAAAGCCGGTGTTGAAAAACTAGTTCTTCAACTGTGATAAACCACCCTCTAATTAATTATAAATCATACTCCTAACGCCACCTCCCCGTTAGTAGCGAACTTACCCTTCATCTTCATCTACGTCTAATTGTTTCCTCCTTATAGTTTTGACTTTCGACACCAGTCTAAAAATGATTCAATTTTCAACATCCAACCACCGTTCTCGCTGTTATAATTCTACCCTCAACCGACAAGTACCTAACGTACTAACGGGAATTCTTATAATCAAAATCAACATGTGGCAGCATAACCAAAAAATATATATTTAATATCTCATCCATCCTCAATCAATGTACTTAAAAAACATAAGAAAATTAAAGTGAAATCAACCAATAGTACAACAAGTAGGATAGTTATTGGAACCAATGTGTAATGTGTTTAGCCTCTGTAAAAAGTGTAAATTTAGTGAGATTTGTACTGTAATGTAAAGTGCCATTTTGTAAATATATTTCAATCATTCAAGAAAACCCTAGTTTTTCTTCATGGTCACTTCGGCCGGACCACAGCCAGCAATTAATAGAATTTGAAGTCGTTTTTTACAGTCAACGATTCACCACAGCCCATGCAAGGAAGAAGGTACAAATTTACCCAGTAAGTTTTTCTATAAAAATATTATTACAGTGCAGTGCATATTGTGCTTATTTTGTTTCTAAATTCAAAAAAGAAATAACGAATTTCAAGTGGAGTGTAATAGTGGAAGTACAATGTGTTGCCAACTTTCAGTTGCAACAGCAAAATCCATGGTACCTACTTATAGAATCATCATTTTTTGTTACAATTTCATATAGTATGTAAAGAAAAATATCTAGTATAAGTGCATGAGTTCGTATTCTTTCATACAAAAATTTATTTTTTCAAATTTAACCCACGTAATCTCATTGTTTATTATTGATTTTCTATGTATAATGTATAATTTCATATTCTTTTGACAAAAAATTTATTTTTTCACATTTAACCTATGTAATCTCATTGTTTATTATCGTTTTTCTATGTATAATGTATAATTTCATATTCTTTTGACAAAAAATTTATTTTTTCACATTTAACCTATGTAATCTCATTGTTTATTATCGTTTTTCTATGTATAATGTATAATTTCATATTCTTTTGATAAAACATTTATTTTTTCAAATTAACCTATCTGAAATCTTTGAAAACCTTTAAGAAAAAGGTTTATTGGTCATTATTAATTTCATGTGAATTATTTCATATTCGTTGGATTACAATTACATGTTTGTATGTACAAATAATTGAGTACTTAAGGTGTAAATGTATTATGCTTTAATTTATCCTGTTGATGTTTAACAAACTTATTGCTACTGAACTTATATTTGGTTTTTAAAGCTATCCTACTTGTGTTATACAGTTTAAAAACAAATTAATACTTCTGTCATATTGCTACGATTAGATAGAGGTTCCCAATCAAAGTGAATGAGGAAACCAATCGAAAAATAATATATGTAACTCTTCCTCTATTATCTTACCTTACTCAATCCCTTAACACACAACAATGGCTTCCAACAAAAAAGTAGAAATTCTCAGAAATCAAAGAGATTCTTTTAAAAATAATATTCTTCGCATCCAGGCATGGTATACTAAAAATCAACAATCAAATTTGGATAAATTTCAAATAAGTAATCGCATCGAAGCATTATCTAAAAATTTTGATAGTTACTCAGAAGCACACGCACAATTATCCCAATCTCCTTCTAATGGAGACGATGAAGAGGATAGAGACTTGTTCGAAGACATTTATTTTGACATTAAAGGACAACTACAAAACCATTTAGAACAAATTACTCCTGTTCCCAAATCTAATGGCACCCCAACCAACTCTCATCCTCCACGATCTAACGTAAAGCTGCCGAGTATTAGCATTCCCATTTTTTCTGGTAACTTTACAGAATATCCGTCTTTTATAAACTTGTTTAATGCTTTAATTGTGAAAAATGAACAATTACAATCAAAATCTGAAAGATTTTTTTACCTCAAATCATTCTTGAGAGGGGAACCTCTTCAACTAATTGAAAAATTATCTATAACTGATGAAAACTTTGATGTAGCCCTCAAACTCTTGTCCAAGCGTTATGAAAACAAAAAACAATTAGTATACAATTACTTTCAGCAATTGTTAAACATTCAACCTGTAACAAAATGTACTTCTCAAAATTTGAGACAATTCTCTGCAACTTCAACTTCTATACTAGATGCTTTAAACTCTGTTGATTGTACTAATGAGGAACTTTTTGAAGCTTTTCTTGTTCAAGTCTTGGAACAGAAATTAGATTTTAAAACAAAAAGAACCTTTGAAGAACAAAGTGACGTGTCCAAGCTTTCATCTACCAATGACTTTTTCAAATTTCTGTATAAACAATGTACTATTCTTGAAAATATCTCTCCCCAAGAAACAAATCCTAATACTAAACATCAAAAAGTATCTTTATTAAGTCAATCCTCTGATCATGTTACTCCCAATTTAAATCAACAAGTATACAATCAGAAAATGCATTGTATCTTTTGTAATGCATTAAATCACCGCATTTTCTCTTGCAATAGTTTTTCTCTTTTATCTATAAATGATCGGCACAACTTTGTAAGGGAAAACAATTTGTGTCTCAACTGCCTAATACCAAAACACACTGTTGCCCTCTGTAGAAATACTAAAAATTGCTCGATATGCCAGAAAAGGCATCATACTTTGTTGCATTTTACTCAACCGAACTCTACCAATCCCACAGATCAATCCATGGCAAATACTTCACAAGGAAATAGTCAATTAACAATCGCCCATATGAACATTCAAAATTCGACTCAACCTGTTGACGTATCAGTACCCCCGCCTTCAATTTCCAATGGAAATCAATTTGCCTCTCTATCGTCTATCAATCAAACAGGATCCCATATCTTATTAGCTACCTCTCAAGTTCTATTGTACTCTCAACAAGGAGAGCCTGTACATGCCAGGGCCTTGCTAGACACAGGTAGCCAAAACTCCTTCATAACTACCTCGCTACAGAAAAAGTTATCCTCTCCTATTTTCAAACGCAACTTACATATCTCAGGTATTCTAAATGACCAGAATATAATTGATCAATTTACTGAAATTGATATCCACTCCAAGTATTCTCATTCTCATATATTTAAAGTATCGTGTGCCGTTGTACCACAAATTACACAAAAGATACCTCAATTGCCCATAGCTCGAAAATATCTACCTATTCCTTCTAACATTGCAAATAATCTTGCTGATAATGAATTTCATTTACCTGCAGACATAGACATTCTTCTAGGTGCAGATATCTATTATTCCTTAATTAAACACGGATTGGTAAAACTTGGAAATGGACTTCCTACTTTGCTCAATACTCATTTGGGATGGATAATATCTGGCACGGTACCCATATCCAATATTAACTGTAAAGAAAGTCCTCCCGCTTATTCATTTCATGTAACCACTTTGATCTCTGAAGAAGAGAACTCTTTAACTTGGGTTAACAATGATGCTGACATGTCGTTACACACTCTTGTCGAGAAATTTTGGACCCAAGAAGAATTTCCCGAACCTTCACCTCTCACCCTCGAAGACCAATTGGCAGAAGAAATATTCAAGTCCACGACAGAAATATTACCGTGTGGACGATTTCAAGTAAATATGCCTCTAACTCATCTGGAAGCTCAAAAAACTCTAGGAGACTCTTTTTTAACGGCCAAACAACGATTCCTATCGTTAGAACGTAGACTTAATAAAGACCCTATCCTCAAATCTGAATATAAAGCCATACTTAGTGAATATCTATCCCTTGATCATGCAAAATTAGTTCCTTTGTCATTAAAAAATTCCTATTCTGAAAATAAGTATTTTGTACCCCACCTATGTGTAATCAGAGAGCAGAGTGAGAGCACTAAAACTAGAATTGTATTCGACTTTTCTAGTAAAACAACTTCCAACTTATCCCTTAATGACATATCACTGAGAGGGCCTCTAGTACAACCTGAACTCTTTGATATATTGATGCGATTTCGAACTTTTCCTTATGTGTTAACGGCCGACATTGAAAAAATGTACCGTCAAGTCAAACTAGATCCTAAATACCGTTCTCTACAAAATGTTCTCTGGCGAGATTCACCAACTCATCCATTTCAATGTATAGAACTCTCAACTGTCTCATTTGGACACAAAAGTGCCCCTTATTTGGCTTGCAGGGTTTTAAAAGAAGTAGCTCTGAATAACCCTCAATTTCCCTCTGCTCAAGCCACATTGCTTCACCAAACCTACGTTGACGATATCCTGTCAGGTGCTGATTCCCTAAACGATTTGCAAAGCCTTCAAAGTGATCTAACCCATATTCTCAACAAAGCAGGATTTACATTGCACAAGTTCAGAACCAATGCTTCATTGTTGTCTCCAAAGATTCCTTCCAGCCATAAAGAAAAGAATCTAAATCTCAACGAATCTCCATGTAAAGTGTTGGGACTTACATGGAATCCCGCTTCAGATCATTTCACCATATCAACACCTTCGAACCTTGATGTAGAACCCCTAACTAAACGCAAGATTTTGTCTCTGGTATCCCAATGTTACGACCCGCTAGGTTTAGTAAACCCAGTCATTGTACATGGTAAACTCATCATGCAAAAGTTATGGTCCATGCAAGTTGGCTGGGACCAAACAATCACCGATCTTCAAACCCTCACTGATTGGAAAATATTTTCTCAAAACATTTTAAACCTAAGCCACACAAAAATACCTCGCCCCACTTTCTTTATCAAGAACATATTGATCATGGAACTGCATGGGTTCTGTGACGCTAGCTCCTCAGCCTATGGTTGTTGTTTTTACCTTCGAACCATTTATTCAGACCAAACAGCCTCCTCTCAACTCATAGCTTCTAAGTCCAGAGTAGCACCGCTGAACAAAATTGTAACCATTCCGAAATTGGAATTGTGTGCCATGGCACTGCTTTCATCCCTTTATGCTAGACTGTTGAAAATCTTATCCAAATATCCTTTAAAATCTCATTCTTTTTTGTGGTCAGACTCTCAGGTAGCTCTTTCCTGGATAAATGCTCATCCTTCTAGATGGAACACCTTTGTAGCTAACAGAGTTGTACAAATCCAATCACTAACCCAAGTAAATAACTGGCGCTACATCAAATCCTCACTTAACCCGGCTGACATGTTGTCAAGAGGAAGGATACATAACACGAAACTTCTTTCTTGGCAAAATGGCCCTCTGTTTCTGCTAGATAGTCAAACCAACATGCAGGATTTTCAAACGTTTAGGCTCATCCCCAATCCTCCTGAAGAAAAACATGTATCTCTTCTTGTTAGCCACAAAATGGAAAATATGTGGTTACGATTCATAGCCAAATTCTCATCGTTAACAAAATTAATTCGCTCAATGGCTTACATTTTAAACTTTGTACATAATTGTAAATACCCCCGTAATAAAAAATATTCTCTTTCTCCCTTAGACCTATTGAAAGCTAAGATTCACCTTATAAAACAAGTTCAAGCTACTAGCTTTTCTGATACGCTAGTTTCGTTGCAACTAAGCACTCCCATTCTATCTAAAAAATTAACCTCATTGAATTTGTTCCTTGATAATGATCTCATCCGTGTAGGTGGACGGTTGTCCAATGCTGACATACCGTATGACCAACAGCACCCTTATTTACTTCCTAGCAAAAATCACTTTACATCATTAATTTTAACCCATGAACACAGACGACTCGGGCATAGCGGACCACAATGTACCCTCTCAAACGTAAGGCTACAATACTGGCCGTTAGATGGTTTGAGAGAAATCAAACGACTCATACATAAATGTGTTATCTGTACTAGATTCAAAGCTGTAACTTCCCAACAGATAATGGCCCCTCTTCCTAAGGAAAGGACAACCCCATCCAAACCTTTTGCTCATACAGGAGTAGATTTCGGCGGACCGTTTCGAATCAAATCCTCTCACCTCAAAAAAGCCCCAATCCTCAAAGGATACTTAGCACTTTTTGTTTGTCTTGCAACCAAAGCAGTCCACCTGGAATTGGTATGCGACTTAACTACGGACTCTTTTTTAGCTGCCCTAAAAAGGTTCATAGCCCGTAGAGGGTTACCTTCTACTATCCTGAGCGACAATGGCACCAACTTTGTGGGTGCCTGTAACCAATTGAATGAAATATTTTCTTTTCTTAAAAATAACCTTCCAGAAATTCATTCCCAATTAGCAGGGTTACAAATTTCTTGGAAATTTATTCCCCCTCGCTCCCCACATTGGGGCGGTTTGTGGGAGTCAGCCATCAAGAGTGCCAAATTTCACTTGTATAGAATGATGAAAAATTCAATTTTTACCATTGATCAATTCAACACTATCATCTGCCAAATCGAGGCTATTTTGAACTCCCGGCCATTGAGCCAGTTATCAACTGATCCTACAGATATGATTCCTCTCACTCCAGGACACTTCCTTATTGGAGCTCCTTTGACTTCTTATCCTGAAGTTGATGTTACTAGTACTCCTAGTAATAGATTGAAATTCTGGCAACACTGTTCATCAATTCACCAGCAGTTCTGGAAACGATGGTCTACAGACTACCTTAACAGACTGCAGCACAGACCCAAATGGGCTCACCCTCATCCCAATGCACAAGTTAACGACTTAGTGCTAATTAAGAATGAAGACTCACCCCCTTTGCAATGGCCATTAGCCCGAATTGTCGACACAATCCCTAGCTCTGATGGCAAAGTCAGAGCTGTCCACGTGCGAACACAACAAGGCGTGTTCATACGGCCAATTACTAAAATTGTACCATTAATAAATGGAGATCCTATTGCAGAACAATAACCACGTCCACGATTCATTGTACATGTCCTTTAACAAAAATTAGCTTATACCAACCTTTCTCATTTTGTAAGTCCACTTATTTCACTTGTAAGGTATCCCGTTCTTGTTGCAGTGATTTGGGATCCACTTGCGAGTTGTCCTGATTGTATTTTCATTATTTGGACAGTAATGTCCTGGTCCTTCGAGTGTTTGGTAAATTTACATTATCTGTGTTTATCTTTGCCTTTTCTCTCTGGTGGGCAGTATGTTGAAAAACTAGTTCTTCAACTGTGATAAACCACCCTCTAATTAATTATAAATCATACTCCTAACGCCACCTCCCCGTTAGTAGCGAACTTACCCTTCATCTTCATCTACGTCTAATTGTTTCCTCCTTATAGTTTTGACTTTCGACACCAGTCTAAAAATGATTCAATTTTCAACATCCAACCACCGTTCTCGCTGTTATAATTCTACCCTCAACCGACAAGTACCTAACCTACTAACGGGAATTCTTATAATCAAAATCAACATGTGGCAGCATAACCAAAAAATATATATTTAATATCTCATCCATCCTCAATCAATGTACTTAAAAAACATAAGAAAATTAAAGTGAAATCAACCAATAGTACAACAAGTAGGATAGTTATTGGAACCAATGTGTAATGTGTTTAGCCTCTGTAAAAAGTGTAAATTTAGTGAGATTTGTACTGTAATGTAAAGTGCCATTTTGTAAATATAGTTCATTCATTCAAGAAAACCCTAGTTTTTCTTCAGCCGGCATAAATCATTTGATGTTCTGGGGGCAAAATTTCGTGACCTTGTAAAACTGAAGTTGACAGAAAGTTAATAATTTACACTGAGAAAAAGGTTACAAAATTGTGAAGGTTTATATTTTACAGGCAGAAAAAAATGTAAATCAAACATTCCAAAAAATAATTGTTTACTAATGTATTGTCAATGAAAAATGTAAGCATAAAAAACCTGTAACATGGTCTTGTTAGCCCGATACAGCCTTTGAAGTGCCACAAGTTACCAATTTTGTAATTGAATATTGTTCAGGACATCTCACAGAAGAACACTATTGATTTTCAGCTCACCAGAGCCAGTACAACGGGTGACATGATACTTGAAGTACGACATTTTTGGAGAAATTTCAGTGTGTTAGCATAATACAGCCTCCGGAGTGTATACAAGTGACCAATTTTATGATGGGATATTGCTCAGGGCGTCTCACAGATGAACTCTATTAATTTTCAGCTTATATTGTGAAAAATATGCTTTAGCATTTCTTAATACATAGTTTAAGTTTATGTTTTTTAAGAACAGTTTATTACTAAAAGTAACATGCTATTGTTTAATCAAATGATTTTTATTTTCTTATATCGATATTGGAATTCATTATGTGTAAATATGTATTTAAGTAGCAGTATGTGTAGGATAGGGTAGATATTAAAACTAATACAGTAATATAGATTATATATTTAGAATACCAGATTACAGAAGGAAAAAGTTCAATATACATGATGGTATAAAATTACAATAATGTTGGTGCTTAAATGTACAATTTGTATAATTTCCATGATATGATATAACAGTTACACTCTTCCAGATTCATAATTCAATATTTTACACATAGAGAAAATATTTTAATGTCTGCAATATAATGTGTAGAAATGATCAATATATATTAAATAATAATAATAATACCGGACATTTACAATTGTATAGGACAGTTAGATAAGTAAAATAGTCATCTATTACTTTATTTATAATTGTACAATATTTCTTGCGGCACTAGATTAATTTTTTGTGATGGCTTCTAAAGGAGGACTTGTTTGCTTATGTTGTGGTTGTAGATGTCCCTCTAAAACTGGACAAGGATGATGTATAGGTAAACCAAACCAAACTGTATACTGGTCAAAGCCATATTAAATGTACTGTTACTTTTTGGAGCTAAAATGTGGTTAAAAGCAGCTAATATGGAGGATTTTGTTCAGAAACGTTTGCTTTCGTAGTGTGCCAAAAGTAATGCTTTGTGTTGAAGTCAAAGGAGATTGTAAAGGTACAGGTCGTAACTCAGTACTTCCCCTTAACGTCCATTTTAAAAGGTTGATTATCTGAAAAGAAAAATACAGGAAGACTATATTAATGGACACAGAAGTGTATGAGTAGGTTTTATTATAGACAATGTGTTGTTTTATTCATCTGACACTTTAGTTTTCTAGTATCTATTTTACCAGAAGAATTCTCTTACACATTAATAGCATATCAGAGACTGATAGTTAATACTGCCACAAAGTGAGCATGGGATAAATAAAAAAACATTTCTCTATCATAACAAAATCATAAAAATTACTTTTATAACAAAACCAAGATTCTTTTAAGTGAGACACAGGTAGGCTGAACATTGTAGGTGAAACTTTCGTCTAGTTAAATTCACAGTTGCAAACACTTAATTTTTTACTAACTTATCTAGGTATGAGAAAGCCATCCATTTTGATGTATATTGACTTACAGAGGTGAATCTAACTAATAATTATATTTACCAAGCAGTGGAGAAGCATCACGGTAACTCGTATGTATTGCAGAGGCCTAAGAGATGAATGTCGCTATTGCTGTAATGGTGTGGTAGCTGCAATTATAAAAGTAATTGTAGTAATCATTCCCTTACACAAATTCCATGAAGGTATTAATTCATCATGTGGTAAAGTATCAATTAATCCTGTGGCTAGGTGACAAAAAATGAATATTAATAACAGTTGATTGTAATGTCTACTTAAATTTAATATTTACCAGACTGAATAACTATTTTTGTTGGTGGATGATTCAATAAAATATGTTCCTTGCATTTTAACCATGGAAATATGGCAGGGGCAGCTAGCTGAAACAAACGCTTGGAATATCCTCCTTTGGAAACAATTTTTTTCTCAAAGTGAAGTTCACACAACCTATAAATTCTTTTGTTAAGCATCTGTAGCACAGAATATTAGGCTGTGTCTGTAGTCTTTCCAAACAAATATCTACGGTTACAAGCTTCCAACCATAACTGTACCCTAAAAAGTAAATAAAGGTAGGTATATTTTTATATTCACATGTCTATAAAAGAAATCAACTATTAATTTATATTGAATATTATGTATTTTCATTCAACATGTTTTTTGCAGAACAGGGCTCGTCAGCAGAAAGCTTATTGTAGTACATAATATTATCATTACATGTTATTAAAGGTAGAGGGACAGATCAACGTTAACAAACAAAAACATAGATATACACAACTTACAATTCATAGGAACACGTAAAATAAAATGTAAAATATTGAAAAATGAATATATACCTATAATACATTACATATAGAAACAATTTCTCTTACCTCACAGGGTCTTTGGGAAAAACAAACATAGTTATCTTTTCTCCTGTTGTTGAGTGACATCCACGAACTTCACAGCGTATTCTTCCCATCATAAATACAATAATTTCTCACTAAGAGTGCAACTAGTTACTTTTACTAAACGGTATTGTTCAAAATAAAAGTAAATAATAGTATATTACGTAACGTGTGTTGTAAGAAGCATTTTACGCACGAAGCCGCGTAGCGGCGAGTGCGTAATTCCGTGAGTGCGTAAAATGCGTTACAACACGAGTTACGTACTATACTTTACATACGACCCACTTGCACTTGTGTTTATAATCTTATTGAGACATTTAAAGTACAAGTAAAAACGTACATCCTCGATGCCAGCCCAGTTTTATAAAAGTCGCTCCTCGATGCCCAGCCAAGCATCTTAGAAGTTCACCGTCGATGCCCAGCCAAGCATCTTAGAAGTTCACCGTCGATGCCCAGCCACGTTTCGTAAAAGACCGTCCTAAGTAGTATTTATTCTTATTAAAAATGTTTGTAGAATTACCGGAATTGCATCAAATAGCGTATACACCTCTCGACTAAAGTGACAATAATCCCTTAGGTGGATTACTTCCCTCAGGAATCAAACATCACCCGCGGAATTAAATAGGCCACTTTAGTCGCTTGGTGTATAATATACTATTGTTTACTAATATGAGATACATTCAGACAGCTAAAAGACGCGGATTGAATGAAACGGAACCAATTATCATATAATTCCAAATAACTCTTAGTGTTAAATGCAATCTCATATCTAATAAATGTTATCTACCATTTATATATAGAATAAATTTCAACGTCAAATATCTAAGTAATACATTTTGAATAAAATGGCTACGTCTATTGACTGTTCCTAAGTGGTTGCTATGGAAGCCGTGCGTTTCACTTTACAGCCGTGCGTTTTGCTTTACCGTGCGTAATAGACGTCTAATATTGATTGGCGACTGTGTGTTTTTGACTACTTACAGGGGTGGTCGTAGGTAAACAAATAAAAAGCATATTTTTGTTTAACAACAAAGAATGACATTGACGTAAAATACATATAAAAAAATGGCGTCTATCACACATGCGCATTCAGAAAATGAATTGTCAAAAAGCCGAAGTTTCGCTTGTTGTTGTTGGTGTATTCTTTGGTTATATTCAAAATATAAGGGAATAATCTCTGGTCCAAGATCACACCAATGGTATCTAAATGGCTAGTTATGTTTGTTTGGATACAAAATTGACATAACCTAAGATTATGACGTCACCACTAATAGCGCGTATTGTAATTTTTACTTCCTGAAAATTACAATAGTCTGGATCACAGGTCTGGGGCTGCGATTTTCGAAATCAATCGACGGTCATCGTACACGACTAACCGCATGCGACGTCCGCATCGAATGATTTATAAATGTTCAAATGTTGTATTTTGGACCTCCAACCGATCGCTTATTTCGAATGCTAAATTTTGAACGTGGCAACACAGTAGATGTCAAAAAAATAACTAATTTTTTTTGTGCTCTATTATTTGTCTGCGTTTGTGTTGAAATAAATGCTTGGCGGTTTGATAGTGGTTGATGTGTATTTGATAAAATAGACTATTGTTGATGTCTTTTGGGTGTTACTGTCGTGTTATAATAATTCAGAGACTAGGTATAAATTAAGTTTTATCCAAAAATGTCAGGAATGACAACAAAAAGAATGATTGAAGATGTTCAGCAACACCTACATGTACACAGTGGCAAATTTTCAAAAGATTTTTCATTTAAAGACGCAGAAAAATATTGGCTGGAAATAACTAGCATATTAAATGGAATTCCTGGATCTTAAAATTATAGTACATATAGAATATTTATTATAATATAGACAAAAACGACGAATGATAAAAATTATTCATGACAAAAATAGTCTCGCGCCGACTAATACAAATCATACAAAATTACCGTCGTACACCACAGCAAACATCGGCTACCTTAGATCAACCGATGTCATATCGTATACGACAGATTGTGTCGAACACGGAGATTCGAAAATACATGTCCTTTGAATTTCCCAGGGGTGGGATTTTCGAGCTCTTGCGATGCGCCGTCGCATGCTCTTTCGTACGAAATTCAAAGAACATTTATTTTCGAATCTTCGTGTACGATATGACATCGGTTGATATAAAGTAGTCGATGTTTGCTGTCGTGTACGACGGTAGTTTTGTATGATTTTTATTTGTCAGCGTGAGACTATTTTTGTCATGAATAATTTTTATTCTTAGTTTTTGTCTATATTCTAATAAATACTCCATAGTTACTATAATGAATTTTTAATATGCTAGTTATTTGCAGCCAATATTTTTCTGCGTCTTTAAATGAATAATCTTTTGAGAATTTGCCACTGGGTAAATGTGTGTTGCTGAACATAATCAATCATTCTTTTTTTGTTGTGTTATTCCTGGCATTTTGGGATAAAACTTAATTTAAACTTATTCTCTGAATTATTACAACACGACAGTAACACCCAAGACATCAACAATAGTCTATTTTATGAAATAAACATCAACCACTATCAAACCGTTATGCATTTCATTTCAACACAAATAAAATTAGAGATATATTTGACATCTACTGTGTTGCCACGTTCAAAATTTAGCATTCGAAATAAGCGATCGATCGGAAGTCCAAAATACAACATTTATAAATCATTCGATGCGGCCTTCGCATGCGGTTAGTCGTGTACGATGACCATCGATTGATTTCGAAAATCGCAGCCCTGGATCCGTGTACGCGGCCATATTGGTGCTGGAACAAGCTCCACCTAGTGATGCCTTTTTCGCAGCTTTTCAAACATTAACAGCATCTCCTCTTCTTTTATCTCATTGCAAATAATGAATCGGTAACACAGCTTATACCTGTACGTTCGACTGCGTATTAAACAAATAATACTAATTAAGAGAAAATTAAAATAATTAGGGGGTCTTAATTAAAAAATAAATGTTTCCACTCGACTATATTATCTGTACGAAAAAGAAAACGGTGTTATGGAGTGTGTATAAAGAGTGATACATGTTATAATAGTATATTAAGTACCAAGTATCAAAAAGGTTATTTTAGTCACGAGTTTTACTCCGCACGAGTGGAGCGAAGCGGAACGAGTTCCTTGTGAAACGAGTGACTAAAGACGTTTTTGACACGAGGTGCTTACTATACTTTTTCTTCGCCAGCGGGAAAGAAAAAATTATATTATATTTGAATTATATTCATTACATGACGGACGATGTCTGACAGCTGACTGACAAATCAAATGACGCAGAATAACAAAATTATCACAGAACATGAAATTTAACATACAAAAGATACACTTGATTTGACGTTTAAAAAACAAAAGATAAACGAGATGTGATTTTTAGCATTTTAAACACTAGCGTTTAAAGAGTCGTTTTGTGCATGTCAAACCCGTGTTCAAATTGCGGCTTTAGTAGCGGAAGTAGAAAAATTATTTAAAACCAATACATAATATATATTATTTTATAAATTTTCCTTAACCTTGCTTGCAATATATCGATGTACTTAATATTTGTATGTATACGCGTAATCCTATGATTAAAAATATATGCTTACATCAGAAAACTTTTAAATTAATAATATTCATTATCAACCTAAATGTTAATTTTAGAGTTTCTACATGTCCTAACACTCCTAACAATAAATTGTGATAAAATTTATTTACATATTTTTATTTAGTATATATTCCGTTAATCAACCGAAGTTACCAAAGCTTTCAGGATCGGTAAAAACAATTTTGACAGTGCATATCTGCTGGTGACCACGGTTGGGACTTATACGGCTGTGACGCGCTTTCCCCCCTGCCGCTTACTTCTTCTTCACCTCTCGCGCAGGTTCTTAGCGACTGACGCGTCACTTTGGACACCCTCGACGCAAAGTTCTTTTGCAAAACAAATACTCGGGCGCCAGATTATTTTACGTGGTTTACTCCACGACCCCTTGACCCTCGGCGTCAAGAGTTCCAGGTAGCCTCAGATGGAGGTTACGGAAAATTCCAGGGGTCTCGTTGAATTTAACACACCTATAGAACCTATAAACCTTAGACGGTGATGCTACGGGATATTAAGAAAACACTGATCGTATTTATTGGTATATTACAAGATTTACTTAATATGTAGATACACAGTTTAATATTCAACAATTTCTGATCACGCGGTACCGAATCAATTCAATATATCAACAGTAAGCAAAAGTGTTCAAGCCTTATGTTATTATGCACCATGCGAAATTTGCCGGTATTAAGGAATGTGAGCAATGATACAATAAAACAGGTGTAATCAAGCAAATGCAATTTGTTAATAACAGCGGAAGCGGTATAAGCAGTTTTGTAAATTATGCGGTAAGCAGCAATAAAACAATAATTACCTATCACGGTAGTCCACGGAATAAAACTATTTTCGCGGTAGGGATAGTCAATCGGGATAGATGGAAAAAATGTGACCAGACCAGTTTATAACGAAAGAAACTAAAGAAGTTAAATTGGATTACCAAGCAATCAGTGGCATCGGCCTTGTACTTGATTGAGAGTCTAAATTTTATACAGGGACATTGACACTTTAAACTTTATATTTCCACGGAAGGGATAGTCAATCGGGAAATATGGAAAAATGTGAAAAGCCTAGTTTATAACAAAAGAAACTAACAAATTTAAATTAGATTACCAAGCGATCAGTGGCATCGGCCTCGTACTCGATTGAGAATCTAATTTTTATACAGGGGAATTGACACTTTAAACTTTCAAATCAAACTAAATTAGATTACCAAGCGATCAGTGGCATCGGCCTCGTACTCGATTGAGAATCTAATTTTTATACAGGGAAATTGATACTTTAAATTTTATATTTTAGCGGTAGGGATAGTCAATCGGGAAAGATGGAAAAATGTGAAAAGCCTAGTTTATAACAAAAGAAACTAACAAATTTAAATTAGATTACCAAGCGATCAGTGGCATCGGCCTCATACTCGATTGAGAATCTAATTTTTATACAGGGGAATTGACACTTTAAACTTTCAAATCAAACTAAATTAGATTACCAAGCGATCAGTGGCATCGGCCTCGTACTCGATTGAGAATCTAATTTTTATACAGGGAAATTGACACTTTAAATTTTATATTTTAGCGGTAGGGATAGTCAATCGGGATAGATGGGAAAATGTGAAAAGACCCGTTTATAACAAAAGAAACTAACAAATTTAAATTAGATTACCAAGCGATCAGTGGCATCGGCCTCGTACTCGATTGAGAATCTAATTTTTATACAGGGAAATTGACACTTTAAATTTTATATTTTAGCGGTAGGGATAGTCAATCGGGATAGATGGGAAAATGTGAAAAGACCCGTTTATAACAAAAGAAACTAACAAATTTAAATTAGATTACCAAGCGATCAGTGGCATCGGCCTCGTACTCGATTGAGAATCTAATTTTTATACAGGGGAATTGACACTTTAAACTTTCAAATCAAACTAAATTAGATTACCAAGCGATCAGTGGCATCGGCCTCGTAATCGATTGAGAATCTAATTTTTATACAGGGAAATTGACACTTTAAATTTTATATTTTAGCGGTAGGGATAGTCAATCGGGAAAGATGGAAAAATGTGAAAAGCCTAGTTTATAACAAAAGAAACTAACAAATTTAAATTAGATTACCAAGCGATCAGTGGCATCGGCCTCGTACTCGATTGAGAATCTAATTTTTATACAGGGGAATTGACACTTTAAACTTTCAAATCAAACTAAATTAGATTACCAAGCGATCAGTGGCATCGGCCTCGTACTCGATTGAGAATCTAATTTTTATACAGGGAAATTGACACTTTAAATTTTATATTTTAGCGGTAGGGATAGTCAATCGGGAAAGATGGAAAAATGTGAAAAGCCTAGTTTATAACAAAAGAAACTAACAAATTTAAATTAGATTACCAAGCGATCAGTGGCATCGGCCTCGTACTCGATTGAGAATCTAATTTTTATACAGGGGAATTGACACTTTAAACTTTCAAATCAAACTAAATTAGATTACCAAGCGATCAGTGGCATCGGCCTCGTACTCGATTGAGAATCTAATTTTTTTACAGGGAAATTGACACTTTAAATTTTATATTTTAGCGGTAGGGATAGTCAATCGGGATAGATGGGAAAATGTGAAAAGACCCGTTTATAACAAAAGAAACTAACAAATTTAAATTAGATTACCAAGCGATCAGTGGCATCGGCCTCGTACTCGATTGAGAATCTAATTTTTATACAGGGGAATTGACACTTTAAACTTTCAAATCAAACTAAATTAGATTACCAAGCGATCAGTGGCATCGGCCTCGTACTCGATTGAGAATCTAATTTTTATACAGGGAAATTGATACTTTAAATTTTATATTTTAGCGGTAGGGATAGTCAATCGGGATAGATGGGAAAATGTGAAAAGACCCGTTTATAACAAAAGAAACTAACAACTTTTCAAATCAAATTAAATTACGTGCTAAAACTATTTTAAAATACTGGTCGGAGAGTAGAACAGGGGTTTCCCAAAATGATAGTAAAATAAAACTGTGTCTTAGAATGCAACTTGAATCTAATATGTACTTGAGTATTTTTAAATGGGACACTAGGTATAACAATCTGTATCGCAAAAAAAATTAAAATCAAAATGCTACTTCAATGTATTGAAGGCTCAGACCGGAATTCCAAAGAAACAATATACAAAACGTGGTGATAAAAAAAACTGTAAATAACTTCGGGTTTTTTATCGTTTCGAAAAAAAAATATACCGGCTTATCAGTTTTTCAAAGTACGGAATAATATTCTTGAATACGGAATTATTAGAACTATTCGTAGAATTTAAAATCAAAATGATATTCCAATCAGGCCCTAATTCCAGAGAAACAATATATAGAACGTGATAATAAAAACTGTGAATAGGATTGTTTTTATTGCTTCGAAAAAAAACTACCGGCTATCGGCTTTACCAAAATACGGAATTATATTCTTGATAACCAAACTGCTAAATTGTTTTTGGAAATTAAAATATAAAACTTTGAAACTCGGTGAAATGCTTTATCGGGTGTATAAAATAATTTCCACTTACTTGGAAGAAAAACTGGACGGTCGGACACTCGTTCTACGGCCAAATTATAATTCACTATAATGAATTTTACCAACAACTGAACAAAATCTTTATCGTAATACCGAATATGAAAACTTAATTTCGCTAACCGAAAATAATAACTGAGTATCAAAACCCGAATGATAACTTCAAAAATCAAAATAAGAAATTTTAATCGCCAATCACTTAATAATTAATCCCGTTTTAACGCTCGGTTTTTGAATTTATAATTTACTTCCTACCTAAATTTTGGCAATATCGGTGGTGAGGGAAAATCGATTTAATTACAGCAAGAAGTATTTCTATTTGTACGGAACGACTCCGATTTTAAATAAAATAGTGTATATACCGGGCGTCCTTGATAATTTAAATTTTGAAAAGTGTAATCTATTACATTTTATATATTTCTTGAATGATAAATCACGGTTTTTCAGTTATTGATGAAATAAATACTTAAATTAATATTATGGGCTTGAAACGGTACCAGAAAACAGAGTTGGAAAGTAAGTAACGAGTTATATTCACTTATTGAACTTAAAATACCATCGGAACAAAATCATATAATGCTTCAAAAAAAATAACTCGTTACACGGCACGCCAGTCATTTGTTAAATATCGATTGGCAGTGTACCACATAGAAAAAGTATATTTCAGACATATATATAAATACAATTTATTACGTATATGATTTCAGAAATTTTCCTCTGTATTATACATACTTTTTCTATGATCTACCATATGTTTTTCCTGTATGTGTATGTTATTTTGGTTATGGTTGTTCATTATTATTGGATTGTTGTGTACTGTTCTATTTGCTATCCATTTTCGTGTTTTTTTCAACAAACATTACATACTGATTAATTATATGATAGATGGTGATGGATATTTGTTTTTAATCAATGAAGTTCTGAATTATAATATATATATAATATTAATCTACCTCCAGGGCCGGCAAAAGGCAAATTTTCCGCCCGCTCCCCCCTCGATTTGATTAAACACATATTTTTAAAATTTTGTAAGTTTTGTTAAAATATAAATACTCAAATAAAAACTAATACGTTACTATATTCACTTTTATAATCGTGAATCGTGTTTAAATTAAAATACAAAAGAACAGAAGAAAATTATTTATGTTCTTTTTCCGCCTGTCCCTCAATTTCGACTTCTAAATGTGATTCACCAGATTGCGCTGTATACGTTTTTGTTTCAGGCATAGTATTGGGTCCAGATATAACAGATGTCCCTTCTTGCTCCTGAGTTTGTTCTCTATTAGATGTGGAAGGGGTTTCCAAAAGCATTTTAAAAAAATTTTCTTGTCGTTTATTTTCAGCTTCTATTTTTGCTTTTCTTTTTCTGTAATACGCTCCTGACTGTTTTTTGTCTGACATTGCAGTAATTTAAGCAATAGGTTAACCCTTTAAAATTTAAATAAATATCACACTTTATCTTAAACAACAACGACATACACTTCAACACTGCTGTAACACACAGTAGGTAGCAACTAATTATTTCTTTTTGAATTTGAAAAGACTACCCTGATACCGGCTAGATCAAACAAAAAATATTTATTACCTGCAGGTGGTGTGGTGGCGACTGGCGGCGCCTTTCATTCCCCAATAAAATAACAGCGCTTGGGCTTGCTTATCTTCTGACCGACCGGCGCGACGACGCCTTTCTTTGTCAATAAAATAGTACCGCCCGTCTGTTCACGCTCGGTAAGGCACAATACATCATAAGCAAATAAATTGATTGATATATTATGCACTTAATTTATACTGGATAATAAATAATTTTACACATTTTCTTGTGCTCTAGTTTATTATTTATATTTTTTATATTAGACAGTTTTTTATTAACTATCTCTTGATTTGGCGCTCCTAGATGTTTGCGCCCCGTGCGGGCGCACGGGCTTTCCGCCGGCCCTGTCTACCTCAGTCAACGAATCCATCGCAGTCCTAATTTATAATGAAAAATATTTAAAATTAAAATTACCTTTTGAATAAAGCCTAAAACGTACACGTCAAACAATAATAAACAGAAGTTACCGTAGAAAATCGACGGTTGTTCTGGTAACAGAAAATGTACCGCTTTTTCAGCAACCAAGTTCCGTAAATAACCTTTGTTTCTGGAACCAACCGAACATTTCATATTTACGGGACGGAAAACTAATAACCTAAATAACCAAGTTGATATACGAATTAGATAATAGATTGTATTGACAGCTAACCTCTCAACTAGCAGACTTATTTTGCCTTTTGGAGAACTCCCATAACACTTTAACCACATTTTAATCGTTCACAATTATACGCTTCAACTGATTTGTTAACAAGTACTGCACCATCAATAATGTGTTTTAATGATGGATTTGTTTGTGGAGATAATATTGCATCCCCAGCCATTATTGTACAAAGCAGTATGAAACTTTTAAACTACCGCTCTTCCAACCGATTTTCAGCCTGGAATGATTATTACCACATACTTATAGGTACGTACCAATGCATTTCCGCGATCGCGGTTTAAACCAAAGTAGGGGAAATTGTGACAACAGATATCAGCTGATTCGCCTTTGGTATCTACCACTTAAAATCGGGCTTTGGACTTGAGTTAATGTTTCGGTTATAGCCACAGGTTTTTTTTCCTGTAAAAATCGTTCGCATTGCGTAGTACGTTGGCACTATCAATCAAGCTCTATATAATAATATAATAAATCTATAAACCCAGAGTTGTCTTGCTACTAAGTATAGTAGATATATTTGTAGTGGTTACTTAGTAAGGATCCCTCGTATACTCGACGGTTACCATAACGGCATATTATTATGGAGGAAACCACTTACCTAGCAACCTGTGTTCGGGAACAGAATAAACAATAACACATTTATAAAATCACTGGGTTCAAGTTTAATACATTTAATAATACACTACTATAAATATCAAAACGACTTATTCAAAGTATTAATAACAATCATAATATCATCCTGGTTCGTTCACACCCATTATATAGGAAACATGGTTGTGTTTTTCTACACATCCGACCTCGGTCTGTAAACTATACATGTCTGTTTATAAAATAACTAAAACAATCTTTCCTTGGTAAATGACATTGACTATGGCCGGCCGATGCTCTTTAAATACTATAATTAATATTAAATTAAATATCATTATTTCTAAGTTAGTGTCCTTTTGTCTTTAATGTCCTTTAAGGGATCACTACATCATCCCCTCTTGGAAGAGAAAAATTATCATTTTAATTTTTCGATAAAACTTATACCTAAAACTGTTTTTATGAATGTTTTTGTTTTGTCTTTGTTTACTAAACACTACTTGTTCGTTTATCAACACACTTCACTTATTTACAATTGTTTCCGCTCTTTGTATACAAACAATCGATTCTTATGAACAGTCTGTTGTTTTTTGTCTGGAGATGTAATCTCACAATTTACCCCCTTGACCCCTTGACTCCCGTTATTTTAAACGGACCTAGATAATGTGAATCAAATTTGTTTCTTGCTTCATTTTTTAGAATAACTAATTCCCCTATTTTAAAATTTACGGGTGAAGAAACATTTTCGCTATTATTAACTCTACTTAATTTATTATTTATTAAAAACTGTCTGGCCCTTTCATTAGCGTATTGTAATTTATATCTTAATTCATTATCATGTTTTTCAGGATTGTAACACGGTTCAATTTTTGCGTTTAAAAATTCTGGCAAATTGGGTTTTCTCCCATATAGGTAATAACTCAAAAGGAGTGTATCCGTGATACGTATTTGGTGTTGTATTATAACAATATGCGAACATTCTTACAAACTCACACCAATTATCCCTAGAATCTTTGATAAAATTTCTTATATATTCGTTAAATGTCCTATGTAATCTCTCGCAACTGCCTATTGTTTCGTGGTGGTATGCTGTTGAAAAATTATGTTTTATATTTAATAGTTCTGCTAAATTCTTCATTATTTCGTTCTTATATTCCGTCCCTTGATCTGTTCTTATTTCTTTCATCAATCCGTAATTTGGTATAAAGTTGTCGAAAATTGCTTTTGCTATTGTGTGTGCTTATTTATTCTGAACTGGTATCATAACTGCGTACTTAGTTAATTCGCATAATATCGTAATGCAATAACGATTTCCGTTGTTACTCTCTACAAACGGACCTATTGTGTCTATGTAAATAATATCAAACGGTTTTATAGATGTATCTGTTATGACAAATTTTTCTTTGTGACTGGGCTTTGCCTTATTCACTTGACATTTATGACAATTTTTTACGTATTTCCTTACGTCTTTCTGTTAAATGACCAATGTAATTATTAAAACTCGCTTTATTGTTAGTTGGCAGAACTCATATAATGTCAAGTGTCATATAGTTGTCTGTACCTATGTTTTTTTGTATCAGCAATAATTATTGTTCCTTTATATTTGATTTTAATTAATAAAGTTATATAAACACTGATCCAGTGAATTCAATAATAAAGCCAGGTAAAAGTCTAGTTTAGTGGTACAACGCGGATTTTGATGAAAAATTTTTTTCTGGCTAATTCGAGGTCGCTGAACACGAAAATGAAAGAAAAAAATGGGGCTCTCTTACCAAAATCGAGTTATGAATTTTTGAAGATGTGTTCAGATGAGTACTGCACTGGATTTATTGTCACATTATAACTGATATAATGATCCGTAATAACTGCTCCACAATGTCAGTGATACACTATAGTTGCCTTTTACGATATTACTCTCTCATGTACATTAAAAAAACACTGATATTGATATAAATCTCTTGTAAATTATTTTTTTAATTCCACAATTATTATATCTTTTGACGTTTCCGTTTAATATAACTGACATATAAATTTCGTCTGTTTCCTCTTAGCAGTAAGACTTTTACCTACTAGCATATACAGCCATCATTAGTTACTTGAAAAAAAATTGCTGAATATTTTCGATATGCACAGATCATAGCACAGAAGATATAAACAAGATGTACATCATGAACATACACCGGCTCTTGTGCACTTTACGACCCATGAAATTAAACAATTTTCTATAGTAGAATCGAAAGTTTACTTCAATTGGAGACATTTAACACAAAAAAAAGTGTGGACGAACCATAATTTTTAACGAAAATAGGCAAAAATTAAAACAAAAGGAAAATGGTGAATCCAATGATTATATTCCCTTCCCCTTCTTAAATAACTTAATACCCCAATACTTTGTAACGCACAATAAGTTATTCTAGAAGGGGAGGGAAATATAATCATTGAATTCGCCATTTCCCTTCTAGAATAACCTGATGTGCGCAATAGTCTGTAACGCACATCAGGTTATTCAAGAAGGGAAAGGGTGAATCCAATGATTATAATATTCCCTTCCCCTCCTTGAATAACTTGATATCTAATACTTTGTAACGCACATCAGGTTATTCAAGAAGGGAAAGGGTGCACAAGAGCCGGTGTATGTTCATGATGTACATCTTGTTTATATCTTCTGTGCTATGATCTGTGCATATCGAAAATATTCAGCAACTTTTTTTCATGTAACTAATGATGGCTGTATATGCTAGTAGGTAAAAGTCTTACTGCTAAGAGGAAACAGACGAAACTTATATGTCAGTCATATTAAACGGAAACGTCAAAAGATATAATTGTGGAATTAAAAAAATAATTTACAAGAGATTTATATAAATATCAGTGTTTTTTTAACGTGCATGAGAGAGTAATATCGTAAAAGGCAACTATAGTGTATCACTAACATTGTGGAGCAGTTATTACGGATCATTATAGCAGTTATAATGTGACAATAAATCCAGTGCAGTACTCATCTGAACACATCTTCAAAAATTCATAACTCGATTTTGGTAAGAGAGCCCCATTTTTTTCTTTCATTTTCGTGTTCAGCGACCTCGAATTAGCCAGAAAAAAAATTTACATCAAAATCCGCGTTGTACCACTAAAGTAGATTTTTTCCTAAAGCCATCCCCTGCAACAGGTTATGGGCCCAGATTCGCCATAAACGGTGGCTTTGCTGAGAAAGAAAATTGAATTCATAATATCTTAACCTATATAATTACGCGGGAGTTGATACTTAAAAAAAACCTTGAAGCAAGGGAAAATGGATCAGGAGAAACAAAATTCAACTACTTTAAAGTTCACAGGGGACAATTGGACCATTTGGAAGTTCCAGACTGAAATTATATTAAAATCCAAGGGTCTGTTTGACATTGTAAATGGTACGACTCCAAGACCACAAACAAATAGTGATGACTGGGATAAAAAGGACGCTAGGGCTCAAGAGATCATAGCAGTTCGTATAGAAGAAAAACCCGTGACACATATACTCTCGTGTCAGACGTAATTCAAATGTGGGACAAACTGAAATCAATTTATGAACAAAAAAGCCAAGTAAGCATTCACCTATTACAACAAAGATTTTTTAGTCTAGAGCTTAAAGGTGATGTGGCTCAGTTTATATCTCAGCTAGAGGAGATTAAAGGAAATCTGAAGCAACTAGGGGAGGAAATTAGTGAAAAAATGGTGATGACGAAAATCTTAATGTCGCTGCCAGATAATCTGAAACATTTTGTGAGCGTATGCGAGTCCACTGACAGTAATAATCAAAATCTTAAGGAACTAACCTCTCGTCTGTTAATAGAAGAAGAACGTATAAAGGGAAGTGAACAGTCAGTCGCACTAGCATCCAACTCGCAAACGAATACAAACTCCGCACACAACAATTATGAAATTAACAAACATAAAAATAAGACTCGAAACAAAAGGTGCAATTACTGCAAAAAACCAGGTCATTTAATATCAGAGTGTTGGTTCAAAAAGAAACGAGATGCTGAAAAAGAAAATCCAAAACCATCAAATGCTTTTATTAACAGTGTAGCTCTGACAGGAGAATCAACGTTCATCCTAACAGACTGGTGTATGGATACAGGAGCGAGTGATCATATGTGTTATAATCGAACCCTATTTTCAAATATCGATTGTTCTGTTAAAATATTAGTGAAAATGGGAGATGGATCAATAGTGACTGTAGCAGGTATAGGACAAGTAGAACTAGAAGCATGGAATGGAGAAGAATGGGTACATACAGAATTAAACGAAGTCCTTTACATTCCTGAATTCAAAATAAATCTATTCTCTGTGGTAAAGGCCTTAGACAAAGGATATAAGTTATACTCTAATAAAAATACCACTGAGATTAGAGACTCAACAGGGAGAATATGTGCAACAGCAGTAAGACAGGGTAAGTTTTTCAAAATGAATTTTAAACTTAAAAATGTCGCACATTGTAATATTACTGAAAGCATACTGGACTGGCATAATAAACTAGTACACATGAATTTTGAAACTGTTAAAAGGGTCCTGAAAGAAAATAATGTCTTCTTCAAAGATAACCAAAACAATTTCTGTAAAAATTGCCTAGTTGGCAAGCAGCATAGATTACCTTTCAAAACTAGTAATTCACAAACTACAAAAATAGGCCAGTTAATACATGCCGACTTATGTGGCCCATTTGAAAACGAATCAATAGGCGGGGCAAACTATTTTTTACTCCTAAAAGATGACTTCTCAAATTATAGTTACATATTTCATAAAAAACAAATCTGAAACAAGACAGAAAATAGAGTTATTTATAAAATTCTTTGAAAATCAATCTGGCAATAAAATAAAAACTCTAAGAACGGACAACGGGCTCGAATTTGTTAATGAAGGTTTAAATAATTTATTAGCTCAACATGGCATAAAACACGAAAAATCGTGTACTTATACCCCTCAACAAAATGGGCGTGCCAAGAGAGAGAATCGAACTCTTGTAGAGGCAGCAAGAACCTTAATACACAGTAAAAATCTTGATAAAAAGTTTTGGGCTGAAGCAATTAATACCATTGTCTTTGTTCTGAATAGAGTTGGACTCGCACGCAACTCGAATAAAACATCTTTTCAGTTATTATATGGGAAAGACTTCAATATAAATTTTCTAAAAACATTTGGGGTAAAAGTATCAGTACATATACCTAAAGAAAAGAGAAGGAAGTTAGACCCTAAAAATAAAACTGGTATACTAGTTGGATACGATGAACAGGTGAAAGGTTATCGAATATACTTCCAAGAGACAAATAAAGTGGAAATTCATAGAGATATAATAATAATACCTGAACCTGACAAGGAAATAAATAAATTTGAGGAAATAGTAATGTTGGACATAGATACCAGCAATGATCAAAAAACCGAAAATGATGAATTTCCCGAAAATGATCAAAATTCCGAAAATCAAAATCCTGAAAACAATCAAAATCAGGATATTGAAGAAACTATAGTAACAAATAATGAAAATATTGAACGAAATGATGAGGTGGAAGAACTTGTAGATAGAAGAGGAAGAAGGATAAAGAAACCTGCTTGGTATGAAGATTATGAAACAAGTTTTTTCTCAGCAGCTGAAGAACCACTTACGCTTGAAGAAGCACTAACCAGTTACAATGCAAGTAAATGGGAAGAAGCAGTGGATAAAGAGATGTGCGTGTTAAAGAAAAATACGTGGAGTGAAGTGGCCCATAAATAAAAAAGTAATTCAAAGTAAATGGGTGTTCAAAATAAAAACTGATGGTACATTTAAAGCAAGGTTAGTCGCGCGTGGGTTTCAACAACAGTGTGATGATATGTATGATATTTATGCGCCTGTAGCCAAACTGTGTACTTTTAGAATACTGTTAGTAATAGCATGCACTTTTAAATTACCTGTTTTTCATATGGACGTGCAAAGCGCTTTCTTATATGGCGATATTAATGATGAAGTATATATGTCATTACCCGGAAAAGACAAAAATAATTCTAGCACTGTGTGTAAGCTAAACAAATCAATTTATGGACTTAAAAAGTCACCAAAATGTTGGAATTCAAAATTTGATAGCTTAATAAAGAGAAAGGGTTTTTTACAATCACAGAATGATTTTTGTCTTTACTATAAAAATTCAGTAAAAAGCAAAATTTATGTATTATTGTATGTTGATAATGTTCTGATCTTAGGCACAGATGTGTCAGATGTACAAGATGTTAAACAATTTCTACATAGTAATTTCTGTATGAAAGATCTTGGTATAATGTCACATTATTTGGGCATTAATATTAAACAAAATGTACAACAGGGTTATGTAGAACTGGATCAATCGGATTACTTGAAACAGATATTGTAAACGCATGATATGAATGAGTGTAATAGTGTAAGTACTCCGATGGAACCAGATTTAGACTATAATGTGTTAAATAATCCTGGTAAAGATGAAAAGTTGATTAGAATATGTAGGAAAATTATTGGCAGCCTTTTATATGCTGTATCGGGCTCTAGACCTGATTTATGTACAAGCGTGAACCTGTTAAGTCGCTTTCAGGATAAGGCCAATGATTTTTTATTAAAATCCTTAAAAAGAGTTTTAAGATATGTAAAAGGCACTATAGACTTGAAATTATTGTTCAAACCAGACACCAATATTAA
The DNA here is from genome assembly GCA_963921935.1 of Galeruca laticollis. NCBI lineage: Eukaryota > Metazoa > Arthropoda > Insecta > Coleoptera > Chrysomelidae > Galeruca > Galeruca laticollis. The sequence goes on from OY998175.1 coordinate 169,854,612, forward strand.
TATTCTTCGTGGATATGTTGACTCAGATTGGGGAGGAGATGTTTGTGACCGCAAATCAACCACAGGCTACGTGTTTAAATTTTTTAATTGTAGTATATATGGGCAAGTAAAAAACAACAAACGGTGGCAATATCATCTACAGAATCAGAATTTGTAGCACTTGCTGCTGCGGTAAGTGAAGTATGTTGGTTACGAAAACTATTGTCTGATTTTGATATTAAACTTGAAAGTCCAACTCCAATTTTTGAAGATAATCAATCCGCAATTAATATTGCACACAATCCTGAAAATAATAAACGATAAAGCACATGGATATAAAATTTTTCTTTATTAAGGAAAAGATAGATAGTGGGTTAATAAACATCACACATATAGAGTGATGAGCAAATAGCAGATGGTTTTACAAAACCTTTAAGTAAAATCAAACTTCAAGCCTTTGTTAGGCGTTTGGGTCTAGAGTAAGTTTTTTTTATATACATATAAAAACACTTATGTTCAAAGGTGTTGAGAGTTAGAATAATTCCATTGAAGGGGGGTGTTAAATGACCAATGTAATCATTAAAACTCGCTTTATTGTTAGTTGGCAGAACTCATATAATGTCAAGTGTCATATACATTTTTCCTCGCTAACTTATTTAAAGGAATACATATTTCTGCAAAATTTTGAATGAACCTTCGATAGTAATTGCAAAATGCAACAAATCTCTTGACTTCGTTGGCATTTTTTGGCACTGGGTAATTCTGAATGACTGAGTATTTTGCTTTATCTGGTGAAACACCGTCCTTTGACAAATTGTGACCTAAATATGTGACTTCTCGCCTAAAGAATTGACATTTTTGTGGATTTAATTTTAAATTAAATTTACGACATGCATCAAATTTTTTTAGGTTGGCTAAGTGATGCTTCTCTGAAATTCCTATTACGACTATATCGTCCATATAAAGAAATGCTTTTTCCGGCGTGAGGCCTGAAAATGCTATTGACATCATTCGTGAAAAACTATTATGACTTATGTTCAACCCAAAAGATAGTCTTGTGAATTGAAATGAGCCTTTTTCAGTGCTGAACGAAGTGTATTTTCTAGAAGATTGTTGTAAAGGTATTTGATGAAAACCTGACATAAGATCTAAAACTGAAAACCATTTTGCTCTCCCTAATTGATCTAAAATTGCATCTATCCGCGGTAAAGGAAATTTATCTGTGACTATTTTCTTATTTAGCTGTCTAAAATCTATACAAAGTCTCCACGCCTTATCCTGATTCGACGATTTTTTTGGCACTAATAATACTGGACTATTATATTCTGATACTGAGGGTTCAATTATTCCCTGTGTTATAAGTTTTTCTATCTGGCTATTTAATTCTGTTGATTGTGAATGTGGTGTTCGATAATTTTTTATGTATATCGGTGTATCATCCTTTACTGATATCTTTTGTTCATAGAAGTTGTTGTGTGTTAGTATATCGTTCTTCAAAGCGAATATATCCTCGTAATTTTCACACAGTTTCGTTAAATCGTTTCTTACATATTCCGGTACTTCTAAATTTAATGCTTTCCTTAATTCTTTCATTCTATTACTACTCTCAGTCTTAATTGTGTATATATCGAATAAATCTAAATCTAAAGTTTCAATATTCTTAGTTTTTACTGAAATACTTTCATAATTTGTATTTAAAATTCTAACGTACGGGTTTTTCCCTGATATTATGGATCTGGCTACAAATACTCCTGGTGCTATTTCTTGTTGCTCTACTATTGTATCCTTTCTCAAATTCCTGAAATTCTCTATTAGCCTGTATACCTCACATCTAGGTGGTATTGCTAAAGTATCATATTCTGGATTACCAAAAATTTGTATGGTTTCTGGATTGTTAGACTTGCAATTTATATGTAATTCTGATTGTGAATAATCTAATACACAATTATTTTGTGTCATGAAGTCTCTTCCTATCAGTCCATTTGTTGGTATTGGAAAATTTTCTTCCACTACGTGAAAACAGTGTCTTAATATTATGTTATTGATATAGAGGTTTATGTATATTTGACCTAAAGTTTTAGCCGAGCCTTCAGTTATCCCCTTAATATTTATTTTATTCCTTGTTTCCATCAAATGATGTGGAAAATTTTTAGAAATTTTTATTAAAGCAATGTCTGCTCCTGTATCTAATATAAAAGTGTAGATATTATCAGATAGACTTGTCTGAATTTCTATAAAGTTAGAAAGTGATAAATCTAAATAATATGCTGAATATGTTTCTGTAATTTTGCTTTAGTTACTTGGTTTTTTATTCAAAACCCCAATTGTTTCTGATTCTCTCTTGCTTCTTCATTTTCTATTTCACATATTCTTACGTTACTTTTAGCTTGACTATTGTAATTTCCATTATTATTATATTTCTTATATTTATTAAAATTTTCGTATCTGCCGTAGTTGTTTCCTTGATTATACTGTCTAAATGTTCCTCTTGAATGATTACCATTGTAACATCCTCTGTTGATTCCTCTCCGATGGTTATTCCTAAAGTCAAAGTTTGATTTCCTGAAGAAATTCCTGTTATCTTTCATATGTAAGACGTGTTGTTGTCCTACTATACCTTCTACTGAAACCAATTTTGATAATACTTCTTGTGTTGTTTCAAAACTTCCCGCTGCAATTATCGTTTTGCTTGCATCCGTTGCGGCATTCATAGTTACTGCCTTAATCGTTGCTTCTTTCGTATATTTCTCAGCTAGCCGTTCAGGCATCCCTTCCGATATGTATGCTGCCTGTAATCTTTCCGCCAGTTTCTCTATTTCTGTTGCATACTGTGTCACATCCTTTCCGTTCTGTCTTATTTTACCAAGTTTCGCTAGGAGAAGGCTTGGATTGTCTCCTCTTATCCCTGCTTTAAGTTTATCTTTGATGTCTGCAATGGAGTTTTCTGTTGTGATTAAACTTCTAGCTTTTCCTGTTAATCTCGTCTTTATCAATAGGATAGCATTTTCCTCATTACCATTTGTGTTTGTCTGTAGTAAATCCAATGAGTCTAAGAATGACTGTAATTTACTTGCTTCTCCGTTAAACTCATTCGGTAAAACTTTACTCGCAAAATTAAAAAAATCGTTCATACTTGTCGCCATTTTCAACTGTTTGCTTATTGCTTGTAATACAACCGTATTAATTTCCTCAAATATAGAGGTAGGTATGTCTATAATACAATTTAACGCTTGAAATGCCCTTTCAGCTTTATCCCTAATCCTACTTGAATAACTTTTACAAGTCTCTTGTTGTATTGAACTTAAATTTTTCTATTGCTATTAACCTAGTAAAATTATTGTAAAGACCTACTATGCTACTAATTACTTCTATATGTATATCAGGATTTTTAGGAGTTTCTTTCTTCAAAACCCTTTTTCCCTGTTTATTAACTTCTTCTACAATCAATCGTAATTTATTCTCAAAATCTTCCCACGTTATTGACATTTAAAAAAACTTTGTTCATAAGAATAGAATGCATGTGTACTTACAAATTATTTATACGGTGAGAGTTCCTGTTGCCTGCTTTATTGCATTGCTTCTGTTGATATCTCTCTTCAACGCTCTTCGGTGTGTTTTCCATACTGACCAAACGAATTTGCAGATAAAAGCTATTGTTATAATGTATAGTAATACCATGATGTGTATCGCAACATTATCTTGCTGTACCATGAAAGTGTTATTGACAATTCCTGTTTCTTTTGCTTCCTGTTTGGTTGATGAACCTCCCATCGTTTGTTTTCTCCAAGGTCCCAAATTTAAGTAGAAAACCATATAGTTCTATCCTTATAACCTCAATTGTACCATAACTTATCATTTACTTACAGGATAATTTACCATAACCATTTGTTCTGGAGGATTACTATTTTACTATTACCATTTACCATTAATATACATTATCACTATCCATTTTTCCATTACCATATTACCATTAATTTTCCCATTATCACTACCATTTCCATTTCACCAATCATTACCATTTACTTCGCAGGATCGCCATGTAGTGGCGATGTATATTTTACCATTAGTTCCGCAGGATCGCCATGTAGTGGTTACTTAGTAAGGGTCCCTCGTATACTCGACGGTTACCCTAACGGCATATTTATGGAGGAAACCACTTACCTAGCAACCTGTGTTCGGGAACAGAATAAACAATAACACATTTATAAAATCACTGGGTTCAAGTTTAATGCATTTAAAAATACACTATTATAAATATCAAAACGACTTATTCAAAGTATTAATAACAATCATATTTTTCCAGAAAAAAAAACAAAAATAAGAAACCAACACGGAAACATAATCCCACATTGCTTTAACGAATTCATTTCAGCGACCTAGCTCGTTCGGTTATATTTATTGAGTAGTGGGGGCTCTGGCGTCACACCTAGCTGTCAAAGTTGTCAACCGAAAAAATAACTGCGGTATTTACCGTTAAATAAACGTTCCAGGCTGAAAATCAGATAAAAGTATCCTTTTTGACACTTGGTACTTAATATACTATTATTTGTTCCATCTCGGACTACGAGGCAGAGTCTAACATTTCACATACCTAAACGTTCCAGGCTGAAAATCGGCGCAACGCTTGTCATGTGATGAAAAGTTTAGTGTCGAGCATAGACAAATAATAATATAATCATATACATATACGTATATGAATATAAGAGACAGTTTGATGCATAGGCGGTATGTGGCACAACGTTTCTGCGCAACTGACCCGCGCATGGAGTCTTTACTGTCGCGAACTACAAGACTGTTTTACATAAACAAAATAGAATAAAATATCATACATTTCAACATATCGCCTTTAATGTGGATAAATATTATAAAATATCCTAGTATATTAACTTTTACGTCATTAAAAATGAAAATATACAAAATCAAGCTTACATTGGTTGGTGTGAATATGGCTTATGTTTGTCAAAGTCAAAAAATTGTTGAAAATATATAGAGAAGTTCTTAAATTAACCGGTACATCTATCGGTAAATACGGTGTCTACCAAAGCAGTTCTTAAATTTACCGATAGATTGTCGATAGAATCATCCCAGCGTTCTTAAATTCACTGATAGTTCTATCGAACATCCATCAGTTCTACCGGGCTTTAGACTCGGTAAATCTGGTAGATTTGGAAGGGGAAAGCACAATCATCAATCATATGCAATGACAATGAACAATCTTACAAATAATTGTTCATTTATTGAGGTTGGTGGTTTTGTTCTGTTGAAAATTTAACACTTGTTTTTTTGTTAATAAAAATTATTATGAAATGGAATTATCCTATAATGGTGAAATGTTTAAAGTGATGGTTGACCTAAATACGCACGCCATGCTTTTACGAGGTGAAATTTTGTATCGAATTAAAAATTTATAAATTACAGTGTATATTTATTTTGTTGACATGTCCCTGGTAATACAAGAAATAAAAGTTTACTTGCGTCAATAATAATAAAGATGGCTGTTTGAAAATGATTGTCAAATTTATCTTCTTTCTTTTTTATATTTTTTTCAATCTACCATAGAATCTAACCAATACGTTCTTATAATCGTCTACCGATAGATCAACTTCATTCTACCTGACATTTATCTGACATATCACAGACATCTATCGATAGAGTCTATCGGTGGATTTTAAGAACTTTTCCTATATATATATGATGGTGAAATCACGGACGGTGAAATACATGATACAATAAAATAGAAGATATGATTTCGCGCATGGTGGCTCTGACGTCACGCCGAGAGTTGAATTAGTTTGCAGTTACATTATTGGATATGTTTATGTCGGTTAATTTTACATTTTTATTGTTGAAAATTAGCAAAATTTAGTCAAATTGAGATGTGTAGTGTATGGTTGTGATTCAGACAATCACGTGAAAGGCTTTGCACACGATGTCAGCTTTTTTACCTTTCCAAAAGACAAAAAAATGATACGGGAGTGGATCCGTTTGTCTAAACGCGAAGATAATTTTAATACCATAGAATATTAGACCATATAATTATGCTGAAATTGAAAAAAAGTGACTAGCTCCTCTTGGTAATCGTAGAGATATGTTGGGGGCTATATTTATATTTAAACTCCTAAATGGGCAGGTTGATTGTGCGGATCTTTTGAGTCATATAGGGATTAGCATTCCTTGTCAGGGTCTTCGCCATCAAGTTTTACCTTTCATGTGCCCTTTCATAGAACAACATATGGTGCTATGAGTCCTATAAATAGATATCTGTGCTTTTTGAATAGCTTTAATTTTGATAATTTCAATACGTCTTTGGGCCAGTTCAAATATTGCTTAGAGCAGTGATTTGTTGATTTATGTTGTGTTCTTAATTTTTTTTATTTATATAAGTACTGTTTATTACCTGTAGCTACATGGAAAGTGTTGAAGTGAAAATTCACTTGACCGACTGTAAGCTGGGCCACTGCAATCCCTACCAACTAACTGCGTGAAGCGATGCGCAGACGAGCCAACGCGGGATGCGCAGACGACACAACGGACCATGCGCAGACGAGACAAGACGGGGTCGTCGGTTTTCGAGCATCGTGGCAAGAAGATGCACTTTCATTTTCATTATATTAAAATTGTCATTTTTTTAAATTAGTGTGAGTAAAATAAAGAATTAAAATTACAGTTCACTTAATTAACAACAAAATCATTATTCAACATATGGTCCTTCAGCCGAACGGTATAATATCATCAAATAATCAAAGTGTGAAGTGTAACAACACAGCAGAAATCAAGCCATTAGCAAGAGTGAATGGAAAAAACCTGTAAGTCTGTTCCATTTTTTCATTAATTCCTTTGTTTAAAAAATAGCTCGCAAATTTTTTATTGCATTCAGTAGAGAATTTGTGGTAGATTTATTTAATAGTAATGCCTGATACTGAACACCAACCAAACAACCAAATTGAGGCAAATAGGCAAGAGCAAATTCGCCGGTTAACATTTGAACGCGGCCAATTAAAATCAAAATTAACAAAATTTATCACGTTCCATAACAAAATATCCTCTGTAAACACAGATAAAATAAATGAATTAGAAAATCGTCTTGTAACTATCTTAGATATCATTAATAAATTTGATTTTATTCAGTCCCAGTTAGAATATTTAAATGATAATGACGAATCTGATGAAGAGCGTGACAATTTTGAAAATAAATATTACGCAGTCATAACAAAAGTTAAAAATCTAATAAGTGCTCATAGAAATGAACAAAGTACGTCTCGAAATGTCTCTCAACCTAGATTGCCTCAACAAAATCAGTCTACTTCTTCACTTCAAAACTCAATAAAACTTCCAACATTAGAACTACCTAAATTCCAGGGAAATATTGATAAATGGAGTCAATTCAGGGATTTATTCATAACCTTAGTACATAATGATAATACAATTGACAATGTAAGGAAGTTTTATTATTTAATAAGCTGTTTGGTTGGCGAAGCTCAAAAGGTAATCGCGTCAATAGAGGTAACCAATGATACCTACCCAGTTGCTTGGGATTTACTGATATCAAGGTACGATAACAAAAATCTCACAATAAAAAATCATGTAAATGCAATTTTAGACTTGCCGGTTATGAATAAAACAGGTTATACTCTGCGAAATCTATGTGACGACTTTCAAACAAGAGTTCGCGCGTTGAAAGTACGAGTCCGTAGATCAGTGGAATTCAATTTTAATACAAATTTTAGTACGTAAACTCGACCATAATACAGAAAATGCTTGGGAGGAATATCTTATTACACAAAAAAGCATGTCTCCAACATTAAACGATCTAATAGCATTTTTATCAGATAGGTGTGTGTTATTTGAAAAAAGAGAAAATCGGTACAATCATACTAAAGTATTAAGTGATGAAAATTATCATTCAAAAACAAAGCAAAGTGACTATCATACTAAAACGGATTATTCAAGCTACAAGAATCAAACTAACTTTAATAAGCATACATATCCTAAAAAACAATCAAATTATCTAAAGGCAAGCTCACACGTCTCAACATTTTTGCAAACATGTCCTCATTGTAAAGAGCAACATAAATTATACAGCTGTAAACAATTTCTCAATTTACCAGTGGCGTCGCGCATTCCCATCGTCAACAAACTAAGGTTATGCCACAACTGTTTAAGATCTAATCATGCAACTAATGAATGTATTTCTCAAGGCTGTAAACTATGCAACAAAAAGCATAATACAATACTTCATTTTGAAAATGCGGCAAACAGTAACTCATCAGCAAATATCAGTGTAAATAATGAAAATAACGTTTCCGCGCAGGTGTATAACGAGGTAGCTCATTCGTCCAATGCATACTCAGTATCGAATTATGCAATAAATAGCAGTCAACAAATCATACTATCTACAGCACTCATTCTCATAAAAAATAGTAGCGGTGGTTGGCAAACATGTCGAGCCCTATTAGATAGCGGATCTCAATCGAATTTTATCACGAAAAATTTAGCGGAAAATTTGGGGTTACCATTATCAGACCTGAATGCCCCTCTTACAGGTGTAGGCGGCACTAATACTTTTACAAACAAACGAATTATCACAACCATTAAATCTTGTAATTCCGATTTCTCATCAAAGTTACATCTTCTTGTGATACCAAAAATCACAGAGTTTTTGCCAATCTACACATTCAATAAAACATCATTACAATTACCTAAAGACATAATTTTAGCCGACGAGAGTTTTAATATCTCATCATCAGTCGATGTTTTGCTAGGAGCAGAAACATTCTACAGTTTGTTATCATCAGGTCAGATCAAACTAGGCAAAAATCTTCCAGTATTGCAAAAAACAGTACTAGGTTGGGTAATCGCAGGTCCCATATTTGATAATAAAAATCAAGCTAGGTCTACTTGTGATTTATCTTTAATCAATGATGATCAAAGGTTAGAAAATCAATTAGAAAAATTTTGGGCAATTGAAGATTACACCGGTAAAAAACATTTATCAGATGAGGAATCGAATTGCGAGGAAATATTTAATACAACTGTGTCTAAGGATACAAATAATCATTTCATAGTAAACTTACCAATAAAAAAAATATCGTTAACCTAGGTGATTCGTTGCAAAATGCAGTCAAACGTTTGTACGCGATGGAACGTAAATTCACAAAAAATTCTGAATTCAAGGATCAATATGTCAAATTCATGTCTGAATATGAAGAATTAGGCCACATGTCCTGTATTAGCAATCCGTTCAGTACAGATTTAACAAAAACATTTTTTACTTACCCCATCATGGAGTTATAAAGCAGTCGAGCCTTACAACAAAGTTAAGAGTAGTTTTCGATGGATCATGCAAAAGCACTAATGGCGTGTCATTGAATGATATTTTAATGGTAGGTCCTACATTACAGGCAGATTTATTTGATATATTAATCAGATTTCGTAAACATAACTATGTTCTTACGGGTGGCATAGCGAAAATGTACCGACAAGTCAATATAACCGAAAGCCAGAGAGATCTTCAGCGAATAGTGTGGCGAGCGGATTCCTCTCAACCCATAAAACATTACCGATTAAATACTGTAACGTACGGAACATCAGAGGCATCCTTTTTAGCGGTTCAGTGTTTACAACAAGTTGCTATCGAGAATAAACATTTACATCCAAACGTGTGTCAAATCATTATGGAAGATTTTTATGTAGACGACCTCATCACGGGTTCCGAATCTATAGAGGGTGCGATTGAAATTAAATCGGAAATATTCAACATTCTAAAGCAAAGCGGATTTGAGCTTCGGAAATGGGTTTCGAACGACCCTCGAATTATTCAAAAAACAAATCTAGATGTTCATGATAAATACGAGGTTTTATGTCAGGAAACTAGTAAGACTCTCGGTCTTAGCTGGCAAGCTGGAAGAGATATATTAAAATATACAGTTAACACCCAAGATTTAATCAACTCTAACATTTCAAAACGTACTATATTATCATCTATTTCTAAACTATTTGATCCGTTAGGACTTGTATCGCCAACTATCATAAGAGCTAAAATTTTAATTCAGCAGCTTTGGTTATCAAAATTAGCGTGGGACGATCCCTTACCTCCAGAAATTAAGACAAGTTGGCTTAACTTCAGGGAGCAACTATCCGAAATCAATCATATCAGAATACCTCGTCAAGTAGTACTAAAAGCCATGTCTTACACCGAATTACATTGTTTTTGCGATGCTTCGCTTAGTTCCTTTGGTGCATGTATTTATGTGAAATCAATTCATTCTAACGGTGCAGTTCTTATAAGACTACTTTGTGCAAAAACGCGCGTTGCTCCTATCAAAACTGTAACATTACCAAGACTTGAGTTATGTGGAGCTGTCTTATCAGCGCAATTATACCAACGAGTTTCAAATTCCTTAAAAATGAACATAGATTCAGTCCACTTTTGGACTGACAGTACAATTGTATTAGCTTGGTTGTCGTCTCCTCCAAATACTTGGAAAATATTTGTATCAAATCGCGTTGCTGAAATATTGAGAATATCTACCAGACAACAATGGAGGCATGTACCCAGTAAAAATAACCCTGCGGATATACTTTCAAGGTGGACAACTGCAACCGAATTAAAAACAAACACTTTATGGTGGCTATCATGCGACATTAAATTTTGGCCAAATCAACCGATCATTGCTAATGAAATTCCCGAGAAGCGGCGATCAAATCTAGTTGCACACATTTCTCAAACTAATAATTCAATATTTTTTCGCTATTCAACACTCTACAAGCTTAAGCGTGTTGTAGCTCTGTGTTTCAGATTTTTAAACAATATAGTCGTAAGGGTACGCAAAAAACATACGGTGAATTAACACTTGAAGAATTAAATAATGCAATGAAGGCATTATTAAAAATTGCCCAATTAGAGTCATTTCCACTGGAAATTCATTCTTTTCAAAAGGCAAAATCTCTTCCCAGAGAATCTAGATTATTAACTTTAAATCCATTTGTTGACTCTGACGGATTATTCCGTGTCGGTGGTAGGCTTCTTAGAGCTAATATTGTATATGATAAAAAATTCCCAATTGTCATTCATCCGAAACACCCCCTTACTAAATTAATAATTCTAGATGAGCATCATAAGAAATTACATGCAAGTACTCAAACCATTTTAGCTTCGTTACGACAACAATATTGGCCTCTTAATGGGCAAATAACCGTTAAAAACATTGTTCGCAAGTGTGTTACCTGTTTTAGATTAAAACCAACTACATTAATTCAAAAAATGTCCGATTTACCTATTGACAGAATAACACCAAACCAACCATTCTTCATTACTGGAGTTGATGTAGCTGGACCGTTTTTTATAAAGGATGGCAAATTAAGAAATAGAAAAATTATTAAAGCATATTTATGCCTGTTCATCTGCTTTACCACGCGCGCAGTACATTTAGAACCTATCAGCGATATGACTAGTGCTACTTTTCTTAACGCACTTAAGCGATTTACATCTCGACGAGGGTTATGTAAAACAATCTATTCCGACAACGGCTTAAATTTTGTTGGCGCAAATAATGAATTGAGAGATATTGTTGAGACATTAAAAAATTTTGTAACAAATAAGGCCTTCTCAGAATTTTTCATGGAAAATCAAATTTGTTGGAAGTTTATACCAGCTTACTCTCCACATCATGGTGGCTTATGGGAAGCTGGAATTAAGCAGACAAAAATTCACATATTAAAGGTATTGAAAAATATTCATCCCACATTTGAGGAACTTGCTACCATATTTTCACAGGTGGAGGCAATATTGAATTCGAGACCTATCACTCCTCTATCCAACGATCCAAACGATTTTAGTGTCTTAACTGTTTTATACTTTATATAGGTTTAATAATTAAATTAAACAATCCTGACTAACAATTAACTTTATTAATTCTAAGTGTCAAGTGACAATCAGTTGTCGGCATTACAACCACTATTGCCAACCGTTATTACCAAATATCACTATACAACATCTTCCTCCTTAAGTAAGTTAATTGACACATAGTTAATACAATACAAAATCCTTAAACTTATATGGTTTTTTGCAGACCCGCTTTTCGAGCGACTCTTGTTCAGGGCTCTGAACAACAGGCTCGTCACACTTATTTTTTAATTCTAAGTTATCATCAGTTAAAGTAGAATACAGTTTTTCTGTTTCATTACTATCACTATTACTACAATGACCTGTGCTATTAGGACTATTTTGAATTTGTTTATTAGTTATCGAAGGTTTTAAATGTAAGGTATTTCTTCTTAAAATATTATTATTTTCATTAGACACATAATAAGATCTGGGTGTTTCAGCTTCTGCAATTATTTTGCCTGGTACCCATACCTTGTCTTTGATAACAACATTTTGACCTGGACAAAATCAACATTTCTATTAACTGCTGACTTATCAAACTGAGCTTTATACTTTAGCTGTGATTGTAAAAGTTTGTCCTTTACATTTGTTTGAATTTTAGGCTTCAATTTGCACAAAGAGGATGGAAGCTTTGTACGTAATAACCTACTCATTAATAGTTCACTTGGACTAGCGTTTAAACTAGGAATTGGTGTGCTACGATATTCTAATAATGATATGCTTAAATCTTTTCCCTCCTCCTTGTGTTTTTTAATCATTTGTTTAGCAATGTGAACAGCTTTTTCTGCAAGTCCATTGCTTCGAGCATAATGGGGACTAGAAGTTATTATTTGGAAATTCCACTTCAATGCAAAATCTTTGAATTCCACTGACCCAAAAGGCATATTATCAGAATATATAATTTTAGGAATCCCATGATATGAAAATATATTTTTTAATTTAGATATTATTTCTTTAGCAGTTTTATACTTTAATTCAATTACTTCAATCCACTTAGAAAAACTGTCAATAACAACAAGATAATCTATACTCTGATATGTTAAAATATCTGTAGCAATGATTTCAAAAGGTAATTCAGGTACCTTGTGTAATAACAGTTTTTCTTTTTTGTTTGATGCACTAAATTTTTCACAGATTTTACAACATGCAACCATATTATCAATATCTTTGTACATGCCAGGCCAATAAAGTATGTTTTTAGCTAGTAGTTTTGTTTTAGTCATCCCCATGTGTCCTTCATGTAACAGTTTCAGCATAGTTGATCTTAAAGATTGAGGTATAACCATTCTATTATTATAATAAATTATACCTTCATCTACAATAATTTCATTTTTAATTGTGTAAAACTTTTTCAAGTAACCTGTGAGTTTTTTCTGTTTTGGCCAACCTTTGATATGATATTCAGCGACTTTACTTAATAATGTGTCTGTTTCACTAGCTTTCCTTAGATCATAGAGTTCATTTAAATTATTATTATAACGATTAATACAATGTACTTGACCATTTATTAAACTTTCACTCTCACTATTTTCTTTAATAAAGTTCCTGGACAATAAATCTGCTATATATTGTGATTTTCCTGGTAAATACCGCAATTCAATGTCATATATTAATAATTTTAGTCTCATTTTTTGAAGACGTTGGGAAGGTATAAGTGAAATATCTTTATTCATTATAGAAATAAGTGGTTTATGATCATTAAAAGCAACAACTTTTCTACCATATATTAAGTAATGAAACTTACGACACGCAAATATTAAACTCAACATTTCTTTTTCAATTTGCGAATATGCTGTTTCTGTGTTTGACATACTCCTTGAAGCGAACGAAACAGGTCTTTTATTTTGAATTAGGCAGCAGCCTAATCCGTCTTTTGATGCATCCGAGTAAATTTCTATATGTTTATTAACATCAAATTGATTTAATACCGGTGGCTTTGCAACTATTTCTTTAAGTTTGTTTAATGACTCCCTGTGTTTACTGGACCAAAACCATGCTGAATCTTTTTTAAGTAATTCTCTTAATGGACTACAAATTGTGGACATATTAGGTATATATTGTCTCAAATAGTTAAACATTCCTAACAATGACTGAAGCTCTTTTTTATTTTTAGGTTCTTTTAGGTTTAAAATTGATTTTGTGTGTTCTTCTGAGGGTATTACACCATTTTTATTGAATTTATGACCCAAAAACTCTATATTGGCCTGTTTGTACTGTAATTTTCTAAGATTAAATTTTATATTTATCTTTTTAGCTAAACTTACAACTTTTTTTAATAACATATCATGTAATTCCTCATTTTCAGTAGCGATGAGTAAGTCATCAAAATATATTACAATATTGTTAACATCAATTTTACCAAAGTATTTTTGAACCATATTAATGAATGCTTCGGGAGCACAAGACAATCCAAAAGGTAGCCTATTGAATTTATAAAACCCAAATGGTGTACTGAAGGTACAGAGATCTGATGATTCTTTATCAAGCTTAATTTGCCAAAACCCTTGTTTCAGGTCTAACAAGGTATAAAATTTTTTATTCAACAATTTTGGGCGAATGTCTTCAAACCGTGGTATCAAACAATAATCTCTTACAATTACTTTATTCAACTCATTGGGGTCCAGACAAATCCTTAATGATCCGTCTGGTTTCTCCACTAATACAACATTACTAGACCATTTCTTAGGCTCTGAAACTTTTGAAACTATACCGTTTTCAATCATTTTGTTTAACTCTTTTTCAAATTTATTCAAAAGTACTTGGGGCAGCCTTTTAGGCGGCCTTATTACTCCCTCTGCATTCACCTTGGGTTTTATTGTATAATATTCAGGAAATGCGCCTAACCCTTCAAATATCTCATTATTATTTTTTATAAATTCATTTTTGCTATTTATTTTTAATGTGTCTATTTTACTATTTGTTATTTTCACAAGAAGATTAAATTTTTTACATACCTGTAGTCCTAAAATAGGCATTACATTTTTATTTACTACAGCAAACTCTACATCACCTATACTATTATTTATTTTACAACTTAGTTTTATGTTACCTAGGGGCTTGATTTTTCTCCTCCAAAGGCTTCTAACAGCCCTCTGGACTCTCTTAACAGCTGATCATTACCAACAATTTTCTTAAAAGTTTTGAACGGAAGGACATTGACTTGTGCACCAGTATCCAGCTTAAAATTAATTTTATGATTATTTATCTCTACATCCTGGGTCCAAATATCTTCTCTGCTGTGAGTGCAAACAGTATTTACTGTGTCGTTTAATGAATGAACTTGGAAGAGTTCAGTAATATCTTCAATGCTATCTTCTTCTTCAACATTAATTTCTTGTACATTTTTATTATTGTACATTTGATTTTTGGTACTTCTACAGCCCACTGCAAAATGATTAGCTTTTTTGCAGTTCTTACAATATTTACCATAAGCAGGGCATTCTCTGGGCCCATGTTTATAATTGCACTTTTTGCAATGATATTTTAGTTTCTCATTTCTGTCATCTTTTAATTCATCTATATGATTTTCAACATGAAGACTTTTTACTTGTTTTTTTACTTATTTCTGCGGCCTGACAGGTTTTAATTGCATCATTTAATTTTAAGTCTGCCATTCTCAATAATCTCTCTTGCAGCTCTCTGGAGTTTACGCCTAAAACTATTTTGTCTCGAAGCATTTCATCTTCTTGTTCTTTGAATTCACATGTTTTTACTAAGGTTTTTATGTCTCTTAAGAACACTGCGAAGTCTTCATTTTCTTTCTGAATTCGTTGATGACATATGAATCTCTCAAATATTACATTTCTTCTCGGATTTACATAATCATCAAAAGCTTTTATTATTATTTCTGGCTTTTTCTCATCCTCTTCATTTAAATTGAATGTATTAAAAAGATCTAGTCCTTCTTCGCCAAGGAAGTTTAATAGGATTGCAGCTTTTACTTCAGGGGTTTTGGAATTGTTGCCAGATGCCGTCATGTATATTTCATAGCTTTGTTTAAACTTTTTCCAATTGTTGGCAATATTTTCATCAACGATAAGATTTTTGGGGGGCTTAAACAGTTCCATGTCGTGTCTTCTTAATTGCACACGTGTTTTTTACTAGCCTAACCTCACTTATTTCTTAATATATTATTAATTTTCTTACTGGGGTTTGAGAATTTTCAATATTACTCTACACACTTCTAACTTGATTAAGCAGCGCCATGTTTTATACTTTATATAGGTTTAATAATTAAATTAAACAATCCTGACTAACAATTAACTTTATTAATTCTAAGTGTCAAGTGACAATCAGTTGTCGGCATTACAACCACTATTGCCAACAGTTATTACCAAATATCACTATACAACATTAACACCCGGGCATTTCCTAATTGGCCGCTCCTTGCTCCCAATTCCCCAGCATGATCATATTCCAAACTTCCTACAAACAGGCTAACTCAGTACAAAGCTCTTGAGCAAGCTAGTCAACATTTCTGGTCCCGCTGGTCAAGAGAATATCTTTCTCTACTACAGAATCGTAACAAATGGACGAATTCTGTACAGATGTCATTACCCCCTGGATCTATGGTGCTGCTAGTGGACAAGGATCTTCCTCCTCTAAAATGGAAACTGGGATGAGTAGAAGAATTGCATCCAGGTCAGGATGGACAGATCCGAGTCGTAACTGTCCGAACTCCAACAGGCACTACCACTCGAGCAATCCAAAAACTTTGTATGTTGCCATGTCAACAGTGTTGCGTTTTTATTTGAAAGACTTTGTCATTTCAACGGCGGCGGGATGTTAAAGTGCAAATTCACTTGACCGACTGTAAGCTGGGCCACTGCAATCCCTACCAACTAACTGCGTGAATTTATGCGCAGACGAGCCAACGCGGGATGCGCAGACGACACAACGGACCATGCGCAGACGAGACAAGACGGGGTCGTCGGTTTTAGAGCATCGTGGCAAGAAGATGCACTTTCATTTTCATTATATTAAAATTGTCATTTTTTTAAATTAGTGTGAGTAAAATAAAGAATTAAAATTACAGTTCACTTAATTAACAACAAAATCATTATTCAACAGAAAGTGTTATGTATTTCAAATTAATTGGTTATGCTGTATCAGTCTTTATACCTGTCCTTATTGTATTATTTATTGTTGTATTGTAACAGTTAGAGGGGTTTCCCGTAATAAATAAATCTTTTCTTAAATCCAAGTTGGCAAATAATATTTTTAAATCTTAATTTGATATTTTGTTATTACCAATAACAATTTCATTATTATTATTATTTTGAAGAATGCTCCACAGTACCTGAGTTGTACTTTATTGTTGTTCTGTAGTATATTTATTTTGGAATAAACAACCGATTAAGTATTAAAATTTGCTAATTGTTTTATTCCTTATATTTATTTACAAATTTAAATGTTTCTAAAATCATGTCAAAAAATCCAAAAAGTATAATAATATGTTTTTTTTTGTATCAGTACAGTAATTATTTACTTTACGAAGTGAGCAAACATATTTCAATCAGATCTTAGAATTATTGTTTTGCTCTGGTAGGATCTCTGATTCTATATAACACTTTCACATGAATTCTCTTTGCCTTTATAATACTAATAATATCTCATTCAACCTGAACCATCCTCATTTTCCTTCAAAATGCATTAGCAACGCATCATACACAAGTTCTATTACATCAAATGCATTAGCCCGCGCTCACGGTTTTAAATTGTACTCTCTGCTTGATGTCATGCGCACGGCGAACGATATTTCGAACGGCTAGAGATCAATCTTCTATTTATAATATTCTTTTATCTATGTCTTCTATTTTGTGGTATCATGGGTGAAATATGGTTATGGTGTGACAAACAATGGTGAGTATTTTAGGATAAATTTTAGTTTGGTTCATGATTTATTTAGGATTTTGGTTGTAATAAAAGTATGTGAACCTTTAAAATGTCATCAACAGATATAATTCGTCATAGTTGTATTGCAAAGAATTTTAATATTAAATATTTTTGGCCACTTGGTAATTTGGAGTTAAAGAACAAAACATTTTTCAAACTATGTTTCAAACTTCCATCTGACATTAATCAAAGTACTGTATTATCCGTGGAAAGAAAGCTTATTTTTTGTAACAATAATGATAGTCAAGAACTACAACACAAATTATGAAGCAGATGAATGCAGTTTATTGTATTATTTTTTAAATTTTCATAATAAACCAAAACCATTCACTATTAACTATATACTACTATTAATAACTAAATGATTTAAATTTTGACACTCAAACAATAAGCTATATCTCTGGTTTCCTTGTAAAAAAAATTACAACTTTTAATTGCGAAGAATGTAAGGCTAATTTGCTGACAGATATTTTAGACATTCACCATAGGTTCACTTCATTCAAAGAAAACACATCTGATTTATGTACAAAGAGAAGTTAAATTTATTTCAATACTGCTTGACTTTGTTATCATATTTTACCACTTTTAGGTCATGTAAAAAATATTACTCAAAAAACTGAACACTTTGCAAAAGGTCGTATACATTTTGATTGGTTCACCTGCCGAGAACATAAATCATACGTATTTTCTCAACTCCTGAAAGTTTGTGTCCCCTTATTAATTAAAAAATATGATGATGGTGAAAGGACTAACAAACAAAAATATTTTTTCGGTAACTTAATGTACTGCGTTTAATTTCTTTTTTGTTTCAGACCTGTTCCTGTCTTCATGGAAAAGGGGAATTTAGTTTTTAACTCCTTTTTATTGAAATATTTGTTGTCAATAATTTTAAAATAACTTGAGCAATTTCATCTGAATTCTATTGAGTTAACTCTCTTAAATATAATGTAATGTAATTTTAGTAAAAATATGTAGTTTTGTGATAAATAAATTTTTTATTATGTGCATGTTAATT
This sequence comes from Galeruca laticollis, assembly GCA_963921935.1. NCBI lineage: Eukaryota > Metazoa > Arthropoda > Insecta > Coleoptera > Chrysomelidae > Galeruca > Galeruca laticollis. The sequence continues at coordinate 169,873,388 of OY998175.1, forward strand.
AAAAAATTAAATGTTTGCTTATTTATCTAAATATTTTATTAATTTGTTTTTATATTATGTGCCGGTTAATAAAAAATTTAAATGTATGCTGTTTTATTATTTATTACCAAAATTACTTGTCTCACATTTGTTTATTATAATTATTTCATTACTAAAAATGATACATACTTTTATTTTTTGAAATGAAATAATTATATAATAAACAATTTTAAGATAAACTAAAATTTACCAGCCCATAATCCAAACTACCAAATTTAAATATCCCGCCTGTAAGAATTAGTTCCGACAACCGCAAGGGGTGCGCTGAGATCGACGTGATGCCGTTGTTTATCCGGGAACGAACACTCTCTTAATACGTTTATTTCTCTATGGTGTCGAGCTTTGTCGCTTGGAAAGGGGGTTGGGGAGAGGAAAAATATAAGTCGTAATAGGTATGGGGGTGCTGTAAATTGTAGTAGTTCAACTTGTTTGATGTATACAATCGATTCAGGGGAAGTTAATGTTTTAAAAGATTTAAATTAATCAGTAAAGTATGGAAATATACATTGAATTTTGTTTCTTCATTGTTGTCAGATAATTCCCGGAAGCAGCCATGTTGTCCCGGCGACTTGTCGCCACGGGGTTAGTGGTCTGTGGTTGCCACTTTTTGAGTCACATGGGTCACATGAACCATAGACAAACCAAATCTTTCTCATATACATATTAACGCTTAGACTAGGAAAGAGAGGAGATTCGTAACGCTGTCAATTATTGTGATACCAATGCCCACCAAGTCATAAACTTCATTGTCGTTATATGATAGTTCTAAAGGACTAAAATTTTTATTTTATAAATTAATCTTTATACATGGGAAATTTAAAAATAAAACTATATTGATTTATTTAACTTAATCAAAATTGTAGGCATTAGTAATTAGTTATTATGATCTTTTGGGGTTAGGAATGCCGAGAAACTGAACAATAATTTCGTTAATTTTCAATGAAAAAGTGGCCTTAGTGTGTAGATATCGAAGAAATGATTTATAATATAGCCTGTCCAAGGGAGCGAGTGGTTATTACCGGCGGTAATGTCAACGAATGTCAAAATACGTCATGATTATACTGATCACTTTGATATAGCGGTATTTACCAATGCCTTTATCTACTTTCTGTACGGTCTAGAGGATTTGTTTAGATACATTCTCGCTGTTTTGATTTGTTTTTTAGTGTTTATTATCGTTTTCTCATTTGGAAACTTCAGAACTTCAGTTTTAATGAAGATGCCATAAACAAATCTCAAATATCGTATCTGTCAACCGCTATAGCTCTGCTCCTGACAGGGTTACTGGTGGTTTTAACCGTGACGTAATTTGACATCAAACAATGACGTAACGGTTAATACCAATCCTCGCTAGGACGCAACGGTATTTACTTTTGGTAGCTTGGACAGGCTAATAATAGAGATGTCGCAAGCTCATTTTTGCCACACGCTAATAGCGGAATGAGTAATTTTGACATGTACGCAAGCGCAAATTGAATGCTACGATAATAAAGGATGTGGGCTTCCGCTATTTGAGTAGACTTAAGGGAAGGTATTTTAGAGAGTTTTTAAGCCCTTTATTTTGTCACGTAAGTATGGTTATCGTTATTCTGAGAATGCGCAGTATGAAAACTTGGAGACCTTAACTTTAATTATTATAACGGACTTCGTTATTTATGGAGAAATACCGTAAGAAGGTTTTTATGCTTATGGTTATTTTTCCAATTACAACGTTGTCAAAATTGATATATTTTGATACACGCAATTGTTAAAACCTACTTAATTTCTTTAATGTAAAGGAAACTACTATATTTCTTTATGTTTTAGAAGACAGTAGTTTATAAAACAATCTTTTTTTTATCAAAAAGCTGTTACATATTTTCTCTGAGAAAATCTGACAACGTTATGAATTTATTGTGCCAAACATAAAACCTAACCTTCATTATTATTATCCATGATTAATTATTATTCAATATGTAAGGATTCTTCCAACAATAAAATTTTATAAAGCTTCTTCCATTGTTAAATTTATCAAATATTGATCCATTTACTATTTAAATAACATGGAGTTGTATTTCCAATTAGTCAACTGTCATTATAATTAATCTGTAGTGCTATTCAACACTTCGATCTTGATTCCGATTTTGTTTATAATCACAGATCATATAACTACTATTATTATTATAATCGAAATAAAAAATGGATTGATGTTTGTTGAACGACCAAAAAAAATTGTCATTTGTCATGTCATTTTACAAATCAAATAAATCAATATTGACATAACCTCATCATTATTTTGGTTCATTTCACGTGTATTTCACACTTTTCACAAGTTCATTTAGTTTAATCACGTTTAATTTTTTAGAAGCTGTTATGTTAACTAAAAATGTAATATACAATTGCAAAATATCACTCACGTCACATCATACACAAACGGTAGTCTATTTAAATTTTTAGACCAATCACATGCTCCCAATTTAAGATTGTTTTCAATAGCATCATAATTTTAGACCGATTATAATCAGAGTGATCGATTGATATCGAAAATGTATTGTTGAACATATTGTGTATTCTTTGATATTGTTTTTTAAATGACAGAAAATGATTGTAATCGATTGTCGCGTTGAATAGCACTTGTAACTGTTAAACAGAATACGTTATTTTTAGATGGCTTAAAACACCTTCTTTTCTTGTTCAATCTAATCGTTGTTGTTGATAAAGTTAACCATAACTACACCTAAAATCTCCGTTTTGTATTTGTAGGCTTAAAATAGTTATTTGTAAAACAAGTGTCACAATAGGTGCGTTCTTTTTGACTGAGATCTCAGTAAATATCAGCTCACATCAGTAATGTGAGCGTTCTTTTTGTTTTACTCACTATAAGTGAGCTGAGATTTTTCCTCCCCCTTCACCGATGCTGAATGTGTTGTAAGGGGGTATCAGTTGGAATTGAGTCGGAAATAAAGTGGAGGGGATGAAGAAATATTTGATTTGCTTGGTTTATTTGCAGTTTTAACCAAGGTTATCTAAGGTTTTAACCATTAACATATAAACAATAAACACATATAATCTATTTTTCTTTTGTTACAAATTATGGATACATTAATTAACATTATTAGATGCTGATACGAATCTATCGTATAGTTTAAATCTATCTATCTAGATGTCGTTCTTTTTGGTGCTTACTCACATCACTTTTTCTCAGATCACCTTAACTGAAGTGATCTGAGATCTCAGTCAAAAAGAACGCACCAAATGACTCATTTTGTAGTACTAGTGAAGTTTGCACAACGAACCGCGAAGCGGTGAGTTGTGCAAATCACGAGTACTACAGAAAGTCATTGTGGCACAAGTTTTACAAAATATTTTTTATGACTCGCATTTATTTAATTATTTAAATAAAATAGAATTTCATATAATCCCTGTTTTTTAAAAAGGAGGAGTGGTTTGAATTTAAATTGGCAATTCTGTAGATTCGGAATTGGTCAGATCACAGATGTTTTTATTCAGCACTTCTGACATTTGACATATTATAACCGAACAATTGTGTAAATTGTAAACAAACTTTCATTTAAGCAAAAAGAGGATGATTATGTTTAAAAAAGAGCTTCTTCTTATATGCTCTTGCGATCTATTTATATTATATCATGAACAGAATTATTTCTGTAATACATCTTCACATAGATATCTGGTAATTTATCCCAAAAATCGAACGTTATGTATACCTATATATTGATCCCATACGATATAAAAATCAGAGTTGGGAACTATTTAGAATAAAATCATTCAAAATACATATTTAAAATACTAAATGGCATTTTATATTTTTCAACAGTAAAAACACAAGAGCTTTTTTTTTATCGTATAAATTTCTCTTTGCAACGAAACAGTTTTGCCAATCACTAATTTTACGAGAAAAACTGACATGATAAAATCGCGACACCGAAGGTGGAGCGATTTTATCTAATGTCAGTTTTTCGAGCAAATTTAGTGATTGGCAAAACTTTGAGTCAAAGAGGAATTTATCTAATAAAAGAAAAGCTCGAGTGTTTTTTGGCAAGATAAATTAACGACAGAATATATGGATGAACAACAACAATAATTGCGACTCATTGTCATTGTGTAAAAGTGACGTCCGCTTACTAGATATTGAGGAAGAGAAGTTTTTATCGCGATAAAAAAGGATGCACCTTTTTTATCGATGGCAAAGTGACAATAACATTTCCAGGTATATGACATTTTAACATTGGAGTTAATTTATCATTTTAAATAAATCTGAAAAAACCATTTTGCATTTTGTATTTTAAATAGCTTATATTTTCCATTTCCATTTTGCATGTGAAAGTAAAATATAAAATGCTTTGGGAACGAACTTCAGCTTGCTAGACTTGGAACATTTGACAAGACCTGACGTCATAGACAGCAAAGCCGATCGTTCATCGACTAAAATCACGGAATTTGTCTACGTGTATATAATCTTTGATCATATATTTTTTATATTCATTTCATTGAGTTGAGAGTTTTTTATATTTTCTATAGTAAAGTTATTGTTTTTTTGTCTCTGGGATACTTTTTTCTGGCAAACTAAATGTTTGAGCAATCCGAAAACGAGATAAACGAAAATTGCGACAATTTAATGTTTAAAACATTACCGTTACTTCTAAACGGCAATTTTTTCAAAATTATAAAAATTGATAACGGTAATCCTGACTCAAGTGTACAAGCTGAATGCGTAAATTGTAAAAAGCATATAAAGGGCAGGTTGAATGCGACTACTAATTTCAGAAATCATCTAAAGGTTAGTATCTTCTTATAGTTATCATGTTCTTTAGATATACATAATAATATTTTAAGGTAAAGGAACATCCTCATTTAATCCAAGAATATGAAAAATATATTAAAACAAAATTTGTCCACCCCAAGAAAAGATTGCCAATTTCCTCCACTCATAAAGATGGCTCAAAACCTGAAAAACTGAAGCAAACATTACTAAGTAAGATGTCCCAATATTCTGAGCAAATAGTTGCTGATAATCTTATCACGAATTTCATCTGCCAAACCATGAGTCCTTTGGTTTTAGTGGAACATGAAGCTTTTGTCAAGCTTGTGGCAGCTGTTGAACAATTATTTTCGTTAGGTGGAATGATCCTGAGGCCGAAAAGGAGAAATTTAAGCGATGAAAATTTTCAAAAATTGCTTCTTTTAAGAGCAACCGAAAAAAATAATGAAATATTTACAATATTATAAATAAAACCTTATCAATTTAAAAAGCATTTTCATTTTATCAATCTATTTGAAATACCTATCTTCATTTTCTATCTTGAATAACTTTTTCAAAGCTATTTTGTATCTTGTATCTTAAATGAATTTATTGAAATTCATTTTGTATTTTCATTTCAAATAGATTTCATCATCCATTTTACCCATCTCTGATAAAAATAAACAATTGACAAATCATTGATAAATAAACGTTAGCGTACTTTATACATTAATATTTTTAATATATAAATCATTCTAATTTACCTTTAATATAATAATTTGCTAGCTAGAACAACGCTAGACCATTTTATTTATAATTTGCGTCAGGGTTAAAGTCAAATGTCAAATAAAAATATAACTAAATTCAATAACCAACTGTACACTAAAAATTACTATAACAGTGTTCTAGTTTAACCCTTTTACTTCGGGTTAATTAGAGGGAATGTAGTTTTGGTTTTGCGAAGCAATCGAAGGACCACTACGGCCGTTTGTCACTGAAGTAACGATGAACCGTAGAATGAAATTAAAACACTGATATCACGTTATGATTTATATTGTCATGAAATATAAGTTATTTACTGTTGCTTCGACAATTAAGAATTCACTTGACTTTTCGCGATAACTGAAAGTATTGTGCACATACTATGTTGGTTTATGAAAAGAATAAAGATTACGGACACATGGTGGTTCCCGGGTTAAAAAACGCCGGCTGGTTTTACGAAGTTGTAGCATGATATATGATGAAAGAGGGTGTCTGAGAAGTGTGAAAGCTATCTGGGAAGTGAAGTAAAAATGAGGCTATTTTCGTATTTATATGTTTGATGACGTAGGATCGAGGAATGAGTAAACTATTAGAAACTGGCCAATGGGATAAAAGTATTTTAAAATGTAACGTTCGAACAACAAGTGAATGTTGCAGATATGAAGATGTTTTTTGTGGGGTTTTCAACGGTTTCGTAGATACAGATAACAGAGTTTGGAAGAGAGTTTTTATGAAGAGATAAGATGTCGGGGACTTTGATATGTTCAGTAGAATTTCAGAAAACGATATTTATCTGTTTTTCTTAGGTGTTAGTAAATTTAAATGACTTTGTTAGTGAAGTAAAGAAATATTAACTGTTGAAAATAAGGATATATTTAGTTATATGTTTTGAGCATAATATTCGACTTTTATTATACAGGGGAAATTGAAATAGAATCACGGGAGAATTTGGTAATTAAAACCAAATTCGAACATATTGGGGGCGCGGGAAGAATGGAAGAGAGGTGAGAGATGGCTGCTCTCAGACATCGAATGCTGATGTTAGTGAAAGGGTATGGAGCGTGAGTGTGTGTACAGTGTTGATGCAGGTTTGTGAATGAAAGTGAATAATTTTGAGAGTAACTATGTAAATATGTGTAGGGGTTGTAAAGTTATCTAATGTGTGTCAGAGTGTTGTAAGGACTCTGACGTCATGAATGTAATGAATGAATAAGATTTGAGGTTAGAGTGTTGTAAGGACTCTAGCGTCATGAATGTAACGAATGAATAAGGTTTGAGGTTAGAGTGTTGTAAGGACTCTAACGTCATGAATGTAACGAATGAATAAGAGTTGAGGTTAGAGTGTTGTAAGGACTCTAACGTCATGAGTGTAACGAATGTAAGCAATATACTCTAGAAATGGACTAGAGTTGTAAACGATAAGAGTGTAAGCAATATACTCTAGAAATGTACTAGAGTTGTGAACGATAAGATTGTAAGCAATATACTCTAGAAATGGACTAGAGTTGTAAACGATAAGAATGTAAGCAATATACTCTAGAAATGGACTAGAGTTGTAAACGATAAGAAGGTAAGCCATATACTCTAGAAATGGACTAGAGTTGTAAACGATAAGAGTGTAAGCAATATACTCTAGAAATGGACTAGAGTTGTAAACGATAAGAAGGTAAGCAATATACTCTAGAAATGGACTAGAGTTGTAAACGATAAGAGTGTAAGCAATATACTCTAGAAATGGACTAGAGTTGTAAACGATAAGATTGTAAGCAATATACTCTAGAAATGGACTAGAGTTGTAAACGATAAGAATGTGAGCAACATACTCTAGAAATGGACTAGAGTAGTGAACGATAAGAATGTAAGCAATATACTCTAGAAATGGACTAGAGTTGTAACCGATAAGAAGATGATAATACCTTTGTCCAGGTATTCACATAAAAGAATAATAAATGCAGTAAAGAACGAGAATGTTTACGTCGATTCTAGTTCGACAAGTGTGGTACCAGTTTGTTTTACGAGTAACGGTCCAGGAACCTCGGACTTCCCAGTGTTTAATGAGATAATGAGAAACGAAAGAGAATGTTTAAGTCGATTCTATTTCGACAAGTGTGGTACCAGTTTGTTTTACGAGTAACGGTCCAGGAACCTCGGACTTCCCAGTGTTTAATGAGATAATGAGAAACGAAAGAGAATGTTTAAGTCGATTCTATTTCGACAAGTGTGGTACCAGTTTGTTTTACGAGTAACGGTCCAGGAACCTCGGACTTCCCAGTGTTTAATGAGATAATGAGAAACGAAAGAGAATGTTTAAGTCGATTCTTGTTCGACAAGTGTGGTACCAGTTTGTTTTACGAGTAACGGTCCAGGAACCTCGGACTTCCCAGTGTTTAATGAGATAATGAGAGAAATGTAAGAGAGTATGCTCATGAGACTAGAGCAAGTACGAAGGCGTGCAACAACAAGTGAGTAAGAGTAAGTATGAATGAATGTGATTGCAAATGTAAATACGAGTATGTACGAATAAGTGTAAAAGTATTATGAATGTGAGCTTTGAGTGCCAATATGAGAATGAGTATGAGTTTGATTAAGGTGCAATTGTATGCGAGTGCAAGTAATAATTCATGTGTGAGTTAGCATAAAAGTAAATGTAAGGTAGTGACCACGAGTGTTTAAGTATGATGAAAGAGTTTTTTCTAACTCTTTTGAGATTGTTTTTGTATATGTTTTTATGATTAATGGTTGTGTTAAGGGGACCCGACTCTTTTGCGGGTAAGAATGAGTTTTTAAAATGTTTTAATTAATGTAAAGGAGTTATTTCTGTTCTCGCCAAGAAAATGAGGGTAAGATATGTATATAATGTTTTTGTCAAGTTGTGTTAAATTCAAAGTGTCGTCAATGTGATTGTTTAAGTAATATATGAGTAAGGGGGGATGCCGTTTTCTTCTAAACGTCACCCAAGTGTTTATTTTATCCAAGTATCATCTTCTTCAACCATGTATCTTCTTTTTCAACCAAGTATCTTCATCTTTACAACCAAGTATCTTCATCTTTAACCAAGTATCTTCATCTTTAACCAAGTATCTTCATCTTTAACCAAGTATCTTCATCTTTTCAACCAAGTATCTTCATTTTCAACCAAGTTTCTTCATCTTTTCAACCAAGTTTCTTCATCTTTTCAACCAAGTTTCTTCATCTTTTCAACCAAGTATCTTCATCTTTAACCAAGTATCTTCATCTTTAACCAAGTATCTTCATCTTTAACCAAGTATCTTCATCTTTTCAACCAAGTATCTTCATTTTCAACCAAGTTTCTTCATCTTTTCAACCAAGTTTCTTCATCTTTTCAACCAAGTATCTTCATCTTTTCAACCAAGTATCTTCATCTTTTCAACCAAGTATCTTCATCTTTAACCAAGTATCTTCATCTTTAACCAAGTATCTTCATCTTTTCAACCAAGTATCTTCATTTTCAACCAAGTTTCTTCATCTTTTCAACCAAGTTTCTTCATCTTTTCAACCAAGTTTCTTCATCTTTTCAACCAAGTTTCTTCATCTTTTCAACCAAGTATCTTCATCTTTTCAACCAAGTATCTTCATCTTTTCAACCAAGTATCTTCATATTTTCAACCAAGTATATTCTTCTTCATTTCAATACCTTTATCCAGGTATTCACATAAGAGTAATGTTCATGTCAAAGTGTCTAAGCTCTTTTTTGTTAATCGTCCAGGGTTTTAAGTGTTAAAGTATTTGTTTCTCAATGTTCAAGTATAAGTTTAAGTTTTTCACATAGTTTCAAGTATATAAGTATCACTGTCCTCTTCCAGAGGACTAAAGGATTGTTTTCTTGACGAGAAAGAGTTTAAGTAATGCGAGAGTGCTATCCTGCACTGAAAGAGCGTTGAGTACGAAAGTGAATCGTTTATTCGGGTGTAAGTGTTGGTTTGAAATTTATTTATTTACGAGTTAAGAGTGTTTTGTGAATTAAGAATGTTTTTGAGGGTAAGTTGTGATTTGAAAGTGGTGTGGTCACACCAGAAGAATGAATGTAATGAGTAAGAGAGGGGTTATTCGTTAGGTATTGCGAATGAGTTGTGTCCAGAACAGTACGTTTTTTGACGATAATATTCTGGAGATTTGCATTGATGGTGAATGGTTAGGGTTTGGGATCTTGGGTTAACAAGTTTTCCAAGACTGTACATTTTTTTTCCAAGAAATCAAAAAAAGTATCACTAGCAATTAAATTTTGATCAGTCTCTTTTTCTTCAAGAGATCTTTTTGTATTATAATCTAACTTTGTTTTTAATATGTGAACGGTTAGTGCATCAAATACTCTTCCTTATTGATATTTAAATTTAACAATGACTTTACGATAGATCTAGCTTCGGACGTGAATGTTCTTAATTGTTGGGCAGTACATTTTGAAATGTTATTACAGGCTGTCAAACGGTTAAAATGGGCAGTAACAATCTGCCTTGTATTATTATATTTTGAATTTAGTAAATCCAACGCTACATCAAAATTGGTTTCATTTACCGGTAATTGAGAAATTAAATTGAGCGGGTCACCTTTCAAGTATGATTTCAAATAGTAGAATTTTTCAGTCTTGGATGTAAGCCGGGTGTTATTCACTATTAGTGCGTTAAAAAGGTCTATAAAGGCAGTGTATTTAGTGCTATCTCCTGAGAAAATCGGTATTTCTATGGAAGGTAATCTAATATGAGTTTCATTCTGAGACTGTACAGATAATTGGTTAGGTTGATTGATTTTAGGGTTTAATTTTTCGTAAGCATTTTGTAGCTTGCAGTGTAATGAGTAATATTTCTCATCAATCTGACTTCTATCATCGAATTCTACTTCAGTATCTACGGCTATGGTTTCAATTTGGTCTTGAATCTCAGAGTATTTAGAGTAATATTTTTCTAAGTTGACTATTCGGGATTTGAAAGCATACTTGTCTGACTCGTCCAGATTGTTATGGAACCAGTTGTAAATACGAGTAATTGCTGCTTTGCAACTTGCACGTTGCGTCTTTAATGAATCCATTTTGTAAATGATGTATTAATTATTTGACATAAATAGTTAACATGAAATGTAAATCAATGAGTCATTTACTGTTACGATGCAATTATTTAAATGGTACTGTGGATTATAACTGATTCTCTTGCACATCAATATAGCATACTGTTATCATAGTTCGACATCATTGTTAATATATAATTATTTGAGCGACATTGTAAGTATAATATGAATGTTTATGTCACATAAGAAATATCAAATAATTTTTCAAATAATGTAAATGTATAATTATAAACGACCCTGTATGATATGAATGTCTATGTTACATAAGAAATATGAAATAATTTTTCAAATAATGTAAATGGATAATTATAAACGACCCTGTATGGTATGAATGTCTATGTTACATAAGAAATATGAAATAATTTTTTCAAATAATGTAAATGGATAATTATAAACGACCCTGTATGGTATGAATGTCTATGTTACATAAGAAATATGAAATAATTTTTCAAATAATGTAAATGTATAATTATAAACGACCCTGTATGATATGAATGTCTATGTTACATAAGAAATATGAAATAATTTTTCCAAATAATGTAAATGGATAATTATAAACGACCCTGTATGGTATGAATGTCTATGTTACATAAGAAATATGAAATAATTTTTCAAATAATGTAAATGGATAATTATAAACGACCCTGTATGGTATGAATGTCTATGTTACATAAGAAATATGAAATAATTTTTCAAATAATGTAAATGGATAATTATAAAAGTATTTGAGTGCAGACTTTCGTCTACCACTGCATGTTAAATTTATGAGATTTTTCCATCGTTTGATACGCAAATATATGAAAATATTCATCAGTTTTAACTATCTTATCTTATAATATTAATATACATGACTGTAATTTTAAATTGTAAAATGTGATAAATGTTTTTGCATTGTTAGATTACTGAATTTCGTATCACACTATATTCTATGTTTACAAAATTTTACGTTGGTTGATAAGCAAATATACAAAATCCTTTATTATCAATAAATACCTTATCTAATGTCTGTTTTCTGCTTACTGAAATTCTCGAAGAGTTCTCGGGAACGCTGAGGGTCTATATTCTCTGGACTCCAAGGGCTGTTTCACTGCTCTCGCTAGGACTGTGCTTCACTATTTTCTGGTTCTATCCGGTCTCGAATCAGGACCATGTTCTAATTTAACCCTTTTACTTCGGGTTAATTAGAGGGAATGTAGTTTTGGTTTTGCGAAGCAATCGAAGGACCACTACGGCCGTTTGTCACTGAAGTAACGATGAACCGTAGAATGAAATTAAAACACTGATATCACGTTATGATTTATATTGTCATGAAATATAAGTTATTTACTGTTGCTTCGACAATTAAGAATTCACTTGACTTTTCGCGATAACTGAAAGTATTGTGCACATACTATGTTGGTTTATGAAAAGAATAAAGATTACGGACACATGGTGGTTCCCGGGTTAAAAAACGCCGGCTGGTTTTACGAAGTTGTAGCATGATATATGATGAAAGAGGGTGTCTGAGAAGTGTGAAAGCTATCTGGGAAGTGAAGTAAAAATGAGGCTATTTTCGTATTTATATGTTTGATGACGTAGGATCGAGGAATGAGTAAACTATTAGAAACTGGCCAATGGGATAAAAGTATTTTAAAATGTAACGTTCGAACAACAAGTGAATGTTGCAGATATGAAGATGTTTTTTGTGGGGTTTTCAACGGTTTCGTAGATACAGATAACAGAGTTTGGAAGAGAGTTTTTATGAAGAGATAAGATGTCGGGGACTTTGATATGTTCAGTAGAATTTCAGAAAACGATATTTATCTGTTTTTCTTAGGTGTTAGTAAATTTAAATGACTTTGTTAGTGAAGTAAAGAAATATTAACTGTTGAAAATAAGGATATATTTAGTTATATGTTTTGAGCATAATATTCGACTTTTATTATACAGGGGAAATTGAAATAGAATCACGGGAGAATTTGGTAATTAAAACCAAATTCGAACAAACAGTGTTCAAAGAGCTTCATTGTGACACTGTAAACAATGTTATAATTAAGTCTCTTTTATACGCGAATTATAAAAAACTAATTACATAATTGCACTTTATTTGGTCAAATCAAAAATAAGACATGAAATTTTTGTTGACTCAAATATCTTCGTTTAAAAATATTACAGGCGGCATATACAGCACTTGCGCATAACCAAAGAATAATGGCATAACTAACATGGCCTCATGGTAGTCGGTAGTCGGACCACTCAATAGACAGTTTTCGAAGCGTATAAAAATGACATTGAATAAAAAGTAAAGGAACGAGCAATAAACACAAGTTTGGTTGATCAGGATGGTTGTTGCATATGGCGGACGGCAATATCCGTTTTACCATAGGCGCGCTATATAAAATTATTTTGTAGCAAATAAAAAAATTAGATACTACATATAGGGACATATTTTTATGCATCAAACTTTTATAATCAATATTTACACATTATAAATAAATCCAATATGAAAAAATGCAAATAAATATTTCTTAAATGTATAGTGTTACAACAGTTAACTTACTATTTTTATTTTTATGTTACGCCTATGTCTTAACCTTGTCATTCATCAAAATATGAAATGTTTATTTTGCATCTTTTATATTATTTAAAATTAATATAAATTAAAGTATAAAAGAAAACAACTTACCTATGAAAAGTGATGCCTAAAGATTTATTTTTAGGGGTATTGGAGCAACCGCAGGCTGCACAACTAACCATTTTGTTTGTAGTCTAATTACTAATGTTTCAGCACTTAAAACACTATTCTAATTAATCCTAATAAACACTTATTTAAATACAAAACAAAAATACAAGAAAAACTAATGAAAAACACTATAAAATTATTATAAAACTTCCAAAAGCAAAAACGTACTCTCCAACCAATGCAACAACAAAATAAAATGAGTCATACTTGGTTGTTCAAGATGGCTACTTCCTTCTTGCTTTCTCTCTATGAGTGTAGATAGTAGCTATCCTTCCTTTACTTTTTATTCAATGAAAAATGATCACCGGTAACCGCTAATTGACAAGTATGACATTTGAAATGTCATTTAATGTATAACGCTACCGGCACCCTCCGCTACATTACGGACGGTAGCCATAGTGATATCCGTAACGAAACGCATGCGCAAAACCGTTGATTTTATCTCTATCCTTTTCTTTTTGGAAAGGGACTTTCATAATGACATTTCTCTATTTGTTTTGTTTTGTTGCTGTTTTTGAAGGTTACATTTGTTTTTCCATTATTTTATTTTTGATTTATTTTACAATGGATGGTACTAGTGTTTTAATAAATTTCAAACGGAGTAGGGTACGATTTACCGATGAAGACGACCAAATCCTTCTCGGGGAGATAATTGCAAATAACCCCTATGTTGACCCTACAAAATAGAATATTATACACAGTAATTTTTGTCAAGCAACCGGGAAAAACATAACTTTAAGAGGAGTGAGGGAACACGTCCAATATATAATTAAGAATTTCGAAAAGAGAGACAGAGAAAATAGAGCCCGGTAAGAAATGATTGGAAATATGTTTTGTGGTAAAATCAATAATTTTTTGTAGTACAGACAATTTTGACCAACTAAAAGATTGGCAACATGATCTCATAATGAAATAGTTTAAAAGTTTACCTATACAAAATTTAACATTGTAGTAGCAACATTTTTTCAAATTGTTTTAGATCGGGAGTTGAGGAGCCATATAATGCTCTAGACCAACTGCTGCAAGAAGTTTTGGAACTGATTAATAGTGTGCTGAAAAAAAAAGAAATTATAAAAAGTGAGCACAAGTCTTCGGAGAAAGGCAAAGTGCTGAGGGAGAGTCTTGCCCAAACAGTTTTTCACTCGCACACGAACCAGACATTAAATCCAATACAATCTAACGAGCCTTCTCCATATCAGTTTCAGTTTGAAGAGGACACTCACACTCCTAATATTGAATATGTTTTTGGTATGTATATTTTTTTTCTTGTTAATACACAGATAAGAATGTTGGTTTCCCTGTTTTTTATGATATTTTTTGCAATATATAATTTATTTTTATATACTATAGACTTACAGGAACTATATTCTTTCTAGATGATAGTAGTGTCAGTGCTGCAAATCTGGATGAACTAGAAAATCCACCAACTGACCCACCAACAAATGACAAACTTCCAAGGGGTCAGGGAGAGGCTCAATTAAATATTCAAGGTAAATACACTTACCTATAATAATCAATTGGGATTACTATGATTATTTGATCTTATTTAGTGCAAACAGAGTAGTGCATTTGTGAATGTAATTTGCATTTTTCAGGCCCTAGCAGAAAAAGAAAATGCCGAACAGCCCAAAAAAATTTGAAATAGACAACTTTAAAATATTTGGAAGAAAAAAATAATGATAAATTGAAGGTAAGGATGAAAGAACTAGAAATTGAAGAAAAAAGACAGCAAATAGAATCTGAGAAATTGGAGTTGCGAGTAACAACGACTCGCTTTTGAAAAGGAAAAGTTTCTCATGGAAAAAGAAGAAAGGCAATCTCTACTTGACTTACTTAAAACTCAACAAGCCCTAATTAATGAAGTTCTCCAAAAAAAATTACATTACTAATGAGTCAATGTCTTAGGTACCTAATTTCTTTAGTTATGTACTCTCATTGTAATATACTTCAAATCCATAATTTTATCCCTCTGGTTGCATTTTTATAATGGAAACAGTATTATTGCAGAATTTTTAGGCGGTAGCTTATCGACTAAATGCATAGTTAGTAAAGGACACTAAGAATAGCATTATTATGCTTCTTTTATATTTAGTGTTTTAGATAATGTTCCTATGAAATGAGATTGTCTCATTTATGTGATTTTATAATCTGTGATGTTTTTGTACTGGTAGCGCACACACATGTATATACGGTGTGGTCATTTAAGTGTGCAACATATGGGAAACTTTTTTATTATTGATTTCTCAGAAAATTTTATTCTTGCTAAAAGTTGGTGCATAGAAAACAAACAAAATGGATGTCTCACTCCACTCCTGTTTGCAAATCGACAAAAATTACTGTGTGTTATGTTCCAGTTTTAGGTAGGAACTCATCTAGGGTTTATTTTCAATGTATTTTATTTATAGGTAGGAATATTTGTTTTTTTTTTGTTATTATATGAAAAGTATTTAGTTTGAAGCTTACAATTAAAATTGTTAATATTTTTTTTATCTTTGTTTATATGAAAAGTTTTTAGTTTAAAACATAAATTGTTGACTGTTATTTTTGCATTATAATGTTTATATGGAGTTTTGGTTATTGAATAAATAAAAACTCAACTTCATCAAGTGTTTTCATAATTATTACTTCATCAGTAAGTAAACCTTGTTTTCAATAACAAAAAAACTTTAAATAATTAAAATAAAAACCAAGTACACAGAACAAAATTCAAAAATAACTAAAATTTTCTCAAGTCTCTAAATTATTGCACATATCAGTTTATGATTTCTCAGTGAACAAATAGACCTAATATTGAGTGCAGAATCACTGGAGATATTCTTCTAATTCTATTGGATCAATATTGAATGACTGTGCCGTTTGACTACCATATAAACAGGTGTGACAATTGGTAAGAATCACTGCAGTACTATACATGGTGGCGACTTCTTGCAGAAGCAATTTCTGATTTTTTTTGAAATCTAAAAAATGCAAATTCTGCAATCACCTTCCCATAACCCCACTCTACTGCAATTCTAATTTCACTCATCCTCGCATTAAATTCCTGCTGTTCTGGAGTCAAACCAGCTCGATTAGGAAATGGGGTTAAAAGCAACTCCCTAATTCCATAAGCCTGATCACCATAAATGATAAAATTTTCTCCATTAGGAAACCTGACACTTTCTTCTAATTGATTATAAAGCTGAGATTCTCTCAGAATAGCAGCATCATGTTTCCTCCCTTCATAAGCACCTTTCAAGTTGACTATCATACCATCTGGACAAGTGAGTGCTTGATATTTCACACAATGATATCTTTTATGTCCAGAGTAATATGCCTCCTGATTTACAGTTGGTCTACAAATACCTCGAGTGGTCCCATCAATAAATGCCCAACAATTTGGAATTGGTGCTCCTTTTGCATGTACCGCATTAGCATATAATCTGAACCGATCAAGATTCAACCAGTGCAGATTTCTCAAATTTGAAAGGTTTTGTCCAAAATGATTATATATATGGTTGCTCATATAATCAACTATTTTTGACAATGCTGGACCTGATTTTCCAAACAAAGGTTCTAAATCGCTAAGTCGATTTGGGTACGCTAGCCTCCTCAAAAGTATGCATAGTCCATCTAGACCAGAAGTTTTATGTCCACTATAAGTCGTGAACTCATCTGGAACTCCTAGTGCTCGTGCCAATCTGGGAATATCATTCTTCACAAAACGAAAATATAATTTACACTCTGCTTCCGAAAGATCGTTGAGACTGAAATTTCCATACATTTCAGCCCTGTTCGCATTATTTGGCTGGTTTAAGACTTCTAATAGCAAAGCATCTTCCAAGTCGCTGTCAGACTCTGAGGATTCTAGGGCTGTGAAATCCTCGTTTAACATCCTGTTCACCTTTGCTTCCTTAAATAGAATAGAAGTGAAGTGCACTCTTCTGTATCCCTTCTCAGCAACTACTTGGCCAATTTATGCTTTAAATGGAACGAAAAAATCAACTTGAAACCAAAATAAGTCAACAAAACAGAAAAAGTAGTTAATTAATAATCACGTTTTTTAGGTTAAGGTAGTTACCGGCTACGGAACGGTTAACATTACGTACATTCGAAAACACTTTTTGGGCATCTGTCAAATAGCGGCTAAGTTAACGTATATGTTTATGTTAAGCGTCAGAAAGTGGACACCTTCGAAAACTGCCTACTCTTAATAGAACGCATTTCGCTTATTGGAGAGGCAGTTAGCAGTATATTTTATTTATTGCGTATATGAACTTTCTCTATGAAGTATACCATCTTCTTTTTATAATAGAGTTTTTAAGCCTACAAATATAACGGGGATTTTGGGTGTAGTTATGGTTAACTTTATCAACAATAACGATTACATTGAACAAGAAAAGAAGGTGTTTTTAAGCCATCTAAAAATAACGTATTCTGTTTAACAGTCGCAGATTAATTATAATGACAGTTGACGAATTGTAAATATCACCCCATGTTATTTAAATGGTAAATACATCAATATTTTATAAATTTAACAATGGAAGAAGCTTTACAAAATATTATTGTTAGAAGGATCCTTACATATTGAATAATAATTAATCATGGATAATAATAATGAAGGTTAGGTTTTATGTTTGGCACAATAAATTCTTAACGTTGTCACATTTTCTCAGAAAAAATATGTAACAGATTTGTTGACAAAAAAAAATTGTTTTATAAACTATTGTCTTCTAAAACATAAAGAAACATAGTAGTTTCCTTTGCATTTAAAGAAATTAAGTAGGTTTTAACAATTGCGTGTACCAAAATATATCAATGTTGACAACGTTGTATTGGAAAAATAACCATAAGCATAAAAACCTTCTTACGGTATTTCTCCGTAAAATAACGAAGTCCGTTATCGTTATTAAAGTTAAGGTCTCCAAGTTTTCATACTGCGCATGCTCAGAATAACGATAACCATAATTACGTGACAAAATAAAGGGCTTAAAAACTCTCTAATAGTAGTTATATGATGATTTGTGCTACTTAGTTAGTATCTTCACTCTAATTTACACTTCTGTGGTATCGTGCTCTATGTTCAGTTATACTATACCATATCTATGAGTTATACCTATATATCTATGATGTGCAGTCACATATTTATAACAGGTGCTCGGTATCATCAGAAAGAACTAGCACTTTTAACCACAAGTCACCTTTTAACCATTATTCAAAATAGTCGGAATTTGTGTTATCTTCAAAGAAAATACGCACGCTCAGAACAGTTACAGATTAGCTCCGGCCCTTTTCTGAACAAACCTAGGTTACTGATAAACAAAAATAGTGGGTTACAGACATCAACCTGTAAGTTTTTAATAAACACAACTTGATACTTGAACATATTTGGTCACAAAATACAGAAGACGTTTATTTGGATTTTTTCTTCAATTCGTTATTCATAGGATATTAATTTTAGGATACAATTTAGTATTGCGTAATTAATATTGAAAAGAAATTATTATATTTATAATTAAAGTGATTTATAAATTTGTAATTTTATGTATCATTTTGTTCTTAATATTCTTCCAGTAATGAAATTCAATATGATGAGTTGTTGATTTTTTTATTTCTCCATAATGAAATTTCAATAGCCTAATATGTAAAATGTATATTTCAAATTTAAGATTGGTTGTTTATGATTAAATATATTGTTTAAAAATGTATATGTTTGTCTGATGAAAATATAGATCCAAAAATGAAAAATAACTTATTGTATCTAACAGATAATATTCATTTCAGTAACAATGTCGCAAGAATGTAAAATTGACAAAGAGGAAATAAGAAAAAAATTAACCCCTTTGCAGTATCATATAACTCAGGAAAAAGGAACTGAAAGACCATTTAGCGGTAAATGTTTGATCATATGTTATTTTTAGTTATTTGTTTTGAATTGTTTTCTAAAGCAGAATAGTAAAATGCATTTACATCATATTTAAGTCCTTTCGGCAAAATATTTACCAGGTCTTGTAATACCTAGGTAGTTTATTAATTCAGTAAAAAAAATTTATAGTAATTGGTTTGAACATTTCAGACATGTTTAGCATGTCCCTTTAATTTCAGGTTGTTACAACAAGACTTTTGATGCTGGTACCTATGTATGCATTGTTTGTGAACAGCCATTATTTAGTTCTGATACAAAATATGAGAGTAGTTGTGGATGGCCTGCTTTCAACGATGTTTTAGATCAAGGGAAAGTTAAGCTTTCCCCTGATACTAGTGGAGGTATTTATAAATAACTGTAACATATAGAACTTATTTTAGATGTGTGGTTATTTTATATCAATTTTGTTGAAACTAAACAATAATTTGATATCAATTAATTTAAAAGGTATGTCAGACAAAACCACAAATTTAAAAAATAATTTTTCAGTTATCAGGATAAAAGGAATTTTAAAATGAGAATCATATAATTTTATTGTACACGTTAATTAGATATGTTTATGTGTCTTTATTATAAAATGAGCACATAAAGGTTGGAACAAATTCATAAAAGCTTGATTTAGCCAGTTTTTTGATAACGTCATCACTGTTCGAGTTGAGACTTTCTTATCGTTCTCTTTTTAAATGGGAATATCCTATTTGGATAGTACAGTTGAGTTCCACTAATCCAAAATGATTGGCATCAGATATCTTTCGGATTAAGCAAAAATACTTTAAAACCAACTAAGTATACATGTTTTTCAAACACATAATTTTCATAAATACGTACATACAATGGTAATTACTAGTTTATATATTTTAATCTTCCTACTAAAAAAAAACTAACAACATTACGTAATTTTATGCATTTTCTTGTTATATGATTAATAAACATCTAGCTCTGTATGTTAATGACAATTTTTTTATTTTAACTTACTATTTTCCTCAAAACTACAAAACTGTCTTTCGGATTAATGGAACTCTAATGTACCATCAAAAAGAACGCATTTTTGTGTGTATGGTTGTCATATTTTTTCATATGTTACATAAGAATATTTCATGAAATGAATTCAGGAATTTTTAATATACATATTTTTCTATACCATTTTTCATTGCTGATTCATTGAACGGTGCCAATATTGGGATTTACTGCAACATCACAGAATTCTCGCACATGTGGCTCGTTTCTAAATCATCAAAAACCTCAGCTACTGGACAAATAACTATGGTACCAGCAAGATGGTGCGCCACCGCAATACGTGAATACCTAAATAATATTTTTCCCTATAGGTGGATTGGCAGATGAGGATTTTTAGAGTGGCCAGCTAGATCACCTGATATATCCCCATTAGATTTTTTTTGTGGGGATACTACCTTAAGTTAAAAGCTTACAAGAGCAGACAATAATATCGATGAACTAAAAGAGAGAATTAGGACAAAAATTGATTTAATTAATGCTGAGACCCTTAATAATGTTTTGCAAGAGTTTCAACATCACTTTGCATATTGGTTAGAGGCAAACGGTTTGCAATTTGAGCATTTAATTAAATCGTTTTTATGTTAATTTAATCCTTTCAGTCACCACTTTTTATTAATGATTTATTTATTCACGGGCAAGCCCTTTTAAATTATATAAAATACAAAAGTGAGCAAAATACACAATGCAGACAAATCTAAACATATAAAATACAATAACACAGTTATTGATACAAAATACACAAAAATCAGGAGTTGACAAAATATGAATTATAAAATATAAATTACTGAACACTCAAATCCCGAATAAAGCCCTTAAATGTAGTAATTGAGGCATCAAAAATTGGTTGTCTCCCAGTGAGTCTCAAAGTTCTAGGAAGAAACGTGGAATATGCATAATTATATCTGTGAAAAAGTATGTGAAATGTTAGACTCTGCCTCGTAGTCCGCGATGGAACAAATAATAGTACATTAAGTACCAAGTGTTAAAAAGGTTACTTTAGTCACGAGTTCCTTGTGAAACGAGTGACTAAAGACGTTTTTAAACACGAGGTGCTTACTATACTTTTTCTTCGCTCGCGGGAAGGAAAAAATTATATTATATTTGAATTATATTCATTACATGACGGAGGATGGTTGACAGCTGACTGACAAATCAAATGACGCAGAATAACAATTATCACGGAATATGAAGAAATCTAACATACAAAAGATACACTTGATTTGACGTTTAGAAAACAAAAGATAAACCAGATGTGACTTTTCGCATTTTAAACACTAGTGTTTAAAGGGTCGTTTTGTGCATGTCAAAATATCCAGAAGCTCCCAAATCTTTGCTACAATATTATGTACAGGGAGAGTTATTTTCAATTTTCATTACTGCACTTCTGCTGTCGGTGAAAATTACAAATTTGTTATTGTATTCTTACCCCATGCAGTATTCTAGTGCTTGTTTAATTCCCATAAGTTCTGCTGTATATATTAATGCTAGAGGGGGTAATTGGTATATTTTTGATTATTTTCGTGGTAAAAGGCGAACCCTACTTTGTTATTTAAACATGAACCGTTTCTCAGAAATAGCGCCTTATTTTCAGCATGTTAATTTATATAATTTGTATACATAACTTTTGGTTAATTTAAATAACATTCATAAGGAATTGTGTAACAAGGGGAGATTTCATATTCTAATAATTGGTTTTCATAGTTGCTCACCCAGTTGTAGCTTTCTATAAAGTTAGGTGACCTCTTCTATTCCCAATATTTAGTAGTTAGGCAAGATATAAATAGGTTGTTTAAACTTCTCTTGCTTTCTGTTTTCTTTGCACTTATTTTTAACATTTCTCTTCTAATGTATAATGGTGGTTCTGAACATTCTGCTTCCAATACATTTATAGGTGTGCTCTGCAGAGCCCCTGTACATAGTCTTAAGCAACGATTTTTAATATTTTCAATTTTTTCTGTGTGACATTTGGCTGCAGATCCATATAGAATACTACCATAATCAATAATTGATCTTTGTAACAAATATACACTACGGCCGCCCCTGGTAATACTACTTACATGTACACCAGCAAGAGGTCGCAAGCGACACCCACTACAACGGCGACCTGCACAAAAGGGGAGGCAGTCTGATAACCGACGTCGTAACATGAATAACTAAGTTTTGATACTTTTGTGTTTTTCACGTTAATATATTTTCTATTTAACTTAACATATTTTCTTACTCAGCAACCCCAAAATCCCGAGACGTACATGCTACATCTTACAAATGATTTGTAAAATAATAAATCTATGTTTGGGTCTGCACCCCATTTATGGTGACTGAAAACTTTGACGATATTTATTGCCTTCTCGCATTTTTTAATTATCTGTGATATTTGATCTTTCCAATTCAGTTTTTTGTCTAGAAGAATGCCGAGATACGCTACTGATGATTTGTATGGAAATTCGAGGTTTGCTAACTTGATGATGTTGTCATTTTGATATCTCTTTCTAGTAAATGTACATACTGAGGACTTGAATTGGTTGAGTTGATTATGGCAATTTTCTATTTTTTTATGTTGGGAACTGATAACAAAATCGTCTGCATACTGATATATTTTGACTTCAAGACTACTTAACATTTTCTCGATATCGTAGGTGTAAATTATGTAGAGCAAGGGACTCAAGATTCCTCCTTGTGGCAATCCTATGGAAGTTTGTCTAGGGCCTACTGATTTATCATTTGCTCGTATATATATATTCCTGTTACTGTAGAGTTTGGAGATGTGTTCGCATATCCAGTTTGGGATTCCTAGTTTCTTCATCTTTAATTTCAATATGTTTAAGTCTACATTATCGTACGCCCCTGCTATATCCAGGAAAATTGTGCTTGTGTATTTATTGGTTGTGAAACCTTGATAAATATTTGCTGTAAATTCACATAGTAGTTCTTGTGTAGATTTGCCTTTTCTGAAACCATATTGGGATCTTGCTAATAAATTGTTTTTTTCTGTTTAATACTCCAATCTGCATTTTATTATTCGTTCATATGTTTTTAAGATACAAGAGGCTAATGCTATTGGTCGATACGAATTGTGGTTAGAATCTGGTTTTCCAGGTTTCAACAGTGGAATTACAATATAATTCATCCAGTCTGCCGGTACTTCTATTTCATTGAAGTAAATTTTATTGAATACTTCTATTAGTTGTTTTTTCACAACTGTTGGTAATTGGTGTAGCATTGAGTAGTGTACATTGTCTTTACCTGGGCTGGTGTTGTTCTTATTATGGAGAGCCGTATTTAATTCGTTTAGAGTAATTTTTTTCTGAAAATATGATTGGCTTTCATTTGTAACTTCTAAGTTGCCAGGTTTTGTTTCTTCTAAGTTGCCGGGTGGGTGATTCGTGTAATCAGGTGTTAATTTACAAAGAAATTCTGAAATCCAATCTGCCGAAGAATCTATCAATTGTTTATTATTTATTTTCCTGTTTTTAAATTTATTTACTTGTTCCCAAACTTTTTTCATTGGAACATTTTTATTTAGAGATGAACAATATGTTTGTTTGTTTTTTTGATTATTTTTTTGGCCGCAGCATCGGCGTTTTTATAATTAATTAAATTTTCAAGATTTGGATTTTGTTTATATTTACTAAATGCTTCTTTGCGTAATGATACTAGTAGATCGCACTGATTATTCCACCAGACTTTGGCTTTTGTTTTTTTTGTTATATTATTTTTATATTTTGGAATAGATTCTTCAGCAGCTTGGTTAATAACATTTTTAATTTTATCATAAAGATTATTATTGTTTAGTGTGTTATTATTGTTATTATAGTAATTCATTATATTTAAACATTCTGTATAATATTTGTTCCAGTCAGCCTTACCTATATTCCATTTATTTAAATTTGTTAGTAGTACAGATTTTATGCTTACTTGACCGGTTATTTTTATATATAACAATTGGCTCTCTGGCATTTTCTAGATAAGACTGGTCACAAAAACAATGTCTACATAAAATAGTCACAATCGTAAACAGTTCTAAGAAATCCCTGCGCATCCGCCATAATTTTAACTTTCATACATGGCTTAGACAGAGTCGTATTCAGGGACTATACCAGTGTGCTGTTTCGTAACATTACTCCCTCCTTAAAATGAAGTTCCTCCTGGAACTTTTGTGTAGCCGAGACTGGATGTTTGAATTGGCAACTGGCCCCATTAGAAGAAAGGAAAAAGAATTTATTACTAATAAAACACATCCAAATAAATAAACACTTCAAGTGAGCTCATGCGCAGGTTGTAGTTGTAAGCAACGATGTTGTTAGATAGGGTAACTCAAAATTAACATAGCATTCCCTTGACAAGATGATAGTTTTCATGTACATGAAAATATAGCCTACCAATATCACTACAGGCCTCTGTATAAATTGTATTATCAAAGGAAGATCCAATAGGCTTGGTCTTCTTTATAATAAATAAATAATTAAACCTATACAGATGGTAAAACCAGTACAAAAAAAACATATAGTCAACAATATCAAAATTTAGAATGAAATAACTTGCGTGCATCCAGCGGTGGTAGACTTAAATATCCTTTTTAGCGCCACACTACATATTACTATTAACAACAGCAGGTCCAAGTAATACATAAATAAATAAATCAATTGCTATTGATATGCTACCAAGCAAAGCAGAAATATCCGGAATCAATTGATTTTAATACTACTTAGCAGCAAACATATGACGTAAAGTATGCAACAAGTGCATAAAGTGGTACTTTTTTTCACGAATGGAAAAAGTTGACCGCATGAGCCGTCAGGCGAGTGCGGCAATTCCATGAGTGAAAAAAAGACACTTTATGCACATGTTGCATACATTATTTTTTCTACAGTCATATTCAAAAAAATAAAATTCAAATAGAAATTTGGGATATTTTAATTAAGCTACTTCGGTAAATTACAATTATACGTATTCCAAGTTTCATGAAAGTCCATCATCGATGCCCAGCCAAAATTCATTGTGTTAGCTTATGGGAAGCGTGAAATAAAGTTAACATTATAAGTAGCACTTTTTTTAACACTTTTTTACTTTTTTTCACTCTAACCATAAAGTTTCATGAAAGTCCATCCTCGATGCCCAGCCAAGATTCATTGTGTTAGCTTATGGGAAGCGTGAAATAAAGTTAACGTTATGGCACTTTTTTTAACGCTTTTTTACTTTTTTTCACTCTAACCATAAACAACCACTTTAACCGTTGCAAACTGATGAAATACAAGGTACTTTAAAGATAGGGCGTAGAAAAATAGTTATTTATTATACAAGGGAAAAAAGTATTAGATTTTAACTCGAGGTTATGTTGTCTCCCGACGCGAAGCGGAGGGAGACAACAAACCGAGAGCTAAAACCTAATATTTTTCCTGTGTATAATACACTATTTTTTTCTGTGACAGGAAAAACGACGATTCAATAGTGAAAGAACATATTATTACAATGTATTAAAGTCAGAATGTTATCGATATGAAATTTGAATTTTTAAACTAATAAGCTGTTGTAGTTATAGCGACAATTAGACCTGCGTTGCTAAGGAAAACTTCAAAGTAAACAAATATATGTCAATTTAATTCTGTGATTTGATTCAAAAATAGCGAACTCAGTGATTGTTTAGTAGTTATTTTGGAAAATATAAAGTTGAAAAATGTCTGATTCCGAGTTTTCTCTGACTCTTGATATAAAGGAAATGTAACTTATGTTCAATAAAATATTCTAAAATCAAATATATTCCTTTATCTATATGTATATATATCCTCCACTCACTTTTTTCCCGTGGGAAAAATAGTATATTGTGTACCTAGGCTCGAAAGTGCTGGTTTTCCGGGCCGACAGAAGAGATGGCCAGGCGAGGCGTAGCCGAGCCTGGCCACTTTTGGAGGCCCGGAAAACCACTTTCGCGGCGTGGAACACACAGTAGTTTTTATCCTACACATACAATTATTAAATTCTAAAATGTCAAAAAGGTAAATAGGAAATATTTTGATTGTACCGTTTAATGTTATGAGATGAAGGAGTCATAGAAAATGGCAAATTAGTTGTTGAAACGTCGTTTATTTAGAAAACAGAAAAAATCTCAACAATAGAGCAGTTTTAAATTTATTTCATAATGCTAAAGAGTCAAAACAAAACAATTATTACTTAATATTAAAAACAGGATTATTAATTACACACTTTTTAAACGTAATCCCTTGCTTTGATAAATTAGACAGTTGAAATTGGTTTGAAGAAATAATGCCAAAAGATGAATCTTCATTTATGTTGTCATTTGAATTGTTAGAAGCCACTTCGGTACAAGTGCTTTCGGGTTGAATATTCGTGCACGTCGGCCCTAATATTTTTTTCGCTGTTGTGATTTTATTTTCTAAAGAATTATCTATATAGCCTTCTGCTACACTATTGGATTTCCAGCCACCATGTCTCTTGAGCGCTAATATATCGGCTCCTGCATCTGCGTAGAGAGTGGAAGAAGTTCTTCGAAAACAGTGACCAGTATAGTCTTTGTAGTCGGTCAGTTTTAAATATCTAGCAATTTTGCTAGGTATACTTCCAATTGTATGATGCCCAACATTTTGTGCCTGACATTTTCCTGCATTGTATTTAACAAACAAACGTCTTGAATTCATATTTATCGGGCGTAACATGAAATATTTTTTACAGATACTAATTAAATCAATTTCACCATTGCAAATCGTAAACGTACGCTTCTTATTAGTCTTGGTATCTGGGATATGTATTACTAATATATCGTCTTTATCTAATACGTCATCAGTTGACATTTGTGTCAACTCAATCGATCTGCACGCTCCAGCAATTCCTATTATAAGTACCACCTATAAGAACATTTGAATTAACCAATATTATTATATTAGCAGTATATATTACCTTGAACATTAAATAAATCTCATCGGGCGCTTCCAGCAAAAATTTGTTTATATCTTGCCTGTTAAATACATTTGATTTTTTAGGAACGTAACCTTTCGTTTCCTTTTTTAGAAATGCATATACTTTGGTATATGTTCGAATATCTATGTCATGTTTGGCCAATAGCGATGTTTTAATAATTGAAAAAATTGACCATAAAGTGGATGATTTGTATTTTGAAGACAACTCTGACATGTAACTTAAAATAACATTTTCACTGTATCTTTTAATGTTATGCAATGAACACCAATCCATAAAATGATCATATCTTTGGTTATATTTTCTCTTCGATTTTTCAGGTAGTAGATTTAATGTAGCCTGTCTTGCTATTTGGGTTATCTCTTCCGGTGTAGAATAGCCGTCAGATTCATCCATATTATGTAATACACTGTTTTCTATTTTAGTTTTAATGACAAAGAAATAATAAAGCCACAATTTGAAATTTAAGTGACAGCCGTCATTTCTAATAGGGTGCCATCTAGTGTCATTTTTGTGAAGTTGTTTTCCCTGCCTAGCCATTCTATGCCATTTTTCTCGCCTAGCCATTCTATGCCATTTTTCTCGCCTAGCCGTGAAAATACCTACTTTCCCGTCCCAATAGAGTCACTAAAATTGGGTTTTCGAGTAGTGTAGGATAAAAAAGTAATTTCGTGAAAAGTTGTATTTTAATACCTGTCAACAGAGATAAAATGTCAAATATTTTCCTGTCACAGAAAAATAGTTATTTATTATACAAGGGAAAAAAGTATTAGATTTTAGCTCGAGGTTATTGTCATATAATTGATATGAGTCTCCCTTACTATTTAAATTCTCGTATTGTGTATAATATTCGCCCTTACTATTGTTTCTGGATTGTCACATTGTCACATTTATACACACTGTCAAGTTGATACTTATGTGTATGTTTTGTGGATTAAAGCCTAAAAGTCGAAGGTTTTTTTATTACAATTTAATCCACGAAAACTACTGAAGGATTACAAATGGATAAGTTTTTACGTCCCGAGAAATTCGACGTGAATGCCAATAACACTAACGCTTCCAAGGAATGGAAACACTGGTATACGACTTTCAAAAATTTTCTGGAGAGTACAAAGCCGGAAAATCATGACAAACTCAAACTTCTTATCAACTACATATCTCCAACAGTTTTCGAACTCATCTGTGAATGTACGACCTACGAAGATGCTATCAAAACACTAGAAAATGCGTATAGCAAACCTGTGAATGAAATATATGCTAGACATATTCTTGCTACGAGGAAACAAGAAAATGGTGAGTCGATAGATCAGTATTTACAGTCCCTTAAGATACTGAGTAAAGAATGCAATTTTAAAGCAGTAACTGCTGAAGAAAACAGAAATGACTTCATAAGAGACACCTTCATCAGAGGTTTAGTAACACCTCATATCCGTCAACGACTTTTGGAGAATAGTACTCTCACACTAGACCAGGCAGTTTCTCAATCAAGATCGTTGGAAAGTGCACAAAAATATTCAGAATCTTACAATTTTCCATCATATCAGTCTTGCGTCAATGCAACATCTTCTTCCAATACTGCTGGAGAACATCCGAACCATTCCGAAGTAATGAATCGTGTCGAAAATATTTCTTTTAATGCTGCTACCACACAAAAATGTTATTTCTATGGCGGAAACAAGCATCCTCGCACCGTATGCCCTGCGCGGGCCAAGATCTGTCAGTACTGTAAGAGGTTGGGACATTTTTCTATGGTTTGTATGAAGTTAAAACTGGCAAAAGAAAATAAATCAACTTCAGCTTCCACCCTAATGGCTTCCACCTCGTCTAACCATTCCCATTGTTCAACTGAAACTACAACTTCGGACCACATTATTGCTTCTACAAACCATCCTCTCAGTTTATCAAAAAGTCTTGTTAATGTTAAAATAAACAACATGCACGCTACTTCCCTGATAGACACGGGCAGCTCTGATAGTTATCTAAACTATACTTTCGCTAAGGAGCGTAAATTCAACATACATCCCAGCACTGGAAAAGTTTCAATGGCTTCAGTTTCTCTGTCTTCATCAATAAATGGTTACTGCTATATAGATTTGGAAATTCTTGGGAATGTTTATACAAATTTCAAAGTATCTCTTCTACCAAAATTGTGCACTGATTTAATAATTGGTCACGATATTATGAAGCAGCACTCCAAACTTGACATCAGTTTTGGTGGAAGCAAACCTCCTCTCTATATGCTGCCTCACTGAAGCGAAAGTCGCTCCTCCCCTTCTTTTCGGCAATCTAACCAAAAATTGTAGACCCATAGCTTGTAAACCTCGACGACATTCGGAAGAAGATGAAAAATTTATCACGAACGAAATCAAAAATCTGCTGAAAGAGGGTATAATTGAAGAAAGTATGTCACCTTGGAGAGCACAAGTTTTGGTAACGAAGAATGAACGTCACAGAAAGAGAATGGTCATAGATTATTCGCAGACCATCAATAAGTTCACCTTGTTGGACGCGTATCCTGTTCCGAATATTGAGGATCTGGTTGCTAAAATTGCCAAATATCGAGTGTTCAGTTCTATTGACCTGAAAAGTGCTTACCACCAAATCCCTATTGCAGACAGCGAAAAATTTTACACAGCTTTCGAAGCATGTGGTCGACTGTATCAATTTCGTCGGATTCCGTTCGGCGTTACTAATGGAGTAGCCTGTTTTCAAAGAACCCTTGATAAAATAATATCAGATGAGAATTTAAAAGGGGTATTCACCTATTTGGATGACATAACTGTATGCGGCGAAGATCGGTCAACACATGATGTAAATCTCAGGAAGTTTATGTCCGTCATCGACAAATATCAGCTTACAATTAATGAAAATAAGTCTAAATTTTCACAAAAATCTATATGTCTTCTAGGGTATGTGATAGAAAATAGTACTTTGAAACCTGACCCTAGTGGATTGGAACCACTCTTGAAGTTACCTGTGCCACAAGATATTTCTTCTCTACGACGAATAATTGGAATGTTTGCCCACTACTCCAGGTGGATCCCAAAATATTCTGATAAGATCAGAAGACTTATTGACTGTAAGTCATTTCCCGTACCAGCTGATGCTGCCAAAATGTTCAATGAATTGAAAGACGATATTGCAAAAGCTCTTTTGTGGACAGTCTCTGGTGATGAACCATTGGTCATTGAAACAGATGCGTCAAGATATTGCTTTAGCTGCTACACTGAACCAAGGAGGGCGACCTGTAGCATTCCATTCAAGAACTTTTTCAGGATCAGAAAAGGCACATTCTTCTGTAGAGAAAGAAGCTTATGCTATCATAGAGTCCATAAGAAAATGGAAACATTTTTTGATAGGAAGAAATTTCAAAATCGTCACAGATCAAGAGGCTGTCTCATTCATGTTTCACAGAAAGCATTCTAGTAAAATTAAAAATGAAAAGATTCAAAGATGGAAGTTGGAACTATCGTGTTTCAGCTACGATATCATTTACCGTCCTGGACGATCCAATGAAGCAGCTGATGCCTTCTCTCGAATTTGTGGAACCACAAGTAGTGATAAATTATTCGATTTACACCAGTCACTCTGTCATCCAGGCATCACAAGAATGTACCATCTTGTACGTCATCGAAATCTTCCATTTTCTTTCGAAGATGTCAAGAAAATGATTTTGTCTTGTCCTGTTTGTGCCGAACTGAAGCCAAGATTTCTCAAACTCAAGAATTCGCATTTGATTAAAGCAACTTCACCTTTAGAACGTCTAAACATTGATTTCAAAGGACCATTGCCCAGCTGCACTAAAAACAAATATCTCTTGACAGTTGTTGATGAATACTCTAGATTTCCATTTGCATACCCTTGCAAGGATATCACTACTGCATCTGTTATAAATTGTCTCGTGGAATTATTTTCAGTTTTTGGAATGCCTGCTTACATTCATTCGGATCGAGGATCACAGTTTTTATCCAATGACTTAGTTAATTTCCTTCATTCTAAAGGAGTTGCAATCAGTCGAACAACACCATATAACCCTGAAGGAAATGGACAAATCGAAAGGTATAATGGAATTATATGGAGAAGCATAAGTTTAGCTCTTAAAAGTAAAGGCTTAGGAACACAAAAATAGGGAAGAAGCTCTTCCAGATGCACTCCATTCCATTCGATCTCTGTTGCGCACTGAAACAAATTGTACACCTCATGAACGTATGTTCAATCATCTTCGTCGATCATCCTATGGAACATCGTTACCAACTTGGTTGAAGCCGTCCACATCTGTATTTTTGAAGAAGTTCATTCGTCACAGCAAATACGATCCCTTAGTGGAAGAAGTTGAACTATTGAAGGCAAATCCAGAATATGCTCTAATTCGTCACCAAGATGGAAAAGAATCAACTGTGTCACTGAAACACTTAGCACCTCGTGGAGATATAACTTTATCATCAGACGCTAACGTTAATATGGATTCAGAGGAACTACAAACGACAGTTAACCCCCCATCTGAAGACAAGATTTCTGCAGACTTTCAGTCACGAGAAGAATCTTCTGAAATTGAGATAACTGAAAATCTTCCAAGTAATACTGAACCAGAAGTACCTACAGTCCGTCGTTCTGCTAGAGAGCGACATCCTCCGAAGTATTTAAGTTACTATGAACTTTAATAAACCTGGGGAGAATGTCATATAATTGATATGAGTCTCCCTTCCTATTTAAATTCTCGTATTGTGTATAATATTCGCCCTTACTATTGTTTCTGGATTGTCACATTGTCACATTTATACATACTGTCAAGTTGATACTTATGTGTATGTTTTGTGGATTAAAGCCTAAAAGTCGGAAGGTTTTTTTATTACAGTTATGTTGTCTCCCGACGCGAAGCGGAGGGAGACAACAAACCGAGAGCTACAATCTAATATTTTTCCCGTGTATAATACACTATTTTTTTCTGTGACAGGAAAAACGACGATTCATAGTGAAAGAACATATTATTACGATATATTAAAGTCAGAATGTTATCGATATGAAATTTGAATTTTTAAACTAATAAGCTGTTGTGTAAAGATTGGTCGACGAGGTCTGCGAAAGCAGAAATAGAACAGCAGCAGAGATTGTCACTTTTGACAGATATATAAAAAGATTGTCATTTTGTTACTTCATATTATTCTTTATTCCTGCGTAATTATTTAATGTTAATATATTATTTCGTTAGTTAAAGTGTTCCTTTCAAAATATGTGTGTGTAAGACAACCCGCAATTAAACACTGATCACTCGACCTCTCCTCTGGTCGGCAAAAATAACCCGGTGCATAACATCTTCGCATCAAGTTTAGCGTCTCAACGTGTGGCCAGAAGAATTGTTCGTGTATGTAACGTGTGCTAATTGTTTTAAAATTCTAAACACTCACTGATCGGCTCGTCAGTACTATTTAGAATGTTTGTTGTTTCATTAACACTCCGTATTTCATCACTTCAGAAAATAATTTTGTAGGAATTTTCGGTAGTGACTATTGAACTCCCTGTTGTTTTATGATATGTAATGAAATCAAGCCGTAAGAAGCAAGACAAAAACATGACAGATTCGATTCAGCAGATAGTAATGTCACCCGACATGTTGAAAACTTTCATCGAAAGCATTTGTATCAACATAAAAGATGATAATCAAACAGTAAGTAGTGCTAATTTCTCTGCATGCAAAGCTAGATTTGACGGATCTTCAGGAGCAGATGTGGATGCATTTATAGATGCAATCACGACCTACAAAGAATGTTTGAAGATTTCAGATGAAGATGCTATCAAAGGTCTCAGTATGTTACTATGTGATGCAGCAGCTACATGGTGGCAAGGGATTAAAGGATCCATTACTTCTTTTGATGAAGCAACTAAGGCTCTTTTACATGCTTATGGATTTGCTAAGCCCGCATACCAAATATTTAGAGATATATTTTCCACTGCTCAAGGTAACGAGAAAACAGATATATTTGTTAGTCAAAAACGTGCCTTATTTTCAAGATTACAAGGTGATTCAATTGTCTCTGAACACGTACAGATAGATATGCTGTATGGATTGCTAAATCCATTGATTAGAGGTAAAATCTGTCGTGATCAAATTAATGATTTTCGCGAATTTATTGAAGCAGCGCGAAATGCAGAAATATCTTTACAAGACAACGGTGCTTCAAAACCTGTTACTTCAAATCAGAACTCACACAATTATGTTCGAAAACAAAAACACTTCATATTGTAAAAATTATGGACATAATAAAGACGAGTGTTGTAAGCTATTAACCCGTGAGAAGAAAGCATCTACTGACACTCTTAATAATCAAACCATTTCTGATAATAATGGTTCATCCAAAGTTTTAATTTGCTATGGTTGCCAGACCAGGGTATATACGAAGCAACTGTCCAAAATGTTCAAAACCATCAACGTCAACTCGACCAGCTGAATTTCTGTGCAACTCGTTTCCTCAAGCTTCAGGTAACTTGCGTCCTCTAGCATATAGGTGGCAATATGTGTCTTTCATGGGTGAGAAGTCTGAGGTATTTATGGCGGAATCTGGTGTACCACAGGGATCTAATCTAGGGCCATTACTTTTTACGATTTTTATAAACGAAGTGCCCTCCTTAATTACATCTGAGTGTTTATTGTTTGCGGACGATTTGAAAATTTACACAAAAGTGAATAACTCAAATGATCATCTACAATTACAACACGCCATAGATAAAATATATAATTGGTCGCTAACTAATAAATTACCATTTAACACTAGTAAATGTGTTGTTTTGACATTCAGTCGCCAAAAAAACCCTAACCATTTTTGTTACACAATGGGGGATGCTCAATTAACGAGAGTAAAGGAGATAACAGACCTTGGTATTTTACTCACTGGTAAGTTTAGCTTTAAACCACATATTCTTAACATTATTTCTCAATCATATAAATTACTTGGGTTTATAAAACGTATTACTCATGCTTTCACTAATGTTAAGTCGATTACACGTATTTTTAATTCGCTTATAAGAAGCAAGTTGGAGTTTGGTAGCGTAATCTGGAATTCACTTATTAATATAAGCCTAAGTCGCCAAATTGAAGCCTTACAAAATAAGTTTGTGAAATATATATATTTTAAAAAACACAAGAAGTCCCCTAAATATGAGTCTTATGGTCCATCAAGGTCAGAGTTTAGTATTGATAAATTAGTCTGCAGGAGAAAACGTCGAGATTTAATTTTTCTTTATAAGTTGTGCAACCATTTAATAGACTCGGCTGATCTTCTCAGTCAATTAAATTTCTACGTACCCGATCATCGAACCCGTCCTAGGAACTATTTATTCTTAACACCTTCGATTAATTCGCTAGATAGAATATGTCAGCTTTACAATAGCGTAAGTGAAAATCTCGATACTGGACTGCTAGGAATTAAACTGTGTAAATTTAAAATATCTATTGCAGATCTAATATTAGAGAATTAACCTTATCTGTACATTCAGTCGTTTTTGTCACATAAACTATATGCGAGCGTTGTAGTATTGGTACTAATTTGTAATCACAGTTGCATAGAATAAGGGAAACCTGTTTGCTTCTGTAAATAAATAAATATATTACAGTTGAAGGTCATACAGGCGTGACAAATCTTGATTTAGGCGCTCATTCCAGTATAGCAGGAGCAAAGCTACGGGAAATTTTACTTAATGACAAGATTCCTTATACTACTAGACCCATGGAAATGATTCTAGCTGATGGAAAAGTAAGCTTAGTAACGGCTCTGTTTTTTGAAGTCTCTGTCACACTTCAAGACAGACAACATAATTTAAATCTAATTTCAATTCCTGAGCATACTTCTAGTAGAACGCTACTCGGCTCTGACTTTTTGAAATTAGGCAACATTGTATTAGATATCCCACGTGGTTGTTGGTGTTATGGGGATGCTCCAGAGATATTGTATCCATTTGTAGAGGAACCTCTCAACCAGTATTGTACGTTGAATGCTATAAATCTCTCAGAAGTCAATCTAAGAGATTCCGAAGCGACTAATTTAACTCCTTCTCAAAGAACTGACCTTAACAATGTGTTGCAGGAAAATAGAGACATCTTTGAGGAAATTCTAGAGTGTACGCCATATGCTGAACATTCCATACAATTATTGGATGATACACCTATTTCAGTCCCTCCATATAGGCTCTCGGAATATAAGAAAGAATTACTTCGGAAGGAAATCGATAAATTGCTGTCCATGAATATTATCGAAGAGTGCGACTCTCCATACGCAGCGCAAGTGGTATTGGTTCCCAAAAAGGATGGTGGGGTAAGGCTTACCGTAGACTATCGTAAACTTAATTCAATTACCCGCAAGGATAAATATCCTCTGCCCCGGATTGATGATATAATTCACAGTACGAAACAACTCGAGTATATAACTACTCTGGATTTAAAAGCTGGTTATCATCAAATTCCTGTAAAATTTTCTGATAGAGATAAAACTGCCTTCATTTGCCCATATAGTACCTTTAGGAGCACTAGAATGCCATTCGGTCTCTGCAATGCGCCAGCGACTTTCCAACGTCTCATTGACCGCTTCCTGTCTGGCCTTCAAGACGTTAATATCCTGGCATATTTGGATGATCTGATCGTCTTTTAGTAATCACTTAGGCCCGGTTGTACCAACTCTGTTCAACAACAGTTCAACAATGAACTGCGATCACGTTAAAAATCAAGTTGTACCAACGTCGATCTCGACTGAACCATAGATCAAAATTCGGTTCACCTGAACGCATCATTTCGGTCCGTTCAAGCTTTGAACGTGCAACATAACCTAGCTTTTTCTGTCGTTTGTGTTATTGTTGTTTATGTACGGAAAGTGAATATTTTGTCGAGTTTATTAGCAAACCTACATGTACAATATGGATTTAATATTAGCAGAATTAACGGATGATGAAGATTTTTTAGAGCTAATTGATCTGGTCGAAAATCCTAGACTTCCTCAAACTTACCGAGAAAGGCCAAACCATTTTGAAATATGGAATGATAACGAATTTAAATGTAGATTCCGATTTTCAAAGGAAACGGCTCAATTTGTATTAGACGAATTACATGACATCATTGTTTCAGACACCAATAAGTATGTGGTTTCTAGAATCTAATATTAAAATTTTTCTATTACCTAATTTTATTTTCCAGAAATCATGCACTTTCTCCAGGTGAAATGTTTTTGTTAGCGTTACGATTTTTGGCTACTGGTTCGTTCTTACAAGTATTGGGCGACTTTTGTGGAGTAGATAAATCTACAGCCAGCAGAGTTGTTACCAAAGTATTACGGGCAATTGCCAGCCTCAAAAATGAAGTAATAAAGATGCCTCGGACAGAGGAAGAAAAGCAGATTGTCAGGGAAGGATTTTACAAAATAGCAAGATTTCCCAGATGTATAGGTGCTATCGATTGTACCCATATACAATTAATTAGTCCAGGAGGACCACATGCTGAACTATATAGGAATAGAAAAAATTTCTTTTCCATGAATGTGCAAATGATAGGAGATGCTAACTTAAGTATTAGAAGTATCGTCTGTAGATGGCCAGGATCTGCCCATGATTCTAATATTTTTCGAAACTCCAGGGCTAGGCATAAGTTTGAACATGGAATATATGGTGAAGATTTGCTAGTTGGGGACAGTGGTTATGGGATAAAACCATACTTAATAACACCTTTGACTAATCCTAGAACAGATGCAGAAAATCTATTTAACGAATCTCAAATTCGTACCCGAAACCCAATTGAAAGACTTTTCGGTGTCTTAAAAAGGCGGTTTCCAATTTTAGCCTTGGGAATTCGCCTCAGATTGGACAAAGTTGAGGCTGTAGTAGTTGCATGCTCAGTTCTACATAATATCTGCATGATGAAAGGAGAAGATATCAATGAATTGCCACTTGATGAAGAGATTGAAGCAGCAATCCAATTATCAAATGATATCAACATCTATATACAAGACCCAAACATCATGCATAATGCAATTACTATCAAAAATGCTACTAGGCAAGTTTTGATTAGTTATTTTCAGAATATCATCCATGAACAGAACTAAATTTATTAAAATATCCATTTTTGTAGAGGGTAAAAAAGTTAATCAATATTTTTTATGTTTTGTTAAACATTTAATAATAAAATAAAATAATCATGCTGAGAGTTTCTTCTGAAGAACTGCCTTTTCCATCCTTAAAAGTTCCATTTTTTCTAGGTGTTGTTCATATGCCCATTTCCTCTTTTCTTCAGCATCTCTTTCCAATAAACTTAATTCTTTATCATGCTTCTCTTGCATATGTTGCAGTTTCATTTTCTGCTCGTCAATATATCCCTGTTTTTGCAATTCTGCAAGCACACATTTACATCGAGCCCATTCTTCAGCTCTGTACCTAAATCCTGTATTTTTTTTATTTTTTTTGAAAGGAGTTTTTATTACAGTTTCATTATTTTTTTCGGGGTTATTCCACTGCTACCTATTTTCATTGGCAAGTTGACGGCCATTTTCATACTTGGGCTTGACGTTAATTGGTCAACTGTCGCAGATCCACTGGCATTTAAAAAGTGTGATTTTGGGGTTTTCAGCAAATGTGCAGCATTACCTGCTAACCATTGGGAGTCTGAATGACTTTGTGAAGTTTCTGATATCTCTTCGTTCTCAACAATCTCATGTTCCGAAAGGACAACATACTATAAAAAAATGAATATATTAAGCATTTGCAAGATTTTTAACTAAAATTTTATTTACCTTCTACAACATCATCATCAAACTCAGAGGTATGTCCCGTCATTTGTGTGCCTATAATTTCCAGGATGGTATTGTCTGTGTTGGTGATACATATATATTTTGGGTCTCCACCTCCAGTACCAGTAATATAATTTTTGTAGTTAGCAAATTTCTCTTTACTCCTTTTTTTAATATTTTAATATTTGTTTTTTAAAGTTACTTCATCTCTCGCCGTTTCCCCCGATACCATATTAAATTGTCTTGTAACCTTCATTGAGGCATTCTTTTTAATATTTCTCATGTTGGAATCGGTACTCTTGCATTCTATTTCATTACTGTACTTTTTAATTGTGGCCAGCAAAATATTTTCCTCCTTTATCGAAAAATGTGTTGATCTAAGAAACTTTCTCATTGCTTTGGAGTTTCCTTGTTGATTTTGAAACATAACGTTATACAATCTTCGTACACGATATACGAGAACAAAATTCAAAATATTTAATTAACATTTGACTAACTTTATCATCTTCTTTTTTTATTTATTTCATTGTCTCGACAATTTATCTTGTGTCAAAACCGCATAAAACACCAAAAAGTATCATGTGATATTAGGAACTTTACATTTCATGGTAGCCAACCTAACCTGATCGTGGGATTATTTGAACCGAAGTTGATCAACAGTAATTTCTTTGAACGAAGTGTCAGTTCAAGTGAACTTTCTTTGAACTGAAATTGCTACAACCGGGCCTTAATGGACCTAAAACAGTATTTAATCGTCTTCGCCATTTCAAACTTCACCTAAATCGAAATAAATGCTCTTTTTCATGTGATTCTGTCCTGTATTTAGGTCACATAATTTCACCTCTAGGATTTTCACCAAATTATGCCATAAATAATATACCAGAGCTTAAGAATGTGCAGAACCTAATTTCATTTCTACAAACCTGTTCTTGGTACCGAAGATTCATACCTGGATTTGCTGATATAGCCCAACCATTGTCCATGCTCACTAAAAAGAAAGCAAAGTAGTTGTGGGGTCCTCGTCAAATAGAGGCATTCAATCAATTAAAAGCTAGGTTAACCACCAGTCCAATCTTGCGACAAGCTGATCAATCAAAGCCTTTCATTTGAATGACTGATGCCAGTGCCTACGCACTTGGAGCGTGTTTACTCCAGGGGGAGACATTGGAAGATGAGCGTCATATCGAATATATTAGCAGATTGTTGACCGCAGCGGAAAAGAACTATTCCACGCAGAAAGAGAAGCGCTTGCTGTCGTTTGGTCAGTAACCAAATTTAGAGGTTACTTAGAAGACTCTACAGTCAATATCCAAAGTGGCCACCATCCCTTGAAATGGCTCATGTCTCTCACATCACCTTTAGGTCGCTTAGCACGTTGGAGTTTAATTTTGCAATCTTATGATTTAAGAATTGAATACACCCCAGGCCGTTTAAATGTTGTAGCGGATATGTTGTCTCGCCCAAGTGTGGCGGAAGCTACTGAGACTAACCTGGTATCAGTAGATATGCCCAGACAGCCAGTTAGCGAAATACGCAAACTGCAACTGGAAGATGAAGATGTTCTTAAAATTATTATCTCTTTCGAGAGCCTATCAAATAATGACCTTGACCTCAAGAGATGGCTAGAGAGAAGTTATGTGATGAATAATGGGATACTGTACAGATATGTTCCCGAAGCCGGTTGTACCCAAAAAGCAAATCCCATCCATTTTAGCAGAATATCATGACTCAGAACTGGCAGGCCATTATGGTGCTGAAAGGACTTATCGAAGAATTGCTAAGCGATATTATGGGCCAGGAATGCGAACAACTATAGCAAAGTATGTGTCGAATTGTATTGAGTGTCAGCGCTACAAAGCAAATAACTTAAAACCAGCTGGACAATTGCAAACACCTGTTCAGTCTAGAAGGTTTGAAACCCTATCAATTGATCTGTTTGGTCCATTACCGAAGACTGTGGATGGTTACAAGTGGGTTTTCATAATAGAGGGTACTGCCAGTAGATGGGTTGAGCTATTCCCTCTACAGAAGGCCACTGCAGAAAGGTGCGCTCGATGCTTAATCGATGAAATAATTTTAAGATATGGAACTCCAAGGAGAGTTATTAGTGATAATGGTATGCAGTTCGTAAGTGAAGTGATGCAACAAGTAGCCCATGTCTTAGGCTTCAAGCAAACTCTCACTCCTGTGTATCACCCCGCGGCTAATCCGGTCGAACGAAAAAACCGCGACCTCAAGTGCCAGTTCTCAATTTTGACAGAAAAGGATCATACCCAGTGGAAAGACAAATTACCGGCGATACGTTTCTCAATGAATTCAGTACAGTCGCAATCAACCGGTTTTAGTGCTGCTTACCTTACGTTCGGTCGCGAATTAAGAACGCCAGATGACGCTAATCGCGACCCTCGTGCTATCCTGGATTGTGACTATTTTGTACCCGAGATATCACCATATCTACAGACTTTAGCATCAACCTTAAAGTGTAGCCCGAGAAAATCACGAGAAAGCTCAAGATCGTGCCAAAGACTATACCGATAAAAGTCACCGACCAGTCGCTCCATTCCAAGTAGGTGATACTGTACTCGTAGATGTACACGCACTTAGTAAATCCAAGGACTCGTATACTAGTAAGTTCGCTCCGTACCAAATCCATCGTATGGTTACTCCGACAACTTACGAGGTTGGTACCGTTAGCAAACCTTTTGAAGTGGTTGGAAAATATCATGTATCAGCGTGGACTCCATACCACAACCTCGCCAATGCTAATGTTTCAGTGCCGGTACGACCAATCCGAAAAAGAGGTCGACCACGTAATAATCCTTTGGATACATCAGAGACGACTGTACCGGAAACTGAGATGTCGACTCCCACAGCTCCAGTTATCTTCGCGACCCCTATTCCGGAAGATATGTCACAAGAGGATACCTCGGAAGAATAGGCTCAGACCCAACCCGTAAGTCCTCCAATGAGAAGAATCGCTAAACCCAAAAGTTGTTCCTGTTGTTTAGCGACCTCCAACTTCCCTGCTTCTACTCTCAACACGATTCGTGAAGCAGAGGGGGAGAATTGTAACGATTGGTCGACGAAGTCTGCGACAGCAGAAATAGAACAGCAGCAGAGATTGTCATTTTTGACAAATATATAAAAAGTTTGTCATTTTGTTACTTCATATTATTCTTTATTCCTGCGTAATTATTTAATGTTAATATATTATTTCGTTAGTTAAAGTGTTCCTTTCAAAATATGTGTGCGTAAGATAGCCCGCAATTAAACACTGATCACTCGACCTCTCCTCTGGTCGGCAAAAATAACCCGGTGCATAACATCTTCGCATCAAAACTTGATGCACACATATGTTGAAAGGAATACTTTAACTAACGAAATAATATATTAACATTAAATAATTACGCAGGAATAAAGAATAATATGAAGTAACAAAATGACAAACTTTATATATCTGTCAAAAATGACAATCTCTGCTGCTGTTTTATTTCTGCTGTCGCAGACCTCGTCGACCAATCGTTACAATTCTGAAATTTGAATTTTAAACTAATAAGCTGTTGTAGTTATAGCGACAATTAGACCTGCGTTGCTAAGGAAAACTTCAAAGTAATCAAATATATGTCAATTTAATTCTGTGATTTGATTCAAAAATGGCGAACTCAGTGATTGTTTAGTAGTTATTTTGGAAAATATAAAGTTAAAAAATGTCTGATTCCGAGTTTTCTCTGACTCTTGATATAAAGGAAATGTAACTTATGTTCAATAAAATATTCTAAAATCAAATATCTTCCTTTATCTATATGTATATATATCAAAGTACTCACTTTTTTCCCGTGAGAAAAAAGTAATTTCGTGAAAAGTTGTATTTTGTTACCTGTCAACAGAGATAAAATGTCAAATTTTTTTCCTGTCACAGAAAAAAGATATTTTTTTTATTGATGCCGCATATTACCTTTTAAAAGCACGCGTCAGCGTGTTTAAATCGAACTTTCAAACACGCGCGTTTTTTAAAGTCCCTATGGTAACTGTTTCAAGTTGGCTTTAATAATATTAATGTTAAATGAATAAAACAAGATTATTCATGAACACGTGTATATTCTGCTCTCTATGACATAACCGCCTTCTCTGGTCTGTCGCCTGTCACGCGACCACAGATCATCGAAGCTTGACATGTCATCTCATATACATAACATCTCCCTTTTTTGGACTTTGTCAATATTAAAATTATTGAAATACAAATAACTAATATTAAAGACTATATACTAGATATGAAATTAATTTTTTTTTTTTTTTTTTTTTTTTTTAAACAAATAACAATTGCTCAAGTCTATAAAAGTAAACATTGCAATATAATTTTTTTTTTTTTTTTTGCTATGTATAATAGTCTCTTAACTTATTTGGTACATTGATGACTCGACCTGATCTTGTGCATTTGCTATTTGTTTCCTTGTCAATGACACCTTGACATTCATTTGGCTTTTTATTATTGTTAGTTTTACAATCATTTTCGTTATTATATAAATCAGTGCTATTAGCCACACAAGTGTTCTCGCTAGATTTATCAGCGTTACTGGGTTTGCAGTTTGCGTTTACATTTTCGTTGTTGTTTGACGCATTTATAAACGTTGGATTTTTTGTATTTTTTAGAAAGGAAGAATTTCTTCTATAAACTCTGCCACTTTCATCACTCACAAAGTATGATCGTGGAGTGTTACTATTTGAAATAACTTTTCCCGGTGTCCAACACCCATCCTTCTTTAATTTAAATAGTATATCTTGATTTTCATTAAAATCTGAGCTGCTTTGAGCAGATTTATCATGATAGTTTTTTGATAATAATTTTCTTTCTACTTTTTTCTCATACTCATTAGTGACTTTGGGTTCCAATAATTTGTTGGATATAGGCAAACCTGTTCTTAGTAACCTTGTTGGATATAGGCAAACCTGTTCTTAGTAACCTGCTCTGTAATAACTCTGATGGTGAGACATTAAGACCACATAGTGGTGTAACTCTATAATTTAGCAAATGAAGAAACATTTCGTCTTCGTTGTTACACTTTTTTAATATCTGTTTACAGATGTGTACTGTTTTTTCAGCCAACCCATTCGATCTTGGGTACCTGGGGCTCGTAAAAACACATTGTATATTGTATTGATTACAAAACTCTTTAAATTTTAAGCTGTTGTATGGATTGTTATCGGATATAAATTTTGCAGGTAACCCAAAATTAGAAAACATTACTTTTAATTGTTTTATAATTTCATCTACACACTTACTTTGTATTTCTTTTAATTCAAACCAGTTGCTATAGTAATCAACTACAACTAAATAATATTTTGATGCATATTCTAATATATCAGATCCCACTATCTCGAACGGATATTTAGGTACCTCTTGCGGTATTAGAGGTTCTTTTGTTTTATTTCTGCTGAACTTCTCACATATGCGACACCTTGAGATGTAATCTTCAATATCAGTTATTATACCAGGCCAGTATAATATTTTTCTTGCCCACTTTTTTGTTTTTTCCATACCAAAATGAGATTTATGTAGCTCTCTAATCATGTGATTTTGTAGTTTTTTAGGTATGCAAATTCGTTCATTGAAAAATAGAATTCCATCACGAACAAGTAAATCATTTTTTATTTTGAAATACTGCTTTAGATCAGTGTTCTCTAATAGTTTTTTATCTGGCCAACCTTTAATGCAAAATTCAGTAACTTTTTTAAGATTACCATCGTTCAAAGTTTCTTTGCTTACCTCAGCTAATCGTCTATTAGTGATGGAAATTTCAATGTCAATTGTATGTACAACCTCTTCCATTTCACCATCTTCATTTACTTTATCTTTTATAAACGATCTACTTAGGAGATCGGCTACATACATCTTTGAACCTGGTATGTACTCTACTTCAAAATTATATTTTAAAATTTTTAAGCGCATTCTTTGTAGTCTGGAAGTAATTTTATTAATATCTTTTTGCTGAATGCCAATTATTGGTTTGTGATCTGTTTGTACTGTTATTCTATTACCATAAACAAACTGATGAAATTTAATTAGACTAAAACAAATTGATAAATACTCCTTTTCTATTTGTGCGTACCTTGTCTCAGTTTCTGTGAAACGTCTTGAGCAAAATGCTATGGGTTGACCTCCTTGCATGAGGCAACCTCCCATACCGTACTGGGAACTATCACTTTGTATTGTAATAGGTAAGTTTGGGTTAAATATTTTAAGAGTTGGTAAATTACCTATAACTTTTTTTAAATTGCTAAATGTATTATCATGATCAGCAGTCCATAGGAAATTTACATTATTTTTTATTAAACCTCTTAGAGGTGCTACTATTTCTGACATATTTGGTATAAATTTCATTAGGTAATTTACCATTCCCAGAATTCTCAGCAACTCTTTTTATTTTTTGGCGCTTCTAAAGCCCTTATTGCCTCTACGTATGAATTATCTGGCTTTACTCCCTCTTTGGAATAAATTTGCCCCAAGTATTTTACTTCATTTACTTTGTATTGTAACTTATTAGCATTAAATCTAACA
Source organism: Galeruca laticollis (assembly GCA_963921935.1). Taxonomy (NCBI): domain Eukaryota; kingdom Metazoa; phylum Arthropoda; class Insecta; order Coleoptera; family Chrysomelidae; genus Galeruca; species Galeruca laticollis. The sequence continues at coordinate 169,917,893 of OY998175.1, forward strand.
TTAAACTGTTTAGCTCTCTCTAATACTTTATTCATTATCAAATCGTGTTCTTTTTCATCTTTACCTGCAATTATTAAATCATCAAAATATATTGGGATACCTAAATCTCCAAAGATTCTTTCGTTTACTCGTTGGAAAACTTCTGGACTACATGATAGGCCAAAACATAACCTTTTAAAACGATATTTACCGAATGGTGTTATAAATGTGCATAACTTTTGGCTATCTTTATCTAACCCTATGTGATAAAAGGCATCTGACATATCTATCACACTGTAAACACTTTTCCCTCTTAATTTTAAACTTATTTCTTCTGTTGTTGGTATCGGATGCCTATCTATGCAAATATACTTATTTAAATGTATAGGGTCTAAGCAAATTCTTAATTTGTCTGAATTAGGTTTTTCGACACATACTATATTACTTACCCACTCTGAAGGTTCATCAGCCTTCTCAATTATATCCTTGTCTACTAATTCATTCAGAGTATTTTTTAGCTTACCTTTAATTTTTTCAGCGACTCTTCTACAATTACTTACAACTGGTTTGTAACCCTCTTTTAATACAATCCTATATTTAAACGGAACTTTACCAGTACCCTCAAACAACTTTTTATTCTGGTTAATGAAATTTTCTTTAGTATCTCTTTTATTGTTTGAGTTAATCTCATCTATTTTGCAAATTATATTTAATTTTACACAGGTTTTTAATCCAAGAATAGGTTTGCCTTGTATATCTGTAACTAAGAATTTTACATTTTGAACATTGTTTTTAATTAAACATTTTAAGATTATACTGCCTACAACTCTGATTTTATTATTGCCATAGGCTATAATACTTTGCTCTGAATGTACTATATCATTCTCCCTTTCTAATTTTATTATATAACTTAATGGAAGTACGTTACATTGAGCCCCAGAATCAACCTTAAACTTAATTACACTATTATCAATACATACATTTTCTGTCCAAATTTTCTCTAGTTCTGAATTATTATTTTCATAAATGTTAAACACAGTTAGATTATCAATAACAAAATCTTCATCACTCGAATCATTTTCATCGACAACATTTACATACTGATTACTGCTCATATTTCTATTATGACTGTTAAAATATTTACCTTTGTTCTGATTTACCTTACTGTTACCAAAATTATCTTTTTTATTATTGCCAGTTTTGCATCCGACAGCAAAATGTCCCTCCTGTCCACACTTTGCACAGTTTTTCCCAAATGCAAAACATTTGCCTTTAATGTGCCTTCTGCCACATTTCAAGCAACTGTACTCCTTACTATTATAATTGCCACTGTCGCTAGTGCTAGGGTTACCTTGACTGTATCTTCTTCGAATTAAATTTACTTCTTCCCTGTTTAGGTCCTTTGCTTGAAGCTTAGTAGCTTCTGTTGTTCTACAAGTGTTTTCTGCAGTTTCCAAATTTAAATTATTTATTCCCAATAGTTTTTCTTGCAAATTATGATCTTGGACCCCTAAAATTATCCTGTCTCTTATAAGACTATCTTCTTGAGTTCCAAAATTGCATGGTTTAGCTAATAATTTTAAGTCTTTTATAAAATGATCCATACTTTCTCCATCTGCTTGATTTCTTGAAAAAAATTTGAAACGATCGAACGTTTCATTATTACGTGGTTTACAATAATTATCAAAAGCTGCTATGACTTCTTTGTATTTCCCTTTTTGGTCTTCTGTTAGACTCAATGTGCTGAACACTTCTATAGCCTCCTCACCAGCGGAATTTAAAAACAGAGCGATTTTTCGTTCGTCTGCCTTTCCACTTAAATCGGCTGCTTTCAAGTAAATTTCGAAATGTTGTTTAAACTTCTCGTAATTTTTATGAAGGTTTTGATCAAACACAAGATTAGATGGCGGTTTAAATCCGCTTGAATCCATTTTAAAATTTTATTACCAATTAACGTTCTGTCTTTTATGTTTCTTAAACTTCCTCTTCTTATTAATTTACACCTGACACCATGTTTCAAGTTGGCTTTAATAATATTAATGTTAAATGAATAAAACAAGATTATTCATGAACACGTGTATATTCTGCTCTCTATGACATAACCGCCTTCTCTGGTCTGTCGCCTGTCACGCGACCACAGATCATCGAAGCTTGACATGTCATCTCATATACATAACAGTAACAACAACAACTCGAGAAACGTAAGTATCAGTGACAACTTTTTTTTATTAGTTTTTAAATTGTATATTTTCATTGTGCACCAATGTCTTATTTGGTTTTTGCTGCAAAATGTATTTATATATTCATATATACATTGTATCCTTTTAAATATAAATAAAGAAACTTTTTGATTATTGATCTGACATCAGTACCTCGTAACGTCAAATAAAAATAAATACTATTTAGGATGGACTTTCACGAAACTTGGCTGGGCATCGAGGGCGGACTTTTATGAAATGAAACTTGGCTGGGCATCGAGGACGGACTTCCATTTTTTTGTAGTAATAATATAATAATAATATTTTATGATTTCAAAGTGTTCATACTTTTCTACATATGTCTACGTAATATTAGTATATTAAAGTATAAGTGGATAACTGGTCTTTCAAACACTTGCTCTATTTCGACCACTCCGGCTGCGCCGTCGTGCTCGAAAAATCGCGCGTGTTTGAAAGACCTATTCACTTATACTTTAATATACTAATATTACGTAGACATATGTAGAAAAGTATGAATAAATGTATGTCTAAAAGTATAAATGTTTGTAGGTAGGTACCCCGGGCCAAGGGGTACTATCTATATTCAGTTTGAGAGATTAAAGGCACTTCTATAGCTGTTATGGTCCAACATATAACTCCCATTTTTTTCTTATATTTAAAATGAAGGTATCGTCGATCAAGTTGAATCGCCCATCGGTGTATATGAAATAAATCATCTCAATGAGCAGTTATTTGGGCAAATAATATCTCGGAATACAATAATCCACGGATATCCAACCAAAGCCCACAATAACCAAAATAAATTCTCGACTGATAATCCCACAAATGCTGACAAAAAGTCTCTAAATTTTTGAAATTTTTTAATTCACACCAAAACTTATCCACTAACAACGTGACAGAGGTAGCAATTAAGGAAAGTCGCATGCATCCGAATTTTAATATATGAATAAGGTACTCAGTGGCACCTACTGATTCAGGACATAATTAGGTATTTGACTATTATAGAAATTATTCGATACAAATTTAATAGTCAACAACTATTGAGCATAGGGCACTACCGCCGTAAATATTCTTGTAACAGACTTTTTTAGACTGTTACGGAGTGCCCTATTAGCAATTCCAAAAATTCAAATTTGTACCTACCCATTTATAAATACAGAGTATACAATTTTACAAAATCAGTACTTGGCTGGTTTTGTTCGAATTTTATGATCAGTTACAAGTCCGAAACATGCAACGAGTGCGTTACATTATTGTATGAAAATCTTGTGTTTGGATTTATTATTTATATATTACAAGTAGAAAATTACATAGGACGTAAAAATTACAATAGTCGGGCTTTGTGTATGCGGCCATCTTGGTGCTGGAGAAAACGACGCCTAGTGTTACCGTTTTCACTTAGCTTTTCAAACATTAACAGCGACTCCCTTATCTTTCAATCTCATTGATCGTTATGTTCATTCAATAATGGATCGAAAAATATTCAAGTTTTCGTTGAACTATGAATGCAGAAACATAGAAGTTATTTTCGACGACATGGAATTGTTTTACAGAATAATTGCAATGTATTCTGTGGCTAAGTTATGTCAGAAACCACTGTCTACGTCAAAGTGAAAAAGAAGTATTGGAACGAGGTGTATAAAAAAGAAGAGCGAATTGGCGCGCTAAATATTTATATTTGTGGTTACAGCTCATGATACAACAAGTTACAGCTCCCCTAATCTATGGCTTACAGAAAAAAATTGTATAAAAACATGAATCAATCATTAACTGAAAATTTACAAATATCGCAGAATATTATATCAAGAAACGTAAATGATAACAATTCGAAATTATCTAATAGCAGTGAGAAGTTAAATAATTCAATAATTTCTGTGAATGGTCTTAAAAACAATGGTGCATGTACTGCAGTTATATATACGAAAAGAAAAAAATCAGAAGGAGAAAAGGACCATAAAAGAAAAAAGATTGAAGTTGCAACTAATACACCGCATTCTACAAAGTACTCTCCTGTTGAAGAACATTCTAAAACTATCTCGGATACAAACTTTGATTCAGATTCTCAAATACATATAAGGTATAGATTTAATTGATATATGAACTATTCTAAATTATGTGACCATATCATATCATTTTTTGAAAAAGTTTCCCTCAAATTGCATTTACTATACAAGGTGTCCCGTAAATTAGAGGCATGATATGTCGTTAAGAAATATTTAAAATACCCAAATGCAACTTTCCTGGAACCTTCTTAGTTTGTGAGATATAGGCTGTTGAAGGGTGCTGAAGAAATACACATGTTATTGCATATCTTCTCGGAAGATTAAAGTACAAATTTAAATTTTTTTTGTAGGTTATTGTCTCTTCAAAACACATCAACAGTATCTGTCAAATTCTAATAAGCCAGTGGCGTGGTATGAGGTGTTCGTAAACTTTTATTGTACCATAGTTTTGAAATTGAAACACCTAAACAGCTAAAGACTTTTGTCTACAATTCTTTATTAAATATCCTACATAAAAGGTATTCTTCGTTGAACTCGATACAACACTCCATTTTCAAGATTTTTAATTTTTTATTGCAGTAAGACACTTTTATATTGTAAATTTAAACAATAAATTTCTAGTAGTCATACATATCGATGGTTAAGATGTGATACCTTGTATGTACATTTCGGAGATAAAAAACCGTCCAAAATTTGAAAACGGTAAGATTTATTTGCAGGATTCAAATATTATTACAAGATCTTCATCTCAATCAATCAGAATTCGAATTCCACTTGATAATAGTGTCAAACAAATTTTAACTGTACATACAGGGAATCTCATTCACTTGAATGAGCAAAAATGGTACTTAGGTGTTCTCACATATGAATGGAAGGGCATAAAAACTCGATATTAATTCAAAAATATGTATTCAAAAATAAACCATTTTCCATAATGACATGAACTTAGTCTCAAAATACAAACAAACATAAAAAAATAATTCTTTAGAATAAAATCTTTGGTGCAGAATAAACTATTTTTGATATTCAGTTTTCGACATGCGGCAAGTTGTCGTAGAATCCATGGCAATCCTTTGGTATCACAGCCTTCAGTTGCTGAAGATGTTCCCATTTCTGCTTCTTTATTCTTATTGATTGGTACACAATTGTGGAAACGTTAACAAGTCAGGTACCGGTTAGTTTTTATTTCTTCTCTATGGAAGACTTTGAAATTCTTCTTTTAAGCTTATTTTTACTTCTATAGTACCATTTGGAGTGTACTTAATTACTTTGATATCATTAACTGTTGTGTTGTTTGTTTTTTTTGCCAGGTCTTATGGAGTCCTATTTCTGATTAAGGGAATAATCTTTGATGAAGTCGTAAGTGACGTTTATCACCTTATAGGGTTCTTTTCGTCTAGCTTCTTCTGTTACTTTGATATAGTCACTAGGAAGATAAATAGATCTATTCTTAAGTTTACGCTCGATGAGCGCATGAACGGAATCAGCTTCCATTTGGGTATGGCCTTCAGGAATTTTTGATAAATAGTTATATTCTTATGAACACTCAAACTTAGTAAAGCATTTGACAGTACTGAATTCTTATTTTGGTAACAGCATCCATCACTCCAAATGATGACAGGCTTTGAAGAATTTTGTAATTTTGAAATATAGTCCACTAAGCAGGAGGCAAATGTGTTTGCAGTTAAATCTGCTCCAGTCACGGTAAACCAGTAGCAACAATACTGATGCATGTTTATATCAAAAATGGTAAAATTATGACAAACCAGCTTTGTTTTATAATATAGTGCGGACGCATTCAAATAGGGATCTCTTTAACAGCTTGCACATATTGAGTCAATACAATAGCCAAACCCTTTTCCCCCATTAATTTATCTTCAGATTTGGCTTATCTTGCTAAATTTTTGTTTTCTATGTGCCGGTGATAGGATGATTCGTCTACATTTTTGGTTTCAAAAGCGCAGCAAATATCGCATCTATCTTTTTTAGGTTGTTGAAATGATATATTTTTTTCTTTAATGATGTAGTCAAATGTATACTTACAGACTGGCTTTAGGTCAGAATATTTTTCACTACACATTCTAGAGTATTCTCTATAAACTGATGACATAGACTCTCCATAGATTGGCTCAATATACATTTTACTCGTAGATTGTCTACAATTGTGGGAAGGAAGCTATGGCAAGGAATCTAAGAACTCTATGAGATATTGCTTTGTGAGGTCCACATCTTTTGGTTTCTTATTCCTTGTTTCACGTCTAGATGTATTAGGAACATCTTGAGATGTGTGCATTCCCGCAGAGTAATTAGAGGCCCAGTTATTGACGGTCCATTCTTTCAAACCAAATGTTGATAGGAAAAACTTCTTACAAATAGATAGAATTTGTCCATCAGGAGTTTTTATACTGTACTTCAAACTTCCAGTTCGCCTTGATGTTTCTCCAGATTTTGTAGATCTTGCTATAGGTGATTTCGTTACGAGAGATGAAGTATATACCTTTTTTTTGGTCCCAGTTCATATCAGACCAAAATTTTTCAAACAGTTCTTGTCGAACTGACTGATATAGTGAAGCACTTTCTAGTTTTTGATTTGGAACATAGTTTAGAAACACACCTCTGTCCCAATTTTCTGGCTTCTCTTTCGGTTCCACGTTTGGCACATTCATTTTTTGGTCTACTCCATCCTTTATAGGCTTTACCTTCTTGTCTCAATTTCTTATTTTTGTTATCACTCCATTTTTCTTGCATCGGTAAACGATTTCTTTTTTTTTATTCTTGTCAGAACCAATTGAATTTTCACAATCGCTATCAGAAGGGAGGTTTTCATTATTTTCCTTAGAGATAATGTTATCTTGATTAACTAGTGGCGGCTCTGTGGGTAACTCGGCTAGAAATGAGTTATCATTCCAGATAAATGTCAATAAAATTCCATCGGTTGTTTCTTCAAGTTTATTTTCATCAAATGTTTCGACCTTCTCTGGACTAGGCACTTGAACTGAAAAAATATTGTTCTCCAACAGAGTGCCATTACAAATACCTCCTTCTATTTTTTGGCCCGTTTCATCATAAAATTCACATTCCTCGATATCAATAGGTACACTTTGGGGTTCTCCCTGAACACTGAGTAAAATTAATCGATTCTCTGTTGATGATTTTTAAATTTTCAAATATCTTAGAAGTTCTTGCTGAGTAGATTTGTTCTTTCCAATCCATATTTCAATTGTGATTCAACTGTTAACAAAATTGTGATTGAAACATAAATTGCAAGCAAAAGAATTAAGTATCAATAACACCAAGTGATAACATGTATCTACAGAAAATAAAATGTTATTTCCGAAAGTGAGAACACGTATCTCGCGTTCAAAGAAATTAAGCTCCTAAATCAAATTGAAATGGATTAGAATGTTCGAATAATGTGTAAACGACTCAAAAAGAGCTCTTGGTGCAATGTTTCATTATGATAAATCATAATTTCGAATAAAATACCATACAAATTGTGTACTCACCGACCAACAACATCACCGTGAAACAAACACCGTGCAAATGCTGTAGATGCAAGTTGTCATACACTTAACCTTAAAGTTGCAGATGCTAGAAGTCACAAGAATTACTTACTTTTAGACCAATAAGATTACGAAATGAAATTCTGTGGTATCACATAGAAGACGTAGAATTTTTTTCTGCAAATTTTGGTACTAATAACTCAATTTACGTGAAAAGTGTAGATACAAGGTATCACATCTTAAACGTCGATATTTTCTTAAATTAATTCGTAGTGGTTGAAATCGTTAAATATGGCAAACATTTTAATACAAGCCCAGCTATTTAATTCTGTTCATATGCATAGCTACCTTTGCATTGTCTTAAAGCTGGGAATGTCATCTAATGAATAATTACTTGTGAAAATATTTAACGAGTATACATACTTCAGTTATTATTGTACGTAGTATTACTAGTAATTAATATGATGCTTTACAATTTTGTGCAATATGCTGACATGCATTTAGTACTAGGAGAATGTCAGGATAATTCTGAATGTGCAGTAAGGGGGTATATCGAAAAATATCCTGGCCACAATATTCCTAATCCACGAACATTCATTGCCGTGGATCGACGTTTGAGAGAAACTGGAAGTTTTAAACCTGCAGCTCATAACTGTGGAAGAATCGGAAGAACTCGGAATGTTAGAAATGAGGTAAATGTCTTTTATACAGTTGAAGCCACCCCTTCTATCAGTGTTCACAGATGCGCATTGTAAACTGTAATTTCAAGAATGTCAACATGGAGATTTTTAAAAGAAATGCAGCTGCACCCTTACCATTTGTAAAAGGTGCATTATCTTTTAGATACTGCTTGTGAACCTAGAGTAGAATTCTGTGAATGGCTTCTTCGAAGAATAAGAAGGGATAGGAATTTTTGTTTTAAGGTATTATTTACCAATGAAGCAACATTTACACGAAGTGGTATTTTTTCGCACTCCGTAAAAGTTGCACATCATCAGCACAGGCTTAAAATTAACGTTCAGCTGGAATAATTGGGGACCAGTTTATCGTACTTTTTATTCTACCGGAATATTTAAATGGGTAAATTTTCTAAAGAATAATTTAATAGATCTTCTTGATGATGTACCTATCAACATAGACTGTCAATGTGGTTTATGCACGATGGGGCCTCGCCACATTTTACACTGCGAGCTAGGGAATGGCTAAATGAAAACTTTACGGGAAAATTTATAGGCCGTGGAGTAGATGGACCAGCATGGTCTCCTGAATGTAATCAATCCAATGGATTATGCCGTGTGGGGAATATTAAAACAAAAAGTATATTCTACACCAGTCAATACGGTGGGTGAACTTAGAGAAAGAATAGAAACGGCTTGCAGAGCATTGTCTCTTAACAGATTTTTGCTGAGGAAGATAACCAACCAAATGAAAAAACTTATCCAAAAATGTATGGAAGCTGAAGGACGTCATTTTGAAGATTTAATGAAATAGCAACATTTGCTAATGTTGTTAACTACCACATACAAAATAGTTTCAATAATAAGTGTATTCATGAGGTTATTTCAAATTACTCTTTCTAATTGAAGAAGTATGAATTACAAACCCATAAAAAACATTTGTGTTTAAATTATTTGGAAATGATCTGCAGGTAGGTAACAAGTTTGTTGTTTAAAAAAAATTACAACATAAAAAGTGTTACTGCAATAAAAAGTTCAAAATCTTGAAAATGGAGTGTTGTATTGAGGTCAACAAAGAGTACATTAAGAAATTTAATAAAGAATTACAGACAAATGTCTTTAGCTCTAAATACAGGGTGTTTCAAAAATATGGTACAATAAAAGTTTACGAACCCCTCGTACCATGCCACTCGTTTATTAGAATTTGGCAGAATTAATACTGTTGATGTGTTTTAAAGAGACAATAACCTACAAAAAATTTTAAATCTGTACTTTCATCTCCCGAGAAGATATGCAATAAATTGTGTATTTCTTCTGCACCCTTCAACAGGCTGTATCTCACAAACTAAGAAGGTTAGAGGAAAGTTCCATTTGGGTATTTTAAATATTCCTTAACGATCTATCATGCCTCTAATTTACGGTCCATAATTATGGGACACCTTGTATAGAATGTTTTATTCTGTCATATTCGAGATAGGCTCAGTGAACCTTCAGTTAGTTAAAATACATTGGTACAGTGTACTTGCGTTAATTCGAAACTATAAGGACTTTTAAAATACGTATGAGTTATCGAGAGTTTGAAATATAAAATGGTTCTAAATCTTTGAGTGAAAAACTATAAAAGTTCGATTTATGTTTTGAGTAATAATCAATTATTATTCACATATTAATTGCTATTTTTTTACAAAATCAAAATGTTAGATGTACATCCATAATGTGAATTAATTATTATTCTTTGGAAGGAAGTCTCTAATGCTAGTTTGGTTGAAAGCACATTGCTGAGACTGATCAATAACTTTTTTATCAGAAATACTGCCAAAAATACTGTTTCATCAGCGTCATTTTGTAGACAGAAGCTTTGTAATGTGTTGAATGAGGCTCCTGTTTCCTTTACAGATAGGTCTGCCAAAGACTCCTCATCTTCATTGTTTTTCATTTGTATCTGAAACAGATAAAATTTCACCATCGGTTAGAGAACCTGAGACAGTAACATCTTCATCCACTTTTTTTTCCGAAGGGGTTTAGGAAATCTGCTAGCAGACCCCCCAGACATTGGTATTTCGGCGCTTGGGGGAGTGTGGGGTGACCCCCGACCCACTAAAACCCTTTCCTCTTTTAAGAACTTCCACTTTCCTTCTTGGACCCGCCGTTAGGACATCTCCTCAAGAAAGAAAGGAAAAAGGGATATTGTCTAATCTTCTGCATTTGCCTGGGCTCGTAACTCAACTTTTTGTTTTGTGCTTATCACATAAGTTATGAAATCTGTTACCTTATTCTTGTGTGTGGCTCAAAAGATAACACAATTAATGACTTACATATGTAATATATAATGCTATACTATTATAAAACAAAACCAAAAAACGTATTAAACTTTCTTAATATTTTAGAAATTTTCATAAATTTATGAATCTATGATTCTCCCCTAACGGCACCGGTCCAAAAAAGCAATGCAAGGTGAGAATAAGTTTTTTCCTGATTCATGAGAAAATATGTTATTAATTTGGTCATAGTTAAGTTTAATCCATTCAACAGAATGTTTCTTAAAAACAGTAACACGTTCTAAATTTCTAATATTAGTATCAATAAAATTTATAAATATATGAATGTAATTTAAAAAGTATCTCCCCCCCCCCCAATCTAGACTTTGTACTAAAAGAATAGGCATTATCGTTACTAAAATTTCTTGTGAAATAATTATGAGATAATGCATTAGTGAAAATTTTTTTCATATACCAATTCATTAAAAGTGTCTTTACATATATTTGTCTAATATTTAAGAACGAACTAATTTGAAACAAATCTTTTGTAGGAAAATCGAATGGTTTTTTATACATGATTTTAATTATTTTTCTATGAAGAATATCCAGCGGCTTTAGAGTAGTATCAAAGACTCCACCCCAACCGAGACAACCATACCCTAGAATAGAATTTACAAGTCCATAATAGATAATTTTTAAGGAATGTATATCTGCAATATTTACTAATTTTTTAAAAACATATATTAAATATCTTAATTTTTTGCACATGTTATCAATTTGGTAAGACCAACTTAAAAAGGAATCTATTATTATCCCAAGATATTTTAATTGTTTTAAAGCATTACCCCTAATACCAAATTGTTTGTCTAGCTTCTCTAATAAACGCAAATGTGGCACCAAATCGAACGCTTTGATTAAATCTAATAAGGCAGCAATAGTTGGAGTGCTACCATCAACTGCTTTATACAACTGACCCACCACCTTCATGATTGCATCACTAGTAGACTTACCCTCAATAAAACCGAACTGATTTGGGCTTAACAAATTACGATCAATAAAATATCGAGTAAGACGTCTTTTAATAATTTTTTTGCATACTTTAGAAAGGCTAGTATTTGTACCTCCTTTATGAATAGGAACAACATAGGCTTTTTTGAAAGCATTCGGGTAGACACCTTTCAGAAAAATATGATTGAAAATAAAAGTTAGAGGGTCTAAAAAATAACTTGAAAATTTTTTCAGTATAATGTTTGATATTTTACTTGGACCAGTTGAAGGAGAGCTCTTAAGAGAAGAGATTATTTGAGAGAGTTCCTCAGTATTAGTTTTATAAAGAAAAAAGGATTGATTGCAAGTCTAGTTTATGTTAAAATAGCTTAATTTTAAATTTTTATTTGAAATATTATTTGACAGTTCATTACCGATATTTACAAAGAAGTTATTCATTTCGTTTGCAATGTCTTTAGTATCAGTAATAGTTTTGTTATTATTTTATTTATGTCCAATTTTTTATTTTTATAAATATTAGAGGATTCCATGGCCACTTTCCAGAGCGTCTTGCTGTCATTTTTTCCCGACAAAATTTTATCTCTAAAGTAATTTTGTTTGCTAATTCTAATTAGATTATTTAATTTATTTTTGTATAGTTTATAGTCTTTTAACAAACAAAGACTTGTAAGAGTTTGTTTATACATATAATTTTTTACATAAATAGAATTAACAAGTGCTCGCGTTATCCATGGTTTTCTAATAATATATTTAGGTATAATAGTGTTTGTAGATTTAACAATAGCATGTTCAACTTTTTGTGTGAAGTATTTAACCATGTTGTTAATGTCCAAAAGAGTATAAAGAGGATCCCAATTAATATTCTCTAGTTCGTTTATAAATTGACTCTCATCTAATTTTTTTATGTAGCTACTCTCGTCTATATTATCATTAGTCAAAGGCAAACTTTTCTCAAAGTGTAAATTACAAAAAAAAGGTAAATGATCATGATACTATAATCCAAAACAGCGGCTTCTATTTTTAAGTTACTTCTATTGTATATAAAGCAATGATCAATGCAAGTGCCTGTATTATTAAAATTACCTCTTAGTGATGCAATTTATATAAGATCTAAAACCGTGCGTGTATAAAGTATTTAGATACTCATTTTTAATTCTTCTATTGTTGGCACAATTTAATATATTAATATTTGTATCACCTAAGAATACTTCCACATCACTTTTATTCACATTTTTGAGATACTCATTTAAATTTTCAATAAAAACATCAGCATTTATATCGTGTGACCTATATTGACAGGACACAAAAATTAACATTTTTAAATTTAAATTTAAGATTCATGGTATTTAATAAACCGCAAGTTGTATAACTTATGGACTCGCAAGGCTCTGACCTTATATAGCACACCACTCCGTCACATTTATTTGGCGAATTGTTACTACTAAAATACATATTGTAGCCTTTTATGTTAAAAAGTTTCAAATTTTTTTGATTAATCTCATTCCAGCTTTCTGAACATACTATCAAATGGAATTCCTCCTTAAAGGAATTAATTAAAAATTGCAAAATATCAAAATTTTTACCCAGACTCCTCACATTGCAGTGCAATATTTTCAGACCAGTACCACCAAGAAAGATCAAGTTACAAACATCCTCAGGTGTATCACACTCATAAGTTTTATAATCTAGATCTTCAATATCATCAATAAAGTTTGTATTCATTCTAAATTATATATTATTCTAAAAAAAACGAGTGAAAATAAAACTAAAATTATTATACTCTAAAAAATATAAATGAGCGATTTTAAATTTAAATATATTTATAATACCAATGTTTTCATGGTAGAGCCCAAAATTTTATATTACATTTTAAACAAGTCTTCTTCACATCTAATCCTAAACTTTTTTGCACCATCAATTTTCCTCACAAAATGTCACCATCAACAATCCATAGAAATCTGTAACCTAAACGCTTTTTAACTTCTTTGGCCTTAGCAAGCAAAATTCTTCTATACGCAGTTAGGTCATGGTTTATGTAAATTTTATCAAACTTTCCATTACCATTAGTGTAATCCAGATCCTCCAATTTGATGTATTTCTTTTCTTTAAGTTTTGTTATCATATTCGATTTATTTTCACTATTGTCAAATTTTACCAAAATAGGGGCATCAGGCTTAGATGATACCCTGTAGGCCGAAAACTTATTTAATTCTTCCATATTTAACAGACCAGCAATTTTCTTCACAATTCAGACACAATTTTCATCATTTATTTTTGGTATGTTGCGTTGCGTTTATTATCACTAATGTATTGTCTTACAAAATGACATTTTACATCTATATGTTTACTAGGTCTAGTTTCTAATGTACTTGTCACGTTTATGCTTGATTATCTTCAAATGTATTGACAGTTCAACAAAAATACGTTTTGCTGTCCACTCTTATGCACACAGCTTCTGAAAAACTAAGTGAAACAGTTGTTTAGTTTTTGATTTCCAAAAACATAGTTATCATATATCTTGATTTCAAATCATGAAATGCTTTTTCTGTCACATAAGTCATTTGCATAGTCTGCACAACATATGCACTAATAATTTCACTGCTCTGAGTTTCGGATATAGTGAGTATAAGACCGTAGTTTTCAGTTAGTTTCAAATAATGTAACACATTTAAGTATTTTCAGTGCTCTTATATATAGGGTAAGGTCAGCTTTTGAGTGTCACAACCAGTATTTTGCAAATTTAATTTTGGTTGAATCGGAATTTTTGATATTTTACAATCTATCATATTAAATTTGGACAATACCTTTTGGATAGGATCTTTCCGACTCAAAAACTTTATACCCGCATATTTTTGTTTATTGATCCCAAAAAAGTTGAAGAAAAATGTCTGTCACCTTTAGGAGATAGATCTTTGATTTCAAACTTCTGTATTAATTTTTGTTTGAAGACATAATTTTTCTTTACTTTTACCAAATACAATAATGTCATCAACATGTACAATCAGGTAAATGTTTTGATCAAAATAAAGACACGGATCTGATTGTGATCTTTTGATGCCCAATTCTTATAGATAGAAATTCAGTTTTAGGTACCAGCACTTTGGTGCTTCACACAAATCATAAACTGCCTTCTTAAGCTTACATATGTACTCACACTTCGGTTTCATTTTTGTTTCCTCAAGGTCAACTCCATCAGAAATCTCCATCTAAATTGACTAGCAATTCACCATTTAGAAACGGACATTTCACTTCAAGTTGACACATGTAGAGATCATTTTCAACACACACTGATAAAAGCACTCGTATTGACAACATTCATGCAACCTGTGAATACACATCCAGAATGTCTTAATATTCTTATCTTATTTAAGTTTGGTTTCACTTTGTACCACATTTCTGCAGGTGTTTTCTTATCTGGTAGAGTAGAGGTAGGTGTTTGGTTGATGAGGTTGGCTGATGTTGCTACATTGGTTGATGAGGTTGGTTGATGAGGTTGGTTGATGAGGTTGGCTGATGTTGCTACATTGGTTGATGAGGTTGGCTGATGTTGCTACATCTTCCTCCCAAAAGCTATTTTCTATCTTTGTTTTAAAAATTAGACAAGGAGCTTTGTCTAACAATGTTAACGACTGTACATTTCGGCAACAACGTTCTGGTATAGTGTATTCCATCTTGCATCTTGATGCCTTTCTGTTTACAGAAGTTTTGAAATTATGACTCGCATACTCTCCTCCTTTGTCACACCTGATTCGCTCTTACATTTATTCTCCACCATCACTAAGTATTCTCTAAACTTTTGAAATGCTTCACTTTTATTTTGCATAAAATATACTACTGCAAAATGAGAGAAGGGGTCTATAAAAGTGATGTGAAAGTGAAAGTCTTTTGCCATTGTGATTTTTCAGGTTCAGTAGTCCACAGACATCTTATGAAATGTATTCAATAAGATTATTAGCTTATCTCTCTTCAGGTAATTTCTTAAATGGATTTCAAGTTTGTTTACCTTGAAGATAAATTTCACAGACACTGTTCGAAGAGTACTTTGAAGAATGGCCTATTCTCTTATACCACAGATAATTTTTTTCAACATTTGTCTTCACTTTGAGAAGGCAACAAGTTTAAAACATACAAGCCAACCCTCTAGCTTATCTGATACTAATTCATTGTTGTTACTTTGGCATACTGAGATCTGTTTGTCTTGTAAAGTGATATTTAAACCTTTACACTCCATTTTCTTCACTGAAAGATTAAGATTTTTGTATACAACTACATTTTCCAGTCTTACTCGTAGACTTTTCTCTGTTTCAAGGTGCAATGTGCCTTCTACATTTACTACACATTCTCCTTATTTTGCTACCTTTATGCTGGGGTATACCTGTCTCTTTTCAGTGAGAAAGTTCTCACACATTTCTGTGATCAAGTGATTTGTGTATCCTGAATCGACAATAAATTTTATGGCACCCCCTGTATTGTGGATTACTTCTTCTGATTTGTAGGTCATAAGGTAGGTTATATAATTTCCATGTCGTTTTCTGTTACATTTACTCTATTTGTATGTTTCTTATTCTTTGGGCAGTCT
Organism: Galeruca laticollis; assembly: GCA_963921935.1. Lineage (NCBI taxonomy): Eukaryota > Metazoa > Arthropoda > Insecta > Coleoptera > Chrysomelidae > Galeruca > Galeruca laticollis. The sequence continues at coordinate 169,934,119 of OY998175.1, forward strand.
ATTTCCTTATGACCTTTTTGTCTACAGGCATAGCATCTGTAAGGAAACTTCTTTTTCGGGTTTTCCTTCACTTTACCTCTATTGTTTCCAAAGAATGCATTGCTACTTTCTCTATGATCTTGTTTATACTTTTATTCTTCTGCAAGTATCTTTGATTTTGCAAAATCAAGAGATATATTGCTGTTTCGCTGAAAAAAGCAAAAACAGAATGTCTATGGCTGTCACTACACTTTTTGTGGCTCTATTATCGAGGCTAATAATTGAGATATAACCTCAATTTCATCAAGTTTACCTCCTCCATTTTTTATAGAGATGTGATGGAACAGGTAAAATTTGAGAACAAGTTCTTACTGTTCTGTTCTTTTTTGGAACCTGTTCCTGTCCTTTCTTCTTATACTCCCTTTCACCAGGATATTTGGTATTGGTGAACTGCCCAACTGAACTCAACATACGTCCAGGTGGTTTAATTTCACTATACAAAATTGTAAACTCCTAAAACAATACAAAACTAAATATTTTTATGCCTCGGTTTAATACAAGACCTATTTTTTTATTTTTAAGTGTTAAAAATTTATAATTTACAAAAGTAATAGGTTTTTATTATTTTGAATCTGAATTTTATTTTATAAATACATTTCCAAGTACCCAATCAATCAAAGATTATATTGTTAATTTAAAATCTGCTGATATAAGATCACACATGTTTGCCTTTTTCCTACTTCAAATTGAAATAGTGTATGTTCGTGTATGTTCAATAACAAGTAATCTCGGCTCAGCTGAACCGCGCATGTGATATCGTTCTCCGATAAACAGTTTACGTTAACCAGTTCCGAGGAACCTGATCCATTCTTTCTGTAACAACTCTAATTTTTTAATTCTTTAACTGTGCATTCGAATTGTGCAATATACTCTGAGAGACAGAGCTGCTGTATTTCATATTCCTAAGTTTTTTTTGCAATTGTATCTGAGAAGCAACACCTCTAGTTGTATAAGTTTGACACAGAGAATCCATCATTTCCTTCGCAGTAGTTTTGCTTTTTATTGACTCGAGGATAGTATCCCCCCAAGCACTGGACTATCACACTTCTAGCTTTCTTCCACAAAACTAACTCATCCTAATTTTCAGGCGGTACCTCGGATAATTAACTCTTCAATCATTAATAAAAGTATTTCAGTTTACAAATCTCACAATGAATAATTCATACAACCAAAAATGGCATTCTGTTTTTTAGATAGTGATGACGTTTGTCATTAATCTACTTGATTATATTTTCTAATAATATTACTACTATGAGAATTGCACACCAACATATTACAGCATTATTATTGTCGAGATATTAAGTACAGTAGCGAGTAGAAAAATCGGTGTTAATATAAAATGTTCATTATTTGGTATTCACGTTTGAGTGCTTATTTTTAAAACCATGATTTTATCAGAATGACTGTATTTACAATGCCCTCCAGGGGGCTACTATAAAATAATAGTCTTTATTTATGGTAATTTAAAATAATTTTCCAGCTCAAGTTCAAATCAATGTGATAAAGAAAACCAACCACAATTTAAGGTCTCAAATATGGACAGCGTAAATTTAGAGTCTTTAATGAACATAGATTTTGATAATTGGGAAGATGATGCAATGCATGAGTCAGATGAATCCAGTGTGGATTTAACCCAGCTTCATCGTTGTAAAATAATTGATATTAATCGTACTTCAAAAAAAATTGAACTTACTCTAAAATCAGTATTATTGAACAAGCAAGTTTTTTGTATACTAGAAGGTGCTTGGGTATATACTTATTTTGATGTAGGAAGTACAGTTTGTATTATATGCAAAAATATTCAAGGCACTTGGGTTATAAACAGTGAACATGGTTTATTGGTTTATGAGCCAGACTTTCTACTACCCACAACATCTTTAGTTAGTTCCTTGTGGTGCAAGAGGAGAAGTGCGTTAAATATGCGATTCAAAAGTTTGGGTAGTTCAAATGAATATATGCTTGTCGGCAGCTTAGTTCATAGTATCTTTCAATGTGCCTTGGAAAATAATATTATAGATACTGAAGTTATTGAAGAAATGATAACGAAATGTGTGTCAAAAGATAATGTGGTTAAATGTTTATATGAATGTAATATTTCACTTACTTGGGTAAAAAATGAAGTAAAGAAATATATCCCAAAAATTCAAGAATTTATAAACACATATGTTAATAATTCAAAATCGGCAATAACCCATGCGAATTCAGAAGTATTACAAAGAAAGGATAACTGGAAAGGCAGTATAGATGATATTGAAGATGTCGAAGAAAATATTTGGTGTCCAGAATTCGGTCTAAAAGGTAAAATTGACGTTACTATTAGAGCAAACAAACAACATATGCCCTTAGAAATAAAAACTGGTAAAGCATCAATTTCCGCAGAGCATAGAGGTCAAGTTATTTTGTACTTGATGATGATGAAAAAAATTGGTTATGATGTATCTTCAGGTTTACTGCTTTATCTTAAAGAAGGAGTTTTAAAAGAAATTTCAGCATCAGAAAGAGAAGAAAGAGATTTAATCCATTTAAGGAACGAATTGGTATATTACCTTATGCAAAAACCTGATATAGTTGATGAAAAAAATATGCTACTTAAATTACCTGCACCAATTAATCATACCAGTTGTAAAACATGTCCTCTTAAAACTATTTGTGTAGTTTATGCTCATTTCAACAAAGAAGATATATCTTCTAACACGGTTTTGCAACAAATTCAACAAGAAGCATTGGAATATTTAAGCGAAACTCATATACATTATTTCATGAAATGGGCAAGTATGAACATTATTGAATCAATGTCTAATGCTTCTACAAGAGACATGAAAGAAATATACTTGACAACTCCAGAAGAAAGAGAGAAAAATGGCAAGTGTATAAGTAACCTCAAACTTGTCCGAATATCAAAGGCATCTGATGATGCTAGCACTGAACATGTCTTCGAAAGAAGTAAAAATTATTCATTAGTAAACTTACTCACTATTGGTATGTTCGAAGGTCAATATGTAATTGTTAGCTCAAGTAAGAGACATGCCATTGCAACTGGCTTTATCAGAAATGTAACTAATAATTCAATTACAATCTCACTGGACCGAAAAATTAGTGATCAATATCAAAATGAAATCTTTTGCATAGACAACTGGACGTCAGATTTAGGTCAAGGATATAATTTAGGTAATTTGGCTTTATTACTAGATTCTACCCCCAAATCAGAAAATTTAAGAAAAATTATAATAGATAAAATTTCCCCCACATTTAAATCTAAGTTACCCAAAGAAATTGGCATAAAGGGAAAATATATTTTAAGGAGATTGAATGATGTTCAACAAAGAGCTGTACTGAAAGCGATAGCAGCCAATGAATATTTTCTTATTAAAGGTATGCCCGGAACGGGTAAAACTACAACAATTGTCGCCTTAATCCAATTATTCTATGAATTGAAAAAAACTGTACTAATTACAAGCCACACAAATTCGGCAGTTGATAATGTGTGCTTGAAATTAATGAAATTCGGTGTTAAATTCATTAGATTAGGCTCCAGTGCAAAAATTCACCAAGATTTACATGAATATTCAGAACATAATCTCACACAGCATTGTACTTCACCTGAAGAATATGAGGAAGTATTTGAAAATGCTCAGATAATAGCCACGACATGTATGAGCTCTGGTCATCCAGCTTTAACAAAACGTACTTTGGACGTATGTATAGTTGATGAAAGTACACAAGTCTCTCAAAGCTCTATTATAAGACCACTTTATGCTTGTAAAACTTTCATATTAATTGGTGATCCTGATCAATTACCTGCCGTGATACGAAATCAAAAAGCTAAAAAATTAGGTATGTCCGAAAGTTTATTTGAACGATTGTACAGTGAGGCCGCTAGTGCAGCTTTGAATATAAATTATAGAATGAACAGTAGGATCACTTATTTTGCAAATTGCTTAACGTATAAGGATGAGTTGAAAATCGGTAGCAAAGAAGTTGCAAATTCGACTATAAAGTTTCCCAATAAAAAAACTTTAGAAGAAATTTATGATAGTAGTAGTTGGGTAAGGAAAGCTTTGGATGATTCTTTGGACAATGCTGTTCAATTCGTCGATATTGGCCAAGTATGGAACTTATCCAAAGACGTGGAGTGGAAGGTGCATAAAAAATATGGAAAGGATGATAATTCTAATGTTAACATTCACGAAGCTGCTGTCATATTTATTTTGGTTAAAGCTTTATTACAAGGTGGTATCAATTCTAATGATATAGGAGTGATTGCCAGTTATAGACATCAGGTAGAACAAATTGCAAGCATTATAAAAAATGTAGATATAAATACAGTTGATCAATTTCAAGGTAAAGATAAAAGTGTTATCATTTATTCCTGTGGTGTTTCTAGAGATACTTCAGTTTCTAAGACTTCCGAATCTGAAGATATTCTAGAAGATAAAAGAAGATTAAATGTAGCTATAACTAGAGCCAAGCATAAACTTATTATAGTTGGAGATATGAATACTATAAAAACTTATTTTTCCTTTAAAGAAATTGTGCGGTTGTGTGAAAATGTCACTATAAAAATTTATGAATATAAAAATTTTTCGTGGAATAATGTCCTGCAGGAAGTACAGTTGACAGTCTAACTTGGATTTATGTTTTAAATTCCATGATTATTTCGTTTTACATCATATTTATTTATTTATTTATAAGAAGTTGATTGTAAAGTGTGATTATAAATATTTTATATAAAATAATGGTGTTGTGTATTATTAACCAAATCAATTATTTATGAAAGGTGTAAATACTGAATCACTTATTTGTAAAAATTGAAACATTCATCAAAATGACCGACTTTAAGAACTTCATGTTGAGTTAATGTACTATTTTTTTTTCATATTGGAGCAAGTCATTGCTTCCTGGTCTTGCCAGTTGGTACTAGTAGCTATTTCTCAATTTTAAAAGAAACTTATTCTGATAACTGAAATTTAATAAAAAATGAAACTATGATGATTTCACAATTGCAATTGGGCGATTAGAAGTCAAAGTAGCAAATTTCAAACATTTTATCTATATCACTCTTTTAATCAATCTTTTGTGTAAATTTGAAATCATCAATGACCTCTGTCACTCCTCCTTACTCCTAATTTCATTAACGTGTGTGTTTTAAAAGCTAAAAAACTAACCAACATCCTACAGCTTATGCGCTTGAATGTTGTGGGTATATTTACACGAACAAATAAAAAAAATCATGTAATAGTGTAAAATTAAATGTCAAAAATATGTATTGGAAATTCTTCATAATATACAGATTATTTTGGGACTAATGGTATAGATAGATAGATTAATAAAAAAACGGATTCCATGAATTTTCACTTTAACATTATTAATTAGTAATAAAAGCGAACTATATAATCTTCATAGGGTTTCAAATATGTGAATTGTTGATTTCTGTTTTCAAAGTTGAAACACACCTAAAGCATTTGTTGAACATGTGTTTATTTTATTTACGAGAATTGAAATTAATAATGGAATACAAAAAAAAACATTTTTTTTATTACAATTAACGTGCTCGGCTACAAAGGCCACTCGCACAGGTACAGTAAAAGTATACAATAAATATATTATATTTTGTGGTATAGCTGTACATCTTTCAGGAACTGGAGAACGGAGGGGACATTATCTGGATTTCCGAGTATCTCTTGGAGACTTCCTATGAGGTTGAGCTGTTGTCTTCTAACTGTGTACTGTTGGCATTCTAGAATAATGTGTTCAACGGTGTAGATGCAGCTACAGGTTGAACAGAATGGCCGATTGCTGGATGACATAAGGTAGCCATGAGTGAATCTAGTGTGACTGATTCTTAGTCTTCTCAGCACCGCTAGGTCTTGTCTTGAGAGATTTGAAGCTCCAATATAGTAAGGATGGCTTAATGAGGGTTGAATTTTTTGCAATTTTGTCGGGATGGAGTTCCAATGATTTTGCCATAGAGATTTGACCTTATGCTTGATGACTTGCTTGAGATCGGATGCAATTTGGATATTATCTGCATAATAGTTTAAAGTTGTGGCCCTTTTAGCTAGTTGATCAGCTAGTTCGTTTCCCATTATACCAATGTGAGTTGGTGTCCATAGAATGGTAACTGTTATATTTTGGGAAAACGAGAGTTGGTAGGAATCATAGATATTCTGTACATGAGGATGGTCACTGTATATATCTTTAAAGGAGCGTATAGAGGCAAGTGAGTCTGTACATATGCAGACATTTTTATTAGGTGCGGAAATATGTTTGAAGGCCTGAAGTATACTATAGAGTTCGCCGGTATGTACAGTACAAGTTGATGATATTGTGGAAGAGAATCTAATGTTGTTACGGCACAACCGACTCCTGTTTCATTTTTCGAGGCACCAGTATATAGTACTAAATCATATTCATTTCGGTATATTATATCCAGAAAAGTTTTTTAATTAGATCGTTTGGTGTTTCATTTTTATTCAGAGTTGTGAGAGATGTGTTGATATGAGGAATGTTTTTCGTCCATGGGGGCATTAAGGGAAGAGGTAGAGGAAATGTTTGAGAAATATCAATTTTGATTGGCATTGTTTTTAGTAGTAAACGTAAGGGTCTTATTGTTGAGATATTATGTAAGCTATCATTGGTAAACAAGGTGTATACTGGGTTAATTTGCTTCACAGTAGAGACTTTCTACTGGGCTAGACCTAAACGCCCCCAGACACAGGCGAATAGCTGTATTGTGTACCGAGTTCAAGACATTAATATGTGATTTAGATGCAGATATATATACGAAGCAGCCATAGTCTAATTTAGATTGAATAAGGGATCTGTATATTTTTAAGAGAGAAGTTTCGTTAGCGCCCCAATGGAAGTGAGAAAGGGTTTTTATGATGTTTAGTCGTCTGTATCCTTCGCTCTTTGTATCTAAAATATGTTTTTTCCAATTGAGACGGGAGTCAAATATCATACCCAATATTTTACAGTGATTTACAACCTGAAGGGGGACGTTGTTGATTATAATATTAGGGGTAGAGTTTATTGAAGACTATTGATGACTTTTGATTTTGTTGGGGATAGAGAGAGTCCCAATAATTTTATCTTGTTGGACAGGGAATTTACCGCGGATTGAATTATAGAGGAGGTAGTGGACACTGACTGACCGTGGCAATATAATCATTGGCATACATCGTGCATCTAATTGGAGCAGAGAAATTAGAACATAGATCATTTGTTACGAGGTTGAAGAGTGGGACTGAGTACAGGGCTTTGGGGTAATCCGTCGGTTTGATTGAATGTTGAGGAAAGGATACCATTAACAGATACTTTGAAGGATTTAAGCGATAAAAAGTTTTTGATAAAAAAGAATATATATTTCCATTGATATTGTGATGTGATAATTTCTCAAGTATGACATTTCTGTGTATTGTATCGAATGCACCTTCTATATCAAATGTAGCAAGTATAGTTTGTTGATTTTTGTTTAGAGTGGTGGAGATATGAGTTTGCAACGTTATCAAATTTTCCTTTGTTGACCTGTGCCGCCGAAATCCAGATTGGTCTTCTGATCAAATGTTGCATTTATCTAAATACCATATCAATAATTTATTGATCATTTTTTCCATGACTTTGCACATTGTACAAGTTAATGAAATAGGCCTATAGGACTTGGGGGAGGTTGTCGGCTGATTAGGTTTTTTCAAGGGAATTAGAATGGATAGTCGCCAGAGGCTTGGAAACATGTTTGAGGTCCAAATTAAGTTGAACAGTTCTAAGAGTTTAAGTTGACCTAAGAAATCAAGCTTTTTAAGGAAAATACGAGGGCAATTCAGAAACTAACCTCCGGTTGATTGAAAAAAATACACCAAGTTAAGTAAAAATATTTTAATATATACATCTTACAACTACATCTTTGCACTATTTTTCGACATAGTCTCCATAACGATTGAGGCACTTATCGTATCTCTTCACAAGCTTTGAAATTCCTTCTGCATAAAAATCACCCGCTTGTGCCTTGAGCCAGCCTGTGACCGCATCTTTGAGCTCTTCGTCGTCATCAAACCGCTGGGACCCGAGCCATTTCTTCATATGCATGAAGAGGTGATAATCGCTTGGCGCCAGATCTGGGCTGTAAGGTGGATGGTTGAAAACGTCCCACTTGAAGGACTCAAGAAGGGCTGTTGTTCTGCGAGCAGAGTGAGGACGGGCGTTATCGTGCAAAAAAACGATACCGGAAGTCAGCATACCACGGCGTTTGTTCTGTATAGCCCGTCGTAATGTTTTTAGTGTTTCACAGTACACGTCTTGATTAATGGTCGTCCCACGTTCCATGAATTCAACCAACAACACCCCTTTGGCATCCCAAAACACCGTTGCCATCAGTTTTCTGGCAGAAAAATCTTGCCGGGCTTTTTTTGGTTTGGTAGGCGAATCTGAATGTGCCCACATCTTTGATTGTTCTTTTGTCTCAGGGTTCACGTACTTAATCCAGGTTTTGTCACCGGTCACGATTCTGTTTAATAATGGTTCTCCTTCGTCCTCATAACGTGACAGAAAGTCTAATGCAGAGGCCATTCTTTGACTTTTGTGGTGGTCGGTAAGAATTTTGGGCACCCATCGTGCACAGAACTTACGGTAACCCAATCTTGCTGTCACTATCTCGTACAAAAGAGTCTTATAAATCTGTGGAAAATCAGTAGACAACTCCGCCATTGTGAAACGTCGAGTTTCACGAACTTTTGCATCAACTGTCTGAACGAGTTCGTCAGTCACCAAGGATGGTCTACCACTCCTCTCTTCATCATGAACGTTTTCTCGTCCACTTTTAAATAAACGTACCCATTCACGGACAACTCCTTCACTCATAACTTTTGGTCCGTACACGGCACAAAGCTCACGATGAATAGCTGCTGCAGAGTATCCTTTGGCTGTAAAAAACCTTATAACAGCACGCACATCACATTTGGCGGGATTTTCTATTGCAGCACACATTTCAAACTGCCACAAAAACTAAACTAGCGCAGGTACGATGTTCACTCGACTACGGCTTGATGCCGACTGACCTGCTGAGCGTGTGAATGCACAGATGGCGCGCTACTCCCCCCACTACCCGCACTGTGACCAATCGGAGGTTAGTTTCTGAATTGCCCTCGTATATGGCAGGTCATCGGGACCAGCAGCGGAATTTTTGCACGATTTTAACGCAGTAATAAGTTCCTGGTGAGAGAAAGGTAGGTTGAGTGAGTCTATATCTTGATTTGATGGAATTGGGCATGATAAAGAGGTATTAGTATAAGTATTTGCAATGTTTGGGTGTAGCCCACTTCGGAATTTTGCTTCGAAATTTTCAGCAATGATCTTCGCCATTTCATGGTCTTTATTTATTACCGTATCATTTGAAACAAGATGGGGAATTCCATTATTGGTTTTGTTTCCCTGTATACCTCTGATATTTTTCCATAGTTGACTGGGATTTGTGTTTTCGCTTATTGACGAAACATAGTTTTTACAGGAGTATTTTTTGCTTTGATAATGAATTTAGATTTTGCTCTGGCTTTTTTGAGATTAATGAGGTTTTCAGGGGTATTGTTTTGTCGGAACAGTTTTAATGCTATGTTTTGTTGTTGTACAGCATCTTTGCAAGAGGAATTCCACCAAGGAGCACTTTTCTTAGGATGGGATATATTAGTTTTACCTACATGTAATTCAGCAGCTGACAAAATAGAATTTGAGAATGTTGCGATATTATCATCAACGCTTTCGGAAAACTTAATAGAATGTAGGACATCTTCTGTTTGTGATGTAAAAGTTTTCCAGTCAGCATTGTTTAGTCGCCAGAAAGTCCTGGTTGAGATTTTTGGGTTTTGAGAGGCAATGGAAGATATAACGATAGGGAAATGATTACTATCATGTAAATCATCAACAGTACGCCAAGTTAATGTGGGAGCTAATTTAGGATCGCATAGACTGAGATCTATGGCGGAGAAAGAGCCAGAGGAGAAGTTAAGATGTGTATTGGATCCTGTATTTAGTAGGCAGGCATTTGTACAGTTTATTACATTTTTCACTGTTTTACCCTTACCATATGTTGAGTTGGATCCCCATAAGTTATTATGCGCATTGAAATCTACTAGAATGTAGGGATGAGGTAGTTGAAAAATGAGGTTTGCTAGTTCTTCTTCTTTTAGACAATGGTTTGGGGGAATATATATCCTGCACACATTTAATTTATTCGGGAGCCATATAGTTACAGCAACAGCTTCAAGGTCTGTATTAGGGGAAGAAGGGATGAAAATATGTCATTAGAAACAAAAATCGAAGTACTGCCACTGACTCTATTGCAATTATTGCGTATGTAATGGTAGCCTTCAAAGTTTTTAAGATGGGGAAATTTCGAGATTCTGGCATTTGTTTCTTGGAGACACAGGATTTGAGTGTTTTCATTGGATATGAGCTGTTGGGTTCTTTCCAGGCGGGGAAAAAATCCATCACAATTCCATTGGATTAGCTTGAAGATTATTATTGTATATAATGATATTGTTAATATGGACTGATGGTTCTAACGAGTTCTGTGCTGATTAAGAGGTGGGATTATTTGACTCTTCGTCAGTTTGGGTTTCTGATGTGTAGCTCTTATCGTCAGACGAATCTTCAGGGTTTAGTTGATGCTTTATTTTCTTCTGTAATCTAGTCAACCCATTTTTAATAGACCATTCTTTGGTTATGTCGTACATAAGAGTTAAGTCATTTAGTAGACCTTGTATATTTGCTATGAAAGAAAGAGCTTCGTTCAATGGGTCTGACAAGCCAAATGAATTTTCTAGGAAGGCGGTGAGTTGTGTTTCAGTCAGTGTTAGGTGAGTAGAATTGTTTTTGCATAGCTCTTGTATAGTAGAGTAAGTAGTGGGTGTGAGTTTAAAATCCATTTTTCCGGTCGTTTTAGGTTTTTTCTTATGTTGTTTGATTGAGTTTTGGGGTATTGTGTATAAAGGGGGAACATCTGGTTGTCGGTTGGAGTATCTATCGGTGAGAGCTGAGAGGGAGTTTCGAGGCTGCTGTCAGTAGATAGACCTTTCTTTTGCCCTTGAGTTACAGGTAAATTTACTTGCTCGATAAGTGTCAGATTGGGTTGATCATCTTCGACAGGTATACTCTGAGTGTTGGATACAGGAAGATTGTCAGAGTGTGTAGTAGTTTGAACTATTGGAGATGGGGGTGGAATTTTGAATTTCAGTTTTAAGTGGATTGGTGCAAGAATCGGCGGTGTGTCCAGGGAGTTTACATAAGAAACATTCCAGTTTATCCATGGACACAAAGATTCTGTAAGGAGTATTTTCGAAAGTAATTTAAAGGGATGTTTAGGGAGTGAAGTTGTCGTTTTCTGGTATAATATACGTTATTCTGCAACTCATGATATGAGAATATTTATCATTCGGTACGCCACATTTCACGAATGAAACAGGAGAGGCTAGCTTTTAGAGCTTTTTCTATAAGAGAGTGAGGGATAGTGGGAGAAACGTTGGAAATCAGAATTCGTTTGGCAAGTGTGATAAGCCTTCTAATAGGTATATTGTTAGATTTAATATATATACTATCGTGTTCATTAAGAAGTCTATCGACAACAGCAGTAGAACTTAAATAGATGCATATGCGGTTGTTTGAGATTCTAGAGGCAAATGTTACGTTTTTGGGGGTTACAATTTCTCCTACGGCTTTTATATACTCAAAGAGAGTGGTATTGGTTATGGCGTGCATGATGATTGCTTTTTCTCTTTTAGGGAAGGTTGGTTTTGTTTGTGCAGCAACAACATACGGCTTTGTAGCATTAGGTTAGGTTAGGTTACACAATTATTGAAAAACTCACATGATGATTGTTAATTATTTACTACTTTTAACAATACACAGAAAGAACTCGTATTTTGATTTGAATTTAATGAGGTATAATTACCGATAAGCGATGTTTACTCGTCGACTACCGGCATAGGAATCTTTAAAAAAACATTAAATCTGTACAGTTGATGAATAAAACCTTTAGGTATAATCAAAAAACATGTCTCCAGGGAAACTAAAATGAACGCTTTTAAAACAATATATACAGAGTGGGCACGGAAAACAGTCCACCTAGATATTTGGCAGTATTAATTATATTTTAAGGAAATGCTGAAACACGTCGATTTTTGTTCTAAGGGGGACACATTTTTACGATACCGAAATTTGTCATCAACCTCCCTCCTACTTCCCCAACCCCTCAATTTGAAATAGGGAATATACCATGTGTCACACATCATTATAAAGACATTTAGATGTAGTATCCAGACATAATGATTGTCAAAGATTTGTCAAGTATTGAGTATTCAAAAAATTTATCAACTAACAACAATGTTAAACAAACTGTCTTGGTATCAAATTACTAATTTTTTATAAAAATTTCACTATATACTATTTGTATGGTCGTCCATTTGCTGTGAAAACTGATTATAAACCCTTACTTGGATTAATAAGAAAACCAATTGACTCACTATCACCCAGATTAGAAAGACTTGTTATTATATTGCTGAAATATGATGTACCGTTAGGAATTCGTTCCTGTGAAAGAATATTATATTCCAGATTTATTATCTAGAAAACCACTTGAAACTAAATACTTAAATGAAGTCTCAATGCATTAGGTAATTCTTATCACTGAAGAGAAAGAAACTATTCTGTAAAATAATATTGAAATAGCTGAAGACATCAAGTTATTGAACTATTAAATGAAAAATGGTTGACCTAATCAAGTATATTCAGTAAAAAGTATAGTGAAACAGTATTATCAATATAAATAGGAAATACATTATATAGAGGATTATGCTTTCAAAGGAAATCAACTAATCATTTCCAAAAACATGCGTTGAGAAAAGTTGAAGAAAATTCACCCAACTCCTCAGGATATTGTGGCTTGTCAAAAAAAGAAACGATATTTTGGCCTGGCATAAATGAACATATTCGAGAACTCATTTTAAAATGTCTAATCTGTTTAGAAACAGTAGACCCAATCAGAACCAGCCATTGATGAAGAATTTGGCTCCCAAATTACCATGGGAAAAGATTGGTATTGATTTCATGCAAATACAGAATAACAACTTCTTTGTGATTATCATTACAAATTTATCGAAATTGTATCACCCAAGAAAAAAGATGCTTGTGCAGTGATAGATGGTCTTTTATCAATCTTCAAATCTAATGGTAAATTTTCTGTTATTATGTCAGATATTGGACCACTTTTCGATTCTATGAAATACAGAAATTTTATGAAAGAAATGGATATTTGTCATATAACATCAAGTCCAGTTTACCCTCAATCAAATGGATTAACTGAACGCCATATACGTATATTATATATTAACCAAATTGTTAAATCCGAAAAAATCCTTACCTAGCCATCACGGAGTATAATAGGAATTCAAAATAGGATCTACCTTCGCCCGTAGAAATGTTGAATGGTAGGAGGTTCACGAGTGATTTACTTCAACATAGAAATAATTTGAAACTTTTATTTGATATCAGTAAAACACTAAAAAATCCTTCAAAAGAAGCATAATGATGAGGAAATAAAGTATAACATCAATACAATATTACTGAAGCCCCTAAGCCATTCAACAAGGAGTTAGAAAGTGGATTCCAGGTACATTCATTAATAATCATAAATGTCCTAATAGCTATGTCGTCCGAACTCAAGAAGGGGGAATATACTGTAATGTTTTTCTAATTTATTTAAAACGTAAACGGTGGGATAAATTTTAAACACACGGTAGGTTCACTTACTTAATTTATTTAAACACTAAACTAATCACTAACACTTAATTTATATATACTCAGTACATTCACTTAAACTAATTTATATAATCACTTAATTTATATTCACTTATTTACTGTTTAACTCACTATGTCAAATTATAAACTAAACTCATCCGCTGATCGGTCCTTTATTTATATCAAAGCCTTTTTTACTAGAACATTCCGGACTGCGGCTTACACAAAACAAATGCCTTTCGCGATATTTCTCGATTGCCGGCTTAATCCTTAAAGGACCTTCCGAGAACATGTCTACAAAAACGGTCACAATAAATCCCAATAGACCTTTTCAGAATTCGGCGCGCTCGCCATTTTTTTAACTTCGTTAACATAACGTTACAGGACCGTACTTAGTATCTGCTTCGGTGTGCGAGTTCGTAATATTACCCCCTCCTTAAATGAAAGTTCCTCCTGGAACTTTTGAGTAGCCGAGACTGGATGTTTGAATCGGCAACTGACTCCATTTCTACACTTTCCAATCTTATGGAAATAGCAGGGCACCGTCTTCATCGGATACTGATAACGGGGGTTGTAGCTGCAAATTAATATCTGGACACCGGTATCTCTAAAGATAACTTCTACCATGTTCCTAATGATTCGCCAATCCAACTGGTTACTCGCTATCTTAGGCATAGCCAGTTTCTTCACGCTGGATTCTAAAACATGGTCTCGTAGGTTTCGAAGTGCTTCCCACAGATCGCGGTAGGTAGGTCGATCTTGGAATTCATTTTTAGTTACCACGTAGAATACGTACCGCGAATTATGTTTCAGTTTCAGTGTCTTGCCAGGGGCTGGAATCTGGTCTTCAAGTTTCTCTAATTGCCCGAACTTCTTTCGAAACACGGATGCCAACCCTCGTGCGTTCTTGAGACGGGCGGGCATGTTGTGTGCTAGTGAATAATCTTCCGGGAGAGTGAACAAATCTTGTCATTGTTCTGAAGTGACTCCATATCTAGCTTTCCCGGTACCTCCATATGCGCCCATAAATTCACCGAAGGTAGGGTCAGACACATCTTGAATAAGGTTTACTCCTTCCTCTAGGTCATGGTCTCCTTCGAATGGTGCTAGTCGGTTTTGGGGAACTACTTTTGCTTTTCCGTTGGGGATCTTGCTTATGCGATATATAACGTCATTGATCCTTTTCTTGATTAAGTATGGACCTTCCCAGGATTTTTGTAATTTTGGAGAAAATCCTTTTCTCCTCGTCGGGTTGTGTAACAATACTTTGTCCCCTTCTTTGAAACCGCCTTCTGTGGCCTGCGTGTCGTACCGACTTTTCATTATGTCGCTAACAACTTGAAGATTTGTTCGAACTAATTCATGAATATAGTCTAGCCTTCTTCTCAATTGGATCACGTAGTCTTCTCCTGCTAGATCTTCTCCAGGGCGACAGCCAAATTCCAGGTCACAAGGAAGCCTCATTTCACGTCCAAACGGGATTTTCGCAGGTGTTTCACCCGTGGACTCATTGACGGCAAATCGATAGGCCAATGCGAATAGGGAAAGATACTGGTCCCAATCTCTCTGATGGCTGGATACTACTTTGGACAGGTATTTGCCAATAGTCCTGTTCATTATCTCGACCATTCCATCTGACTGTGGATGTAATGCTGTTGTCCTGGTCTTCTTCATTCCCAGCTTCTCGCAAATCGCCTGGAATAGATGACTTTCGAAATTTCTTCCCTGGTCGCTGTGGACTTCCAAGGGCACTCCATATCGGCTGATAAGTTCTTTCACCAATACATCTGCGACAGTTCTGGCCTCTTGGTTCGGGATAGCGTAAATTTCCCCCCACTTTGTGAAATAATCCATTACAACAATCCTTTCGAAAGGGCTTCCAACATTGTACTGTTTCATGGGTGCCTTTCTCTTGCGATGTGGTCCATTAGTCGTAGCACAAGTCGTACATTTCTTACACCAGTCCTACACATCGTCGGAGCTGTTCATCCAATAAAACCTTTCACGGACTCGCTGAATGGTTTTCTTCACTCCCTGATGACCTCCCGATGGACTGTCGTGTAACTTCTTCAGTACCTCAGCTACTCTTGTTCTCGGGATAAGTAGCTGTCTCCTCATCTCAGAACCATCATCGTTTTCAAGGACTCTTTTCAACAGCCCTTCTTCCAGGACAAGGGAGTCCCACTGTGCCCAATACGCCTTGAGTTTCTGTGAAAATCTTGACACTTCTTGCCATGTAGGTAGCCGATTTTCTTCCTTCCATTTCGGGATCATCTTTAGGTAAGGATCATTCTCCTGGTCTTCTCTGATCCTGGTGGGTGACCATTCTTCATTGATTACTGTAATTCTTGAAACTGCAACTTCCTTAGATCTCAACTTGTTGCATTGTGAATAGTCTACAAGGCATGGCCGTCTAGGCAAGGAGTTGGATTTGCGGTGATTCACATCAGCTGGATGTTCACCCCTGTCTGATTTCCCCTGTGTCTGGAGTTCTTGGGTTACAGGAGTCTTGGGGCGCTTAGATGGACTGCGTACGTGCTCTAGTTCGCCACACTTCCGGTATTTGATCTTCTTCGGCCTCTTGTCTGACATACCTTTCAACAAGTTGACGATCTGATCAAGTTTGTCATCGGCATCTTCTTCCTGCTTGGTCCTACCTTTGTTGTACCGCGAGCTTTTCTTGGCTGCTTCGCATTTAAGAGGTTCTTGGTTTACAGGAGTCGTAGGACGCTTACACGAACTACGTACATGCCCTAGCTCACCACAATTCCAGCATCTGATTTTTCTCGGCTTCTTGTCCATCATACTTTTTATTAAACTGACGAACTGGTCAAATCTGTCTTCGTCACCTTCTTCTTGGATGGTCCTAATTTTGTTATATCCTGAAGCCTTCGTTGCTGCTTCATATTCAAGAGCAGCTGTCAATGCGTCAACTAATGTTTTGGGATGGGCTAAACGAAGCGTCCTCTGCATATCGGGGTCACGTAAGCCATCAATAAAGGCCTTTATGCCCAGACATTCCATCATGTTCTCTGGTGCTGACGGATAAGCAAACCGAACTAGTCGGGCAATGTCCACTTCATATTCTTGAAGGGATTCATCACGTTTCTGCCTTCGGTTCTTCAGCTGGGATTGGTGCAAATGTTCTAGATGTTCGTGACCATATCGCATGTCCAACCTCTTCTTAAGCTGCTCGAAGTCATCCGTTTCTTCAAGTGGTATCGTCTGAAGTACGTCTAAGGCATCTCCCCGAAGCGCGATGGTTAAGTTCACTGCTTTCTCCTTATTGGACCGATTATTCACTCTAGCGGCTGCTTCAAACTGTTTCACATAATTGGTCCACGACATTTTTCCATCGAACGTTGGGGTCTTGACTCGGGCAAAACTGCCAATATCATCTGTCTTGGGTTGGGTTTCTGGCTTGCAGATCTCGATCTTCTTTTCTTCTGCTGAAGTGTCTTGTGTTCTTAAATCGGCAATCTTCGTCTCTAACTCCTTGATTTTCTCATCTATCTGATTTTCCATCGTTGTCATCTTATTCTCCATGTCTGATTTTATTTTCTCGTTCATCGTTGTCATCTTATCCTCAATACCCGATTTTAGAGACGTGATTTTATTCTCGACTTCAGCAGCAATGTCATTTTTCATTGATAATATATCTGCAGAGATATCGTTCTTCATGATTGAAATTTTCTCGTCCATATTAGTAGAAATCTTGTCCATGTTAACAGAAATATCGTTCTTCATGGTTGAAATCTTCTCGTCCATGGCAGAAATTGACGAGATTACGGTGGAAGCCTCGTCATTGAATACAAATAATTCTGGATCAAAGCCGTCATTTTCCAGTGCCACTTTAAGTCTTTCTATTAATTCACTTTTCTTACCGGACGTTTCCAACTCACGATCTTCCAATTCTGCTCTTAATTCCGTGACTTTCAGATCACATAGTCTCTTGGCCATTTTTACGTAGCAATTTATGTAAATTATCCCACTTCTGACACCAATGTAATGTTTTTCTAATTTATTTAAAACATAAACGGGTGGGATAAATTTTAAACTACACGGTAGGTTCACTTACTTAGTTTATTTAACCACTAAACTAATCACTAACACTTAATTTATATATACTCAGTACATTCACTTAAACTAATTTATATTCACTTATTTACTGTTCAACTCACTATGTCTAATTATAAACTAAACTCATCCGCGGATCGGTCCTTTATTTATATCAAAGCCTTTTTTACTAGAACATTCCGGACTGCGGCTTACACAAAACAAATGCCTTTCGCGATATTTCTCGATTGCCGGCTTAATCCTTAAAAGACCTTCCGAGAACATGTCTATAAAAACGGTCCCAATAGACTTTCTCAGAATTCGGCGCGCTCGCCATTTTTTTAACTCCGTTAACATAACGTTACAGGACCGTACTCAGTATCAGCTTCGGTGTGCGAGTTCGTAACAATACAGAAGGGACATAAAGCATTTGAAACCAATTGAATATTTGTCATATATTGATGTACATGTGTTTGATATTCAAAAATAAAGTCAACTCAGGCTTTTAGTTTTCTTATAACTTGCTTTTCATATTGATCGTTTTTATACTTATATCTCGATTTTCTTTAAAAATATATGTTAGTTATACTGTCAAATATTTGGTATTTTGGTCATATATTTACTTTTAAAATCTTATCATTTGACATAAAAAATGATTTTCGAAGAAAGATCTTAGATATGTTTTAAGAACTTGAAGTTCTTGACCACATTTGACGTAACAAATACTTAAAGAAATTGGCGTAGGGATTTCTACAGTTAAAAAAATTTTGTGGAAACAAATACCAAAATATACATTTCAAAAATTACACACTAACTACTCGGGTAGAAGAATGGTTTCTCGTTGCTTCAGAATAAAATTCAACAGTAACTGTCATATCAACAAAAAGATACTTTAAACAAAAGCATCTTTGCTAGCTATTATTGGAAACATTTAAATCCAAAAACTTAATTTATTTATAGAAGTTGGTCCAAAGATTTTCTCCATTGATAGGTGATGTGGACTTTATAAAATATCAAACTGAACTGTGTTTTGCGGTTTGGTTTCCTCTTCTTTAGATAGGATTTTTTATTTGATACATGATAAGAAACCAGAGAGTAAAAATAGACGCTTACAAACTTGTCTGGGAAGTATTTGGTACAATATAAATCCTAATGCCCGTCATTGCTGACTACATAGCCAAATAAATTAAATTTATGAGAGTCCAATAAATATTTAAGTTTAGTTGATCCTTCATTCTTCTATTTTACTATGCATTGAAGTCATTTTTAATATACATTCTTGTAATATATTACTATCAACAATTTATAGAATTTCTGCTGCTTTGAAAATGCAGGTTTCATTAATAAAACCAAATTTTTGTATCCTTTTGTACATTTTATTTTCTTGAAAATTCAATTATTGTTGAAGCAATGCTTTTCGAAAAGACCATAATCAATTTTTTCGATATATTTTCTCTTAGGGTGCAGCTTTCTTGAACTAAAAAAACAAGATATCTGAATGATATGATAACTGAAAGTCAAAATATATTAAATAAAGCTGCCATCATTTGAAATTTAATAAAAAAGTATCTGACGTCAGTTTCAATTAGAATTTAAAGTATAAGAAATTGTGTAAAGAATGATGGTTTTTAAATGTATTTGTATACCATTTAATGATATATATTCAATTTTTTAATCTTTAGAGAAACAAAAGAATGATAGATACTAGATTGAACCCTCAAACGACTGATATAATCTACACCTACGCCACTGTTTTGTCTTCGGTAACGAACATTAGTATTTTATTGTTCCAATTATAACTGAATTATTGTCCGTGTAAATATATTCGTAGTGTTTGTTTGCAGTTTGCGAAACAGTGGGAAAATCTAATTGTAAATTTTTTCTTCCTATTCCTTGCCTGAACCCTCATCATTGCTTCATTTTTGTATCGTCCTCTACACCACTTTTTATTTTTTGTTTTGCATTGTATCATTGTACATTATTTTGGTTTCGGTTTCTCATTTTCAATACACTTCATATCCATTCCCTGCTCTTTATTACCCTAAAATATAGTTGGTTCAAACCTTTTACTCCTCATATCCCAACCAGGGCGAATTCGTACTGAAGTAACCTGCTCCAAGTGTGGATCTCATCTAGGACATGTTTTTGGAGATGGCCCACCGCCGACTAAGAAGAGATTCTGTATCAACTCTGCATCTCTAAATTTTATACCACGTGAAAAGGACGCCAGTAGCTGAGAGTTTTCAGGATTTTATTCTATAATTTATGCAGGGCTTTTTTAAAATTTAATTAAGCAATATGTTTAAAAATATTAAATATTTATGTCAATTTTGAAGATAACAAATATATATTGATTAATAAAAATTTTTGAGGTCAATTAATGTTTTTCCTTTCCTATAAATAGTTGAAATGTTATGCTTTTCTGCGACGGAAATTGCAATTATAACTAGACACTGTCCACGCATGGGGGCCGAAAAAATATATTTTTGCTGCATGTAAAACTTTGTGTCAAGTTGAAAAATAATTTTAAACACAAGTTTATTTAATTTTTGGAAATACAGGGTGTTTCATAAAAGGTAACCCCCTTAACTAGGATAGGTAGAACACTGCAAAATAACTTGGGTTTGCCCAGTGTAAAAATTTCGTAACACAATCCGTTTTCAACATTTAGGGTGTTGAAAAAATAATTCTTATACACAGTTTTTACGATTATGTTGGAATTACTGGCGACATTTTAATGAAATTTTGTACGAATATGTTTTGGAAGCTGACGGATCGCATAAATTTGTTTTTATATCTGCCTCTCACAGAGGGCGCTAGTTATACGGTTCATACCGAGTAGTTTTAAGCATATCTTTTTTGAGATAGAATTTTGTAGCCCAAATTTTATGTGAACTTTAGCAACATTCAATTTTACACCAAAAAAGTAATCTTTGTATAACTCGATACTGTGTACCGTTTTCGGAATATTTTGATTTAAAAATGAAAGAGTAATAACTAATGCTGATATAAAATATTTTTTTAAAACAATTACAATACAATATATTTATTGTTCTTTTGTATACATATAATACATGAACAAGAGAGCCAGTTGGTACTACATAAGATATTCTACAATAAACGCTTCTGAGCGTGAGCATGTAGGTACTGAACGATTGGTCTGTAATTTAGTATAAACATACCCACATACTCATATACATGTACAACACATACGTATACAAATCATTTTTGGTTCATTATTCATTGATTATGAATGATCTGATTTTCATTGCCTCGTTCATAAATCGATATAATTTCTTCAGTTGCTTTCTGTCTGTTGAGGTAAGTAGTGGGTCTAAGTCATCTGAATGGCCCATAGGTTTAATAAAGTAAGCTCTTATGCTCTGATACATTGGACACACTAAAATTATATGTTCAAGCGTTTCTGGTAATAGTTTATTACAGATTGAACAGATTAGGGTTGTATTTATTTTGTGAGACATATTATTTAAATATATAGACAGTACTTCGGAATTAGCGGTCCGGAGTTGTGCGACGAGCCTTTTAATATGTAATGGGGAATCCCCCTGTAGAGATAACTGCTTGGTTCATTTCGATCTTGTAAAAGATATTTATAAGATGTATGGTGTGTACTGAGAAGTATTTTATTTGAATCCTCATAAAAAATTTTCTGCAGGTATTGTGATAAAAGTTTATTGATATGGCTTGTGCTAAAACTATTTATATATAGATCATAATCACAGTACGTCGCTATACCGCGGTATAATTGGTCGATCCAGTTATATTTTTGAGATAGGTTAGAGTGATCTTTTAAGTGGATCAAACGGAGAAGTGCTCTATGAGTGTATCTTCTAGGGTTTTGTTCCTTTATCCTGAGCAGTAGGTCTAACGCCTGCTTTATTATAAAGTAGCTTATTTTACAGATACCTACCTCACTTCTGATGATGTATAGGCTGCTGTTCGCGTTTGCAGAAATAAAAGATTTTTCCAAAAACTACTCTGAATTTTTTCTGTTGTTCTAAGTATCTTAACGCCCAAATACTGCTTGCATATGTGACGGTAGGTAGTGCAACATTATTATACAGGGTCTTTATTGAATTAAGAGATGATATACCAGCTGAATTTATTTTTCTCAGTGTTGCTCCTTGGGAGAGTCTCGCTTTTGGCTCTCGTTGCTTTAGGTTGTTTAGAAATATTCCATTAAATGTGAAAATTGTTGCTAAGTATTCATAGGTATTCGAGAGCTCAATAGTGACATATTTATAATTAAATTGTGGCCGTTGTGTTTACTTCCAGTTTATATTTTTCACAATAGGCTTCTAAAATCTTGAGGTTTCTTTGCAGCTCTATTTGGGATTCTGCAAGTAGGGCAGCAGCATATTGATATTTTCATTGTTATCAAGAGTTACTCCTTTAGCACCATGATTTTGGAAGTAAATTTCCAAGTCCAAGATAAAGAGAGAGAATAACAAGGGGCTTAAGGTATATCCTTGTAGTTATTTTAATTTTATCGGAGATTTGACCACCTTGTTCAATGAACAGTGAGGCTGAACTGTAGATAATTCTTAGTATCCTAATAATTTTAGTGCTAACTCCAATATCAAATAGTTTTTCCCACAGTAACCCATGGGCCACAGAGTCGAATGCTTTCCTAAAATCTACAAATAGCGCAAATAATTTCCTAGACGGGAGGCGTAAATCATTATTTATAATTGTGTAAAGGACAAACATGTTATCATCACAGGATCGCGTTTTCCGAAACCCTGTTTGACACTCGGGTAGTTGATATTTTTCAGCATAATCTGTGAGTCTAGTACTAATGAGCTGCGTAAAAAGTTTGGTTATGTGAATGATTAATGCAATACTACGGTAATTGTCAAGATCATCTACTGGGCCTTTTTATGAAAATGAATCATTTTAATATTTGGCCGGGTGGATGGGATTTCTTCATCTTGTAGGATAGTGTTGAAAAGCAATTTTAAGTGCATTATCCAGTTTAAAGGCATGTTTTTGTAAAACTCGTTACTTATACTGTCTTCCCCTGGCGCTTTATTATTTATAGCTAAGCTTAGAGCATTGTAAATTTCACAAGTAGAGAAAGCTATATCAAGATACGGGTGTAAAGCATCTAGGCCACAAAAAGTTGAATTTAGTGTGGGTTTGTAAAAATCTTAATAATAAGTAATCATTTCATTCATGTTAACACCGCCAATTTTTGTTTTAGTATGTTTCCAGAATTATCTCATATTTTTTTCATATGCATGTTTCTTACTTTTAATAATTTGGATATATTCTTTTTTAGTTTGCTTGTACGTTATTACAATGTTATTACTAAAATTTGATGCTACTAAATTTCTCTTTGCTACGTTTAATAATTTTTTAGAATCCCTACACTGTTTATCAAACCAAGGTTTAGCATTAGAACTATTATTGGGATTGAATGTTTGTGTTTTTTCCATGTCTAGAAATCTTGTTGTCAGTCTGATTGCCTCATATATTTGTCCCAATCTAAGTGTATTTACCTTGGTAATCAACATACCTGCCGTTTAGAACGAAAAAACCTAAATTTTCTAGTGCTTCTACAAGTAGTGTACCCCGTATATTAATCACGTTGTCCATTGTTTCGCGGCCTTCTAAGGGAAGATCAAAGTTCAGGAGATTGCTTTCCCCAGTGTCATTAAGATGACCCATCCTTGCATTGAAATCGCCATATATGATAAACTGATCATTAGAGTATGTAAAGGTTAAATTTCTAGTCGTTGCTTCCAACATTTCTATACAGGTGCTATCGTCCAGCCCCGGTTTGAGATACACAATACCTAAAATAATAAAAACATTACATAAATTTAATCTTACAAAATCCACATATTACTTAAATCCACAATATTTACAGTTTCAAGACGCGGAAAGTCTTTTCTTATAAGGAGTAAGATACCTCCGCTTCCTCTTCCTCGTTATTTGTCTTTCATCGCTTGACTATGGAAAAAGTTGTATTTTATTAAATATGAAGGCAGCTTAGGTACTGACTGTATAATCCAGGTCTCCACAAGACCAATGATAAGAAAACTATTCAAATGTTCAATGTCCTGTGTTTCAGAACCATTTAAGGTATTTATTCCTTGGCAGTTCCAGAATAGTAACTATTTATTAAGAGCCTAAAACAATAACATTCTTCTAATGCTAAAGATGTTATTAACATAGAGAATCGCAATGAAGGAAATTAAATTTGTAATAATCGCCCGTAATTCTCACAACCCAAACCACAACGGCCAACACGAGACGCCTGAAGAATTGGCAACCCTATTAACGTCGTCGTGAAGTTCCGGTTCCCGTCATCGATGTCGCTGTACGAATGGACTACCTCCTTCTAGTCGTAGCGTAACTCAGTATAAGGGATCTATCGAGGACCGAAGACGGTAACAAGTAGACAATACATAAATGTTTTATTTCTTTTATAACAAATATTATTTGTTATTTTATTATTATAAATAAAAATTTATTTATCAAATGTTACTTGTCTACAAATTGAATTTAACTAAAATAATGACATTATCAATCAGTTAGAATAAGCGTTCAAAATGCCTGCCGTTAAAAAAGTTTAGTGTTCGTCGCAAACCTCAAAATAGTTTTCTCTGAGTCAGCGGTGGAAGACAGATTTATTGATAATTGAGAAGGTTTTTAAAAATACCTTATACCAGCATTAGTTATTACTTCATCATTTTCAAATCAAAATATTCCGATAACGGTACACAGTATCGAGTTTTACAAAAACTTCCTTTTTGGTGTAAAAAGCTGGATTTATAAACTCTGTTGTTCCCGTTGTTCGTTGCTCGCCGTCTTTTCCAAGTTGCTGGCGATTCGTTATTCACAGTTGTTCCCGAGTCGACTAATTTATATCCGTTTTTCGTTGCTGGCGTTGTTGAAATTTGATTGGTCACAACGATGACGTCTGAGGTGTGTCATACGCCAGAATCATTGGCGTTTGACGTGGCAGATTATTTATGTTTTGTTATTGTTTGTGTATTGAAAGTAAAATAGAAATTAGTTTTTGAACAGTTGATCTATTATCAAAATATGTGGAGACGAAACTTAATTGGTGCTTTTGCATTGGCCACGTGCGCTTATTTACTTATGAAAATTAAGAAAAATCGGCGAACACGGCGCTTTAAAGTAAGGCCTATCAACAGGCAAAGAATTCAGAAGGGAAACTTTGACTATTTTCATAGAATGAAAAGTTTGAACGCCCCTCAATTTTTTAAATTTACCAGGATGACCAGACCGGTGTTTCATAAGCTGCTAGAAAAAGTTGGACCTTTGATTCGAAAACAACAACGTTCTGATGGTATTTCCCCCGAAGAAAGACTAGTGCTTACTTTGCAGTAAGTATTTATTTGTTTGATTAATAACTTTGTGTATTGAATTATATTTTTACTTAAGTACCTTTCTCAAGGAACAAACATGCAGGTTTTAGCCTGGAGTTTTCAGATTGGACATACAACTGTACATAAAATTATCCATGAAACCTGCAGAGCGATATGGACAGTCCTTAGCCCGGAATATCTGAAAAGTCTTTCAAGCACAGAAGATTGGTTGTCAATTGCAGAAGGTTTTGAAACCAGATGGAATTTTCCCCATTGTGTTGGTGCCTTAGATGGGAAACATGTTAACATCCAGGCACCTGCAAAGAGTGGATCACAGTTTTATAACTACAAAAAAAACTTTAGCATCGTGTTACTGGCAGCATGTGATTCCAAATACCAATTTACCCTTGTTGACATTGGGGCATATGGTGCACAAAGTGATGGAGGAATTTTCAGGCAGAGTATCTTTGGTGAAAAACTGGAGAATGAAGAAATAAATCTTCCCGAGGACAAGGAGTTACCTAACTCTGATATAAAAATGCCATATTTTCTTGTGGCCGATGAGGCTTTTCCATTGAAGTCGTATATAATGAGACCATATCCAGGGAAAAACCTCAGTTATAATGAAAAAATCTTTAATTACAGACTGTCACGTGCCAGACAAACCATTGAAAACAGCTTTGGCATTTTAGTTGCTAGGTGGAGAATTCTAAAAACTACCATTATAGCCAAAATTGAAAATGTTGACAACATTGTCAAAGCTGTCACCGTTTTACATAATTTTTGTTTAAAGTTGATGGAGACAGATAGTCAAGAAAATATGTACTGTCCTCCTGGATTCGCAGATGGAGCAGGGATGGAAAATGGAGATTGGAGAAAAGATGGGACACCTCTGCAGTCAGTAGGAAGAATGAGTGCAAATAGGAGTCGTACTGCTCTCTACCAATTGAGGAACAGTCTCGCAGACTATGTTGTTTCTGAGGCTGGACAAGTGCCATGGCAGCATAATGTTGTAGATAATAATCTAGTGACAATGTAATTTGTTTTGATACATTTTCAAATTATACTGGTTTTAAATTATATTAAAATTCCCAAAAAAGTTGGGCCTATGACTTTTAATTTGGGGTGTTTATTCGATTAGATACTAACAAATAAAATCAATAAATAGCAAATTTCACTATAGATATATAACATATTATTTGACAGGTTTCAAAAATTTCAAAATTTGCATCATCCCAGAAGTAAACGTGAAAATTGATATACACAAACTAAGATACCTACCTTATTTTTAGATGTAACATAACACAGATATGAGAAAAAATGAATAAGCACAGAATATGAAAAGAATTTATTTATGCTATATTTACAAAAATAATTTAAAAAAAAACCAATTCACTGATACAAAATCATCATAACTTCCCTCCTCTTGGCTTTTGACTCCTCAGGAGTCATTTCCTCCAAGACCGTAAAAACATGCTCCACAAAAGTCCTGTTTTGGTTGAGTGGCTTGCTTATACTATTTGCCAATTGTTTTGCAATGCCCATCAACTCCTCTTCTGCTTTATTGCTTATTCTTCTGTTTTTGACTGGTAACATAATAAGTATCTAAATATCTTTTGTATATTCATTATTCTTTTTGCTATTTTTTGGGAAATTAAACCACAATCCTTTTTTTTTCAACATTTCTGTATCGTTACAGCTACCATTATCAAGTATAAATTGGTTTGCAAATTTTTGTTCCTACTTGACAATTACAAAATAATTCAACAAGATAATCAACATTATTTTGAAGTTTAAGACTGCAAACATTTTTTATCTACTGTTAATGGACCTTAAAAAGTTTCACCAGCATTACAATAAGTACTTGCAGTATAAACTTCAAAATAATATTGAACACTTGGTTGTTGAATTTCATTGTGTCAGGTAGGGGCAAATATAAACACTATATTATTCTTGAAAATGTGACTGGAATGCTACAGTAACATTGAAATTCAAATATAAGAACAAGGATTGCGGTTGATTTCCCAAAAAATTACAAAAATAATAAGTATCTACATCTCAAGTTCATAATAAAACATACCTGATCGAGGCGTTTCATCCACTCTGTTCGGCAAATCCTCTCCGCTCTCCACCACATTTTCACTTGGAGATACCAAACACTCCATTGTCGACCATGGAGACCCGGGTGATGATGAGGGGCCAGGAGACGACAAAGGCAATGAAGCTGCTGGTTGAGGTCGGGAACTTGGGTCAGGTCTGTGAAGGCCACTAGGCCCTGCTCTGGATGCCAAACTCTCAATATTTGTATATGTCCTAAAAACAGCATTTTATGTAATCATGTGCCTTTTAAACAACAATTGTAAATTACTTACTTTCTTGGCCGGCTATACTTTTCAAAAAAAAGCATTTTAGAGAAAAGAGGACATTTTTCTTCTGCTGCCGACCCTGAACGACTGCCTTCTCTTTTTTCTCTGGTGAATTTGTTGCGCAGACTTATCCACGTCTTTTTGCATTGTTCCGCTGGAAATACAAATTTTATGTTATTTCGCTACATTTTATAATCCAATTTAGGCTGGCAAGTGATAAATATGTGTATCAATTGTCAACTTACCCGTAATATTAAGCACTGCGGCTATTTCGGACCACGCTGCCTCCTTCTTGGCGGTGTTTTTGTAGTCTTTGTGACATAAATTGAATAAATATTTGTAATGTTGAATCAAATCTATTAGAATTTTATTTAGGTCGAACTGATCCAATTCCCCATCAAAATCCTGTTCCTCTTGTTGAGACATTTTTAGCGAATAGCGAAATAAAAAAACAAAATGGCAAATTCCAACGAACCAAACCAAAACACAAGCCTTTGACACAAACTCCTATCGTAAACAGCTTCACGTCAAGTAAGAAATGTCAACTTCACATGCAGAAATCGCGCATCACAAGAGTGAATCTGATTAGTGCTTTTAACTCGACAGCTGATAGCACCAATAGTTTTCCTCATTTCATGCTGCCGAAGTGCATCAATAAATAGTAGCTTATTTGAATGTAGCGCCTCCCTTGACTGACCGTAAAAACAGTAGTGTCAGTTTTGAGTTTAAAATGATTGGTAGAAATCCAGTCACGTGGCACTAACTTCAGTTTTCATTGGTGGAACTGCGAAACACGAATAAAAAGATATAAAATTTGGTTATTTGGGAGCAACGACTCTGGTCGTCTTCATTCTCTGTAAGTCCATCTACTATGTTATTGTTCGAATTATCTGCATTTTATTTAGGTAAAGTTTGATCGGTAACGGCACTTGGCGTGAAATCCTCATCACTAAACAATAATCGATTCATATGCCAAATTCCAGTGGTTTTAAAACTACTTATCATATTTTCATTTGTGAGAGCTCTTAGATATGTGCGATGGGTAAGTTCAGGAATATTTCTTACAGATATTGTTTTGCCGGGATGACACTATCCAGTCATTAAATGCAACACTACAGAAATTTTTGAAAGGCCCTAAAATCCCGACATCTAATGGCTGCATTCGATGAGTAGTATTGGGAGCGAAACTTTGTAACATAATTCCATTTTCGCTGGATATCTTAAGAAAACACGGGAAACACTAAGACACTTATAGACGCAATAAGTACAACAAACCTAAAAAACATTGGATGACTGACGAGACAGTGAACTTGGTAGAAGAACGGAGAAAGCTTAGCACAAGTGCATCAAATCCAATAGAGACTGAACAACAGATAGCTAACGTAAACAGACGAATACAATCCCTGAGCAGAAGAGACAAAAATAATCATAACAAAGAAATCTACAATGAGCTGGAAGATTACGCTGACCGTCACGAATCCAGAGAACTTTTCAACAAGGTGAAGTACTTAACAAAGCAATTCAAACCACATACGCGGGTTATTAAGCAAATCCGGGGGAAGACTATCACCAACCTTGAGGGCGTAGCGGCGATATGGAAACAATATTGTGAACTGTTGTTTTATAGTGATGACGAAGAAGTAGATGTAGAAAGAATGAGTGAGGAAAAAGAACCACATATTCTGAAATCCGAAATAAAAACTGCAATAAAGAAATTAAAAACTAGAAAATCTCAAGATGACGACGGAATAACATCGGAAGCACTGAAAGAAATGGGGATTGAAATAATGTCCAAATATGTAATAACATTTGGAACAGGAAAATGGCCATGTGACTGATGATCCCTATTTATAAAAAGTATCACCAACTGACTGTAACAACTACCGTTCGATAACTCTTATTTTCTTACGCAAGCAAAGTTCTCCTTGCCATCATTAACGAAACATTAAAATTCATTCTCTTACCACATCAGATCCCTCAAGAACTGCGCGGGTTTTTCCATGGAAGGGGCACACGAGAGCATATCCTTAACATTAGACAGATAATAGAAAAATCTAGAGAATTTAATATAGAATCATATTTATGCTTCGTGGACTACTCCAAGACTTTCGACAACGTTAAGTGGCATAAAATGTGGTGCATACTGGGTAGTCCAGGTCATCTAATACACATACTAAAACAACTATTATACCAACAACACGGCAAACGTAAGAGTCAACAAGACTCCGATAATTTCAAACTTACAGCCAGGGATGTATATTATCTCCCCCATACTACTCAATATATATATATATATATATATATATATATATATATATATATATATATATATATATATTGAACCATATATCTTATATATTAAAGAACATCAGCTGTTTGAGAATATTTTGCTTAGGATTTAAAATGGATTGAAACTATGTTAATTAAAAACACATTAAAAAAACCACAGTCATAAGTAAAAATTCATATAAAGTGATAATATATTAAATCATTTGTTTATAATAATTAAAAAGAGTAACAATAAATATAAAGAAATTACCTTAATAATTGTCTAAATTTTGAGAACGCTTAACTAGTATAGAGGAGAACATTAAATCTGCCCAATATGGATGTTTGTTCATCATGAATGAATCAGCTGTTTATCTGAAAATAAACAAGTTTTAGTTATCTAATTTAATATAAGTATTAGTTAAACAGTAATAATAGAAATCATATCCATATTCAGTATAAAGAATTAGATAAGTTTAGAAGATTAAAATATAAATGACATAAAGTAATATTATATGTCAAATTTTGATATCAAATTTATGGAGCTAATGAATCATAAAATGGTGATGGATAAGAGTAAATATTTGCAACTATAGAATTTGGATAGTTCAAATAACGAAAGAGAAAGATATATATATATATATATATATATATATATATATATATATATATATATATGTTATATGTATATATATATATATATATATATATATATATATGTTATATAAAAGAATTTATGTCCATGAATGTAAATATTATTTTCAAGTTGTCACAAATATCAAAACAAAACTAGATATTGTAATATCGAAATATAACAATGAATTTCACTATTTGTAAAAGACTTGTTGTATTGAAATTCGTTGAATTAAAAAAGAAAACATAATTTTCAAGTGAAATTCACATTCATATGTATTTCCAAAACTTTCATAGAATGTAGTAATTGTGAATAGAACTCGACAGCTCCAGAAAGAATATGATTGGTGTAAAATGACAGGACACATTTTGAAAAATTAAAAAGAAAGAAAACTTTGTTGAAAATTAGTGAGCTAAGAAACAATAGTTTGTTTATTGATTAAAAAATTGACGATCGAGTGGAAGCGTGGGTAGTTGGTTTTTGGCGTCGAAGTAGAGAGGAGGTAATGAACAATTTTTCAACAAATTTCAAGTAAAATCACAAAAAATAATTATCAAAGCTAAAGATTACTTGTAAATATAAAGCTACGAACACTCACATGTGTGTATATCCAGCTTCTCCCTGAGAATATCACAAATTCTCCAGAAATTAAGCAGCTTGGACTTCGGAAGGCGTATTCCTGTTACCAGACGAGTTAGATTCCAGAATCCAGACTTCAGGTTAGTGTTTCTTTAAATATTATTGGCCAATAATAATAACTAACTAATATAAATTTAGTGATGACTATTTCCATGTGTATAATAATTCTTGCGTCTATATGATCGATCTAACTAAAAAAGAAAAAAAGACTATGTAGTTTATTCAATAGATAAAATTTCCAGATTATTTAAAAAAAGGCCTACATGCATGTTTGTAATTCTGTAATAAAATAATGGTTATACTTACTTCATTTCAAATAGTATAAGAAAAATGCATCTTAATCAATTAATATAATATTTCCAATTGTATTTATAATTTGTAACTCATTTCTTCTGAATAATTTTATCATCTGTATGTATATAATTTCCAAACATAAATTTTTTTATGCAATCTCCATCACCAGCATTATAACGTAAACGATTTTATGATACATCTGATTTTCACGCAACTGCAAAGCGTCTCTAAGAAACGTTCGGTTTCTCTCGCATTTATTTGAGCATGCGCATAGGATGGTGTATGTTCTCATTTGTGACTATGGTTTTTTAATGTCATAGGCGTATCTGTTTTATATATATTTAAATAAAATTTTCTTTTAAAAAATTAAATCATTGAAAGTAATGTGTTTCTTTTTATTTACGTAAGCAGAATAAATCAATCCAAACCAGAACTCGAAGGGTAGAACGAGTCTCATGCTCCCGAATATCGTATAATTAATTAATAACTGAGCTAGCCACACAACAAATTCAACAAACATAAAATAAATATAAAATTATCTAATTAAATTAATAATAAATATTATAAACTATTTAATTATATATATATATATATATATATATTATAATATGTGTATATAATAATTTTTTAAAAGTTAATTATTTCTTATATGTATGTATGGGCGCCCCTTATATGACTAGCTCAAATTATCTTATAAAGTTTTATAATTACCTGTTGGAAATTATAGCCGGGGCAAGAAAATTCTCTCTTTTTCTCTTTGAGTCCTGGCAGTTATTAGCTCTTTAAAAACTCTATCGATTTTGCGCTTCTATGATGTTATATTTGTGATTTAATTGCCACTACGATACGCCTATGGAGGTTAAATCATTCGCTCTGCGGGAATCGATTACGGCAGTTCGTAATTCACAGAGAGACTCGTAGAACATGATGAAAAATATACAAACGTTTTGGTTATGTGCGATTTAATAAACAATAAACTTTGATAATGGAATGTGTGTGTGTGTAGATAATGATGGAATGAAATGAATAACTTTATATATAAATAGGTGAGTACCTTACAAGCTATGTATTACCTAGTTAAATGTTTTCATTCTTTTTAACCTATGAATTATCTTAATTATGCTTTATTTGTCTTTTAGATTTATTGTTCGACTCAAATGGTACCATTAGAAATTATGATTTTTTTATAATTGATCAATTATTTTGTTATCACTGACCTTTTACGTTGCCGCACACAAACTTCTATATTTTCGTTGATGAAATAAAAATCAGCTGATGATGTTCCCCGTGAATGAAATGGATCGTTGTACAAATGCTTCTTGGATGGTAGACTTTCAGTTATTCTTGGGTGAGTACAAATTCTTGTTACGTTTCGTGGATGCTAAATTTGTTTCTTCTTTTGATTATTTCATTATATACTGCATGACGAATGTTTCAATAGTTAGTTATATTGTTTTTATGTTTATTTTTACTGTTTGAGGATTTTTTAAGGAGTTTTATATACTTTTTTATAAATTCTCACGATGCGTCTCCTTATGCCTCCTTCTTCAAAACTACGCTTCTCTCCGACTCTCTTTTGTCTTCCAAATCAACAAACTTTTTAGCATCTGTTGCTAAACAATTTCATGTATGCCTTGATCTCATATGTTAATTTGACGTTCAAAAGTATTTCACTAATTTAATAGTTTAAAGCAATATCACTTGTTAAAAAATATAATTTGAGTCTTTGTATTTCATTTTTAATTGTTTCCAATTGTCTTAGCCGTTAAAATAGTTCATGTACGTTAAAATGTTGAGTAATGTGTTCATATTGAACATATTTTGAATTACAAATCTACAGTCTAAATTTACATTAAAATGTGCGTGAGACCTTTTTAAATATTCACTAAATCTAATTTTACAATTGGTTTCAATAAACTATTCCTAGATGATATTTCGTTCCTCGCAAAATTAGTATTATTTACAAACAAATCATCTCACACGTTTTACGAGTTTCCTTGTTCTTCTCTCTCTGTCGCTAGCGTTTGTTGCAGCGTTATGTCGCTGTAGCATTTTGACACTTACGGCATCAAGAATTCTAACCAAACATATCTTGTTAATATTAAATCATAGCATTGAATATTGTCTTTCGCATTGTTGAATATTATTATTGTTTAATATTTCTTTCAGATTATGGATTCATGGTATTTCTTTGTAAGAGATTTTGTAGTATTGGATGATGTTTATTTAATGGTTCAAATACATGT
This sequence comes from Galeruca laticollis, assembly GCA_963921935.1. Taxonomy (NCBI): domain Eukaryota; kingdom Metazoa; phylum Arthropoda; class Insecta; order Coleoptera; family Chrysomelidae; genus Galeruca; species Galeruca laticollis. The sequence goes on from OY998175.1 coordinate 169,967,804, forward strand.
GTTTATAATCAAAGGTAATGTTTCTTTTTGTTTCATTATAAGTTATAAGGTTTTTTTAAATCACACAAAGGCTGTCTTAGTGGATTGAAATGAAAGTATTTATAATTATCTAGAGAACATAAATAAATTGAATATCTCATTCTTAACTTTTTATAAAGTATGATCTAGACCATTACTATTTCAATATTTCATAATGACTCTATCTTATAATAATCTTTATATCTCATTTTCTTTAATGAATGGCAGGCAGGAATAACAATCGTAGGACATGAAATCAGCAATCTTCGCTACGCTGACGATACGTTAATTCTATCTTCCTCCGCAGAAGAACTTGAACAGATTATGAATAGATTAGACACTGTTAGCAGAGAGTTGGGCACAAAATGTACAGAAAACCAAAGTGATGATCATCGACAGATCCAGAAATAACCAACCGGAGATGCGAAATGTCGCAGGATATGAAGTGGTGAGTCGTTTCAACTTCTTAGGCTCTGTGGTCACAAACAGTGGAAGAAGCGAAGAAGAAATACGTCGACGCCTTGCAATGGCCAGAAGTAAGAACACCAAATTATGTCTGATATGGGCGTTTGTTTTTCCCATCACTACTTACGCTGTAGAAACATAGACCAACAAAAAGTCAGACTCCCAACGTATATTAGCCTTTCAAATGTGGGTCTATCGCAGAATGCTGCGCATACCCTGGTCAACCCTCCGCACAAATATCTCAACAGAACAACATCACCACAATCATTAACCGAAGCTCCAAAGCATACTGAGGTATTTTGGACATATAACGAGGCAAAGGGAAGGTATGGAGAGACTAGTAGTCGAGGGCAAAGTAGAGGGTAAAAGAACTCGAGGAAAATCGCCTTTGCGAATGGTCATATCAAATAAAGAACATCACCGGCTACTCTCCGTAGCAGCACAAGACGCTCATGAAAGGGAAGAATGGACAACAACAATAAATGGAATAACAGAACACCATTACGTCCTTACGAAGGACAGAGGAGGAGGAGGAGACTGACATGTGACTCGTGCTTGTCAACTATTAACAAAATGGAATCGTCACGAAAGGAGCGTTGATTAACTATGTGTTTTAATACAGAAGGAAACAACTCGGCAGTTATCCACCCAGACTTGTTTCCTAGTGCTAGGTTTGAAACTAGAGCATCAGCTTCAAAATCCTCAACATTCCTGATCCTGGGAAAAACATAAGCAGGAGGTGATATTTGTGACTGACATCAGGTTTGTTGCAAAGGTAGGTACGTACAATGGATCATCGACGTTAACTGTTTCATTTTGGATGTTTATACGTACTTTGCCTTTTCCTTCAACTTTATTAGTCTGATTTTCAGATGCTAACCGCAAAGTTCCAGTTTCAGAGTTCATGTTCTTTAATGTAGTATAGTAAGGCTTCTGTTGCTTCTTTGCTCTCAAAATCTATGTTCAAAATGTCCTCTTGTTGGTCCTCAATATTCACATCTAAGGGTTCATAAGTGGGGCCAAATTTTGTTGAGAATTCTTCTGCTGGCAGATTCTGGGATGGCACAGCAAATTATTTTAATGTTCCATGATTTACTCTACCTAAAAAGAAAATAATTGAATAAAAAGGATTTCAATCATAGTACACTTACCTTTCTGCAAAAATTCACTTTCGAGAAACTGTAATGAGCACACTTTCATAAATCAATTAGTTCCTTCCGTACTCAATTTCCATAAAAACCTTCGATATTCGTGCTTTCGGGAAAAGATGGAAATTAATATTTTGCTTGATCCAAGATAATCAATGGAGAGCGCAGCAACACTGGTTCATTTAAATCATCTCCAAAAAACAGTACAAGCACAAAAAATTTTACAAACACAACTGAAGCTCTATGTTTTGTCATTAACAACATAGAAAATGGCCGTACAATGGCTTTTAGCTCGGTTCTTAACTATCCGCAGGAGGGCGATCGCTTAGCACGAATCTTTTTTTAACCTCATTGGTCCCGTTAATCCGTACAGACGATACCTGATCGATCAGATAGCGATCCCGAGTTACGTTCATGAACGGTTCATTTTATTCTTATCGCTCACTGATCGGCCGCCATTTAAAAGAACACTTTTATTTATTTATTTATTTTACGATCCGCTCCTGATCATAGCGCTCAACTCACCCCATGTGTTTGTTTTTGTTTGCAAGTTTTGAGTAAAGTAGTTGATTTTTGATTTATTTAAATGTTATTGTGTAGTTTGAAGTAGAATTTAGTATTAAATATAATATCTAGTATTGTATATTATAATCTTAATAGTTTAGTAAGTAGTATAGAAATAGTTATATTAAAATTACCGACTTGTGTTGTTTTATTGTATTGTATTCCTGTAGTTTTTGAAATATTTAGTATTATTAAATCTAGTAGAGTACCCATCATCTTGTGTAGTATAGTAGCGAACCCATATTAAAATTAATGTAGTTAGAGTAGGTAAATAGTTTAATTTTAAGTACTTTATAATGAGTATAAAATTAGTTGAAGGAATGCATCACTGTTGATGAAGCTGGATTCATGGAAATAGATGAATAATTATGACTTATCGATAATTAAAGTAATATTTCTGAAAAACAATGTAAACAGTAGAACAAAATCGAAAGATAAAAAAACTACCAAACCAAATTGTTTGAATACATAAACAAATGAATGACAGACATATTTCGATTGTCAGTTCATTCGTTCGAGATGAGCGCTGCTTTCGTAGAGATCTTTAACTGGTGTGGATGAACGCAACCATTGGGTGCGTTCTTTTTGACTGAGATCTCAGATCACTTCAGTTAAGGTGATCTGAGATAAAGTGATGTGAGTAAGCACCAAAAAGAACGACATCTCAATTGAAGCTCGCGATCTGTCGATAGATTTAAACTATACGACAGATTCGTATCAGCATCTAATAATGTTAATTAATGTATCCATAATTTGTAACAAAAGAAAAATAGATTATGTGTGTTTATTGTTTATATGTCAATGGTTAAAACCTTAAATAACCTTGGTTAAAACTACAAATAAACCAAGTAAATCAAATATTTCTTCATCCCCTCCACTTTATTTCCGACTCAATTCCAACTGATACCCCCTTACAACACATTCAGCATCGGTGAAGGGGGAGGAAAAATCTCAGCTCACTTAAAGTGAGTAAAACAAAAAGAACGCTCACACTACTGATGTGATCTGTGATGAACTGAGATCTCAGTCAAAAAGAACTCACCTAGTGACACGAATCGTCTATTGATCACAATTATACGCTTCCAACGAATAGGGAGTTAACAGTACTAAGGAATCAAAAAGATAATGGGTTTGGAGAAAATAATGTGATGGAAGGATTATAAAAAATGGCCTAGTTTTAATACAAACATTTAGATTAATAATAGTTTCAGGAAAATAAAAGTATAAAATACTGCAATCGGCTATGTTTTCCTAAACAGCAAAAGACGTCACGTGTAAGTAAAAATGTGATGGTAACCTTTTATAAGAGCGATCCCTACCAACACAAAAAAAATTCTGCATTTTTCCTATTCATAAAATTAAATTCCCCTATTTTTTAGCTAACTAGTTTTCCGTCCCGTAAATATGAAATGTTCGGTTTGTTCCTGAAACAAAGGTTATTTACGGAACTTGGTTGCTAAAAAAGCGGTAGATTTTCTGTCACCAAAACAACCATCGATATTCTATGGTAACAAGAGAGATGCAAATATCATCAGAGTGTGATCGACGATCATTTCGAATACGCCGTAGTAACGTAGTAAATAATGTCAAACGTGATTTGTTTATACGAGCGCCATTACAACTAGAGAGTAAACATTTAGTTCATTCGTTTTGATGTGTTTTTGAAGACTTTTAGTGACAAAATAAACTTTTAAGTTAATTAATTTAATGTTTTTGGATTATAGTGGTTCGTCGGTACCAAGTTTGTCAGAAAAACAGCCGAAATTATCAAGGCCACGTATCTACAATACCATCCCCTTTTCTCTCATATCTGGTGGTAACTGATGAGGGAACTTCAGGAGTCTCGTAAATTTCTTCCACGCTTTCTATTTGACATCAGCTCTCTCAAGATCTGGCTTCTCTGAAGGTTCCAAAGTTTTCGATAAGGGGTTCAGATCTAAATCATCACTAAAGTTCAGTTCTAGCCGGTATACTCTTTGGAGGGGTCTCAATATTGATCTTTAGTTTTCAATTTCACAAGTATTTTATTATCTCGTCCAGGAATTAGTTCTTCGATATAAGCTAAAGGCCAGTCTAGTCGTTCCAAATTACCATACCCTATTAGAACGACATCACCTACTTTAACCTCTTTCGCATTGAATTTTTTGGCTGACAATTTCAGTTGTCCCAAATATTCATTTCTAAATCTCCTACGAAGATCATTTTTCAATTTCATCCTGTACCTCAAGTGTTTTCTAAGATCTGCACTTTCCACGGCATCCAAATCAGGAACTCCAGATTCTTGAATTTCTCACAAAAACATAGCAGGAGTCAATGGAATGAGGTATCTGGGTTTTTCGTGCATATACGTCAGTGGTCTGGAATTTAATATAGATTCGCAGTCGCATAAAATGGTAGATAATTCCTCATATAACAGAGATGATTTCCCCAATACCTTTCGCAGCAGATCTTTGATGATTCCAATTAACCTTTCCCACCAGGCAGCTGTTGGAAGATTGAACTTCCATTCTATTCTCTCCGCAGTACTAAAAGATTTAATCATTTTCCAGTCCAACTTAACGAATCCATTTGCTGCAACAATAAAATTTGTGCCATTGTCGCTGTAGACAGTCGTTGGTCTTCCCCTTCTTGCCACAAATCGTCTAAGTGATTGTAGAAAAACATCCGTAGAAAGTGAAGACAAAAGTTCCAAATGCACAGCTCGATAAATGGCACATGTATAGATATAAATCCATACTTTTGCTCCTGTTCGAATAAACAGTGGACCGGCTAAATCCACACCAATTACTTCGAATATGTGAGTTTGTCGAACTCTATCCAATGGTAGTGGAACAGGTGGTACTTCCACATGTTTTGCATTGAATCTTCGGCAAATTGTGTATCGAGAAACGACAGATCTTAAGGTTTTCCTTCCATTTAGTATCCAAAACCTTTCTCTTAGTAAGCTGAGTAAACATTGAACACCGGCATGCGAAGCTTTCACGTGTTCATCAAATACAAGTTTACTAACTACAGAATGCTTGGATGGCAAAACAATTGGATAGCAAAAGTCCATGGAATCATTCCGTTCAGATATTTTTGTTTTCAATCTGATGATACGATCATCATCAATGAAGGGACACAAACTTTTCAGCTTTGGATCATCAAGTCCATCAAAAGATTCATTCTGCACCAACTTAATAACGCATTTCTCAGCTACGAGGATTTCTGCGATAGATAATTCTTTCTCCATCAATCTTTCATCTGTTTGAAGACATCGGCAGTTTGAGAGAAATCTTCTTATTCAAATAAAAACTCGAATAATTTTTTCGTATTTTGAAATTCGTTCATGATACCAGGAAAAATCTATTTTCGTAGATAAGTTCAAAGATATTGTACGTTTTCCCATTTCAGAATTTACTGATTCTTCATCCCTGATAAAGTTTAGGTTCAGCCAGTTCTTTGGGGATTGTCTCAGCCATTGAGGCCCCTCCCACCATTTTGATTCGATCAGTCTTTTCGGTGAACAGCCACGGGAAGGTAGATCGGCTGGATTCAGGTCTCCAGGAACATGAAACCAAGCATTCTTATTCGTTAAGCTTCGAATTTCTTTCACGCGGTTCCAGACAAAAGGTTTCCAATTTTCGTCGTCCTTTATCCACGACAAAACTGTTGTCGAATCTGACCACCAATAAACTAGTAGAGCCGGGTCAATAGTTTTAGTAATTGAGATAATCTGGCACCTATTGTAGCTGCTAACAACTCAAGCCGAGGAATAGTTAATCGTTTCACTGGAGAAACGCTGGATTTTGCTTGGGACGAGTTGTATATGTACGCCATAACATGTTTCGGATCTCAAAAATATAGCTGTGGCATAGACATGCTGACTGGCATCACAGAACACGTGCAGACTACAATGATTTCTTCCTTCGGATGAATTCAACAACCATCTAGGGATTTTCAGGTTCATGAGGAATGAAATATCAGCCACTCAATTCAAAAATCTTTTCTTGACTTCTTCTGGTACCTGTGTATCCCATCCAATCTTAGACTCCCAAGTCTGCTGTAACAACAATTTGGGGCACAGGGAAACCGGACATGAAAAGCCAATTGGATCGAAGAGTCGACGGGCTGTTGATAAAATCACTCTTTTCGTAATTACTTCGGTATCAAGTTCTTGGAACCAATCTGAATTCAACTGTAAAGTATCTGAGTTTTTATTCCAATAAAGTCCCATTACTGGAGAAACACTCGACATTACTGGGGGCTTGTCCAAAACTGTGTGCTCCCACCCTCTCAAATCGAACTGGACAGAGGCAAATAACTCTATGGAAACTTCAATGAAATTCTTCAGTTCTTCCTTACTGTTAACACTCGTTACACAGTTATCTACATAAAAACTTTCGAGTAGTTGAATTATTGTTGATTTCGTTTCAGAATTGTCCGTGCTTTCCAAGATATTTCTTAGGTGACATTCAATTACTGCTCCCAACAGGAAGGGACTGCAAGTCACTCCAAAAACTACTCTTGCATGGCGGTATGATTTCCATTTTCCTGTGTCATCAAACCACAAAAAACGCTAAAAATCTCTTTCTTGAACACTCATACTAATTTGCAAGAAAGCTTTTCTTATGTCAGATATAACCCCAATTTTTGATAGGCGAAATCTGATCAATAAAGACGGTATCAACTCAATTAAATTGATGCCTTTCTCCAGACATTGATTGAGAGATGGCTGATTTTTCTCTATAGCAGAGGCATCGAAAATTCGTCGTATTTTTGTAGTCGCATTGCCTTTTTTCACTACATGTCGGTGGGGTAGATAATGTCTCTCTCTTTCTAAGTCTATTTCTGGAACATCTTCAATGATACCCTCATGCAACCATTCTTTCAATACGTCGTTGTATTGGTCACGCAAACCATCTAAATCAAGCTTCTTTACCAAGGAAACAAGTCTTTTAGAAGCTATCCCATAATTACTCGGCAAAGGGGGGTGATCTTCTATCCAAGGCATACATACTTCATATCTGCCATCATCGTTTCTCCGAACAGAATTGCGAAAATGATTCATGACGTCTTCCTCGATTTCTTTCTGGGTCATTTTCTGTACAGGATCAGATATTCCAAGGATATCTAAATTCGACAAATCAGAAATGCATTCATTCCTCGCAAACATAGACAGTGCAATCAAGCTTTCAGGTTTTCTTTTGCAACAGTCATCAACTTTGCCCATTAATGTCCAACCCAGAAGAGTTTCTAGAGCTACAAGACCACTTTCCAGTTGATAACGATTTCCAGTGAAGAGTTTACCTGCGATATCAGCTCCAATAAGGATATCGATAGGTGCGTTCTTTTTGACTGAGATCTCAGTTCATCTCAGCTCACATCAGTAATGTGAGCGTTCTTTTTGATTTACTCACTATAAGTGAGCTGAGAGTTTTCCTCCCCCTTTACCGATGCTGAATGTGTTGCAAGGGGGAATCAGTTGGACTTGAGTCGGAAATACAGTGGAGGGGATAAACAAATATTTAATTTGCTTGGTTTATTTGTAGTTTTAACCAAGGACCAAGGTTATCTATAGTTTTAACCATTGACATATAAACACACATAATCTATTTTTCTTTTGTTACAAATTATGGATATAATAGCATTATTATTATTATATGTTTTGTTTCTTATTCAATCATGCGGACAGATCGCGCGCTTCAATTGAGATGTCGTTCTTTTTGGTGCTTACTCACATCACTTTATCTCAGATCCCCTTATCTGAAGTGATCTGAGATCTCAGTCAAAAAGAACGCACCTAATAGGTCGAATGTCAGAGATTTCAATACCAACTGATTGTAATTTGCTCATCCATGGACGTTCTCGAATACAAGCTACATTGGTACATATCAGAGGTTGATCTAATGCTTCAAAATTACAAGAATATTCATTCTTCAAACTGCTAAACCCTATACGATAGCAATAGGTGCGTTCTTTTTGACTGAGATCTCAGTTAATCTCAGCTCACATCAGTAATGTGAGCGTTCTTTTTGTTTTACACAGTTTGAGTGAACTGAGATTTTTCATCCCCCTTCACCGATGCTGAATGTGTTGTAAGGAGGTATCAGTTGGAATTGAGTCGGAAATTAAGTGAAGGGGATGAAGAAATATTTGATTTGCTTGGTTTATATGTAGTTTTAGCCAAGGTTATTTAAGGTTTTAACCATTGACATATAAATAATAAACACACATAATCTATTTTTCTTTTGTTACAAATTATGGATACATTAATTAACATTATTAGATGCTGATACGAATCTGTCGTATAGTTTAAATCTATCGACAGATCGCGCGCTTCAATTGAGATGTCGTTCTTTTTGGTGCTTACTCACATCACTTTATCTCAGATCACCTTAACTGAAGTGATCTGAGATCTCAGTCAAAAAGAACGCCTCAAGTGTTTCAAAGCGTTCGTTTTAGAGCCACCAAATGAGACGTGAATGATCTCTTCTTGTCTCAAGCATTTGTAACCCATCTCTATAGCTGCAGATTTTGTCACATATGACTTCTGAGAACCAGTGTCAATGATCACATGAGCTGTTCTTGATTTATTTGCCCCATTTAAATTCACAACTAAAGTTTGCAGAAAAACTTCAGAATACGAACTATTCGATAAGTTGTTTTCTATGTTTGTTTTTGCTGTTTCGGGAAGTTTCGAGTCTGTTTCTTCGTTTTTGGGACACATAATAGCAAAATGTCTACCATTACACTCAGTACACACTACATTAACCCGACATTTTCTAGAAATCTTTTCTGCACAAATCTCACTAGAGTGGGCTCCGCTACAAAAATGACATTTCTTTTGCATTTTATTATTCATTAACCCAGAAGTTGTCGGCAAAACATGAGTTTTTGAAGAATCAAACTTCTTTTTTGGTTTGCTATGCATGTCGAATCCTGATACAGCCACTTTAATTATTTTCTCGTTATCTACTTCTTTCCGGACAAATGACATCAATTTATCCAAGCGATCTTTGAGAGTAGATTGACTATCGTAAAGGCTACTCCTTTGCCATACTCGTATAAGATCTTCAGGAAGGCGCAGGACTCCATCAACGGATACAACATAGCCGCGCAAGTATCAGAAGTAACATCAAGAGTTTCTAACGATCGCAGTTGGGATTCCATTTTATCATAGAGAAAACTGAGTTTATTATTATTATTATTATTCGAAAGATTGTTCAACACCAGCTTCAATAATTCTCGTACATGAAACTCCACCAGAAGATTTTTCCTTCCAAATCTGCTCTTGAGGCTTTCAATCGCTTTCGGGTAATTTTCCGCACTCGGTGGGTAACTTTCAACCAGTTGACGAGATCTTGTATTTGGAATGGTCGCTTGAATTAAATATTGAAACTTATCCTCTGGAACAATGTCCCCATCGTCATCAATTCATTTGAATTCGCTCCAGAAGTGAAGCTAATCTTCAATTTCACCACCAAACTTCTTGAACTCAATGGTTGGTAACTTGAGTTTCGTTTTGGTGTTGCTGGAATACTGAGAAATACTTTCTGCTACATGATCTTTATTCGAAATATTGTCAGCCAACAGCTTCACCTTATAATAATTCGTAGAATATTCATCGGCAGTTGAAATCTCAATACTCAAAGCTTAATCATCGTCTGTGAGGTAATCCAAAACTTTCTTGTGCAAATCCATCAGGAGTTCAAATTTCTGTTCCAAAAGGCGTACATTACTATGTATTTCTATCTTATCTAAATCAGTTTTTGCGAACAGTATCATAATTCCATCGAAAACTCGGTCAAAAAAACTCCTTTGAACCGCAAGTACTTTTTCCACCTTCTCCATAGTCCGTCCTGTCACGGTCGCCAAACGTTAAATATTCGAGATGCACCGGTGACTGAATACGTCAAATAAAAGTACAATATTTTGGATCAGGATGCAGTAAAAATACTAGAAAACTTTGATTTTTAATGAATTATCGTTTACAAAGTGCAACTTGTCACTTCAACTTTAATCATACTACTTGTCACAAAATGTCAAAATATATAACGTTTCGACAAAATTAATTATACAGTATGAATCAAGGCATAATCTAAAATATGGGATGTCCGCAAATGGAAAAAAAACACAAAGCGACAACTTTCCGCAACAATCGATATGGAAATTATATTGCCGAATATCATCAGAAATATACTGAATGGTATAATCGGTATATACATTATTTAGCACAAGTGAAAAAGATTAAATGTAAATTACATGTTCCAATTATTCATTCATTTTACTCAATATTTATATACGGTTTAACTGAACAGACAATGAATAAACCATAGAGAAAGTAATACTTAAGCTGTCACGTGACTAATGGAACGCTCAAATTTGTAGCGTCAATGAAAAAGGTATTCCAGCGTCAAAATTGGAGCGTCTTGCAAATAAAATACATATACAATCTAAATTTAATTGAGTACGAGCTACGTACATGAAAAAGTATCCTATTAATTATATTAATAAACAAGTGGAAAAATGTCAAATAACTATCATATGGAAAATATGTTGCCGAATATCATCAGAAATATATTGAATGGTATAATCGGTACATACCAATCTTAGGGTTTGTAATGAACTAGATTGGTGGAGTGGACTGTTGAGTTTGTCGTTCACTACTGCACCTAAGTAGATGTGTTGTTTATTAGCTTCGATAAGGTTGCGGAAGGAAGGGCCAGTCGTAATTTTAAGTAACGTTTAATAAAAGACTTAAATACGACAGTTTTAAACACTTAAATCACTTTACAACAAAATAGTAACAAGATAGAGCAACAAGTACATCCACAGAGAATTGATAGTTGGTTACTGTTTTCTAAAAGATACTAAATGCTCGTGAGGTAGTTATGTATATTGTTCCGATAATTCTCGAACGACGTCACAGAAAATTGCACGTTTTTATATTGCGTCGTAACGCGAGAGATATTTTAATCCTTCAGGTAAATCGTAACTTTTCTCGTTTTTAAGTTTAAAATTGATATGATTCGTTGATCTTGATATAGTTTTAACGCGCACTGTATGTTTTCGAATACTTTTTTATGTCGACCGTTCGATAGTGGTTTTTAGTTCTGTACTGTTTAAGATTGAGAAACTGACTCTTTTTAAATTGGTTAATTTCTGTAGATATAAGTTTTTTGGGGGTAGGACTTTTTCTTTCAGACTATAACTCTGTTAGTTGAATGGTGATATTTTTTGACATGAAGTTAATTACCCACTTTACCGTGAAGCGATAAATAGTGTCCTGTTAGTTAATTTATGTCAATCCATAAAACATTCATTTCGAATACTTGATTCCCTATTCATTTGTGAAAGGGTTTGAATTATTGTTCACGGTGCGAATTGAAGTCATTTGTAGTAACATTTTAATAGTTTTAGAAAGTTCCATAATCCCCATTTTATAAGAAAAACTTTTGTTAAACAGGTACTTAAAGTTAAACATTATTTTACTAATGGACGTTTAAGACCATTGAAGTGAATAATAAGGGTTTGACGTTACAATAGACATTCAAACTTGTCCTAGAATTCACAGTAAAGTGAAATTTCTTACGATTGATTTGTCTTAGTGATATATATATATATATATATATATATATATATATATATATATAAATTCACTTATGTTCTTCAACCTTTCGATAATATTTAGAATTATATCTTCTTGGGTTCAAAGGTTGTGGAATGAAACATATATATTAGTTAAAATATATTTTCGAATAAAGACTTATCAAACTTGACGTTTCGCTCTTATTTTAGGAGCATTTTCAAAAGAATATGTATAAATATTAAAATTGAATTACATAAAATACAGTTATTGTAAAAATTATTTTGAAAAAGTCAATAAAATGTCATGAATGAAGTGTCAATAGTAACAGAATACCTACCTTAGATATTTACGCAACGATATTATGTTGGGAGTGAAAAAAATAAATTAATTAATTAATTTGTAATAAATTTGACTCAAGTTTTTTATGTCTTGTTTGTCATTTACTGATAATTTATCTTGTTTTATATATATCATTTCTTTGATTTTGAGTTTTTGATAATTTGTGTCTTGTGTTAAAATTTTTGTGTTTTTGAAATCGAATTCATGATTTTCGTTATGTTCATGTTTGTGTAGCGCTGTGGATGCATATAATTCTAAATATATATATATATGTATATATATATATATATATATATATATATATATATATATATATATATATATATATATATATATATGTATATATATATACAGCTTGTCATCTCACAACAATTATTTAGCAGCGCAAGTGAAAGGATTAAATATACATTATAGATTCCAATTCTTCATCATCTTACTCAATTAGCGATTTCGTCCCGCTTTGGTACCCCCACTTTGGTCTGTCAAATACATACCAATCGATTTCGTTTCGAAAAACAATGACGTCAAGCTTACTTTGGTACACTTTTTGGTCTGTCCAATCACATACCGAGATCTGCAGCACGGTTACTGAAATTGGTAGCTTTCTATCCTTGTCCAAAGTAGTTTTTGTCTTGCTTTTTATTTGTAAACAAACAAAGTCGTTGGAACGAATTGAATTTTTGGCCCATATTCTAAAATTATTTTGTCTGATTTTTCTTTTTTTTTTGTCTAGTCATAATGGAATCTGCTGATTTTATTATAAATGACAAGAAGCTTTTTTTGGATTTTTGCTATATATATTTAACTGAAAACTCCAAGACAATATAGTAAAACTCAATAAACAACTTTTCCGATCGCAATACAAAATGTAAATTTCATCAATCAGCTATACCAATTGAGAACCAAACAATTTCGACTGTAATTGGTACTTTACCGGTGACGTAGGACCTACACCATTTGGTTAACCAAAGCGGGACGAAATCGCCTAACATTTGTATACTCTGTTAACACATTAATAAACAATAATAGGTTTGTTCCAACAAGAAATTCTGGATCAATCCGAGGATTTTGAAATGAGCATGTGCGGATTCTATAAATTAATGAATCATTCCGGATCAAAGTTTTCTCTTGGAACGGATTTCTGATTGAATGGACGCATCGGACAAAAAATCGTCCCAATAGATATTCCATTCAATATTTATACTGAATAATGATACAACAAATCATCAAAAATCATACATATATTTCAGTTAAAGCCACTTTACTACTTAAAACTACAGAACAAGACAAAAGTTAAAGGCATATCATATTATTAATATTATAATAGCAAAAATCACAAGGACTAGGTTAACATAAACGAACCCCATTAAAATTTTAAACAAAACCTACATAACAATTCGTTCTACGCAAGCGCGAATTCCGAATTCGAAAGAAATCCACAAACTTTTCTGACGGTCCAAGAGCAGTCCGAAATCAGTTCAAATGCTTGTTGGAACATTGGACTTTACAATCGGGTATTCAATCCGCTGCTTGTTGGAACGCTCAAACTGGATATGCGCATGATTCTGACGATCCCGTACTAATTCTGACTGTTGGAACAAACCTAATGAAAGTAATACTAATTCGATTTGTCTATGGAATAACACAGTTCAAGCCAGTGTTGCCAAAGGTGGCAATTTTTCCTCAAATCGAGAGTTTGTTAACGTAGTGACGAAATTATTAAGGATTTTAAAAAGGGGGGATAAATTGGAACGCTTGCACATGCGCTGTTATGGTTCTTTATATTGCGAATTGGCAATGCCTAAATAATACTGTATTATTTAGTCATTGGCGAATTGGAGATTGTAATTTGACCAATTCAGTACAAATATTTCTTGTAATGATTGGTCAAATTACAATCTTGAATGCGCAATCTCAATCTTCTAATATCTTAGTCTGATTTGGGCTTTATAACATATATTATGTACAACTAATGGCATTTCAATTTATAATTCAATTTAGGTAGTCAATTTTGTACCTTTCCAAACAATGAAATTGGTTGCGTTCAGAAAACATACATTGGGCGCATTCAGCAGAGACAGCAGTTGTCGCTACCGTTAGGGAGCGGTAGCGAAAATCTGCTGGACACACTGCTACATGATTTGACATTTGACAGTAAAGTGACACTTGTCAATTTGAGAGATTTGTTATTTGTTGGGTTAATTATTTCGAAAACAGTAAAATATGGATAATTTGTATGCATTTTTAGTTTTTGTTGTTAGAAATAGTTTTAAATACCGTAACAAGTAGGTTGTTGTTTATTAGTAACTAAAAAAATAGAACTGTAAATTTAAAAAAAATTTATGTCATGTAATGTTAGCTACTAATTTTTCTTAAAATAAATTGCATATTTCAACCGGGATAATCACTTTAAAAACTGAAAACCTAACATTTGTTCCATCTATATTATAATATTGGTTATTAAATTCATAAGATCTGTTCTCTCCATATTTGATACAAATAAATGACAAATGACGCGCCGTTCACAACACGTTGTAAATAGTGAGCGTAGTTTTTTTCCGCTACCAAAAATGGCGACCGCTCCGCAACATGTTGGGAGGGAGCGCTTGCGCCAGCAGAAAAATCATAAACAGTTGTACAACTGTTGTCTCTGCTGAATGCACCCATTATAACTCAACTGTTGAGTGAGCGCTCAGTGAGCAGAGATGACGTATGTCTTCTGAACGATCATTTTTTGAGAAGATCATATATAATCTTTATTATAGATTGTATTGTCTTTGGAATAAATATTTGAGAAATTAAAATTATGGCTAGGGCTAGAAACAATTTAATTCTTGCATTATTAGATGATGGTGATGTAATAGATATTAACTAAAATATTACAGCCCATGTATTAGAAAATTTACAGGAACCATTGCATGATTATAACGTGAGAAGACGTGGTATTCGAGAAAAAAACAGAAATTATTACGAAGGAATAATTCCAGCATACAATGATTTAGTTTCTAAGGAACATTTTAGGATGTCTGCAAAGCTATAGAGTTATGTAAATGTATCTGTTCGATTGAAGAGCTTGAATTAATTATTATTATTATTATTATTATTATTCGTGAACATATATAACATTATTATATGTATAAATCTCTTCATATTTATCACTCATGTTGTAATATTTTAATTAAATCATATATAACCCTACTAAATATAATCTTTGTTTTGTTTACTATTAATAAAGCCATAGATATTTATATAAACATCACAATTTGCAACGTGAAAACTGCTCAGAAAAATGCCGTCCGCTCACCAAACATGTTGGGCTTCGCGCATTGATCAATGTGCGTTCACAGAACATTTACTCAACAGTTGTGTTTTCTGAACGCAACCATTGAGTAAGTAAGCAAATTTACTAGATTGTAACTAATTTTATTGGTGGAAAGTGAAAACCTAGTAAATTTACATACTTATCACCAAGATATTCTGTTTATTTGTGATGAGACAGACTGTTTTTATTTTGAAGTTAAGGGCATTGAAAAAATTGTATTTTGATTTTATATAATTTTATGCATTTTATAATAAAAAGTTTATTTGTACAAGTTTTGTTACATTTAATATGTTGGGGATTTTTAAACCACAGTTGGGATGGTTTCAGCAAGATGGTTGAGGATATAAATATTTTTCACCCGGCAACACTGGTTCCAACTGAAAATTCACGCTGAAAGTTGGTTTAAAAACGAACTTCCTAAAACGACGCTTAAACTACACATTTAGTCATGTGTCCACCGGTTTGTGCGTCAAAATCTGAGCTTCCAGCGTCACGTGAAATTGTACCTTTAATTATATCCTTGTTTATATAAAACCTGTAGCCTATATATAAACAAGGATTATAATCATAACATTACGGACAATGGCTGACAGCTGACTGACAAATCAAATGACACAGAGCAACAAAATTATCACGGAACATGAATTTAAATAAAACATACATGTGATGTGACGTTTTAAAGAAAAAAGTTAAACGAGATGTGACTTTTCGCGTTTTAAACACTAGTGTTTAAAGAGTCGTTTTGCGCATATCAAACCCGTGATTAAAATGCGGTTTTAGCAACGGAAGTAGAAAAAGATCATTTAATTTAAAAGTGGGACTGCCGAATTAACATTCGTGTTTGACAGCTGACATCTGCGCAGGCAAACGAGTATATAGAAAGTGGTTTGTGATGTAGACAAATGTCGATAATTCGGTCAGCCATATTGTCGAATTCGTATAAATAAAATACACACATTGCACGTAGTTATATAAATAGGTATCCACATTTTTTGTGGCGAACTTGCTACTTAAAATCGGAAAATAAATATATTTTTCATAACAATGGCAGAAGATCTAGACGTTGAAGCTATGCTCGAGGCTCCCTACAGGAAAGATGTAAGTTTGCTATTTTGCCTTTTCATTTTCTTGATTAATAAAAACGGAAAATAACTTTTTAAGAGTTTTCAAACGAAAAAATGCTCGTTTGTAAGGATTGATTCGTGTTACATTATGGTCTAGTTCATGTAACGTCTTTTTATAGAATTACAGTTTCACTTCGGTTACAAATGTTTTTAATTTTCTTGCTTGTAACCATAGGTAATTTATTAATGAAAATGTAAATAGTACTAAATATTCAGCAACAGTTAGATGAACTAAGCCGAATGATTTTCTAGTTAAATTCCACTCTACATCACAACCTAATTTTATATTTTAGACTTGAGGTTTTTTCGGGCTATCGGCTCCTTCAAAATACAGGTACAGAAACATCTTAGTAATAAATTTTATTACTTTTAATTACAAATATCCTTAATTTTTTATCATAATTACTTGAAGTAATATTAAACAATTTGGCAATACACAATTTTCATTTTATTTTGAGCTCATAGTTACTTTCTCATGTAGGGTTGCTGTAATGGACTTCAGATAATCAAGGTCACTGCCCCCGACCAATAATCCAATTGGTCTCTACATGATAAACATGAGGTGGAGTTTTAAGATGTAAATAAGTGAAAAGTACTTATACAATAGAAGATATTAAATCCTATACTTCTTACCAAATATTTATGGTGGTTAAATAATTTGCAATGTAAAATATTAATTTACAACTATTCCAAGGTTTTTTAAACTCCAAATTAGCACATAATTACGCATATTGATATAATTGTTGTTTCAATTTTAGTTAAATTATTATGGGGATAATAGAATATGGGTAATTAAACAATAATGCTTCGAGACAGATTTATTGTAATGTAAACTTCAAAGATAATTCAAAATATAATGATAAAATTGAAAAGTAAAAAAAAATACTAACTTCAAGTTAATGTTCAGGCAGAAAATTGATTGTTATAGTTGACTAATTGGTTGCTTCATTCTTCAATAAACTATAATTGTTACAATGTCGTTTTTTTATTCAATGACAATATGGGTGTCTATAATATAAATTTAATAGCATTGTCAGGGTCTCATGTTTTATTTTGTAAGAACTTCGTGGAGAGTGGCTAAAAACTTATTTATTTATCACCACACAATTTCGCCGACCAATTAACATTTTGCTGCTAATATCTATTGTGGTGGGAAATACACTAACGTATAGCTAAATTTATGATTAAGGCATGAGGAGTAATTATGAGATCGTGTTATTCTAATTCATTATTATATGGCAACAATGTATTCTTTGGCCTTGCTGGAAATGCAGATAAAATAATAACGTACAGTAGAACTTCTCATATCTGACCTTTCCACAACTGACTCTTCTAGATATGTGAGCTAGTGTTCAACCGTCTGATTCACACACGTCCTTGTTCAGACGTCAATTGGTTAATTACAAAGACTTATCATATTCACTAATCTGCAGGTCAACTGGATTTGTATCGAACATCATGTATGGTACATATATGGTTTTCTTGTCAGTTGGAACAGTCCTAGTGACACATCTACACTATGCTTTGTTTTTGTCACGAACTGTCAGTTCAGCTGTGATGGTTGATGTGGAATGTGCACAACTGTTTTATGTAACATCAATACTGCTTGTGTTCTCCCCATTATTTATTGTGTTTTCCCCATATTTATTCATGACTGGAATGGGAGGTGCTCAGCATTCCCATATTTATTTTCATGAATCTACTTTTATTTTTCTTGAATGTATTAAAATCCAAGAAATTTTAAAGCAATACCAAAAATCTACTTTACAAAAAAAGCTGAAAATAATAAGGGAGTTTGAGATTGGGATCAATTAATTGCCATGGTTAATTGATCTAATTATTTATTTATTGACTAAACCTAAACATATAAATCATAAATCTAGTGTAACTAAGAAAAGGAACTGATTCTTATCCTAATTTTTAAACAATTTTTTTTCTTAAAATTAGTATTAAAAAAAGATCTTGAATTTCGTAACCTTTATACTTTAGATTTTAATACAAAGTTTTATCATCCAGAGCGTTGTTACATCAGGTTAAAAATGTGTGCAAGACCCAACATCCCTTGGACCCTATTTGGCATGTATTACATTCAGAGAATATGCTACATTTTACGTTCGAAACTGCTTGTTTTGCGAATTTGCAAATGTTTTCTTATTTAAGTTTATTATTATTGTCCTTTAAACAGCTTATTTTATACCAAAATTCTTCAACATTGAAGGAATTATTCATATTGCTGCTACCGGTAGAAAGCAAGTTAGATACATCTAAATCTAGTTTCATTTCTCTTAATTCATTATCACGGTCTTGAATAACTTCTTCTGGTACTATACTTTGAATGAAGATTTATGAGACTAGAAAACTCTTTGTATACAACTAACTGAGGATCTAAAAATTGTAGTTATTACTATTCTTTATCTAAAGGCAATCTATATTTTAATTGATTACTCAAATGAGTAAAAAAAGTTAACATCATTTTAAAAAGTCATGAACAATTGTTTGAGTCCCCTGTATTTTATAGACTTTTTCTAACATTCACTCCTCTTTAAGACGTAAGTAGTTCATCAAGGCATTAGGATCCAAATTAGAGAGATCACTAGCCTTAACATAAGTACTTTTCATAAAGCAACTTAAAATTGACACTCAACATGTGTTTAAATAAACGGTTTTAAAGATTAAAACTAACTTTTCCGCATCTGTGGCCCTGAACAATATTCTATCATAAAATTGTTACTTGTATACACTTTGAGGGATGTATCGTGCTAACAAACCGAAATTTCTCCAAAAATAACCAAAAATTTAGTATATCTGGATTTATAGGACCCGCTGTACTCGCTACAGTCAAATGAAAGTTAATAGGGTACATCTGTGAGACACCTTGAACAATATTCAATAATAAAATTGATCAATCGTATACCCTCTGGAGGCTGTATCGTGCTAACAAACTGACAATTCTCCAAAAATGACAAAAATTTGGTACTTCAAGTACCATAGCACCCGTTGTCCGGGCTTTAGTGAGCTGAATATCAATAGGATTTATCTTTGAGACGCTCTGAATAATATTGAATCATAAAATTGGTCACTCCGGAGGCTGTATCGTGCTAACAAACTGAAATTTCTCCAAAAATGACAAAAATATCGTACTTAAACTACTGTAGCGCCTGTTGTATTGGCTCTGGTGAGCTGAAAATCAATAGGGTTCATCAGTGAGATGTCCTGAATAATATTCAATCATAAAATTGGTGACTTGTTGAACTCCGGAGGCTGTATCGTGCTAACAAACTGAAATTTCTCAAAAAATAACAAAATGTCGTACTTCAAGTACCATAGCACCCGTTGTACTGGCTCTGGTGAGCTGGAAATCAATAGGGTTCATTGGTGACATGTCCATTACAATATTCCATTATAGAATTGGTGATTTATTGCACTCTAGAGGCTGTATCGTGCTAACAAGACATGTAAGGAAAAGTGGCCGACGACGACATACACACACACAGGATTTTTTTTCTAAAAACCGATTTTTCGTGTTGCTGTTGATGGAAAACGTAAAAATAGCTCAAACAAGATTTTCAAAATTCCAACTTTTCTTGGTGTAAACCAATACTTTTCTCGCATATTAGATAGGTTGGGCGGAAAAGTAAAAATCTGAGTAACTGGATAATCCCCTTGAAAAATGATGTTAAATTTATTAATTATAGGTAAAACAAAATCAAGCAAACAGAAATAGAGTAAAATTAAATCATTATTAAATGAATTATATAAAAACTCAAGTAACATGCTGTTGTTTGTCTGTCAAGTATTGTCCTTGGAAAAACATTTTTAAGGGTCTCCATTGCTCTAGAATTCCATTTACACAATTATGAAAGGATAATAGCCACCTCATAGTATCTTAAAATTTTATGTTTTTCTGAAGCAGTAAATTCTTGAAATTCAACAAATTCTCTTTGGCCCTTGCTACTTTGAGAAAAGTAATTGTAGACATCTTTAACAAGCTGTTCTAACCAGGACAGAACAAGCATGGCTTACAGCTAATGCTACCAAATGACGAAACACATTTAATAAACATGCAGTGGGCTTTTATTTCACGAATTTTAGAAATAATGCCATTTTTATTCCCAAACATGACATTTGTGGTGTCAACTGCAAAGCCCAACAGTTGATTTCTTATATTAAGTCCCTTTTTTTCTAAGGCACTGTTAAGTGCATTAAAACCATAGATATATAAACAAATATGATTGTTTACTTACAAAAATTTTCACGGTCACCCATAACTGCTGTTGGAAGAAACATATCATTCTAATTAGTAATGTTGCCATATGCACCATATTCTTTTCAATTCCATAGTAATATATTTTCACTAGAAGCTTTTATTGTAAACGTGTGTTTAAGAAAATGATGAACTATTTTTATGAATTTACTACAGATCTAATGCAACATAATTACAAGAACAGTACCTCAGTTTATTATTAGTGCCTGAAATCTTTACTACATGCAAATCAAAATTAACATTTGACAACAGTGCAAAGATAACCAAACCCGTAAATGTGTCAAAAGTTCCATATATTTACGAGTGGTTCATTCATTATTTTTTGAGTTGTACCATTTACATGAATATTTTTAGACTAAGAGTGTTTTTGTGTTTAAATATAAACTTTTGTTAAAAAAAAACATTTTATTAGAATAATTATTACGGTTCAGCAGTGCATTGTTTGTAAAAAACTGAATATTTACACCCCAAACTTATATTTGTCAAAATAAAGTCACATGTTATGCCAACAGCCTATTTCCGTCTTCCTTTTTTTAAGAGATGGCATGTTTTTCATGTTGGCGTGTAAATACATATAATTTTATGAATGACTAGTTGGGGATGTGATTAACACGGTCTTGGACAGACTCCTAGTATATCTCTGTACACAGAAATCTGGTCCTTACAGAAGCATTTCTCTCTGAATAAAACTTAATAGCAATAGCAAGAACCATTTGTACTTACATCGGTACTCTCATCAATGATCACAGAAATGGTTGAAAGTCCCACTTTCAGATGTTGTATTATTAATTTCTGAATCAGGAAAAGCATTTTTAATGACATCACTTAGATAATCTATTACAAGAAATGGTAGGATATTATGCTCCATAAGTACAGACACTATTTTAATATCTGCTTTTTTCATTCCATCTGAAACAGATATTTTTGATTAATTTATAAATCTAAAAAATAAAACTTTCTACTACATACTTTAATTAGACAAATAAAAATAGACCAACCTTGGAGCTTCTAGAGAATCCAATCATATTCTTAAGTTTCACGCTAGCATTATGTTCTTTTAGATAAGCTATTCTGTATAAAATTCTAACTTTGCATGCTTTGCAATGGGCACTACATCCATTGTGTGCTTTACAAGGATATTTGGAAAATAATGGGTTCTGTTCCCATTTTGCTCGATACGATTGCTCAAAATTTCGCTTCACAGCTTTCACATCAAAATTTTACACTGCGTATTCACTATTCAGTACAAAGCAAAAACTGTGTAGCGATTATAATAAATTCGACCGTCCATAAAAGGGAATCACCGACAAAAAAGCAGACGAAGCAACTAAATGAATAAAACTACCAAATTAGTTACACGTGTACATAATTGAAAGTTGTATATTAAAACCTACCAAAATCTACTAAAGAAAATGTGTCCACCAAATTTTTCTGAAAAGGGTTAAAGTGTAACAAAAATATACAGGTCTACTAGATGTGACAATGCTGGAAGTGCTTTAATGTGAGGTTATGTGTGTGACAATGGCAACTCAAAAACATAAACGTGTTCATGTTACTGTGCAACAAAAACTTGATGTGCTACAACAATTGGACCATAGTTAGTCTGTTATTAAGCTAGCTCCTGAGTTGGTTGTAGGGGTGACTACAGTAAAAGACTGGAAAAACCCGTAAAGATCAGGAAGCATACTCAACGACTGTTGAGACAGATGATGCGTTTAAAAGTAGAAAATTTTTGAAAAAACCAAAACAACTTGAACTTGTCTAAGCGTTATGGATTTGGTTTTATCGAGAAAGAAACAAGGGAACATCAGGCCCCATCGTAAAGGAAAAAGCCATAAAATTGCATCAAAAGTTGGGAGGTGATCTAGAAAAGTTTTGCGTCATGACATACATGTTATAAAAGCAGGGAAAAAGTCTTGTTGCTAAATATGAATCTGTGCTAGAAACAAAGCTTGCTAAAAACAGACTTGCAGTTGCAACTTGTAACAATGCTGTTGTATGTTATAGGAAAATGTAAGAAGCCAAGAGCATTTAAAAATCTAAACATGGCAACACTTCCAGTTTTCTATTGGAATCAATAATCTGTTTGGATCGATGGCGATTTGTTTAAGAAGTGGATTTTTGACGAATTTGTCTCCGCACTAAAAAAATATTTGAAGTCAAAAAATGTACCTGATCTTAGGTAACACTCCCAGTCACCCCTCTAAATGTGAATTAGGGAATGGAAACATCAATGCTTTATGTTTACTCCCCTATGTTACACCTTTAATACAACCTTTGGATCTTGGAGTCATTGAGTGGTTAAAGCGAAGATGCAGACGCAAATATGACTGCTTTCTGCTGGACAAAACAGAAGAAGGATGTAATCTTTTTGTGGCAATGAATAGTTTAAACATAAAAGACGTTATCTACACTGTTGCTGCAGCTTGGGACGAAATTAATTAAACCACCCTTCAGAGAGCTTGGAATAAAATTTGGCCATCTTTGAAACAAGAAGAATCTGAACCATGATCTCCAGATGACAGATGTAAAAGATTTGCTTGTGAAGCTAATGGAAGTGACCAATGAAGATCTCAACGACGACCAAATTATTACTGTTGTGCAGAGCAAAGCCGTGGAAGTAGAAATCGACTCTGATGAAGAAGAAACCACCAGTGACAACGTAGTGTCATTCTGCTGCTAAGGCATTCAGCGTTGTGCTGAAATACATTAAGCAACATCTAAATGTAACTCCAATGAATGTATTGTGGACAAAAAAGTGGAGGGACACTTCCAGAATGTCAAGGTTGGCAAAATTGAAACAAAAATCCATTACTGAATTTTTATAAAAAGGTATGCTTAGATTTTATTAATCTTCTCATTTAATTTAAAAACAGTAAATGTTTGAAATCTGTACAGCAACGTTTTTACAAGTACAATAAAGTTGCATTACAGTACTGTATGCCTGTTTTTCTACCGGAGATAGGCGGTTTTTCGCTCCTCCCCATATCCGACCCTGTCCCATCATAGTTAGATATGAGAGGTTCTACTGTATATTCAGCAGTTTTTCATGAGCATATAGTCAGGTAGTAGTTGTGTTGTGTTCTGGTGTGTTTTCTTGAAAAAAATGGAAACTAGCCAACTTGCAATACATCATTTAATAAAAAATATAAAAATAACTGGTTATCTGTTAGAGAACTGATAATGTCAGTATATGAGGGATTACTGAGAAGAAATCCAGATGTGGTTAGGTTAGGTGAGGATGTCGCATAGATGCGGAGATTTGACAAAAGTGCTACAGTTTTCTGAATGATTCAAGAGAACAAAAAAACTTTGAAACCCCATTCACAAGGGATGTACAAAAACAGTATTGGACAATTTTAAAACATATATAATTCGAAGAAAATTCCACGGATTTTATTTTAGAAACGAAATGCCCTCATTTAAAGCTATCCAGCAAGAATTTAACGCATATGTGGATGATAATTTAAATTAAATATCCATAAGGGTCTTACAGAGAATACTGTGTGAAATGAATGTAAAGAGAAATCTAGAAAGTTTGCTAATTGAGAAAGACGAGATAGTGTTAGGGCAAAGAACGTATTTACAAAAATTCATAAATATAGATATGCTGGCAGAAAAATATACAGATGAAACACAGTTAAATGAGGGTCATACAAAATCGAGAGTATAAGACAAATAAATATTAAGATTAGTGTTTTAAATGAAACTCACTGTTTCTAGCTAATTCCACAATATAATAAAAATTGTTGAAAACTCTAAAAAATTGACAATTGTTTCGATAAATCAATATCATCGTCAGAATGAAAGAAGTTACATTTCATTTGATGCCTACATGATGTTAAGTAGTATTTTTGGCTAGAGCAAGAAGTGACCTAACTTGTGATTGATTTAATATATGTTAATAGAAAAAAGAAGAAGATGTGATATTACAAATATTGAAGCTTAGATATTATTAGCCCTATGGTGATATCCTGGATATCATTTTTCCAATTAAGATCAGTATAACTGTGCAATGATATAGAAAACCAGGAAAACTATATCTGTTGACCTTTACAATTATCACTTCAGAAGACATTTTATTAGTGGAGAACTCCCTAGATTTATCTGTTCATTGACAACTTCATATTGTGGGTTTCTTAAATGTCTTCTAATTTCCAATTCTTCAAGGAAATCCAGTTCTTGTTTCTTTTCACAAATATGCAGCACTTCTAAGTTCTGTGTTAGGTGTCAATGAATAATTGGTGTCAAGTAGATGTTTTGCGTAGTGAGATTTATTTGGTTGTTTTAATCTGTATGCTCGTAAGTGTTCATTGTATCGGATTTCAAAATTTCTAAGGGTCTGACGCAAATAGACAGCATTACATTCTGGACATTTGAGTTTATATATACCTGATTTCTTTAATTTTGGAATTTTTGTTTTTACATTTAACAATTTTGTACTAACTGTCAATGAACAGATACATCTAGGGAGTTCTCCACTAATAAACTGTCTTCTTAAGTGATAATTGTAAAGATCAGCAGATATAGTTTTCCTGGTTTTCTATATCATTGCACAGTTATATTGATCTTAATTGGAAAAGTGATATCCAGGATATCACCATAGGGCTAATAATATCTAAGCTTCAATATTTGTAATATCACATCTTCTTGTTAGGTTACTTCTTGGTCTAGCCAAAAATAACTACTAAACATCAGGTAGGCATCAAATGAAATGTAACTTCTGTCATTCTGACGATGATATTGATTTATCGAAACAATTGTCAATTTTTTAGAATTTTCAACAATTTTTATTATATTGTAGAATTAGCTAGAAACAGTGAGTTTCATTTAAAACACTAATATGAGTAGATTCCACGAAGTAAGGGTCGAGACAGTTAATTTCATTAAATATTAAGAGTTTATGACAGGCTTTTAACTGCTTTCAACCTGCTTAAAAGCAGCTTCTGGTAAAGGAAGAAGTCTCGTTATTACATACATTTGGGTTTTGTAGAAGGTGGTTTAAATGTGTTTCCCCAATCAAAATGGGCGATTATAACGAGGATATGAATTCGGATCTTTATGAAAAGTGGTTTGTCCCTATAATACGAATAACTCTTGTAAAACCTGGATCGATACTTATAATTGACAATGCTCCTTACTACAGCCGTCATATGGAAAAAATACTAACTTCGGCATCTCGAAAGGCAGACATCGCAGACTGGTTGAAAAACAAAAATATAGCTTTTGATGACTAAATGCTAAATATTCAGTTCCTTAATATTATGTGACAACATAAGAGCTGTTACATCGGAACAGCAGTCGGCGAAATGGCACGGTATCGCTGTATTGAGAATTCCACCATATCATCATGAATTAAATGTGGGGCACCAGAACTCCACGCTGAATTTTTCTGAACCTTAATCTGGCACCAAAATTGCCCCCCGAAAATTTTGTTACCTGCATGTTGCACTAATCCCAAGCAGGAATCTTCTAAAAAATAAAACAACGTACTTGTAGTTTGCTAAATTAAAACAACATAAGGGTTTACGTAAATTATCTGATTTATTTTGTTTTACACAACATTTGAAAATTTATATGAAACCGCTTTTAGTCGTATGAACTAATTTCACTTTTGTGAAGTTGCCAAATGTTGTTCCAACTTGTTGCATTATCCGCCACCTGAAAACAAAAAAGTATTTGGAATATGCATAACAGATGTCTGTTTGTTTCTGCTTGTACCATATGTGCAAATATTACAAAGGGTAGACTGACGTGATATATATGTAATCAAACATCAGCTGTAAAACTAATAAAAAAATTACGTACCAAGACTACGCTATATGAAATCTACAGCCGATGATATCTATGTCTGGAAAAGTTTCTTGAATTGCAGAATGGATAGCTACTTCAAAATCAGTGACGATCTTCTTTGATACCTAGTTGTATCCAAATGAGTACTGAATTTTTCAATCAGTACTTCAAAGAGTATTTTATAGATGCACTTCATTTTATTTGGTAATAAGCTGAATACTGTTGGCACATATGTATAAATAAAATACAGTAGCTAAATGTTTTATCCACATGAAACACACTTGATTTCATTATATAAAATAAAATTTTCCGATTTAATTGTGCTGATTGCAGTTGAGATATCAAATTATGCACATCTGTTATGTTACAGGGTATTTGTGGCACATTTTTCAATGTTTCTCTGTTGAAATTGACCCGAATATATTTTATGTCCTTAACTGTTACAGTACCTACTGAATCCGAAATCCCTTTGAATATTTATCGAATATGTTGTCAGTCGCTTTCCTTTTGACTGAATTGGATATTACTTTTCCGCCAATCCCGTGTGTATGTCGTCGGCCATTTTTTGTAATTATGTCTTGTTAGCACGACACATTCTTTGGAATAAAGTCACCAAATTTATTATTGGGTGTTGTTCAGAACATCTCACAGACGAACCCTATTGATTTTCAGCTCACCAGCGTCAGTACAAAGGATGCTATGGCACCTGAAGTACCAAATTTTTGGTCATTTCGGTTTGTTAACATGATACAGGCTCCAGAGTGTATACAGATGACCAATCTTATGTTTGTATATTTTTCAGGGTGTCTCACAGATGAATTCTATTGATTTTCTGCTCACAAGAGCCAGTAAAATGGGTCCTATAAATCCAGACATACTAAATTCTAGGTAATTTTTGGAGAAATTTCAGTTTGTTATTACAATACCGCCTCCGTAGTGTATACAAGTGACCAATTTTATAATTGTATATTGTTAAGGGTGTCTCACAGATGAACTGTATTGATTTTTAGCTCGCCAGGGCCAGTGCAACTGGATCTATAAAATCCAGATATACTACATTTTTGGTCATTTTTAGAGAAATTTCGCTTTTTTAGCATGATACGGCCTCCAGAGTGTATACAAGTCACCAATTTTGTAATTGGTTATTATTCAGAACGTCTCACAGATGAATCCTATTGATTTTGAGCTCACCAGTACCACTACAACTGGACCTATAAATCCAGATATACTACATTTTTGGTCATTTTGGAGAAATTTCGGTTTGTTAGCACGATTCAACCTCCGGAGTGTATACAAATGAACAATCTAATGATTGTATATTGTTCGGGGCGTCTCCCAAATGAACCCTATTGATTTTCAGCTTACTAGAGCCCGTACAACGTGTCCTATAAATCCAGATATACATTTTTGGATAAATTTCGGTTAGGTAGCACGATACAGCCTTCTGAGTGTATACAAGTGACCAATTTTATGATTGGATATTCTTCAGTGTCTCACAGATGAACGCTATTGATTTTCAGCTTACCAGCGCCAGTACAACGTGTCCTATAAATCCATATATACTACATTTTTGGAGAAATTTCGATTCGTTAGCACGATGCAGCCTCCGGAGTGTATACAAGGGTATTTTATGATTGGATATTGTTTAGGGTGTCATGAACCCTATTGATTTTAAGCTCACTAGAGCCAGTACAACGGGTGCTATTGTACTGAAAGTACCACATTTTTGACCATTTTTGGAGAAATGTCTGGTTGTTAACACAATACTATCTCTGGAGTGTATACAAGTGACAATTTTATGATTGGATATTGTTCAGAGTGTCTCACAGATCAACTTTATTGACCAGAGCCAATACAACGTGTCTTATAAATCCAGATATATTTCATTTTTGGAGAAATTTCGGTTCGTTAGCATGATACATCCTCCGAAGTGTATAAAAGTGTCCAATTTGATGGTAGGATATAGTTTAGTGCGTGTTACATATGCGGAAAAGTTAGTTTTAATCTTTAAAACCATTTATTTTTTGTCGGTTTACGATTGCCGGGGAATCTCTGTCATGATTAAGATTTCCACTTATTTTTGAATAAATTGGTTTCTCATTTTCTCCTACAGTGTAAACTTGTGCATTTCACTTTCTTTTAATACAATACCAAGAATTTTCGCCTGAACTTATTAACACTCGTCCCATGTAAAAATTGTAGTTTTTATACACCAAAATTAGAAAAGAAGAAGACCAAATGTGCCATGTAGACACGCGTGTTGAAATTCTTATTGAACCCATTATTAATCTTCTAGGAGCAGATAGTAGGTAATGATTGTGAATCTGGGAGTGAGTCAGCATAAACATGTACCTATTGTAATGAACATCTTTCAATTTTTAATATAGTGTACTATAACCAAAATGTTTAGAAAGTGCAATGACTTCCGCACACAGTGGCGTCGACGTTTTTTTTGCGGGGTCAAAAATAGCATTGTTACATTTTCCTGAAGTATTTTTGGACGTGGGAGGTATTGTAATTACAAGCAAGTTTCCAAACCACTCATTAAGTATTGCTTATGGCGCGTTACCATTTTTGTTGTGGGTGATTTGCTAGTAGCCATATCTCACATAAACTTAACAATTTCTCATAAAATAAAGAAAATTCCATAGCAAATACCAAAGGAAAACTGTTTCAGATTAATAAGCATAAATAAAAAATAAATATAAACAAAATAAATTCATTAAATAAAGTAAAGAAAAATTTCCATAACAAAAATTAACGGAAAACTCACAACAGTAAAAAATAACGAAAATAAATTGATATGAACAAAATGGATTTATAAAATAAACAAATTTCTTCAATGAAAACAAAAGGATTTTAATTCAATAATGGAAATCATAGGTAAAGAAATAAGAATTATAAAAATGAAACTCGTAACATCGAAAAACAATGTTAGAACTTACCCTTTGTCATTTCCCGATTTTTCATCACCAATATCACCATTACCGATTTCGATAATATCTTCGATCACATTTTCTTTTCTTTGTTTTGAACATGAGCAATACACTTGCTCCATTTTTCCGCTATCATTCGTTACAATGATTTCTTAAGAAGGAGTTCCACATCGGCTAACTAAACGTTCGACCTTCCTCCACCACATCCCCTTTAACTTGTGTCCAAATTAATTCTATTGGATTCAACTCCCAATGCTAATTCATCTACAGCAAGTTTCTTATATTTATAAGCATGTATCTTCACAATTTGAAGCAATTCCTTCTTTACATTGTTTTCATCGCAAGGGGTATGTTTATTCCGTAATCATTTTGAATTTGAGCTTTTCTCCATGCCTGTTGTGGCGTTTTCTCGCAGTGTCGATTATGGTAAGGAGCATTATCCATAACGACGATTGATCCTGGTTCCAAAATTTCAGTAATGCGTCCAAAACACATTTCGTATACTTCTGCTTTTATCTCTTCATGGTAGTGTCCCGTTTTCTTGGACTGAAATATTAATTCACCATTTAACACAAATCAGCTGTCACTTCCTATATGTGTAATTATCAAACGACGGCCTTTTCCAGGTGGCATTTTTAAACCGGTCGACCATCCTTCAATAGCTGCTTGCAGTGCATTTTTCACATTTCCATCTTGCCACACTTTTTTCACCGTGTGCCCCTCGTTGAACCATGTTTCAACAGTGTAATAAATCTTTCTTCCGTGCTTCCGAAATTCGTTAATTTTCCTTGGATACTCTCTTCTCCACAATACTATTTCAGGTCTTTCAATAAGAACACTCTTATTTATTTTCTCATAACTAAAATTCAAACTCTCCGTCTCCTTACCAATTTTAGGAATGATCTCGTTTTCACTAACAGCTTCCATCTCTTTCTTTAATGTTGGTACTACATTTTTCATAAAAAACGTGTGGACAGTTCTTCTTATAGCATATTTCGCAACTTCGTCGACTTCTATTTTTGTTCTCTCAAAATTTTGTAGATGCTCCTGTGTAACTTGAACAGATATCTATTAACTCATCTTTTAGACGCGGTTGATCTTTTTCCAGACGCTGAAATACACGTAGTATGATTTTCCTTTTCAGTTCGAGCGGCAGATCTTTTTCCACTTGTGGATGACCGTCCTGGCACAACTTCCATAGTTCAATGAAAGGAATTCATCAATAAATCCTTGAATATTTTATTTATTCGCTTTCACACAACACTTTAGGCATCCGCTAATACCATCAAAAATAAACGGTTTTAAGGATTAAAACTAACTTTTCCGCATCTGTGGCCCTGAACAATATTCTATCATAAAATTTTTACTTGTATACACTTCAGGGGGTGTATGTGCTAACAACCAAAATTTCTCCAAAAATTCAGTATATCTGGATTTATAGGACCCGCAGTACTCGCTCTAGTCAACTGAAAATCAATAGGGTACATCTGTGAGACACCTTGAACAATATTCAATCATAAAATTGATCAATCGTATACTCTCTGGAGGCTGTTTCGTGCTAACAAACTGAAAATTCTCCAAAAATTACGAAAATTTGGTACTTCAAGTACCATAGCACCCGTTGTCCTGGCTTTACTGAGTTGAATATCAATAGGGTTCATCTTTGAGACGCTCTGAATATTATCCAATCATAAAATTGGTCACTTGTATATACTCCGGGGGCTGTATCATGCTAACAAACTGAAACTTCTCCAAAAATATCGTATTTAAAGTACTGTAGCACCTGTTGTATTGGCTCCGGTGAGCTGAAAATCAATAGGGTTCATCAGTGAGATGCCCTGAATAATATTCAATCATAAAATTGGTGACTTGTTGAACTCCGGAGGCTGTATCGTGCTAACAAACTGAAATTTCTCAAATAATTACAAAATGTACTTCAAGTACCATAGCACCCGTTGTACTGGCTCTGGTGAACTGAATATCAATAGGGATCATCTGTGACATGCCCTTAACAATATTCAATCATAAAATTGCTGACTTATTGCACTCCCGAGGCTGTATCGTGTTAACAAGACATGTAAGGAAAAGTGGCCGACGACATACACACAGGATTTTTTTTCTAAAAACCGTTTTTTCGTGTTGTTGATGGAAAACGTAAAAGTGACTCAAATTTTTTTTTCGAAATTCCAACTTTTTTTGGGGTAAACCAATACTTTTCTCGCATATAGAAAGGTTGGGCGGAAAAGTAATAGCACCAGAGTATTTTAACTGCACAAAACTACCTATTACTTGTTTACACTGAGTCACAATAAAGGTTATGATATGTTAAAATAGGTCACATCAGACAATCGAAGTAATACAAGAATTACGCATCACTTGTACTTATCGACGATATAGATACTTCGATCCGAATTTTAGAAAAAGTATATTTTGTATAATTAAGTATAACAGATATTTTTCAATAAAATGAAAAAGGCGCGCGAATTTTACCCTAACCGACGTTCGTACACCATTGCGATTCGGTTGACTGACGAATATCGGCATAGACTTGAATGAGCCAAAGAGAGACAGGCGTCTTTCGACTCGCATTTGAAGCAGACGTTGCTACTATTTGAAGAAAGTCCTTAAATAGGAAAAATATAAGTACAAAGTTTATCTACGTGACATAAATCATAAACACTACTGTACTGCATAAGCAATATACCTTTTTTAATATATCGCATCTATGGTAACAGCCGTAGAAAGTATTTATACTTATTCGACTAATTCTAAGAGCTTGACGTGTGGCCTATTACATACATAACTGAATTTACAGAAATTCAAGAATACATGTTTAAATTATAAGTTCTAGTATGTTTTAAAGTATTTCCGAATTATTCACAAAGAAATGTTAGAATAAATAATATAACACTTTTATCTTCATGTTTAGGTTTGGAGGTTGTGACACTTTCTAAACATTTTTGGTTATACTTAGTAGTTCCAGTGTATTTATTTTTTGTCACTTCATTCAGAAAGTACCTGGGAGTTTCCTACATGAGTAGAATATTCTAAGTAAGATTTACATTTTGTAAAGTGTATTTATTTTTTGTCACTTCCTTCCGAAAGTACCTGACAGTTTCTTACATGGGTAGAATATTCTAAGTAAGTTTTACATTTTGTATAATTTTTTGCGTAATACTAGGATTTATTTTTGTAAACTGCACACTATCTTTCCTGTGAATTTTATTTTAAAACTGATAATAACTTCTTCAGTCAGTTTATAAATATATAAAAAAACACAGATAAAATCTTCGACTAGTGACCTATTAATTTTATTTTTAAATCAAAATATATTTTCGTTAAATTATTTATCAAGCAAATCTTTGTGGATATTTTTTGCTGAAATAAGTAAGGCATTTGATACAAAGCCGTTTTCATTCCCAGCGTCCAAAATTATTACTCGTTTTCCCCTGGAGCACGGCGCATTTAAGACAATTTTGTGAATTGTCTGCCCAACCGCGTTGAACTACATCGTGAGTGTCGAACCACGTTTCATCTAAAACTATATTTCTATTACATTCTCGATACCTTAAAATCTGTCTTAAATAATTTTGACGAAGTACCACAATACGGGGCGATTCCATAATACATATGCTACTATCTAATTTTTTATACTTAAAACCACATTCTATTAAAATATGTCGAAATGTTTCTAATGATTTATATTTGAAATCGTTAAAATCTTACAATTTGTTAAATATAATTTCTAATATTGGGAATTGATTTTCTTTGTACGTATTGTACAACCACAACGCCTCGTTTAATTACTAAATAAATTGTAGAATAAGTAATTTTCGTTGACTTCTTTATTCTTTTAATTATTTCATCTAGAGTTGAATTGGCATTGTCAGCTTTTAAGTTTGAATACATATTTAAAATTACTTGTTGATCTTGAATATACAAATCTCGATTTTTAAATTCACAAAATTGTGTCTCATTTTCATTGTTATTAATTAGAATTGCCTTAATAAGATGTATTTAATCATTAATTTGGATATTATAATTTTGAAAAACATTATTAGCAGGAATTTCATTATTAATGTGAAAATCGTCGTTAATAAGCAATTCGTTAGATTCAGTATTTATCTCAAATGGGCTCCAGAAAGCCATTTCACAAATATTACAAAACAAATCAAAGACAACTGTAATAGATATTTGTCTAACAAGGGAGGGAAGTGCTACTTTTCCTCCCGAGGATGAAGTTACTGCCCGAGTAATTATTCGAGGCAGGAAAAGGCACTTTACACCCATGTTATACATATGATTCTTCCGCCTCCCTCAAATAACAAGACATTTTCAATAATTTATATATGAAACTAACAAACAAAATTAATAAATACTACTTATTTTACGAAACTTGGCTGGGCATCTGGGATGGACTTCTAAAATGCTTGGCTAGGCATCGGGGGTGTACGTCTTTATTTGTACTTCAAATCCCTTGGGATTTTAACTGTCCCTTTATATCCCTCGGGTCTAACATAGTTTCTAACATGTGAGACTAAAGTGACCACTTTAGTCTCGGAATTGCAAAAATTATTTTATTGATAACGTCACTTTTACTTTTCCTCCCTGGGGAGGAAAAGTACGACTTGGCTCCCTACAATGAGGCCAGGAAATGTATACTTTGGATAGAGGTAGGCGGACAAATAATTAACCGTATTCAATAAAATCTCGTGATTACTAAGAAATTATTCAGAAAACGGCGTTTTCCAATGTTCTTTATCTCATCTCTTTTTTATGAAGTGTTTTTCAAGACATATATTTCAATTTGTTTGAAGGAACACGTGCCGACTACATTTTTGACGGAAAAATACTTATTAGCGACGTTGATATTCAAAAATAAGCTGTGCTACTCGTAGCTTGTAGAATGGGCCACATATATGTTTTGGAAAATATATCTGTATTAGGCGGCGGGCACACTGATCAATTGGTATCAAGTTGTGTAGTGTCGAGTCAAGTGAGACTTGAAATGCTAGTCACACTAAGCAAGAAAGCGTCAGGAAGGAAAACAATTTTTGAATTTGACATTTAACAGCTATCGATATCATAATCTTTGTAGATATCCTAACCTCACTTATAACTCCACTTGAATTTTAAAACATAATTTCAAATTTAATATCATGTCTGATTCTGACTAACCGAAGTATTATACCTTATGTGGCAAAATATTAAGAAAATGAGGAAAAGAAGAACAATGTGGGAACGAGATATTTTTCTTAATTGACCAATACTTGTAGAATATTTCCATTTAAAACCCCAGCTAGACGAAGATGATGAAATGTTTTACAGCTATTATCGTATGAATAGAATAACTTATGAAATGTTGGTTTTAAAGACCAAACCTCATTTGAATTTGGGTCATACACATTGTAGGCAAACAATTTCGTTTGAGGAAAAATTGGCAGTTACAATAAGGTTGTTAAATATTTTAGAAAAGTAATATAAAAGTTTAATAATTCCATACATTTTGTAGGTTCCTAGCTAATGGAGAAAACTATCATTTGGCTTCATTCAGATTTCGCATTAGTCATAATTGTATAGGACAAATTGTATCTGAAATGTTACCATTAATTTATGATGCATTGAAGAATGACTACTTGAAATTCCCAACCAAGAATGATTTTGTAAAGATATCTCAGGAGTTTATGGAAACAAAACATTTTCCAAACTGCTTAGGAGCAATTGATGGGAAGCACGAAAGAATTCGGAAGCCTAGTAATGCAGGATCTTTATTTTATAACTATAAGCAATTCCATTCTATAGTATTGCTAGCAGTTGTTGATGCTAAATATCTCTTTACAATGATTGATGTATCCAGTTATGGAAAAAATAGTTATGGAGGGGTGTTTAATACATCAAAGTTTGGTCAGATGTTCAATAATGCTCAATTAGAATTACCTGATGACAAACAAATTGTCAATTGCAATGTCCCTTTACCATACATATTTATTCGGATGAAGCATTTCGTTTGGCAAGAAACTTTTGAAACCATATCCTAGAAGAGATGTGAATATTGAAAAAAGAAGATTTAACTATAGATTTTCACGTGCAAGGCAAGTAGTGGAGTGTTCATTTGGAATGCTGGCTTCAAAATTCAAGATTTTTGAATCCCCTATTGCCATATCTCCTGATAAAATTGATAATGCAATCAAAGTTGCTTGCGTGTTACATAATTTTATTGGGATTGAGGAAAATATATTTGAACATCCAGAAAGTCTAAATGTGAATGTAGCTTTTGAGAATGTTACTCATTCACCAGAGATAGGAGGAAGAAATTTAAATCAATCAACAAGAGAAGCAAGATTAGTCAGATAAATTTACAGAATATTTTTCAGGAACAGGAAGGACACTTGGCAGGATGAAATTGTATTGAACAGAGATGAAATATAGCATGTGAAAATTTTATTAAAATATAAAAATACATACAAAAATATAGTCATATATTCTTTAAGCTCGATTTATAGATTAACAAAACTTATCTATAATGTAATCGTAACATAAGTAAAGTATTTATAAACTTAATTACTTCATCAAAGTTGTTTTTGTAGATATGTTGTAACAATTTATTAATCCCGTTTCCCATCTTCACTTAAATGATTTTGGAGAGATGTAAGCACTTCTATTTTTAGGTGATTCAAGGCCCTACTTGAAAGTTTTGTCATATCCTCTTCCAGACTTTCCAAAAATAAACGAATAGAGGATTTAGTCTTTTTTTGTTCTAAATAATTAATTAAACTTGTTTCAACAGAATCTGGTTTCCTCTTTTTCTTTCTTGCAGTGTATGACAATTGTAAATTATTACTAGATTGCTCTTCTATAGGTTATTTGTTATCGCTGTCATTTTCCACCTGGATAACTATTTCTTCAGTCTCTGTTATTTCCTTTTCAAGAACTCCTGTTTCAGGGGACAATACAAAATGTTCACAGCTTTTGATTCTTGACAGTCACTAAAAACAAAATTTCGAACATGTTCTATCCTAAATAAGAATGATTTACTTACCCAATCTTTGAATGTAACTTTCTGTCTTTTAAATGCTTGCCCAAGAATGAAAGGGCATTAAAATATGGCCACTTTACTGGTGGCTTTGCAGAGGAACCAGATGCTCCATAGATATATTGGTTTTTGGCTCTATTTGTGCCCCTCAATATTTGCCATTTAGCTTTGCATAATTTAACTGTAATTTATTAGTCATATCAAATGTAAATATAATATACTTTTAATAAAACATACCACTTTCTGTTGGAAATTGCTCTGCAATAGATCGCCAACATTTTTCTGTTGTATTTATGTTTGAATATGATGGTCTCGATTGGTCGTAGAGGTCTGGTTGATCCCTTACTAAATTAATCAATATATCTATTTCCTCAGGATTCCATTGATTTTCCATTTTGAAACCTTTCTGAATTAATACACTTCATTTTTTTGCACGTGAGAAATAAATATATAAATAACAGGTTAGAAGTTCCAAACCAAATTACTATTTACGTATGTGCGGCTGTGTCGAGTGTCGAATAAAATTAGAACAAGTTTGAAAATCAAACATCTCGACTGGACACCACAGCGATCGATCGAACCGTGTGACAATTCTCATAAGGTAGCGTCGGTTTGATTTTTACTTATTATTTATTAAAAAGGTACTACATTTTATGTTTATCGTTCCCTTATACAATAGTTAGAAAAAAATACATATCAAATGCTGGCGGATGTTCTGGCATATTTTTCTTCCCATTGTGTGCCGTAGCATCATTCGTAGTTTATCACTGTTATTAATAACTTTGTCCCGCGTTGGTTTTTGACTCCTAGCATATTTCGGCTGTGTATTCCCTGAAAAATAGCTAAAAAACAGGGTTTCAAAAATGATCTGGGTTTTTAGTTTTCGAGAAGGCAACATGGCTGACGTTGATTTTACTTAATTTTATTTGTTTGGAGTGTTTTATTTTGCATGATAATATAGGTTTGGAGTTAATCAACCTAGTTTTGTAATTAGTGTACCATGCAGAAGTCTACACCCACTATCTCGGATGTCTCCTGCCCGATTTGCGTCTTTGAGATTTTCGTGAAGATCTTGTGGCAGACAATACTTATAAAAATTTGACGAAATTTTTGTTATAAAGTCCTTGATAGTGGGCGTGTCGGCTTTGTCATGTAACCAAGAGTTTTTGGGTAGTCTGGGGTAGCAGTTATGTTTTATTGTTTATTGCCATCCGTAAACGCTTGTTTTGAACCACTTGCAGGGAGTGGAAGTTGTGTTTCGTCCCGTTATAGTAAAGTGGGGCAGAGTATGTCAGCATTGGTCGTATTATGTATTTGTATGTAAGAATTTTGTTTTGTGTTGTTAAGTTACTATTGTACAAATGAGTGGATAAAGTTTTCCCATTGCAGCCTTGCGTATGTATCTGTTGCATAATATGTGCGTTCGCATTTGTATTGCCTTGATTTTTACTTGATTCAAATTGATCGACACAACTCGTTCAATGTGCTCGCTGCCTTACCCCAAAGCGCTTGTTAACGAAATATCGTGGTGCCCTGGTAAAATCATTTTTTTTTAACTGACTTTGCAAAAAGTGATTTTAATCACTGATAGATATGGTCTTCTTGAATTTAAATATTAGAGTGATTCCCATTAAAAATAAATTGTACATATTCTAAAGTAACTAAAAAACACATTGCATAATTTTTTACGAATATGAGTTTAAATGATTTCCCTTACTGCAAAATGTACACGCCACAATAGAACTACTGCACTTTCCTCTCGTTGCAAACCCTGTAGATATTTCTCTATACTTTTGAAATGAGTCACTGACAATGCTATTGAATTTATACTATAGAAAGTGTGAAGATAATTTAGTACTGCTAATTTTTATTAAAGATACTGTGAATAAATGAATTCTCCAATTTTATTTATTCTTGAAAAAATAATTTCATTTAGTGTGTAAAATAAATAAATTCCACATCTGTTCAACATGAGGAATCAAATAATTTATACCAATCTAAAATGGGAAACAAATTGGTATTTTGAAATACATTTTGAGAAAGGTTATATGTTTGGTAAAAAGTACTAGGTTTTAAATAAAAAAAAGAGTTTTGGTTTAATTTTGTGAAATTATTGAGATATGTTGATAAAATTGTTTAGTAATTTAAAACCATAGTTGCACATTATTGTTTAAATCATATTCTTGCATTTCCAAAACAGAATAATATACACGATTTAAAATGCCTTCATTGTGAATCAAATCTTTGAAAATTTATAAACAATTATCTTATCTGATTCTTATACTTTAAAATGCGATGCGTTTTCTAAGAATAATATTATTAACTGTATATTTTTTTTTAAATGTCTGAGACTAAATGTACATACAACACATTTTCAGTTTCTTCTTGTTCTATATCTGTGATTGGACGTAGGCGACCTCTCACTTCTACCTGTGTTATGTTCTCCAGTTACCACATATAGAAGGGACCTATAGTTTAATGATGGATCTGAACGTCTACCTTAAGACAGAATACTGTTGGTGGTTTGCCATTGCCTTTCAGTTTATATAATAAAATTAGTATCTAACAATATATGCAGTAGTAGAAATATTCTTTGGTCACATGCAATTTAACACTGTCCATAAGCGACAATGTGTTAGAAAGAAACAAGTATATTTAGTGTATCACCCATTTTCTTTAACACGATATCATAATATGCGAAAGAAGTATCATATACTAATATTTGTATTATAACTAATAATCTACGACAAGATTTGGATTGTCTATCTCCGTGCCTCTCTCTAATACACTGATAACACAATGTGCCTTATGCATTAACCCTTGGACTTAGAGGCGATTATCGTTTAGATACGAGGATATAACTTTGGTCGCTTCAATAAGGAATAAATAGCGCGCACTTTCGGTGTTCTCTATGAAATATTAGGAGTATATATGAATTAGAGCCGGTGTTTTGGCTCGCTGCAAGACGGACAGAAATTTAAGTAAATCACTGTTTTCTAATAAAGAACGATCTTTGCAAATATTAAAATGAGTAGTCTGCAGATACATCAAAAAGTGCAAATTGTACAATAATATTACCAGGGTAATTAATATCGAGAAATAGCAGAAAATTTGTTTACTGTAGCATGAAAATACTAAACCAATTACAGGGACAGGTGAGAACGGTTATACAAAATTTTGAAGAACATGGATGTGTCACTCCTACAAAACATGGAGCACGTACACAGAATCGTCAAATCCAACCAGATTAAGAAGAGAGGAATATTTTAATATGTGTAAATGTAGAAAATAATCCTCTACAGTCGTCCACTCATTTAGCCAAGGATTTTAATGTTTTCGAAAACGATTCGGACTATTAAAAAAATGGCTATCGCAGTTTCAAACTGACAAAGAGCCATGAAATATTTCCAGAGAATCAATTTCGTAGAATGGAATTTTGTGAAATAGTTATGGAAAAATACAATTGGATACAAACTTTTCAATAGTCCAGAAAATGATATTTTGCGAGTGTGAGTTGTATTGCGTAGCCGAGGCGGAGCAATACGAGCACTCGCAAAACATTTTCTAAACGTGTAATCCACAACATTTTTCATGCCAACAAATTGAAATAATTTTAAAAGGTAAAAAAATTAACCAAAGATTTCTCTTTTATCTCTAACTGGTTGAAATTTAGGAAACTAAGAATCAATGCTGTCGCCCTACTATTAGTGAATTTTTAACAAATGTCACTTTTATAAGTACTAGGCCAGGAATTTGATGTTCCCGGCGGATTTTGAATCCTGTATAACTGTTTATAATGGCTGGCGGCATGAAACAGATTTTTTTGTTCACAGATGAATCGATTTTTCCCATACACAGCGCACATAATTCATCCGTTATGCGATCTTGGTCTAGGACAAACCTACACAAACAATATAATAGTGGAACTCAGTATCCCCAAAAGTTAAATGTTTGAGCTGGATATTAGGTGAACATTTGATTGGACCATTTTTTATTGACGGCAATTTAACCGGACAAAAATATTTGAATATGTTGCAAAATCAAATTAGGTGTCAATTTCAATGATACTTGGTACCAACTTGACGGTTGTGCATCGCTTAATTATCAATTAGCAATTAATTATTTAAATAAATTATTTCCTAATCGGAAAATCTGCAGGAATAGTAACATTCGATGGCCTGCTAGATCTCCAGATTTGGCACCCAACGATTTATTTTTCTGGGGTTATGTGAAATCGAGGATTTATGGATTCTAGGAGAACAGGGCCAATACCTGAATGAATTTAGGGAACAAATTATACAAGTCTGTTTGGAGATAACCCCATGAAATGCTCACCCAAGTTCGTCAAGAACTTTATAACCGGTTGGGCTATTGTTTAGCTCAAAACGGTGGCTTATTCGATTATCTGATTTAAATCCATTTAAACGTAATTGAGAACTTTTTTATTTTATACTACTATCAGAATATTCCATTCATTTTGAAATATTTTTATTAGAATTCTATTTAGTTCAAAATCTCTATTTCGAAAGCATTTTTTAATTTGCACTGTGTGTGTGTGTTTACACAAAGAATTCGTTTCTCATTTGGAAACAAATATCAACAGTAATCGAAAAAAACTGACAAAAAAATCCAAGCAAAGACTGACTTCGACTATCTGTTTTCCACGTTGCCGAATCTCAAAAAAGTAAAGTTTTTAACTATTTTCATACTGAAAAGACTAAGGGCGATTACCAGCAATACAATAATTTTTTCAACAACTACATTTGCTTTATTATTTTGGTATGTTACAGGTAGGTGCAAAGGAATTACCAAACACGAAAAGTGGCATCTAACTCTCCTACTTAAAACTGCAATAACATATAAAGATTTTATTTGACTTTATTTACAAATATTTTTATGATATCTTGTTACAATGTGTTAAAAAGAAAGAATAGTCTAGTCAAATTGTCGCTCAAAATAGGTTAAATAAATATTAAATTATGTAGTGTGGGATCGATAGCGTTGTGTATTCTAAGCATAAATTTCAATTTGTGGGATTCTCCGAATGTGAGCTGAACTCCTCTCGATAAAAGTGCGTTTAATTCGACATCTCGAATTTACTTTGTTATCCGAAAGCGATAATTTTCCTTGTTCTCCCTATTTTTCAATTTTCGCCATTTCATCCTCAAGCGTTCATTTTTATGATATTTTCCTTATTATCAAAGTTGTAGATCTTTTAATTACGAACAGCGTTTTTTCTCTTCTACCAATGCCTTCGGAGTTACATCTTACTTTACCAAGTGTAATCCGAGCCAGTGACGCAACGCGTATTCTCGGACGAGTTGTTGTAGCTGTAGCCATTCGCCTATGGAATCTATTTTTAGCCTAAGAAGGAGTCAAGGTAAAGGGAAGTGATTTGTATAAATTGCCAAGAGAACTGTTGTTCAAAAATCGTTAATATTTTTGACTAAATGGACGAGAACGACATATGCCTCGATACTGTCAGTGCCCCTAGTGATACAAACGAATCGCATCCATCCACCTAGGTTGTTTAATTTAACGAACTTTACACGGTATTTTATCAATAAATGTGTGGAACAATTTTAGTTATTCACTTGCTTCTTTTTCTAACCCTTATGCACACAATGCCATAAAAAATACCCAAGTTGAAGAAATACAATATATAACTGATTGAAAAGTACACATAATTTAATGTTTATTCATTTCTCATCAATTTGACATCTCAAAATACAAATTCTAGAATATGATACTTTCGCATATATGCTATCCTGTTAATGAAAAAAGAGAGACCTGAATTGATATTTTGTTCTTTCTAACACATTCTCGTTTATGGATTGTGTTACCTTGCATGTGACAAAAGAATATTCTTAGTACTGTATGCTGTTTGATTCCCATTAATTAAGTATATCTGCAAAACCTGTGCTTATGACTTATGGTAATCAAAATTACTCACAAAAGAACTGAGGGAAACAGGACTTTGTAATGCTTCTTAAAAATGTAATGTTCTATATTATTGGCTTCTTCATTCAGCCCATTTAGATGTTCATTTTAGTATACAATTTTTGTTTTAGGTGGTTCTTTAAAACACATTCTGGTTAGAACTAAATATCCTTTCTCAATCTGTATGATACAACTTGGTCTCTTTTCGTGGTAGTCTTAATAGTCTGTAGTTGTTGGGAATGTTTTATTATCCTTTCATTAAGCTTCAGTCTAACAATTCCTTCAGTTTTATTCCACTTGAATCAAAATTGCATTTTTCAATTTTGTGTGA
The DNA here is from genome assembly GCA_963921935.1 of Galeruca laticollis. Lineage (NCBI taxonomy): Eukaryota > Metazoa > Arthropoda > Insecta > Coleoptera > Chrysomelidae > Galeruca > Galeruca laticollis. Next base: position 170,010,652 of record OY998175.1, read on the forward strand.
TACATACTATAATACCAAAAAAGTTGTAATTCAAAAATTTGCCCTTAATTTTATGTCCAAGTAAGTAAAAGCAGATAAAACATATAAATTAAATTCAGATTTTTCCTATTGCAAATTGAGAATTTCTGTACAGTATGGTAGACAACCAATTATCAACAATATTAGGAACAAAATTTGTCTTTAATTGTATATGGTCAAACCAAAGTGCTTTCGGGAATTTGTCCTATTTGTATGATATTGCTTAAACATCTCGTTGTCAATTTCTAATTATTAAATTCTATTTTCTCTGTTTTTTTATAAAAAAAATTTGTTGAAAAAATATTGCCACAAAAACCAATGACCGACATAAAATTTTTAAGGAAACCCATTTATCGACAACCCTCAAATATGGACAGTTTTTTTTCTAAATATAACAAAATAAAACAGTATGAAACAAACCTTTATTTTTGACAAAAAACAAAAAAATACGCTCTAAGCTTCATTTTGTCCACTGGTAGGGGGACGAGTAATTTTGTCTTTCTCTTGTTCAATGAACTCAGGGATTGGCAAAATTCCTAATATTGATTTTTTAGAAACACAAGATATGTCCTTTTCATTAAAAATAAAACATTTTTTTTCTTCAACTGATTTCATAAACATGACTTCCACTTCTTCCTTGAATAACATCTGCACTACGCAGACATATTTAAAAAGAGTTTTAATTCTTTTGCCCCCTAAAACTGTTACCAAAATATAATCGCCAACATAAACATTGTGCAGTCTCGCAGAATGTCCGGTCATTTTTAAATATTTCTACATCATCCAAACTGCTTCGTCTTCAGAGTTTTCAGAAATTTTCATTATTTCTTGTGTTATATGTGAATATATTTTTCTCTTCAGCTTTAGCTTTTCTCTTTTTCATCCTTTCTTCCTTTTCTTTTAATCTCCGCTGCTTCTCATTTTCCGTTTTTACGCGATATGTTACCACTGATGGGATTTTTTCTTTTCCGCTTTGACGTCGAAGGTTTTGGTTCTGACCAAAACAAGGTCTTTTTAAATAGTGTCGGTGCATGCTGGAGTGATCAGTATTTCTAAATTGGTGCCAAATTTTTTGAATCTTTCCAACTTATGTAGTGTAATTTTTTTTCGAGGCCTTGTAAGATTTGTATTTTTTTTAAAGTCTCCCTTTGCTGCATAGGAGTTGTATGAGAAACCATTTTTTTACAAATTTTTTCAAAATGCACACTCTTGGTGTTTAAAGCACACGTACCACGAAATGCATTCTTGATGGTATCGTCAGTTATTTGGTTCAGCGCCTTTTTCAATACTTTAGGAAAATGTGGCTTTTGCATTCTGTTACCCAGATTATCCATTTCTCAACTTCCTTTTTATATGCCACTTTTAGTGGTCTGAACACCGCCACATCTAGCTGCTGTAGTAGGTGAGTAGAGTTTGGGTAAAGAGCAACTAACTATCCCATTTTTGACGCAGAAATTAGATAAGTGAAGACATAGGTGTGATACATGGCCATCCAAAAAAAAGTATAATTGGTTTCTCTATATTTTGTTCTACTAACCATGGATTAAAGACATTCAACCTGAGGTTCCAATCCCCCATTCAGAACACTTGAAGCAATATGTTCGGGAATTCGGGTGTATAGGAAAAAACAATCCTGGATGGAGTTATATTCCCAGCCGCGTTTAGTAACTAAAACCGTCAAATTTTCCTTTTCATCACCAGCTGCAGTATATACACTTTTTTCGCCTCTTTTTACCAGAACTTTGTCGAATTTGGGGATAAGTAAAAGGCACTTTGATCTGTATTGAACACTCTTTTGGAGTCGTTCATAATATCAAAAAGATTCTGAGGTATTAAGTAGTCTTTGACTTCTGTAAACCAGCTTCTAATTTGGTCCTCGAATACGCTGTCTCTACTCGGAATCAGAGTTTGACAAATCTTTGGAGAAATTTGAGGGTTTCCCTTAAGGAACGCTTAGTACCACTTATCATTTGGTGTGTTATTATTTCCAAAAGTTTTAATTTTCTTCGATTCATGCAAAAAAATTTGTTCAGAATCTAATAACAGAGTTTTATTAATACGAAAATTTCTTTTGGCCATTGCTAAAATCCATTGAACCAATATGTTCTCTTCTTCTGGACTAAGAATCGTAGACGGACCAGGGGAACAAATAACAGCCGATTTTCCCTCCTTTTTGTCAATCAATGTGATTCTTGGAACCCCATGAATTTTAACCGCTGTTGCACTGGGACCCTCTTTTCACATCATTCGAAGCTTGGGCCATTTTCTGAGGCAGTTTTTTGGTTACATACATGTTACGGCATTAAAATTCATATTGGTATTGGCAACATCGCCTTAATATAAGCAAGAATATAAAATATCTTGATAGAAATACTGAAACCAATTTTCCACAGGGGGGTCAATATATAATCAAACACTATTTTAACTAGTCCAATAATGGACATCCAAATCTAATTCTACAGCAGATGTTATTTCTGATACAAATTTATTATTCCTTCTTATAATGTTCTGAGTCTACAAAATATGTTTTGATCATTTTATGTCCAATATGAACAAAGATTATCATAATTTCAAAAAGTACTTCTCGTAACATTTTCAATAAAATTCAATAACACAAAACTAAATGTGAAGCACATTTACACGTTCTACGGAAATGCGTCATTATCGTTCGACTCAAACTTGTGTGGTTGATTGCATAATTGCCAAACTACATCAGGAAGTTACAGAAATAAAAAGTTTCAATTAATTTTGGGCGGTTTTCTTAATAATGCTTAAGAAAGAGCATGGTGTCCATAAATGGTCAAGTGTCGATAAATGGTTCATTACCCTACTTTTATTTTTAATGAGCTGTATTGCAGTTCATCAGAGTATTTAATAAAAGAAATTTACGATACTGAAAGATTTTTTAATTAATTGCAAATATATAAAAATTTGACCCAATTTTCAGATCCTCTGTTTCTTAAATGAAATAAATCCATTTTTTAAAATGTGTGATGAAATGTTCAGGACTTATAAGTTTAAAATTAAACCAAAGCTCTTCACGGATGAGAAATATAGAAAGTGGACATCTAAAACGCTTGTATCGAGAAATTTGGTCTCACTAGGTGTATTTTTTCAGATCAAGTTTATCCACTTCGTTCCTTTAAGTCGCCCAGACGGTAAGTCTAGTTCCGGCTAGACAGCATTTTTACAACCAATCTACATCTTAAATGCAGCAAAGGATGAATATTCTTTATTTATTCAATTCAACATTGTAAATCTACAATCATGTTTTTTATCCGCATAAACATGCAAATTCCAGTAAAATAAGAAACAGATGATGTTACATTAGAAGCAGTGGAAATATAGTTTATTGAATAACATATTTGTTACAAAATTTATGGTGTATCTGTTAGTTACACCTCAGTGAGTGACAAAAATGACTACAACGCGTTGTGGGCAAAGCTAAAACCAAACACCGAAATCAAATTCTTTATGCTCGTCAATAATCAACCAAAACGCGTCGTGTGCTTTTATTCATTCATTGAAAAACTGCTATAATGCGTTAAGTTTAATTATTAGAAAATAGCAACACGTTTGAAAACTTTGGAATATTACAAAAGATTTTATATTTTTTGTAAAACTTAACTAACAAAGATATATTATTTTATTTCTCACGAATCTTTTATTTCCAAATAATGCCATAGCAACAACAAACGTACCCATAACTCCTGTTGATAATATATTATAAAGTATACCAATAATACTGTGCCTTCAATACTCTTGAAATATTGTGTATTCTTTTTCATACACTTCTTTAGACTTCCCCGGGACCAGAACAGAGCGAGCTTTATCGGCATTTTGTATTTTTGAGAAAATACTCGAATTTTCAAGGAAATTCATTTTTGCAGTGAAAATTTGACGAAAACAAAATCAATTAAACAAGCGGCATAAATAAACAAATATATATATATATATATATATATATATATATCAAATTTTTATTTTGTTCCTAGGCTAAAATGCAAAAAAATATAAAATACCTTTATTTTGGTAAAAACTAAAATCAAACCTCAGTTTAATTAAAAATAACAAAAACGAGACAAAAATAATATTTTTTCTAATAGGTGTATGTATCTAATATAAAAAACTTGTCCTTTGATACATTTTTAAGAATTGCATAATCGGGAAAGTGGAATATAATCATCATTATCATCTTATTCACTCAAGGCAACTAGTTCATCATTTGACGAGATCCAGTCCAAGCTTTTAGCTTTTTATCTGTATTTTGATTTAAACATTTAAAAGTAAATACTAGCTTACTGGCTTTTTCGTTGCCTAGACGATTTCTTAATTTAGATTGAACTATCCCAAAGCTCGAAAAAATTCTTTCTAAACCAGCTGTTGCCGCTACTGCACTGAATAACTGCTCGCATAGTTGTAAGAAGAGTTCTTTTTTTTGGCCATTCGGAGTCAGGTATTGCAACCGATTTCCACCAAACCATTGGAATTGTAGTGTGACATTGTGCGGAAAATAAATACTTTGGAAATGGACAAGACTTTGTAGTAAGAGCCATAACAAGCGGAACAAATTCTGGGTTTGTTGAATTTAGAAGATCGAAAGCCTGTTGTTTTTGGAACTGTGTTAAATTTTGTCCTAAGAATCTGTGATCGAGCATATTCGCCAAATAATGATGTGATCCTAATGTCATATCTTTCCTTTTGCCAAACGTTTTTTATCGTAATAGGTTTATCTTTCACTTTCAAATCTTTTTCCAGTTGATGCCATACTTCCACTGCAACATCAATTTTAGTTTTATCACGTTGCATGCGGTCTAATGCAATAGCAATGGGATTAAGTCGGTTCATGATATCTATTGCATTTTTTATAATGTGGGTATCATTAATTATTCTTATAATGTCTTTATCAATAACTTCCTCATGATTTTGACATAACTGTACCAATATTCCCCGGTTATCCAAATATGACTTATTGCATCGCTCATAGTGTTCCAGCGGACTTCCTGAGGCATGACTAGTTTTTTTCCTTTCATTTCCTTATAAAAAGCTGCAGGTAAATGTTTGTTTCTGAAGTATTTTATAACTTTCAAAATATGATCTGTGACCCCTGGAATGTTAAGGTCTTCTGTAAGCAAATTAAGGATATGGGCAGAACATCCATAGTGAATTATATCCCGTGTTGTCTGTAATAAAGCTTTTTACTTTTACACCAAAGGTTTCCTCAGTCTTCTGAATTGCGTCAGTTGCTAATTCTTTCAAGTATTCTGCAGTGTGTGGATGTCCCGAAGTATCGAGAGTTGACACTAAGTATGAATCTCCACTTTGGGTAATTATTGAACAACAGACGATGGGCTCATTATGAATGTTGCTCCATCCATCCAAAGACATGGAGACAACCTGACCTTCTAGTTTCTGCTTACACTCTTCCAAGACTGACTGATAGGTATAATCCAAGATTAGTCCTCCAATTTGACGTCTTGATGGTGATTTATATCCAGGTCTCATAATATTACACAACTGTCGAAACTCTGCATGATTAAAAGGCGTATTTGTAGCATAGAAATGTGTGCCCATTTGAAAAGATATACGTTTCGCGTATGACTCTGACGTAAAGACTATGTCGGCATATTTAGCAGCATTTAAATGAGATGTTTCTGTTCGTCGAATTCTCTTGGGTTTTGGCTTGACTTTGTTCTGTTGATGGTGTGGTTGATGATTGTTTCATAAAACCATCCCAACACATTGTACTACCACTGCCAATAATTCCACTACCACTGCCAATAATTCCACTACCACTGCCAATAATTCCACTACTGCAAGATGGTGTTGTTAAAGCTGTGCTGGTTGTTGAACTTGTTGATGGCTCTAGCACAATATCTGCTATTTCAATTTCCTGTTGACGCATGGAAGGACTTTGTAATCTAATGATTATGTTTTCATTTGTTGGCGAAGTTATCTTTGTTGTTGAGGATCGAGGTGGGCGGCCTGTAATAAATAAAAAATAAATTATTACCCATGAGACTATGTCAATTATGTATTTTTTGATTTTTTGTTTGTCGGACGCAGAATCGAGTGATTGAGAGATGTCTTAAAAATAGAATTTTTCTCATATATATAGCCAACACTCTGGTGGACACTGTATATACTGCCCAAAATCCAATGCTGAAGAATTAAAAATTCACAATAAAAGCTTAAGAATGATAAGTTTAAAATAATTATTATTTAATCACCAATTTAGAGAAAATTATTCAGCGGCCGTACTTCAATTATAAATAACATCATTTATTGCTGATAAATAAAATGCACTTTTTTAGTTTTTTCACTTTTTTCTTTCGTTTAAGACCCCAATTGGTTTAGAGGTGTAAGGTCTACTTTCTTGTTTTCGTCGATCAAACTTTCGGTAGTGTATTAAAAATATATATAAAAAATCTGAGATGTTAGATAAAGTAAACAATTACCAAATTGGGAGTTTTCAAAGAAATATAATATAATTCATAATTATCTATTTGCTTGTTTGATAATAAAACAACCTTCTCATCATTTGAATCCATCGAGTTACTTCCCGATTCTGAATCTGTGATAGTCTCTGTTTGGCCTGTACATACTCTTGAATGGTTTATCATTCTTGAGGGTATACCCTGCATTTTCTTGCATTTTTTACATACAGCCCATTTCCCGGAATTACCTTTTTTAATTTTACACTCAAAATTAACCCACACGGCATGCTTGTTTTTCGGCATATTTCTTTTCGTAAAATAAATTGGTTCTTAAGAACGAACACGTAATAACATAAACACGCTTGAAACTTCAGAGTGAGGGAACAAACAACTAATTCGGCTACTAACACCGATTTAATTTCACGAATTGTGTGTGATGTACCTAACAAGCAGCAAACAAAAACTGGGGATTCCCCGAATTGTAAGTTGTAACAACGAAACGCACTGTTGTCACGTATTCATTTTTACGCAAAATATCAAGGATTTTTTGCTCTGGTATTTATTTCGTTAAAAAGAAGTAAATGATATATTTCATGATATATATCGGCCAACCCTGATTATTAACCTATTATGCGAAAGCAATAAGCGTTGAATGTAACAAAAAATCCTAAATAATAATAAATCTTAATAAATGATTTATTCTAAACAAAATAAGTCACCAAAAGTATAATCCTAACCGTAATATAAAATTAAATGTTCACAGTGTTCACCGTTAACATCAATGCAATGCTGCAGTCTAAGTTCAAATGATTGACTAACATTTCTCAGCATAAAAACGTTAACAGATCGAAATACCGCTCTGATTCTCTCTTTCATGTCCTCTCTAGTAGTCGAGGGAGTTTTATAAACCTCATTCTTTATAAACCCCCAAAAAAATAAGTTCACTTTTGTTAAATCGGGAGACCCAGTTGGCTAATCAATTGGGCCCCCTCTTCTGATCCATCTGGAATTCGGTATTCAGATGATCTCGTATAGTCGCAGTATTATGAACAGGCGCACCATCATGCAAATACACATTTGTCGCCGAATATTGAGTGCAACTTCTTCAAATAAAACTGGCAGATGATTCAGAAGAAAATTTAAATAAACCGCACCAATTACTCTTTCATCAAAGAATTATGATCCTATCATATGATTACCTACAACTTCACCGCAAACATTTAATGACCACACCTCCATTGGCTATTATGGGTTGAGACAACATTTGGATTAGAAGTTGCATAATAATGAAAATTATGTCGATTTTCACATCCCTTTTTATGAAAAGTCGCCTCATCTGCAAAAAACACAAAATCAAAAAAAATTTCTCTGGCGATTGATTTTAAATTGGACCACTTCACAAAACGTTACTCTTTGAAAATCAGGGTCAAGTAACTCTCGATGAAGTTGGACATGATAGGGATGCATTTTGTTTTTTAAGGATTCTTTGAACCGTGCCATGACTTATGTCTTGCTGTTGTGAAATGTTTCTCACACTTGTATGCGGAATCTCTGCAATATTTAACATTACTTTTATTTCATTTTCCTTAGTTAAGGCTGTTTTTGCTACGTCTTTTTGTATTTTACTTCACTAGTGCGATTGAAACAATCCATTAGTTTTTCAAATGCTCTTTAGATGGGTGCCCAAATCATGTCCACCATTTCTTGAGTAGAAAAATGTACACTATTCATCCTCAATAATTGTTACTTTATTTAAGAAAACTATAAAATGCAGGCGACACTTAATTACTGCTATTTTTAAGAAATAAAATATAACAACTGACGTTTAAGTCAAATTTTGTCAAGGCTTACTGAGAAAATGTAATGGTTTACAGCATTGCATTGATGTTAACGATGAACACTTTGAACCTTTAATTTAATATTACGGTTAGGATTAAACTTTTGGTGACTTATTTTGTTTAGAATAAATAATTTATTAAGATTTATTATTATTTAGGATTTTTTGTTACATTCAACGTTTATTGCTTTCACATAATAGGTTAATAATTATGGTATACAATAGTTATTACAAAATACTTAACAAAAATTAAAGTTACATGATCGAAGATTTTATTTGCGCTAAAAAATACAGGGCGTTCTATTTGAAAGAAGAGAGAAAATGAAAGGTTCGAGTTTCCGTCCACCCTCTATACAAAAGGTAAAAGAATTAAAATTTAATAGAATACGGAGATATTGCATCATATGACGAAACTCTGTTAGGGAAAATAATTCTTTTTTCTTCAACGTACAATAAGCTACAGAGCGTTGACTTACCTACGATTTTCACATAAAAGTGCCCATACCTTTTGAAGGAGTCTGTATAACGTAGCAAAACCATATATCAAAAGCTTCAAAAAAATGTGAGCAATTCGAATTTGGTATAATATACAGGGGTTCTCATTTAAAATATCGTATGTTTGGTTTATAACGGAGTTATGCAACACTCTGTATAGTTGGAGATAATTTCAAAATATGGACCTTAAAGACATCTACAATTTTTCTTAAAAACATTTTTTACACCTCTTAAAATAACCCACATACCGAAGTTTGTTGTAAGATTGGTACACCCTGTATATTTTAAAAAGTACAAGCGGTTTGACGGAAGAGTAACTTTTCAATGAAAAAGTTACTTTACCGTAAAAAAATATTTGATTTTTCAACATAATCTCTTTTTAACTCTACACACTTAGTCCAGCGAGTTTCCAATTTTTTCAATACATCCAAAAAATAATCTTTCGAAAGTTCCGCATAATACGCGTTTTTCTCTGCAATCACCTCTTCATTTGTGCGAAATCGCTTTCCACCAAACCATTTTTTTAAGTTTGGAAACAGAAAGTAATTGGAGGGAGCCAGATCAGGTGAATATGGCGGATGAGGCAATAAATCGTAACGCAGTTAGGTTAATTTTTCTGCAGCAATAGCGGACGAATGGGCAGGAGCATCGTCATGATGGAACAAAAGTTTTTTCTTCAACAAATGCGGTCGTTTTTCTCAAGTTCGGCATCAAAACGTGTCAGCAAATCAGCACAATATTGCCCAGCTATCGTTTTCCCTTTTTCTAAATAATCAATAAAGATTACACCTTTGGTATCCCAAAATACTGTGGCCATGACCTTATTGGCCGAAAAAAAACGGTTTTTGCTTTCTTGGGAGCACGTTCCTCGGATGAAGTCCATTGTTTCGACTGTATTTTTGTTTCTGGGGTATTATGATGTATCCACATTTCATCTACTGTGACATATCGACGGAAAAATTCACTTAGATTATGTTTAAAGATATCCAAACATTCGTTTGAATTTTTAATGCGAGCGAGCTTTTGATCAGCATTAAGCAATCGCGGCACCCACTTTGCAGATACCTTTTTCATATGTAACCTTTCATGCAAAATGTTGCATACCCGTTCGGTTGAAATATTTATTTCATTAGTTATCTCACGTACTTTTATTCGACGATCGCTAAGGGTACGGATTTTATTAACCATGGAGTAGTTACAGTAAAATACGGTCCTGGACGTTCAGCATCATCCGTGTTCATATGGCCATTTTTAAAAGAAGAGAACCAATTACAAATCATTCCATGGGATGGATCACTTTCCTCGGTTTTTTAAATTGTTGTCTACGTAAAAAATTATGTTTAATTAACATTATTTTTGCTCCATATTTACCCAACGACGAAAACAGTTTTCTTTAAATGAGTATTAAAACTAATCTATCTGTCAGATTTATGTACAATTTTGACAGATGACATCAGAAACATGGCGGAAACTAAGGCTGGGTCCACATGCATCCGTAATACGTACCCGTTGTATACCACGTGATCAATATTAACCAATGAAATTTTAGGGAACAAAATCACGCACGTTTCAAGGTCACAACGGATTGAAGTTGGTTAATTTTAACTTTTCATGCGTGATTGAGGTGAGGTTAATTTGTTTGCATTTTTGTGATGAGTCGCCGACTTTTTTTAATTTTTTTTTATGTAACTCATTGGGGCATTACTATTAAAACACCGCTCGATCGGTTCCATGATTATTTAATTACAAAATAAAAACAGTACATAAACCATAACCAAACTCAACTACACCACCACCACGACCATCCTTGCCGCCAATTCTCTTCTCCTCTTCTGTTTTATTAAATTCATATGACAGTTGACGTGGCCTCGGACAACAACTTTAACCAGCAATCAACCCAGAATGACGCAAGTCCTACAGTTCGGCCGTCCTGACATGAGAATCGTTTCGATTCTCGTATCAAGCTCACATAGGATAGGTTTGATAAAAATAACCCATAATGTAAAGCTTAAATGAAGAACAACTTATTGCGTGAAAATAAACCAAACAGAAAATCACACGATTATTTTACCAGATATCTGCCATAATGGATTTTCGACTTAATACTTAAATCACTACATAAACACAAACATAAGTGACACAAATGCAACATTTTCGTAGACATAATAAACATAATGGTGGAGTATAAACATAATATTTAGGATCGTAATATTCATAAAACATAACATAATATTCATAACACATAAGAGCATAATATTCATAAAACATACGATCATAATATTCATGACACATAAGAGCATAATATTCATAAAACAGGATCATAATATTCGTAACACATAAGAGCATAATATTCATAGATGTAGGAAGTCTCGAAATTTATAAGTAAACAAATAGAATGACATAACTAACGAGATAAAATAAATGACAATTATTGTCATTAGTACAAATAATTAAAATAAAGAAATAAAATGTAATTCCTAAAACTTCTGTAATTTATATACAGAAAATTAAGCAGTAAATAAAATGAAATTATTAATTAGAGTAACCTATTGTTGATCTCGAAGCCAAAACTTCATTTGATCTGGCCAACTACAGTTTGAAACGGTCTTTGAGTAACTTGAAACCCATCTATATCAGTCACAACATATCTATTGAAATCCAATATTGCCTGGACAACATAAGGTCCTTTAAACTATGGAATGAGTTTCTTATTCATTCCAGGGGTGGTATCTACATTTCTAATTAACACGTAGTCACCTACATTGTATACAGTTGGGTATTTATGCCTTTTATTATAGGATTCTTCCTTTGCTTTTTGATTAAGTTCTATTTTTTTACTGGCTTCGTGCCTAAGAGTATTTAAATCTCGATCAAAAATCTGGTTACTTTCCAAATAAAGTCTAAGTGAATCATTTAGTTTGCCTACTTGTTTAACACCGAATAATAACATACTTGGAGACTCTCCAGTTGATCTACACATTGTATTGTTTATAGCAAATTCTACTTCCCCTAAAACTCTATCCCATGTATCTGTCGTATCACATAATTTAGAAAGCATGGGGGTTAATGTGCGATTGACCCTCTCTATCTGACAATTGGCCTGTGGAGTACCTGTAGCAACTAAAATGTGTATAATACCTTCATCATTCAGGAAAGTTTCAAGATCATTTGAAGTATAGCAAGATCCACGATCTGAAATTATTCGCCTTGGTTTGCTGTAGCATCTAAAATAATCACTTAAATGATCTATAACTTCTTGGGCATTTGTTGATCTACAGGGGTAAAACCTCACAAATTTAGAAAAAGCGTCTATAATTTCAAATATAAATTTATAACATTTACTAGTTTTTTCTAAAGGACCATAATGGTCTATGTGGACGGTAACAAACGGTTCCTCACCTTTTGGTATACTCTGTAGTAAACCTTCTTTCTTTCCACTCATTGGTGAGAATTCTAAACACATTAGGCAGTTAGAAATATATTCCTTCACTAACATTTTCATATTAGGAAACCAATATACTTTTTTGATATTGTCGATCACTTTATCTATGCCTACATGACCGATATCATCATGACAGGTACGTATAACATTATTTATCATGCTTTCAGGAACATAAAATAATAATTTATCTTTTTCTTTCCTGTAAGCTAGTCCTTCTTTCATTTCATAAAATTTGTTTTCTTGCTTTTCTAAACTATTTCGTATTTCTAATATCTTTGAGTCTAGATCTTGTTTTATACTTAATATTCTCTCAAAACTATTACCATCAACTATTGCAATAACATAACACCTACTCAATGCGTCTACATGTCCCATTTTTTTACCGCTTCTATGTACAATTTCATAGTCATAATTTTGTAAAAACATGGCCCATCTCGAAATTCGCGGGTTAATTGTTTGCTTGCTTAACGTCAAACGGAAACTATCGCAATCTGTGACTATTTTAAATCGAAAGCCAAAAATGTAAACATGGAATCGTTTAATAGCATAAATCGCGGCCAAAGTTTCTAACTCAAAGCTGTGATATTTAGATTCCGCCGGAGAAGTCCTATGACTGTAATAAGAGACGGGTTTGAATAAACCATCTTTTTGTTTTTGCAACTATATTGCGCCGAATCCATGACTACTGCTATCGCAATGTAATTGTTTCAAGATCAGGAGAGTATACACTTAGGATTGGGTAAGTAGATAAAAACGTTTTTAATTTCTCAAAAGATTCAAATTCATCCTGTCCAAATTTAAAAGTTGTATTTTTTCTTAATAAATCATAAAGAGGCTTGGCTACCATGGAAAAATTAGGGATGAACTTTCTAAAATAACTTGGAAGGCTAACAAAACGATGAGCTTCTTTAGTGTTTTTTGGTAATTGATAATTTAATAGAGATTCCACATTTTCAATACTCGGTCTTATACCACTTTGATTAACCAGATATCCTAAATAAGTGATTTCGTTGAAAAAGAATCTACATTTATCTAGTCTAGTTTGTAAACGATATTGTCTAGCTAAATTTAAGACTTCTTTAAAAATTTCAAAAATGTTCCTCTAAAGTTTTTGTAGCTATGAGTATGTCATCTAAATAAATGAATACTTTATTTTCTCTTATCATATCATTGAAAATAGTTTGAGTAAATCTTCCAAACACTCTAGGGGCATCAGTTAAACCAAATGGCATTTTCACATATTCAAATTGACCCAATGGTGTTACGAATGAGGTATATTTTATTGAGGATTCAGCCATTTTAATAGGGTGAAACCCATTTTTTAAATCCAACGAAGTGTAAAAATTCTTGTTTTTTAAACGATCTAAGTGATCTTCTATTAAAGGCGTAGGAAAATTAGATTTGACTGTTATTTTATTTAATTCTCTATAATCCACGCATAAACGTATATCTCCAGTTTTCTTACGAACTAAAACAATCGGGATAGAATAAGGTGAATTACTAGGACGAATTGTTTTCTTTTATTAAATCATCAAGAATTACTTGTAATTTTTGTTTTTCTGTAAAAGCTAATCTTCGGGGCCTAAAAACAATTGGTTGATCATGTTTTAATTTTATTGTCATTTCAAAATCAAAATTTTTATAATCTATTCCAAAATTCTTTTGATAATTTTCATAATAACAACTCTTTATCTGTTTATGTAAGTCGAAAGGCAAATTCGGGTTGATAATCATATTCGTCGATGGACTTTGTGGTTTATCGACATAATTTATATTCATAAGTTCATTTATAAAACATATTTCATTACTTTCGAGTTCGGGATCAATGCTAGGTTTTTCTACAATCTCTACATTGTTTTTAAAAGTGACAACTAAGTTTGGTTTAGAAATAAAATCTCTTCCTAAAATAACAGAGTATAACATGGTATTATCAGACACAACATAAAATTTCAAATTAGCATCAATATTATTAATGGATACATCTGTACAAAAGACACCTAAAATTTCTAAAGCCGAACCATTTATACCAGTAAAATTTAAGTTACTTTGAATTTCAATTATAACTAAATTACTTGGAACAAATTTCTGTTTTATCAGACTGATTGGGGAACCACTATCAATCAACGCTATTACACTCAACTGACATAAATCGTTGTTATACTTAGCTGTGTAATCCACGGTGACAGTATATGGCATATTCAATGTGGGTTGTACCACATTCGTAGTACTATCCGGGGAATTCTTATCAGGACATTCATAACTTCTGTGGCCCATCTTGCCACAAGAAAAACAGGAACCTCTTATCCTGGGTGGCTTTGAACAACTATTCACTTTATGGCTCTCCTGATTACAATTAAAACACTTTACGGTGCGGTTTGATGTACCAGGGGTAGATGATCGACTGTTTATTGGATGACTGCGATTTGTTGAAAAGCTATGAAACTGATTCATTGGTTTATTGAAATTATGGTTATCTCGTGTACTCTCTTTTGCTACGTTGTTCATTCGACTAAACAAATCTTCAAGTGATCTAATTTCATGCAACATCATTCGAGCTTGACTGAAGCATTTTATTATCAAATCCATCGATTATATAATGGATCAATTCATATTCTGACATGCCAGCATTATTGCCAAGAGTAACTTTATCATGGAAATAGATGCTAAATTTTTCACCTACCTTCCATCTTCGCCTTTCAAAATTTTTACGCAATCTTACTAGATCTTGATGACAAGAAAACATTTTCTTTAACTCATCTCTTAAACTGACCCAATTCATCATAACGTGGTCTAATTTTTAATTATACCAATCTTTGGCATTGCCTATAAGTTTTCCAATCACTATTACCTGCATAATATCATCGGGGACCTGATATACTTCCTGCACCGCTGATATTCGTTCTAACCAAATCGTAACTTCTAAATTTTCACCAGAAAATTCGGGCAGCAAGTTCGCAATTTCTTTATTTGAAAAGTTTTTAACCACTGTTTGTTCCGTAGGGGCCGGGGGCCTCCTCTGTTGGTCTTGATATGATATAAGTGCCCTCACTGTGGATTTTATCAAATCTTCCACGGTAATGTCACCTTGAATTTGAGGTGATATGCCGGTCGGGGCTTCTTCATCTCTGTTTTCCGTTGGTTGTACTGGTTCGTTTCTTGAGCTTGAGCCAATCCCACTTCTGAGCTGTGGGGCATTACTATTAAAACACCGCTCGATCGGTTCCATGATTATTTAATTACAAAATAAAAACAGTACATAAATCATAACCAAACTCAACTACACCACCACCACGACCATCCTTGCCGCCAATTCTCTTCTCCTCTTCTGTTTTATTAAATTCATATGACAGTTGACGTGGCCTCGGACAACAACTTTAACCAGCCATCAACCCAGAATGATGCAAGTCCTACATAATTAAATAAAGTGTTTCTTATCCTAAAATAATTATAGTTATTAACGTTACCAGGCTGATATGTAGCAAATAATGGATGAGGTTGAATATTGTAATCCAAGGCGCAGCCGAGGATTATAACAACCGAATCCGTTATCTGCGCATCGACCGTGTGTCGTTCAAGACTTTTCGTAATCCCTCTGAAAGATTACATTTTGATTCCAAGGATTCATGTGCAGCAAGTGTTGATTTACTGCCGAAAATAACTTAAGAGCGATATCATAAAGAATATGAATATTTTGAAGAGTGGCGTAAAACCAAGAATGTGAAGGTGGTTAATGAATATGTATTATTAGCCTATACGAAAGGAAAATCAGAGACACAGCATATAAAACACACAGCAGAGACTCTTACTTGGCGGGAACAGAATGCGCAGCTATTCGCGCATGCACGCCCTCCGATGTAAAACGTCTCAGACCAGTGACGAGAATGCAGAAGGAGCTAGTCGTAACCATTGACGTACGTAGTTGGGAGTCTTTTAATCGGTAGTTATAAAAATTCGCTTCGTTACAAACGAATCGAACTACCTACTTCCCAACGCGGTGTTATAGCTAAATAATAAATATCAATATTTCACATCACTAGAACAGCTTACCAATATTCTATTTATATAATTATCCATATAAATTTAAATAAACATAATACTGTCATGTTTACTTTACATTTCTAAGGACAGCCCTGCTAGCGGTAGCAAAATAAAGTTACAGCCAACTCTGACATTTACACCCAAATGGCGTCCTCGAGGTCACAGATTTTCAATAAATAATATCAAAGTGCCGACGTTAAGAGTCTGGACTGTGTGTTCATTAGGCTGTGTCAGAGGTTTATTCTCGCTGTGGAGCAAGATTTCAATGTTGAAACTTGCTTTGAATGTTTGACAACATTGACATTTCTAGGTTAGTTATTTTAAATCGTACACCATATTAGAGTATTACCTACAGAAATGGTATTTTCAGATTTGGAAAATTTGGAAAGGCAAAAAATTTTGTCCGAAAAAGAATAGCAGAATAAAGTTTTGAACAAGGGATTTCTGAACGGCCACCGGCCATTAAAAAATCTTAACGGACGGAGGCTGTCAACATTAACTTTTCAATTGTCATCTGAATACCGTTAAATAACAGTATAGGATTACGAAAAAGTACTTAATGGTGTCACGCTCTTCCAGCTCTCGAATAAGGGTATTCCCACAGCCATAATTTAGTCTTTTTTACTCCATAAAAAGTGTTCGTATCCACATTCCTGTTTTGTGTGATAAGCCTTTTGTTTTGCAGATATATTAGGTATGCTATATTAATATTTTTCTTTAAATCACTTTGTGCCCAGAGAGGAGCCTTCACTAATTGTCTGTTTAAACAGGAAGTCCTATTATTTACACTAACACGACAAACACTCATAATTTAGCCCTTGGCTAGGCGCGCATAAATTTTAACATAATCCGGCGCGCGGCGTATAGAGTACGCCATGAAAAATTCTCACCAATTAAAACAACAACCTCAAACAAAACCTATATTTCTATAACAAAGTTGAAGAAAAACATTTTCATTGATGAATTTTAAAAAATCTTTCAAAATGGTTGAAACATTTCAACTACTAATCAGACTCACTGATTCTATCAGAATTAATACAAGTATCACATTGAACAATTGATTTGCTATGCTTTTTACAAGAGAATTGGCTACAATTTGAACATTTCACTGTTGTATAATTATTTTTTGAGCGTCCACAAAGATAACATCTTCCTTTATGACTCAGTGAATTATCTGCCACTCTTCTGGTTGGTGACTTTCCTAACACATTTTCCAGAATGGACCTGGTATGCAGGGTAGTGATTTTACACGGAGTCTTTCTTGCATATGAGGTTTCATAAGATCCATAGCTAAGTGTTTCAGGAAAGATTGTCGTTGATGATCTATGTCAATGTCGAGTTGTCCGTATGAATATAAAATGTAACCATTTATTCCAGCTACATTGAGAAGTGCCATAAATGTAGCAAATGGCCATCGTTGTGTTCTTCGCGATACTGTGTATGCATTATATTTCTGGTCAACACCTTCCTTGGTCCGGTTATAATCCAAAATAATTTCGGGTTTTCCCGTTTCCAAGTCTACCGACTCATTATCGTGCATCATAGAGATGAGTAGAACAGCTCTGTTCTGTGTGGGAACATAAGAAACTAATATCAGATTTTCTTGAAACCCAAATAAAGACGATCCAACAGCTCTTGATTTATTTGGTAAACATTCCACGGGAACTTGAGGATTTGTATCGCTCCAAATTCTACAGTTATGCCGGTTAACCTCTCCATTAAGTGAAAAAGTGCATTCGTCAGAAAAGCAAACATACAAGAAATTTGGGTTATTGTTGATGCGCTCGGCCATAATTTCGCAAAACTCTTGCCTTCGATCCAAATCATCATCATTTAATTCATGAATTAATTTAATTTTGTAAGGATGGAACTTGTGTTTTAAAATTCTGAAAACATTAGATTGGCTACTACCGGAAACCGCAGAAAGTTGACGGACAGATTGCGTGTTTGGCATAAGTTGGACATGACCCAATACCGCCACAGCTGCTCCTTCATCATTCACAATTCCAATGGGTGCCCTTTTTTTATCCATTACTGAAACCGTCTCAACAAATTTTGAAATTAATTCCATTACGTACTTATGGCGAACGCTACGTTCAAGATGGTTTCGGTTAAATATCCTTGCAGCCGCTCGGGCACCATTTTGATTTTGGTAATACAGGCTAACCAGCTCAACACGTTCTTGCAATGTGTACACCATAATTATTTTTAAAATTGTAAACAAATTAGCAAAGTAGTAACTCAACAGATTGATTTTGAATACATGAAATGATCGAAGAAAAGTGATAAACACCTTTTAAGAACAAAAAATGAAGGCAAGATAAGAAAAGGTTTTTTTTTTATTTATTAGTTCGAGAAAATTTATTGTTCTATGGAAGTCAATGGATGACAATTTGGACATTTGATTTAAAAACTCAGTTTTGATTTTTTTGATTGTAAGCATGATAAAACAATTAATTTTTTAAGACTGTGATTTTTTTCATACACCGTTGTAAAGAGGCTTCCAAGACCTTTCAAATGAAGTATCACTCAACCCCTCTTCCCTATTCAATTTTAAGGGGTTGAAGCTCCTCCTCTTAGGGGGTTGCTTGTTCAAGCCTCAAATATACGTAAAAAGATGTCCTCCCAAGAAAATCATCAGAAGTGTTTCGGAAAAAATTTCCAATCACTATGGGATAAGAAATATACGGGGTGGCTCGTCTGAGATGGAGCACTCTGATCGTGCTTCTAGGGGATTTCCCCGAATCACTGTTGCCAGTCAGATGTAAAACATTATTGCCAGAGTTATAGAAAAGGTTAGAAAAAATGAGAATTTTTAAAAATCATTTCAAAATGTTTCAGTGTAAATTATGTAGAAAAACTTCTTTTGAGAATTTTCTTACAGAGAATATTCTCTCGAGAGTTTCTCTCACATTTCTATCCGTGACATCACTTGAATAATACAAAATTGTTTTGTCTGCAAATAACGTCAACTTACTCAACCTGACATTATGTTTACTATTATTAATAAACAGTAAAAAAAAGATGGGTCCCAACACCGAACTGTTAGAATATGAAATGTTAAATTTAACTACTTCTTTCAAATAGCTTGTAAACAAATTTGAAACACTACTACCCAAGCCATATTTTTGAATTTTGAGTAACAATAGCTCTATATCCACTGTTTCAAATGCTCTGCTAAAATCAATAAATACCACACCAACTTTCTTCTCACTTATTTGTTTCTTCTAAGTTGACATTAGATAATGTAAAGCTGATTCGCAAGAATGAATGTGCCTAAATCCAAATTGCTCCTTAACCAAAATGTTATTGTTATTTTAGTGTTCGCGTAACTGATCTTTAACAATCAGTTCTCAGGTTTTTTGATATACTGGAAGAGTACTGATGGGTCGATGCTCAGAACATAAAATTGTTCCAGATACTTTTTCAACGGGTACAATTAGAGGAAGATTTCCAAGAATCAGGAAAGGCCCCCAGCGACAGAGAAGCATTGACCAGATTAAGAAAATCACCACACAGGAGCATTGACCAGATTAAGAAAATCACCAAAACCCTTTTCTATCTTTAAAACAATATTCTCTAGCTCATGTAAATCTAATTGTCTAAACTCACGAAACATTAAGGGTTTATGTGATATATGCTGTAATATGAGTTCATTTCCATTTTGAGACTTTTTGATTGTCTGTGTGAAATCTTGAATGCTATTTATGAAAATATAAATTAAAATTATTTGCAATGTCTAAATCATTTTCTTGCCATAAAATTTTATTTAGATTGTTTTTGTGTTTTTTACCAGACACCCAATTCCTTAATAGCTCTCCACATTTCTTTAGTATCATCTTTATTTTGATAAATTTTTTCTTCATCATAATTTCTAGTTTCCAGCCAATTTGTAACCTCATTTCTTACTTCTTATAATTAGTCCAGTCTACCTCCTACCTCTAGCTATTTTGTATTAGATCGGGAGCTGATGACAGATTTTGGTTTGCCACTTCATACCGCTTGCCTTTTTAAGGGTAGCCTAATAATCCTCAAAAAACAATGATAAAAGATTCTTTTGCCGATTTACGATTTCCCGCAATAATGAAAATCGATTTTATATTTGTGATAATTTTTTGTTTTCCGTGATGTTATATCGCTTGCCTTGGTGACATACAGTTATTGAAACAAATTTAAGGTAAAATAATGGAAGACATGCATCGAACAGTAGTCCAAAGAAGTCAAAAGGTCACAGTAAAATGAAAAAAATTTAAGCGAATTTCCGTGTTTTTAAATTACATGCCAGCGTAAAGAATAGATATTTGAATAATAAAAAGTACTGTAGAAAAATTAGCACGCGCTCCGTAATGGATGAAGTGCGGGGAATTTCTGGAAAACTGCAAATTTTTACACCAAATTTTCCTTGATCTTAAATTATCCCAAATGAAGCGTAATATAAATTTTATAATAAAATATGTCTGTATTACAAATGGCATGCATATCATTTTTATCAAATTTCCGTGATTTTGTTTTGCATACCGCTTTGTTTTTTAGCAAAAAAGATTATTTCAAGTGAAATGAGAAAATGGCATGCATATTAGATAATATTATCCATTGTAAATAATAAGAGAAGCTGCACAAAAATTATTTCAATCGCATGTAAAAAATGGCATGTCTAAATAAAGTTTCAAGTAAAAAAAAATAAATTGAAAAAATAAATTTGTGGTACTATCCTAATATAATGACAATTCTTCACTTGATACGACACTTAACAAATGAACCGAAAATTAGAGCCATCTAATAAAAGAGAAATAATTATTCGTTTCTTTTGGAAGATGTTTACGATATAGAAGCAATGCATCATCCTCAATTACCTGTGAGATAATGCCCAACTTGATGTGTGAATGCCATGATAAAGCCGACACAGAAGTAGCGTTTTTCCTGTGCCAATTGAAATAAGAAAATGAAGGGGTTGTACAGTGCTGTGATATCGACGTCTTCGTAATTATTCTTGCAAACATAGAAAAGTTTTGTGATTTGTTGAAACATTTAGCTACAATATGGCACAGGAAACAACTGTCGGTATATAAATGTTAATAAAACTTTGGGACCTGTAATATGTTCTGACCTACCAGTTTTACACGCTGTAACTGGGTGTGATTTTAACCTTTCATTTCACAGCAAGGGAAAAAAAGACCATGGAATTATATTGTGCAAATGAAAAATACCAAAAAGCATACATAGCATTACACGACCATATTCTAACGATTACAAGGATGCATTTGCAACGCTGGAAGAATTTGTGTTCAAATTGTATGCTGCAGCGAGGAATGGTCTAAAAGGTGCTGCAATGTAGATGAAGCTTGCCTTGAAATTTTCACGCATACTTACAACAATATCATTGAATCGACGGATGAATTTGAGTAAAAGTACAAAGAGTTCGACGCTTGCACATTGCCACCTTGTAAACATGAACTACAACAATTTCTTCAAGTAGTATACATTGAACACATATGGAAAAATGTTTCATCTCCAATGCTCAACAAAACCTTATATGTGGAAGAATTGGTTGGAAACTGGAAATAGCAGCTACACCTTCACATGGTTTGAAGGAGATGAGGTCGCACCTAATATTCAAGAAGTAATTGAAGGTAGTTATATTTTATGTTTCAAGTGAATATTCGCAGTGAAATAGATTATATCATAAATAAAAATATATTTTGTACTTCTATAGATGCAGAGGAGAATAACGATGAGATTGCAGAATAAATTTCTTAAAATGTAATTTTCGAAGATGAAGAAATTTCGGACGATGGCAGTGACTCCGAATCCGACATTGGTGAAATGACTGAAGAGGAGTCTGTGATTGGCTGTGATGATAATCATACTAGTGGTAATGATTGCGATAATCGTAATGTCGGCGATGATGATGATTAAAGTCAAATAATTTAAAGTAATTATGTTAAAGAATTTAATAAAATAATTGAATAATACGTAAATCTACTTTAGCACTTTATTATTGTATTCATTTTTTTTATTAATCATACTTATGTAACTAATTTAAATTATTATTCTTCAAATACATTTTAATCATATTAGTCAGATTTATTGAAAGCTGAAATATAGCTATAATACGAGTAACACTACACACGTATCAACATTTTGCAATACATATTTAATATTGTTTAGACCAAGCTACATGCATGCCAATTTTTAATTTAGCTTATAATATTTACTAGTGAAATACAAAACTGCATGCAATATACAATCATAGTTACAAACTTTACTTTCTTTAGTGTTTTTTCCAGTCTGTTTATATTAAGCTGCATTTACATGCATGCCATTTTTACTTTGATCTTAAAATAATATTTTTTAAAGAAATGGTAGCATGCAAAACAAAGTCATGGAAAATTGAAGAAAAATGTTTTCAATTTCCTTCGCTTATGCCAGTATTTTAAAACATCTCGGTGTACATGCCTATACTCTTAAATATCAAGAAATCATATAAATTATGTATCATTAAAATGGCATGGAATTTTAAATCGCTGAAAATCTGGTGTAAAAATTTGCTGCACTTAATCCATTAACCGTTTGTCATGACTTTTTGTTTTTAGTATAAGGATTTTTTTTAAAATGTTGACGTTGGTCGCAAAGTCGTATTTTTTATATTTTTGAAAACATGAATGTGCACTACAGTGTACGCTGTGACCTAAAGGTTGTAATTCATAATGTTTTTATATACAAACAATATATTTGTTACATATAATAGTTTATGTACTATGATAGTTAAAAAACAATTATTTTTACTAATACATGAATGGACATTACATTTTATACAATATATATGTGTTTGACTCTCAGAGTAATAATAAACATAGAGAGGGCTATTCAATCATAAACACATTTATATTTGCAGCCAACACTTCTAAACGCCAGTAGTGAAATAATGAATGAATTACAAAAAGTGGGGACGGTATTGTAGATACATGGCCTTGGTAATTTCGGCTGTTTTTCAAACAAACTTGGCACCGACGAATCATAATAATCCAAAAACGTTGAATTAATTAACTTAAAAGTTTATTTTATCACGAAAAGTCTTGAAAAACACATAAAATCGAAACAACTAAATGTTTACTCTCTAGTCGTAATGGCGCCGTACTCGTATAAGCAAACCACGTTTGACATTATTAACTACAGTACTACAGCGTATTCGAGATTATCCTCGATCACACTCTCACGATATTTGTATCTCTCGTTATATGGTAATTAACCAAGGACAAAACTACTAAATAGATTACCATTGACTCATTAAACGTAGCGAAATTTTGAGCAATGTTGCCACTTTTAGTTATAACATCTGGATACAACAAATACCCGTTTAAAATTTATATAAGAACATGCCTTTATTAAATAAAATTCAAGTTATTAATTAATTATAAAAGCAGCGACGCATAAATTAGTAAGACTTTTTTTTATTTGCATAACTTTTTAACACATTTTCAATTAAACTTCTAATTTCATTTTTCCTGCAACTAAAGAGACTTTGTAAATATGACAAAGCAGTGGAAGTGTCCGCAAGTGAGCTTAGAATGGGACTCGATATTTGGGGCAAGAAAAAATCAAAACAAACATATCTATTTTATTTGTTAATCTGAGGTTTGACTTGCAATGGGTATATTTGCATCTTGTGGCAAATCCTTTGTCGTCAAAATGTGGTTAATGTCCCATATTATCCAATCTTACATCAGTCGCTGCAGCGGCTTCATGTTTCAATTTTTTTATTGCTGAAGTTGATGGCGTTGGTGAACTACTGGGTGATGAAACTGGATAATTTAGTGGGCGTCGACGTTTTTTAGGTGGAGCTCTATAAGACGGTATTAGAGCCTCTGCAATGTATGCTTTAAAATGGATAAGATTCCTAATTTATTTTTTGGAAAACCCAAAAGTGTTGCTTGAGCCTTATATTCAAGCCATGAGTTAGTACAAACTATATCTATTGCATACATAAACATTCTCATGGTACATTTCCGAGACCTAATAAATGTTCTATATTTTGTAATAAAAAAGTCGAGTTTGTCCACTCCTCCAATGTGTTTGTTATATTACTTTATTACCTTAGGTCTAGTTACGTCAACATAAACCTTATCTTTTTTATCCCTCCCACATAGAAATAAAGTTTGATGCCATGCCGACTGGTTTATTGTCGTACCACTTTGTCATTATAACTTATCCATCTCCACTAATTAGCTGCTCTGCTGACCCTCTACCTGTAGCTTTCATCTCTTTGTCTGATGAAAAGTTAGGCATTTTGTATTCTAACATGAACGTTTTTGTTTTGGAGCTATTTAGGTTATAATTCGAAAAATATTATCGGAAAACAATTGAAAATTTGGACCAGTAATCCTTTCTGAAAGTTTCATTAGAATTGCTGCCCCGAGTCCAAATGATTCTTGTTTCTCGGTTGTTGAGCCCTGGTATAAAATAAAATCGCATAGTAAGCCACAACGTGCTAGAAGCTTGATACCCCAAGGGCATGGCTTTCCCTTTATGTATTATTTTACTTTTTAATTTGAAAGGGATTATTTGTTCATCAATACTTAGTTTTTGTTCTAAATGAAGCTCAAGACATCGTTTCCTCACATAATCGTATAGAACTCTGACTTTCTAGAATCGTTCAGTGTTATCTGGAGCACGGTCTTCAACATTGACAAAGTGTAAATTTTGTCTAAGTTTCGAAAACCTATTGAAAGGCATACTATTTGATACCAAAGGAGCATGTAACTTATTGTCCCAGTAAAGTCGTGTTCGTGGATAATGAAGGTTTCCCAGAACTATGTGAATTCCTACAAAGGTCGTTATTTCGCCTGGAGTTGTGGGGGACAAACCTCATGTGCGACTGAATGGCATATTATATAGCTCATCTGGAAAATACTTTGCAAACTATAGTAATTTTGAATCAGCATCAACAATAGGGTGAACTGGTGCTTCTACCCATTTGATTGTGCGTGTTTGATATATAACATTTTTTCGCCATTTAATGCTCTCCTTGACAGTTAGGTCATTACAATGTAAATACTGTTGTATTTTGTTCTTGTTTGTGAAACGCGAAGTTGTGGCGGAAATTGTATCTGGATCGGACATTTCAGGTTCTAAAACTACGATAATGGTTTATAGAACATTTATCACGGGTGTATATGTGTCTGAATATTCTTGTTTCTGCTCTACTTGCTAAGTCTCTGTATCTGTAACATCTAAAGTATACTATATTAGTTTACTATTTATGCAAAATCAAACGTTTATATACCTTCTGAGAGAGGCAATCGTCGTTCTCCCAACCATAATTCCAGTCTTCGCTCAGCAATTCTACATAAGAAAGACCATCCTCCATTAACTCAAACAATTCTTTATGAGTTAGGGCTCTCCTATTAGCCATTCTAACTGAAAATATTTAAAAAAATCAATTTAGAGCATAAATATTAAAAAAAATGGGAGGTTATTTTTACCTGGAAATGTTACACCCCCTAAGTCACAGTGGCTACTGTAGTGCACATTCTTCAAAACGAGAATAAACTAGTCCAAAGTAAAAAATAGTTTTTGAAACAATTTCACACACTAAAACAATGTTTTATATGCACACAAAAAAACATCACAATTTCACGTTGACGAAATGTCGGTGGATAAGGAAATTTGCTTCAGCATTACAGGTTCTACTACTCTGCATCTGTGTACACATTTAAAATTCTAGTTTGGTAGTTTTCAGTTGTGATACCTACATAGTGGCACATGTCCTACATGAACAACAAAGGAGTATATTACAGTATTGTACAAAAGAAAAGGTTCCAATCCAGTCGAAATGATTTTTGAAAAAATCGGAAACTTGGCGTACACTGTAGTGCACACGGTGCTTAAGGGGTGCATGCCAATTACGGTACTTTTTAAAATTCAAATATTTGTTCTTTACACTGGCATGCAATGTCAAAACACGGAAATTCGCTTAAAATGTTTCAATTTTTCCGCGGCCCCTTGACTTCTTTGAACTACTGTTCAATCCATGCCTTCCAATATTGTACCTTAAAGTCGTTTCAATAACTGTATGAGTTCAAGGCAAGCGATATACCATCACGGAAAAACACAAAAATGTATCACAAGTTGAAAATTGATTTTCATTATGTCGGGAAATCGTATATCGGCAAAATGAACTTCAATCATTAACTTTTGAGGGTTATTAGGATACCCTTAAATAGGCAAACGGTAAGGCGAACCAAAATATGTCTCCAGCTCTCTGTCTATATAGTTTATCTCTAATTTGAATGCTTTGCATGACTGAACAATACTTGGACTTAAAATTATTAAATACCTTAAACTCATTTAACGGTTCATAAGTATCGAGAGTTGCAACAATGTTTTCAACAAATTTGGCGGCCACACTGTTGATGTTCGAATAATTATCAAACTAATCAAGATCAAATAAATCCATTTCAAAATTTATTTCAGTAAACCTACTATAATTTCTTTTATATATAGTAGTCTTGTTTTGTTTTTTATTTCCTTCTCTGTTTGAGTGACTAAAATATTAGAATGATCTGAAATTTTGGGCTATCAGATATTTCATAATTAATTATTTTTTCATTACATACTTATTCAGTAATCTATTGAAGATATAGAATTCTGTGTAATTCTAGTATATTTAGTAACTATCTGACACAGACCAAAAAAATCCAACCTTTCTATATGCGAGAAAAGTATTGGTTTACTCCAAAAAAAAGTTGGAATTTTGAAAAAAAATTTTTGAGTTATTTTTAAGTTTTCCATCAACAACAACACGAAAAAACGGTTTTTAGAAAAAAAATCCTGTGTGTATGTCGTTGTCGTCGGCCACTTTTCCTTACGTGTCTTGTTAGCACGATACAGTCTCCGGAGTGCAATAAGTCAGCAATTTTATGATTGAATATTGTTAAGGACATGTCACAGATGATCCCTATTGATTTTCAGTTCACCAGAGCCACTACAACGGGTACTACAGTACTTTAAGTACGATATTTTTGTCATTTTTGGAGAAGTTTCAGTTTGTTACCACGATACAGCCTCCGGAGTATGTACAAGTGACCAATTTTATGATTGGATATTATTCAGGGAGTCTCAAAGATGAACCCTATTGATATTCAGCTCACTAAAGCCAGTACAACGGGTGCTATGATACTTGAAGTGCCAAATTTTTGTCATTTTTGAAGAATTTTTTGAGTTATTTTTACGTTTTCCATCAACAACAACACGAAAAAACGGTTTTTAGAAAAAAATCCTGTGTGTATGTCGTCGTCGGCCACTTTTTCTTACATGTCTTGTTAGCACGATACAGCCTCCAGAGTCCAACAAGTCACCAATTTTATTATTGAATATTATTCAGGGCATCTCACTGATGAACCCTATTGATTTTCAGCTCACCAGAGCCAATACAACAGATGTTACAGTACTTTAAGTACGATATTTTTTGTCATTTTTGGAGAAGTTTCAGTTTGTTAGCACGATACAGCCTCCAGAATATATACAAGTGACCAATTTTATGATTGGATATTATTCAGAGCGTCTGAAAGATGAACCCTATTGATATTCAGCTCACTAAAGCCAATACAACGGGTGCTATGGTACTTAAAGTACCAAATTTTTGTCATTTTTGGAGAATTTTCAGATTATTAGCATGATACAGCCTCCAAAGAGTATATGATTGATCAATTTTATGATTGAATATTGTTCAAGGTGTCTCACAGATGTACCCTATTGATTTTCAGTTGACTAGAGCGAGTACAGCGGGTCCTATAAATCCAGATATTCAATTTTTGGTTATTTTTGGAGAAATTTCGAATTGTTAGCATGATACATCCCCCGAAGTGTATATGTATTTTATGATAGAATATTGTTCAGGGCCACAGATGCGGAAAAGTTAGTTTTAATCCTTAAAACCGTTTATTTTTCTGGTGTAAGTGGAATCTTTGGAATGTATATAGAAGTCGCCAATAACTATTAAAATGCTTTTTCGCGCCAACATATCTTCAAGTATGCCCTACAAAAAGTCCATAAAGTGGGAAGCGTTTGGGGAATTACACAGTGAAGTGTTACAAAATCTTTACAGCTAGGATCCAGGTATTCATTGTGAGGAGCTATTTAAAATTTCTGGGTATTCTATGTCATATACCTGAAGCTTTTCTTAAACTTCGTGAAGTGGTTGAGACTTCCAAACGGTCCATGAAGTTTGAATCCACAAAAGTAAATTCATTTTGACCATACATACGTTCTAGTACACCTTCTTTAGTGCCCAGCTGATATGTACCAGATTTGGTTCAGTAGTAACGTAATCACTCCTATCATTGTTATTTTCAACAATAGATTTACTTCATTAAACATGTCTTTTATGACTTTGTAATATTCTCAATAACGATGGTTGATGTAATAAATAAAATACTTTTACCTAAGCTTAATAACAACGTGCTACCTGCTATAACGATGCTCAAAATGAAACTAAATTAAAGTCAATACCAATCAATGCATTAAAGTAATGGAGCAAACTGGAAAATTCGGTGTATGGCCGATATAAATAATCCAAAATGCGTTCTAGTCATTTCTTAAAAGCACACAGCGCATTGTGGTTGATTATTGATCACCATAAAGCGAAATAGAATTTGATTTCGGCGTTTGGGTGTTTAGCTTCGCCTACAACACGTGGTAATTTTTTTCATACATTGAGCGTTTTAGATTTTGGGGGTGAACATATCTAACGATCAACAGAAAGGTTTTGAAGTTTGCTTTATTTTAAGCGAATATGTAGTTGACGAATAGTGCTGCTATTTGACCTTCCATGTTTGCACAATATTTCGTACCAACGTGAGTATTGAATAAATTACATAATGGAGATAATAGGCGATGAAAAAATTCTTTTTTCATACTAAATTTTTGATTGTTAACATGATACTCTATCACTTTCTTTATTGGCTTTCTAATTCATTTTTACCACTTCTTTACCAATCTATTAACCTTAATCTATAAACATTAATTGTCACTCACTAATTAGATACGTTATTTTTATTAATATTTTTTTTTCTAAAAAATCATAAATTTTCATAAAAAAATCATCATGATTGTAGATATTACACCCACAAATTGTGGACTAACTGTAAAATAGACATATTTAATGAAATGTACTTAATGCCAATGTTATTAATATTATTTGTTTTTCTCCACCTTGGGCCCTCTTCACTTTCTGCTCACAGGATGAATACAGTTCAAAATCGAAAGAAAATGGGGATGTCAAGAGGAACCGTTCAACAGAGTGAGTAGAATTTATGCTATTATAAGTTTTGTGTATATTGGATAGAAAAAATTATAGGTAATGTAGTATTTTTTCACACTTTTGTGATTGCATAAAACATTACTCTAAGATTTATCACATATTTTAAAAGAAATGGGGCCACTATAGCAATTTCTGTTGTTTTATTGAAAGAGGAAGATAAGTTGTTCTATTATCCCTTTGGACAATAGATAGGTGATACATTCTGTCATATATAAAGAAAAACTATGTCAATACTATTAAAAATATTTGAGATTTTAAGTTTAGTCTACGCAATATACTACCAGTGTTGATCCATTGATAATTTTCTTCTCTGCTTGCAGTAAACGACACAGGAGTGTAAGTAGGAGTCAAAGAAGTACCAGTCGGAGCCGTAGAAGTTCCAGCAAAAGTAGAAGAAGTTCCAGTAGAACCAGAAGAAGTTCAAGTAGAAGCAGAATAAGCAGATCTAGAGACAGGCGTCGTAGCAGTAAAGAACGAAAGAAGAGTAGATCTTCAGAACGAAAACGACGCTCCAAAGATAGGACACATCGTTCAAAAGATAGGCGAAGTAGATCCAGAGATAAACGAAGTAGGTCAAGAGATAAACGAAGTAAATCAAGAGATAAACGCAGTAGATCTCGAGATAGGAAGAGACGTGAACATAAAGGAAGGCGCAGTCGTAGTAGAGAAAGAAAACTGACTCCTAAAAAAAGAACACCTTCGCCACCTAGTATGTATTTTTAACTGCTGTTGTTTTTTATATTACTCATGATTTTAATCTGTTATTTTTAGTCAAACCATTCCTTAAAAGGCCACGATCTCCTCTTGGACTTAGAGGAACATCACCTTTAGAAGAATTGAGTGCTGAAGAACGAGATGCTAGAACAGTATTTGTAATGCAATTATCTCAACGAATACGTGCCAGAGATTTGGAAGATTTCTTTAGCTCGGTGGGAAAAGTTCGTGACGTCAGAATGATAGTTTGCAATAAAACTAGAAGATTCAAAGGCATAGCTTATATAGAATTTAAGGACCCAGAAAGTGTAGCATTGGTATGTATACAAAATCTTGACAATAATCATAAAGTTACATAAGTATGGTTTTTAAGGCATTAGGTCTGTCTGGTCAAAAACTTTTGGGAGTTCCAATTATTGTACAACATACTCAAGCAGAGAAAAATAGAATGGGTAATTCTATGCCAAATATGTTACCTAAAGGTATGATTGGACCAATGCGACTTTATGTAGGATCCTTACATTTTAATATTACTGAGGAAATGTTGAGAGGAATATTTGAACCTTTTGGTAAAATAGACAGTATACAACTCATACAAGATCCTGAAACTGGAAGGTCCAAAGGATATGGGTTTATTACGGTAAATATCATTAATGTATTTTAAAATTATAAATTACCATGAATATAAGTTGCCACACACAAATAATATTTCAACTCATGATTTGTCGGATTAAAATAATTCAGAAAGTTTTTCAATACTTATTTATTAACTTGTAATATTTTTATCCAGAAATATTTTATGAGGAGATATAAAATAATTAATTTAAAAAAAATGATTGTAGACATAAATATAAAAACAAAACTGAGAGTTGGGATCTATTATTATTGTTTTAAATGAAAATAGTTTCAGTAAGTAATAAGAAAATTCCAAAAAAATTGACAATTGTTTTGATATAAATATCATCGCCGAATCTTATTATAATTTAATATGCTCTTTGTGGTCACCATTCTATTGGGAAGCTACACAATATTCGAAAGAAGTGAATTATAAATTTGGAAAATATAGTAGTACCTAGTAGTGGAAAAGTTCTGTTCTCATTATTTATCAGGAAATGACTATCACTGAATTTTCCAATCACTCAACAATTTACCAGTGGTGTGTCCACAGTCTAACAAGCGATTTCTTGTTCTCCAGGATTGTATGAGATCATGTAGGGAGAAAGATGTTGTGAGTTAGAATGCATCAACTGTTAGGTTATTTCTTGGATTAGTTTATGGAATTTTTTAATCTTATAAAATAAATTCCAAAAACATTCAACTAAAGATATATGAACCAAGTCATTCCTAAATCCATAGTAAACACGATCAATCGTTAGGTTTGGTGAGAAAGTCATTTATACTTACTTGGCAACTCTGCATTAGGCTCGACCTCAATATTTTCTCGCTTGCTCGGCCTTGAAAATTTGGTTGCCATGAGCGACTCGTTATTATTATGTAAAGGTGAATTAATATCAGGAATTTGGAATATAAGGCATGGAGAAGTATATTGATCATTGGGTAAAATATTTAAATAAAATGTGTACAATATTTTATTGATATAGAAATAGGTTGTTCAGGTATATAGTGAGACAATAGAAACATTTGAAAATGCTCACAATTGCCACCAATATCAAAGTTGAAATCACCAAATAGACTAATGTATTTATATTTAGTTGAAAAAAAGTAATTAAATTAAAAACGAAGGTCTATAGACGCAAATTAAAACACTATTCTCGTTTACCAACTCAGCAGAGCAATATGTTGCATGTTTAATCAGACAAAAATTAGAACAGTTTTCAGATTGATGTTGGTGTTGCCAAATATCGCAACACCTCCGTGCTCACCTTTATAGTGACAGTAAGACGAAAACAGTGAAAACCATTTATATTAATTGCTGATAGTTCTGTATGTGATAGCTATTGCTCGAATATACAAAGAATGTCAAACCTTTCTATATCTAGTAATAAATTTATTTCAACTGCTTTATTATTCAAACTTTGAGCATTGATATGTAACATTGAGAACATATACAATAGAATTTATTGATCTCACAATATCAAATAATGACATAAGACAGGTCAAATATGAACAAATAAAAATGAAAAAGTCTAGCTAATTTCTATATGCTGGTAAGGTATAGAGAAATCTGATTTATATCTTGTGTCATGAGCATTAATATCACTATTCCATTTTATTCCTATCAACTAATGTGATTAAATCTAATATATAAAGGCCGTACATAGTTAAAATTCTCAACTTGATAAAAATAGGTCAACACGAGTTCACAAGTGTATATTTTTCAGCAAATAAACGAATAAAATATAATTTTTGAAATGTTTCTACTTTGTTAGATTGTTTTCGTATTTTATTAGGGGGAATACTACATTCCCTTCCTTTATTGAATATTTTTTTCTACAGACTTCGTGGTTCATTCCGCAATTTTCACTCGAACTACAAAAATAGTCACTGTGACCCTTGTTTTACAAATAACTATTCTTTGATTACAAGCTTTTTAACCCCAGACAGTGTACACTTTGAAAGATTATTAGTATTTAATTGTTTGTTTCAAATAAGTTTGACAGCAGCAATTCTAACTAAAGCTGCAGCAATGTATATTTGTGGTCATTCCTGTATTCAATTTTGTCTAAATAAATTTTATGTTTTAGTACCATAATTGTGATGATGCCAAAAAAGCATTGGAACAACTGAACGGATTTGAATTAGCTGGTAGACCAATGAAAGTAGGTAATGTTACAGAACGTTTAGATTTGCAACAACAGGGTCCCTCTATATTGGATTCAGATGAATTAGATAGATCTGGTATAGATTTAGGAGCAACAGGTCGATTACAGTTAATGTTTAAATTAGCTGAGGGTGCAGGCATGCAAGTACCACAAGCGGCGGCTAATGCTCTAAGCATTGCTACAGGTCAACCAGTGGTACCACAAGTACAAACACACACCACACCACCAATTGCTACGCAATGTTTTATGTTAAGCAATATGTTCGATCCAGCTACGTAAGTTACTTTTCTTATATTCAAATAACTTCTGTAAAATTAATTGTTTGATTTTATGTATTAACTGAAAATGGAATTGTAAGTTCTTACAATATTCTAAAGTTATTTTGTTTCATGATTGATGTCGAAATGTAAAATGTTTAATTTTATAAAGTTTTAAATGGTAAGATTGATCAGAATGAATCAATCATAAGAAACTACTTTCTGTGATATATTTCTGAAATTCAGATATGTTTTAAATTACAATTGCCTCTATTTTGTCTAAAATTTTAAAATTATATTACAATTGTAATTCACAAGAACTTTAATAAAATTTAATACAATATCTGAAAATTAATATGGTAAATTAAAAATTATAAATATATATTATAAATTAATAAAGTAATTTAATCTATTTTTGTAGGGAATCAAATGTCTCATGGGATATTGAAGTTAGAGATGATGTAATAGAAGAATGCAATAAACACGGTGGCGTCCTACATGTTTATGTTGATAAAGGTTCACCACAAGGCAACGTTTACGTCAAATGTCCATCTATAGCGACTGCTGTAGCATCAGTCAATACCTTACATGGTAGATGGTTCGCAGGGCGTGTAATTACTGCTGCATATGTACCTCTACTTAATTATCATTCACTATTTCCGGATGCTATGACAGTCACACAATTGTTATTACCGTCTAGTAGAAAATAGTTTCTGCAAATTTTACGATTAAATATTATTTTTTATGTTTTTACCGAATTGAATAATATTAGTATCTTCTGTTAATGTATAAATAATGGTTTCTATCAATGATCACAATAATAAACATTTTGAAATTATAAAGTATTTTTATTTGTTATAGATTCGAAATGACAACGTATGGCAGGGAAGAACGGCTTAGGCGCGATTCTCATTATAGGTAACGTCACGTCGCCGTACCGGCACTAGACAGGAATGATAAGCTAAATCTACACAAGTTGGAGCGGGACCAGCAACTTCCCGGCAAGAACCACCGTAAAATGGTGTGATTAGAAACAAAACTTTAAAAATTGTTCAATATTTTATCAACGAGAAACAAAACGAATTTCTCTTAGAGAAGTTTGGTTCCTTTAAAGGTAATACTCGTAGTTGCAGCGAAAAATATTTTTGGCATCTTGGTAACACTGCTAGCTCCTTGTTTTCACGGTGAAAAGTAATGTCAAAATGACTTCACATTTTGAATCTTTCTAAACTAATCATGTATGTGCTAAAAATAATTTATGTCTAGCAACTATTTTGTTATTTATTCAAAAAAAATTTATAAATAACATTTATATTGGTACCAACAAAAGTAAAGTTAAACCACATATTGTTCTTGAATTTATATCCAATCTGAAAAAGCAAGAAGTTTTCAAAAATAGTAGGAATTTCAAAAATTCTGGGGGTGCTATTGCAAACGACATGTCATATGAGGCCAGGCAAATCCAACGAGTATTGAGAGACCATCTAAAGAATGCTAAAAGTCAAAATCTTAAAGCCAAAATTAAAAAAAAAAGCAAATTGGAGATTGATGGAAAGTTGTTTAATTTAAAGGATCTACAGAAGTTAGGTTAGGTTAGAAGTTGAAGCAAATGGAGTAGAAACTAGCGAATCAGAAAAAGGGAAAGGCAATCCAACAACTAGGGCCTACTCACACTATAGAAGATCAACCATCAGAGGTGTTTAAAATAAAAAGAGGCAGGATCAGTTACAGCCCTCAATACCATCGTAATTTGCGAAGTAAAAGATAAGTTAATTTTTTGTATATTCTGAATCGACTTAATATTTAACAATAAGAGATACTTAACTCATTTTTGTTATAAAAGGCATTATCCTGTTAACTGTTTATTATTTGGTATATATTTTCACAATTTAATAATTTACAATTTATTTTCCTTGGTTGAATAGCTTATTGGTAACTACCTTAGGTACATACTATGAAATTAAAAATTGTTCACTTGAACATTCACTTGTTGCTTCCTAAGATTGATGTTGTGAGGAAATTGATTCAAAAAGGAAAGTATGATATATTCGCCTTGTCAGAACCTTGGTTTAGCGCACAAATAACCAATGGCTTTATTTGTATTTCAAGTTTTAATATAACTAGAAAAGACCGCGGATCGCCAGGCGGAGGACTTTGTTTCTATATCAGAAATATTTTATAGTTTAAAAAAATTAATCTAATACATTTGGATAATGACAACTTCGAACAATTTTCGATCAAATTTCAGGCTCATAATTTTGAAATGTGTTGTCTGGGAAACGTTTATCGACCTCCTAGTAATGACCTTAAAAACTTTAGATATTCTTGACGACTCTTTATCTTCACTTTAAATTGAAAATGAGAAGTTTATTTGTGTATGAGACTTTAATATCGACCTTTTAACACATTATAATATTACGATCGATTACTTAACATTGCTTAATGGTTTAAATCTTCAACAAATTGTAACTGAAGCGACAAGAATAACTCCAACTTCAAGAACCCCTTTGGACCATATCATAGTGGATAATAATCTCAAAATTATTCAACACAATAATTACCCTTTCCATAGGTCTGATCACAATGTAGTTGCTCTAACTCTAAATTTAAATGTTCCAAATCATTCACCTATGATTAGATCCTACCGCGATTTTTCTAAACTTTACTAATTTTGAAAGCGATGTAGAAAGATACAATTGGCAAGAAATATACAATCTTTACAACATTGACGAAAACATTCATTTTCTAAACACTTCTATAATACACATATTTGACATATGCTCATAAAAAACATCGCGATTTAGAAAGCCGTTTTCTCCCTGGCTTACAACCAATATTAAACTATTGCAAAAACTTTGTAATAAAGCCTTAACTAAATCTAAGAAAACCAATAATATAAATCATTGGAATTTATAAACAGCTGCGTAATTACACTACTTTAGCTATTAACTCAGAAAAAAGCGTACTTAGAAAATGCACTCAAATCTGCTGATAGAAAAAACAAATGGAAGATTTAAAAAAATAATAGTATTATCCCAACAAAAAATCGAACAAACATATTCAATTTTAATAAATAATTATTTTCTTAATATAAACAGGGTCATTAAGGAACTACACGAAGATACATTTAATTTTTATAACAATAATCTAAAAACTTATTTTAATTCACAAAAATTCGAATTCAATGCTATATCAGAGTAGGAGGTAACAAATATAACCCTTGGTATTAAAACGAAGGCTATGTGGCTAGATGGCATTGACTTGACACATTACATTTTTATGTCCACGAATAATACCATATATCACTCACCTAATAAACTTTTGTCTTATCAACTCGACATTTTCAAACTGCTGGAAGGAAGGCTGGATATCACCCATACCCAAAGTAAACTCTCCTTCAAACTTAAATGAGCTTCGGCCCATCACTGTGCTCCCAACTATGTCTAAAATAGAAAGAGTAATAAAAACACAATTAAAGACCCATCTAAATACGTATTTACTAATTCCAGAAGGAAGGTCATGGTTCAGAGCAGGCTTTAGCTTTGGTACTTCTGTGCTAAATATTACCGACGATATACTTACCGAGCTAGACAGAAAGAAAAGTGGAGTTCTACTCGATTATAGTAAAGCCTTTGATACTCTAAACCACAAAATGCTCTTTGCTATACTTAATTATCTAGGCTTAAATAGTTCAGCTATAGAACTCTTCCATAATTATTTTAATAACCGATCGCAACAAGTAATATATCAGAGGCAAGTTTCTATTGAGGGATGCATCAATAGAGGAGTCCATTAAGGAACGATTCTAAACCGATTAAATTGTCATATGTACGCCGACGATACGCAAGTGTATTCCTTTTTTCATTTAGACGAATTAGAGCAGTCAGATAATAAATACAGAACTGGCTTGTCTGAGACAGGGGTCAAAGAACCATGATTTAGTAATAAATACGTCAAGTCCAACGTCCTATTATTTGGAAATCTAACAATGCTCTTCCCATTAAAATAGGTAACGATAAGCTTACTGTTGTTGATAAAAGCGAAAATTTGGGAGTCATAATCGATTCAAAGTTAAGATTTTCAGGTCATGTTAGTTATATGTTGCAATAAGCTTACGGTAATCTAAAAAGTCTCTACCCAAACAGAAATAATGTTGGGTTAAAAAGAAATCTAATGCAAATCATTGTGATTATTAGTGTTTTAAATGAAACGTTTCTAGCTAATTCCACAATATAATGAAAAATGTTGAAAATTCTAAAAAATTGACAGTTGTTTCGATAACTGAATATCATCATCAAAATGACAGAAGTTACATTTCATTTGATGCCTACCTGATGTTTAGTAGTTATTTTTGGCTAGACCAAGAAGTGACTTAATATATGTTAATAGAAAAAAAGAAGAAGATGTGATATTACAAATATTGAAGCTTAGATATTATTAGCCCTATGGTGATATCCTGGATATCATTTTTCCAATTAAGATCAGTATAACTGTGCAATGATATAGAAAACCAGGAAAACTATATCTGCTGATCTTTACAATTATCACTTAAGAAGACAGTTTAATAGTGGAGAACTGCCTAGATTTATCTGTTCATTGTCTCTTCAAGGAAATCCAGTTTTTGTTTCTTATCACAAATATGTAGTACTTCTAGTTCTGTGTTAGGTGTCAATTAATGCTCGTAAGTGTTCACTGTATCGGATTTCAAAATTTCTAAGGGTCTGACCCAAATAGACAGCATTACATTCTGGACATTTGAGTTTATATATACCTGATTTTTTTTTAATGTTGGTATTTTTGTTTTAACATTTAACAATTTTGTACTTACGTTACTTTCTGTTTTATAATTTTTTATTTCTTCAGTTTGTTTAGGAAATATTAGTTGTAATGTCACTTTTTCCTCTTTTTTATTAATTAGATTATTTATCATATGTAATGGATAACCTTGAAGAGTTGGAAATTAGAAGACACTTAAAAAACCACAATATGAAGTCGTCAAT
The DNA here is from genome assembly GCA_963921935.1 of Galeruca laticollis. NCBI lineage: Eukaryota > Metazoa > Arthropoda > Insecta > Coleoptera > Chrysomelidae > Galeruca > Galeruca laticollis. Next base: position 170,048,994 of record OY998175.1, read on the forward strand.
GAACAGATAAATCTAGGGAGTTCTCCACTATTAAACTGTCTTCTTAAGTGATAATTGTAAAGATCAGCAGATATAGTTTTCCTGGTTTTCTATATTATTGCACAGTTATACTGATCTTAATTGAAAAAATGATATCCAGGATATCACCATAGGGCTAATAATATCTAAGCTTCAATATTTGTAATATCACATCTTCTTTTTTCTATTAACATATATTAAGTCAATCACAAGGTAAGTCACTTCTTGATCTAGCCAAAAATAATATTAAACATCAGGTAGGCATCAAATGCAATGTAACTTGTCATTCTGACGATGATATTCAGTTATCGAAACAATTGTCAATTTTTTAGAATTTTCAACATTTTTCATTATATTGTGGAATTAGCTAGAAACGTCGAGTTTCATTTAAAACACTAATATAGGTAGATTCCACAAGTAAGGGTCGAGACAGTTAATTTCATTGTGATTATGTATTTGACTCTTTTATTTAACAGTTCTCGATAAAAATAGATTACAAAAGCTTCAAAACTCGTGTGTACGATTTATATTTCGAATCAGAAAATATTACAGAATCAGTCATACGGTAACACATAATTATTGGTTGTCTAACAGGAGGAATCTACATTCACTACGCCTCTTACATAAAGTTATATCCACGAGCGTACCACCGTACCTTTCAAATAAAATTAGATATAGATCCCGCGTTCACGACATCAATATTAGGCAGAAAGACATAACTATACCTCAACACAGAACGGTCACGTTTGAGAGATCTTTTTGATATCATTTGGCAAATACTTATAATGCTTTAAACAAGGACGTGAAATAATTAAATATAAACACATTTAGAAATAAAATGTTTGAGCATTTGCTCAATGAGCTAAAGAGTAGTACTTTAGTATCATACCACGTCATGAGTAAAAAATAATAATTTTTTTGGGGTTACGTCTTTTTTGTTTTGTTTTCTTTTTCAATCTGTAACTGTTTACACTAATTAATATACAAATATTGGGCTCTTTTAACCGATTATTAGATAGTTATCTCACAATGTTGATACATTATTACTATAGATTTTATGTTGTGCTATTGATATTTTTGTATTATCTTGAAAATTGTTGGTTAAGAAAGACATATTATTATTATTATCACTTACCTATTAGTGTTGGGAAGTACGATGATTCTCCGGTAACAGGTAAAACGGCGACAGTGATTTCTGAATCACCGTGATTTTAAATGGTGATTTCAATCACCACAGTGACTGAGTATAAATAGCCAAACAAATCAAAATATAAGACCAGCGCGCGGTGACTGGCGACGCATACGAATATATTATTTTGCAAATTAGTAAATTTATTTTAATATTTCTCCCCGAAAGAAACAAAATAATTCACAATCAAAGCGGCACGTTGTCCTTTATCGGTATCGGGCCGCATGTTTGTATTTTCTCTTTGACTTGGTGGCGCCCGCCATGGCCGATGAATAATATATTATTTATACCGATTGCGGCCTTCTCATTCCGTAAAAGCAAAAGTCTATATTCCTAATACCTATAATAACATCATATCGGCTTGAATCACCGTTTTTCCTTCACATAATATTTGTAAATAATGATATTTTATATAGATTTTCGATTGGCGCGGTTTACCAATGCTAGTGTCTATGATCGATGACGCCGATATTGCATTATTCGGTTGAAACTGAATCACCGATAACCGCATCTGCGAGAAGTGAATCACCGGTAGCGCCAGTGATTTTACATTCACCGGTGACATATCGTGGTTACCGATATATCGACCAAGACTTACCTATTATTTGATTCACTTTAGTTAAAACTTTTAGTATTTTTATTTAAATTGTAGAATTTTTTGTTATGACGATAGTTTTTTTTCAAATAGTGTGGTGAATGGAAACAGTACCCACTGGATGTGGCATTTTTCCGTCCTCTAAAGATATCTTGGAGGACCATCCTTGAAGAATGAAAAAATGGGCCGGGTAGATATGAAGCAACAGCCCCAAAAAACAAGTTCCCTCTCTTTATTGAAGAAGGTGTTTGAAACATACAAATCTGATAATGCTTTATCAGGCATCAGGCTTTAAAACGTGGAATCATCCCTCTAGATCGTCAAAAACTTCTTGATAAGCTGCCAACAACATCCCTACCCAATCATCATGTACCAACCCTCCTGAAAAGATTGATGACTACGTGAAAGAACTTAAGACAAACTGAGGCATCAAAGACGAAAGAAAAGAGTTAAAATTTCAATTAAACCTGGAAAAAGTGTATGCCAATGATTTTGAAGAACCGCCAGTAGCTGATGATAAGACAGTCGATGTGAATGGACCCCAACAAAGTACCTCTAAACAGGTGCTCCTAAGACAACAAAGAAAACATCGACACCATCCACTGAAGACTAGTCCTTGCAAGATACTGACGACTATGCATATCTGACTCAGATGTTGATAACCAAACAGTCATACCCTAAACACTCAAGTTTGATTATTACCAAGAGACTCTATAGTTGTGAAAGTGTTCGGTAAACCCGTAGATAAGTGTAGGTAAGATAGATGTTGTTCGCAAGCTTGGTTTATCAGCCACCATTGCAGGCTTCTCCTATTACAAGAACATGATTGCTTTTGAAGATGATGACCTGGCTGGACTCAATCATAGATTTTTTGATTTCCTATTAGCAGAATTTTTCATGTATTTTCTGTTTTTCTTCCGATTTGTTTTGTAGTACCATTATTAAGAACTAGGTTGTCATATTAGGATCAAAACCATGGCTGTCTTTGCTCATAAAAACAATTACCAATTTAAGCCCCACATAAACCTGTGGCTACAGTTTTCCGTTGGGTGAATTTTATTTTCTGTTTGTAAAAGTGCGAATAACATAATTTGGGATCACAAAATGTTTGTCCTTAAATTCTGCATCAGATCATTATGTTTCTAATCACCCTCCACATGAGTGGATCAAAACAAAGTCTGATCCTATTCACATACCCTGTGAGGAACACCAGTATTTTTATTGTATTATGTATATAAATAATTGATAATATATATATATATATATATATATATATATATATATATATATATAATATTAAAAAGAAGAAAATACCGGCAATCTGAGTTTGTTTTGATTCATTTTTTATTAGATTTAAAACCTATTTATTAGTTCCAAAGTTCAAAACTACCCCTATTCACCCCATTTTACGGTTCAGTTATCTTTATATGTCCCTAGAGTGAATATGGCATTTCACAAATGAAAAACTTGAAAAAGCGTAAAAACTAAAGAAAAAGGGTAATTATTGGTACATGATATTATAATGTTTTTCTAATTTATTTAAACAGCAGACGGGTGGGATAAATTTTAAACACACAGTAGGTTCACTTACTTAATTTATTTAAACACTAAACTAATCACTAACACTTAATTTATATATACTCAGTATATTCACTTAAACTAATAATTTATATAAACACTTTACTGATTTATATTTACTTATTCACATGTTTATCTCACGATGTCAAATTATCAACTCAACTTATTCGCTGATCGGTCCATTATATATATATATATATATATATATATATATATATATATATATATATATATATATTAGTTCCTTTTTTACTAGAAAATTCCGGACTGCGGCTTACACAAAAACAATTGGTTTTCTGGCATTTTCTAGATAAGACTGATCACAAAACCAATCTAGATAAGATAGTCACTATTCGTAAACAATTCTAGGAAACCCTGGGCGTCCGCCATAATTTTAACTTTCATACCTGGTTTAGACAGAGTCGGATTTAAGGACTATACCAGTGTGCTGTTTCGTAACATTACCCCCTCCTTAAATGGAAGTTCCTCCTGGAACTTTTGTGTAGCCGAAACTGGATGTTTGAATCGGCAACTGGCCCCATTTTTACACTTTCCGATCTTATGGAAATAGCAGGGCACCGTCTTCATCGGATACTGATAACGGGGGTTGTAGCTGCAAATTAATATTTGGACACAGGTATCTTGAAAGATATTCTCTACCATGTTCCTGATGATTCGCCAATCCAACTGGTTACTCGCTATCAGGCATAGCCAGTTTCTTCACGCTGGATTCCAACACATGGTCTCGTAGGTTTCGAAATGCTTCCCACACATCGCGGTAGGTAGATCGATATTGAAATCCATTTTTAGTTACAACGTAGAAGACATACCGCGAATTATGTTTCAGTTTCAGTGTCTTGCCAGGGGCTGGAATCTGGTCTTCAAGTTTTTCTAATTGCCTGAACTTCTTTCGAAAGACGGTTGCCAACGCTCGTGCGTTCTTGATACGGGCGGGGATGTTGTATGCCAGTGAATAATCTTCCGGGAGAGTGAACAAATCTTGTTGTTCCGAAGTGACTCCATATCTAGCTTTCACTCTACCTTCATACGTGCCCATAAATTCATCGAAGGTAGGGTCAGACACATCTCGAATAAGGTTTACTCCTTCCTCCAGGTCATGGTCTCCTTCGAATGGCGCTAGACGGTTTTGGTGAACTACTTTTGGTTTTCCGTTTTCTTGAAAAAGTATGGACCTTCCCAGGATTTTTGTAATTTTGGGGAAAATCCTTTTCTCCTCGTCGGGTTGGGTAACCATACTTTGTCCCCTTCTTTAAAACCGCCTTCTGTGGCCTGCGTGTCGTACCGAATTTTCATTCTGTCGCTGGCAGCTTGAAGATTTGTTCGAACTATTTCATGAATATCGTCCAGCCTTCTTCTCAATTGGATCACGTAGTCTTCGCCTGCTATATCTTCTCCAGGCCGACAGCCAAATTCCAGGTCACAAGGAAGCCTCATTTCACGTCCAAAGAGGATTTTCGCCAGTGTTTCACCCGTGGACTCATTGACGGCAGATCGATATGCCAATGCGAATAGGGAAAGATACTGGTCCCAATCTCTCTGATGGCTGGATACTACTTTGGACAGGTATTTTCCAATAGTCCTGTTCTCTCGACCATTCCATCTGACTGTGGATGTAATGCTGTTGTCCTGGTCTTCTTCATTCCCAGCTTTTCGCAAATCTCTTGGAATAGATGACTTTCGAAATTTCTTCCCTGGTCGCTGTGGACTTCTAAGGGCACTCAATATCGACTGATAAATTCTTTCTCCAATACATCTGCTACAGTTGTGGCCTCTTGGTTGGTACAACCAGTATGTATTTGCTACCATTTTCTGTCGTCGGAAATGTCCAGCGATATCTAAAGCAATCCTTTCGAAAGGGCATCCAACATTGTACTATTTCATGGGTGCCTTTCTCTTGCGATGTGGTCCATTACTCGTAGCACAAGTCCTACATTTCTTACACCAGTCCTTCAGATCAACGGAGCTGTTCATACAATAAAACCTCTTACGGATTCTCTGTAGGGTTTTCTTCACTCCCAGATGACCTCCCGATGGACTGTCGTGTAACTTCGCCGATTTTCTTTCTTCCATTGCCGGATCATCTTCAGGTGAGGATCATTCTCCTGATCTCTGATCCTGGTGGGTGACCATTCTCCTGATATTCTCTGATCCTGGTGGGTGACCATTCCTCGTTGACTACAGTAGTTCTTGAAACTGCAGCTTCCCTAGATTCCGCCTTGTTGCAGTAGGAGCAGTCTGTTGGGCACGGCCGTCTGGACAGGGAGTCGGCATTTCGGTGACTCACACCAGCTCGATGTTCGATGTTGAAATCATACTCTTGAAGTCGTTCAATCCATCTAGCGATCTGGCCCTCGGGATTCTTGAACTGCATCAACCACTTGAGTGCTGCATGATCAGTCCGGATTAAAAACTTCCTACCATAGAGATACTGGTAAAAGTGTTCCACGGACTTCACTTCCGCCAAAAGTTCTCTTCTTGTGACGCAGTAGTTTCGTTCTGGTTTGGAGAGGACTTTACTGAAATATCCCAGCACTCTTCCTTGCCCTCCTTGGATCTGTGAGAGCACTCCACCAATTCCTACGTTGCTTGCGTCAGTGTCAAGAATAAAGTCTCCCTCTGGTAATGGATATCCTAATATCGACGCCGAGGTTAAATGCCTCTTCAAGGTTTCAAAAGCCGTTTGACAGTCTTCGTCCCATTGAAAAAATCTTGCTTCTTCTGTAAGTCGCGTTAGAGGCTTGGCAATATCTCCAAACTTCCTGATAAATCTTCTATAATACGTGCAAAGTCCAAGGAAACTCCTAATTTTATGTTTGTCGGTTGGTTGCTGAATGTAAGCAATTTTCGATGGATGCACCGCCACTCCTTCATTGCTCACTATATGACCTAGATAGTTGACTCGGTTTTGGAACAGCTGACAATTGTTCGGGTTTAACATGAGCTGGGCAGCTTGGAGTCGTTTGAATACGTCTTCCAAATTCTTCAGATGTTCGTCAAATGTCTTCCCCAGTACTACGATGTCGTCCAAATAGACCAGGCATGTCTTCCAAGACAACCCTCTCAAGACATTTTCCATGAGTCTTTCAAATGTCGCAGGCGCATTACAGAGCCCTAATGGCATGACGTTGAATTGCCATAATCCAGATCCGATGGTAAAAGCAGTCTTCTCTTTATCTTCTGGGTCCATTTCCACTTGCCAATAACCAGACTTCAGGTCCAAGGTGGAAAACAGTTTGCTGCCGGCCAAAGTGTCTAGCGCATCGTCAATTCGAGGCAGAGGATAGCTGTCTTTCTTCGTCACGTTGTTAAGCTGGCGATAATCCACACAGAATCTCGTAGTTCCATCCTTTTTCTTGCCGAGCACTAGTGGAGACACCCATGGACTAGTAGATATTTCTATTACTTTTTCTTCTGACATCTCTCGAATTATTCTTTCAGCTTCCTCTCTCTTCGCTCGTGGAAGTCTTCGAGCTGATTGTCTAATTGGCTTAGCATTACCAGTATCGATTTTGTGTTTGACGGCTGATGTTCTGCCAGTCTTTTCTCCTTTTGGTACGAATAAGTCTCGATACTGCAAGAGAAATTCTCTTTTTTCAGCTCGATCCAAAGATTGACCAGCTACTGATAACATTTGTTCGAATCTGGCATTAGAATTGTCAGTGGTCGTTGTTTGACGAACTATAGACGTCACTGGTACGCAGGATCCAATCTTGGTTTCCTTCTTGATCGTAATTGGGTAATCGAAAACCATGTACATTCATTACGTCCATTCCCAGAATCACGCCTTCAATGTCAGCTACGATTACCGTATGCGTGAACTTTTCTGCGCCAGTTCCCAATTGGATTTGTGTTTCCCCGTGAACGTTGGCACTCTCGCCTGTGGCGGTCCGCAGTCGCAGTCTCGTTGGTAGAAGCTTCTTCTTGGGGTTTATTCTCTCTGGTCGTATAATGGTTCTAGTTGCTCCAGTGTTAACCAGCAGAGCATATTTCTTGCCATTTACTTCGCCATCCACATATACACTGTCGTTGCGACATCTGAGCGAAGCTATCAGTATGAGAGGGTCTTTGGAACGATCATGGGTCGGTGCTGCCCCCTCGTAGCCGACCCGTTCTAGTTTTCCTGTGACTGGGGTTCTTGGTTTGCAGGAGTTTTGGGGCGCTTACACGAACTACATACATGCCCCAGCTCGCCACAATTCCAACATCTGATCTTTCTCTGATTCTTGTCCATCATACCTTTGATCAAGCTGACGATCTGGTCAAACATGTCCTCGTCGCCTTCTTCTTGGATGGTCCTAACTTTGTTGTAACCCGAACCCTTCGTTGCTGCTTCATATTCAAGAGCAGCTGTCAATGCCTCAACTAATGTTTTGGGATGGGCTAAGCGAAGCGTCCTCTGCATATCGGTGTCACGTAAGCCATCAATAAAGGCCTGTATGCCCAGACATTCCATCATGTTCTCTGCTGCTGATGGATAAGCAAATCGAACGAGTCGGGCAATATCCACTTCATATTCTTGAAGTGCTTCGTCACGTTTCTGCCTTCGGTTCTTCAGCTGGGATTGGTACAAATGTTCTAGATGTTCGTGACCATATCGCATGTCCAACCTCTTCTTCAGCTGCTCGAAATCATCCGTTTCTTCCAGAGGTATTGTCTGAAGTACATCTAAGGCATCTCCCCGAAGCGCGATAGTCTCTATCGAACCAATTATTCACTCTAGCGGCTGCTTCAAATTGTTTCATATAATTGGTTCACGACATTTTCCCATCGAACGTTGGGGCCTTGACTCTGGTAAAACTGCCAATGTCTTCAAATGTAGGTAGTGTTTCTGGCTTGCAAGGTTTCGTTTGCTCTGTCTTCTTTTCTTCCTCTGGCGTGCCTCGCGTTCTTGAATCGGCAATTTTTTCCTCTAACTCCTTGATTTCCTCGTCTATCGTAATCTTATTCTCGATTTCAGATTTTAGAGACGTAATTTAATTTTCAACGTCAGCGGCAATGTCGTTTTTCATTAATAAGATATCGGCAGATATATCGTTCTTTATAGCCGAAATATCGCTTTTCACATTCGTTGAAATCTTCTCTTCCATGGCAGAAATCTTCTCGTCCATGTTAGCCGAAACACCATTCTTCATAGTAGAAATATCGTTCTTCATATCAGAAATCTTCTCGTCCATGTTAGCAGAAATGTTCTCTTCCATGACAGAAATCTTCTCGTCCATGTTAGCAGAAATTGACGAGATTAAGGTGGAAGCCTCGTCATTAAATAAAACTGTTTCTGGATCAAAGCCGTCATTTTCCAGTGCCACTTTAAGTCTTTCTACTAATTCACTTTTCTTACCGGACGTTTCCAACTCACGATCTTCCAATTCTGCTCTTAATTCCGCCACTTTCAGATCCCTCAATCTCTTGGCCATTTTTACGTAGATATTAATTTATATTATCCCACTTCTAACACCAATGTAATGTTTTTCTAATTTATTTAAACAGCAAACGGGTGGGATAAATTTTAAACACACGGTAGGTTCACTTACTTAATTTATTTAAAAACTAAACTAATCACTAACACTTAATTTATATATACTCAATATATTCACTTAAACTAATTTATATAAACACTTAACTGATTTATATTCACTTATTCACTTGTTTATCTCACGATGTCAAATTATCAACTCAACTTATCCGCTGATCGGTCCATTATATATATTAGTTCCTTTTTTACTAGAAAATTCCGGACTGCGGCTAGATAAGACTGGTCACAAAAACAATGTAGATAAGATAGTCAGTATTCGTAAACAATTCTAGGAAACCCTGCGCGTCCGCCATAATTTTAACTTTCATACCTGGCTTAGACAGAGTCGGATTTAGGGACAATACCAGTGTGCTGTTTCGTAACAATATTATATTTGTTTGAAGAAAAAAGGTTATTATGGGTACATGATATTATATTTATTGGAGAAAGAGTCGCTCCAACATTGTAAAAAAATATAAATATTTTCAGTTTTAAAATTCATGTTATTTCCCACCTCCATTTTTATATCTAGTTAAAAAAACTGTTTTCATGTCATGTCAATTGATAAAAAAATCTATTCGCCGGATAGAGAAAAGTGTTGACTGAATTTACATATTTAGTTAAATGAAGTAATATATAACTGACCTATAGATTTGTAACCCATACACCCAGGATAATGGAGGATGTTCAAAAAATGGTTACATTTGTGCTAACAATTTCCAGATAACAGGCTTTGTAACTTTTTTGCTTGTCGTCATCACTCATCACCAACAAATCGTTTTTTTTTTAATAATAATAATGTTTATTTGTACGATTTATTTACAGATACAAAATTTTATAAATAAAAAGAGTACATATGAACGGTTAACCACGAAGTAAAACTAAGTTTACTTGTATGTGGTAAAAACACATTAAACAATTAAAATGTATGTAATAAAATGTAATATAACTTATTAATACCTTAAATCTAACCAAAACCGGAAACTATAAACAATATGGAACTTATAAGAAATATGAAATTGTAAAAGATATAAAAATACTGAAAATATAGGATGGGTTCTATTTTCATTATAACTACTTATTAGTATTTCTCTTTTCTATATGTAACCTTTGCTTTACTTCAATCAATCAAATTATTTATAAAATCTCTCGGCTTACTGCTGACAAAATCTCTTAATTTTCTTTTGTATAGTGATAGTATGGTGACTTCCCTAACTTCACACGGAAGCGAATTATTTAGAGCCTAATTAGGTATAGTTTTTTTGACCAACAGTTTTTTTGCGTGTGTGGTGTCATAAATATTGTTTTATTTCGCGTTTCGTATTGGTGGCCTGGAGTTCTCAGTTCCGCCTTATGTGTATGTTGAATGATACATACATTTATAAAAAATATTTTCCTAGGCCCAAATATTTCGCATTCCCTACATAATTTGTTACTTGGACAATCATAACCTCGGTGAAGAATTATCCCAAGAAAACGTTTTTGAAAGATCTAATACTAGTAGGTAAGTCTTAGAAACTCCGGCCTATCCTATCATTCCATAATTAATGTGTGGTACCACTAGACTTCTATAAACTATTTTTCCACCTACCTCTATACAAAGTATACATTTCCTGGCCTCATTGTAGGGAGCAAAGTCGTACTTTTCCTCCCTAGAGAGGAAAAGTACATTTCTTCCCTAGGGAGGAAAAGTAAAAGTGACGTCATGGTACGTTATCAATGAAATAATTTTTGCAATTCCAAGACTAAAGTGTGGTCACTTTAGTCTTACATGTTAGAAACTAAAGTGTCACTTTTCAACCCAAAGGATATAAAGTGACAGTTAAAATCCCAAAAGGGATTTAAAGTACAAATAAAAACGTACATCCTCGATGCCTAGCCAAGTTTCGTAAAAGTCCATCCTAAGTAGTATTTATTTTTATTAAAAATGTATGTAGAATTACCGGAATTGCAAAAAATAGCGTATACACCTCTCGGCTAAAGTGACAGTAATCCCTTAGGTGGGTTGCCACCCGCGGGATTAAACGGGTCACTTTAGTCGCTTGGTGTATAATATCCTATTATACAGCATTGACGACCGAAACTATATTCTATTATATAAGTATAAATTTTACCGTTTATTTATAGAACCCCCTGTATTTTGCAAATTGGTAGAAATCAGTAAATTTTAATTCAATGATTTTTACATTAATAATTTGATGAAAATAACGAGAACGAGCCTATAAGTTATACTCTACCTACTTGTTAGTTCTTTAATAAATTTTGTTTTGTTAGTTTCATAAATAAATTATTTAAAAATGTCTTGTTATTTGAGGGAGGCGGAAAAATCATTATAACATAACTTGAATGATTACTTCATTCTCGGGAGGAAAAGTAGCACTTTCCTCCCTTGTTATACAAATAGCTATTTTTTTTTGTTTTAATTTAAGTATTTTACATATTTACTTGAATTTAAATAGTATGTAACGTAGCTTCTTTAATATATATTGTATATGTTGATCCCATCTCAAATTATGATCTATCATGATACCGAGATACTTTACTTTGTTAATTGGTGAAATTGTAAGATTTTCAATAGTTAAGTCATAATTTGGCAGACCATCAACATAGGAACTGAATGGTGAGTATACAGTTTTATTAATATTTAAGAATATAGGTCTATTGTCAAACCACATCTCTTAACCTGTAGATCTTTCTCTAAATTACGTTTTAGGTCGAACCAGTTGCCGTCATCGCAAAACAATACTGTATCGTCTGCAAAACTAACGATTTTGCTATCTGTTTCCAGCATAAACAGATTATTTAGGTATACATTGAAGAGGATAGGTCCTAAGACCGCCCCCTGAGGTACGCCACATGAAATGACTTTTCCACTAATATAAGTTTCTTTTATTTTCACTTTTTGTATTATATTGGTTAAATAAGTTCTGAATAGGTCATGTGGAATATCCCTAATACCCAATTCTTTTGAAGTGCTTAGCAGTATCCTCTATGGTCGACCGTGTCGAACGCCTTCGATAAATCTAAGAAGACTCTAATATTGAAGGCCTAGATTTATCTTGTGCATTATAGATATTTTTTGTTAGATATCTAACGGTATCTTGTGTGCATTTATTTTGCCCAAATCCGTACTGCGCTGAAGACAGCAACTTATGTTGTTCCAAAAATTTATTTAACCTTTTACTTTTCCTCCCAACCTATCAATATGCGAGAAAAGTATTGGTTTACACCAAAAAAAGTTGGAATTTTGAAAATTTTTTTTGTCACTTACGTTTTCCATCAACAACAACACGAAAAAACGGTTTTTAGAAAAAATCCTGTGTGTATGTCGTCGTCGGCCACTTTTTCTTACATGTCTTGTTAGCACGATACAGCCTCCGGAGTGCAATAAGTCACCAATTTTATGATGGAATATTATTAAGGACATGTCACAGATGAACCCTATTGATTTTCAGCTCACCAGAGCCAGTACAACGAGTGCTATAGTACTTGAAGTACGACATTTTGTCATTTTTTGAGAAATTTCAGTTTGTTCGCACGATACAGCCTCCGGAGTTCCACAAGTTACCAATTTTATGATTGAATATTATTCAGAACATCTCACTGATGAGTCCTATTGATTTTCAGTTCAGCAGAGCCAATATAACAGGTACTACAGTACTTTAAGTACGATATTTTTGTCATTTTTGGAGAAGTTTCAGTTTGTTACCACGATACAGCCTCCGGAGTATGTACAAGTGACCAATTTTATGATTGGATATTATTCAGGGAGTCTCAAAGATGAACCCTATTGATATTCAGCTCACTAAAGCCAGTACAACGGGTGCTATGATACTTGAAGTGCCAAATTTTTGTCATTTTTGAAGAATTTTTTGAGTTATTTTTACGTTTTCCATCAACAACAACACGAAAAAACGGTTTTTAGAAAAAAATCCTGTGTGTATGTCGTCGTTGGCGTCTTTTTCTTACATGTCTTGTTAGCACGATACAGCCTCCAAAGAGTATACGATTGATCAATTTTATGATTGAAAACTGTTCAAGGTGTCTCACAGATGTACCCTATTGATTTTCAGTTGACTAGAGCGAGTACAGCGGGTCCTATAAATCCAGATATACTAAATTTTTGGTTATTTTGGAAAAATTTCGGTTTGTTAGCTCGATACATCCCCCGAAGTGTATAGAAGTAACAATTTTATGATAGAATATTGTTCAGGGCCACTGATGTGGAAAAGTTAATTTTAATCTTTAAAACCGTTTATTTTGTATTATTTTTTCAAATATCTTAACTAGACTACTAATAAGGGAAATTGGTCTGTAATTGGCTGTTTCCTGTTGGACTCTATTCTTATAGATTGGGGTTACGATTGAAAGTTTAAAAGCAGAGGGGAAGTGTCCCTTTTGTAGAGATTTATTAAATATGTAAGTGGTTTAGCAATATCATATTTCATGATTTTTAAAGTTTCTGCTTTTATGTTATCATAACCAAGTGCTTTTTTAATTGTGTTATAGCGTCTTTAAATTTCGATGTCCGATGGTACATAAAAATGGAACGGTTGCAAGTTTTATTTTTTCAGTGTAATTTATATTTTTGTTAATATTACTAGCCAAATTTTTACCTACTGATATAAAATAATTGTTAAAAATATATGCTATTTCTGGGACCGTCAGGAATTGATTAATACTTTTCCATAGACTTGTTGATTTATTATCGTGCTCAATGCGATTTCTGTAATATTCATTTTTTGTTTGTTTTATTTATTTTTCTTTTATTTTCATTATAAGTTCGTCTTAAAATTTCGTTATCTTGAGATTTTTTAAGTTTTTGATACATATTATTTTTTTATTGATTGTATTGATAAGTTCATTGGTTACCCAAGCACATATAAAAGCCTAGTAGCGACACTCTGTGCGGAAGCCGATATGCGAACCCGCTTTACCCCGCCTATAGAGTAGCAGGATTCTAGCAGGTGACGTCGGCTTGCTTAGTATAGAGTGCTTCGCGTTAGAGCACACGACACGAAGCTCTGCAGTATACAGAGTGGCACAGCTGGACTCTTATTTGCGGCTCGTTGATATTAAAAATGTGTGCGACATATTGTTCTGTAGATGGTTGCTTTAGTGAAGTAGGTAGTGCTGGTATCTCATTTTTCCGATGTCCAAAAGATGAAGCTAGGTAAGATATATTTTAAATAGTTAAATATGGGCGAATTAAGAAGGTTTTTACAGCTGTGGCTTAACTTTAGTATTGACGATATTTAGGCTTATACAGACTACGAATCATACCTGAGCATCGGGTATATGGTAGAAATATATTTTGGTTTTACTACCACTTTTATTAATTTGTTGCAGATGCGAGCTTTGGAGAAATGCTTTGGGATTTACGGGTAATCATAGATATGCAAGTATTACTGCAGAACTATGTAATTGCCGTATAAAAGTTTGTAGTCTACATTTTACAAGTGGATATTTTACGAACGATTTGCAGAACCATATTAGAAAATATGCCATTCCTGCATAATGTAAAAGGTAGCTAACTGATAAATATTTAATAGTACTAGATTTCACTGTCATACTGTGTTAAGGTACACGACTTACGAGTTTCTTATTTTAGATAATGCACCTACTGCTGTCGGATTAAGTAGTGAAAATCCGGAAAAAAATACTCAAGGTGTCTTTGCTCAGACAGCAAAGAAACAGCTATTAAGAGAAGTGAGTATATTTTTTAACTTTTAAAAAAGGTTATTATAGCTTGGAGTATTAAAAAGTTGTACTTTATGCACTTGTTCTTGTTGTAAAGAACATTTAAATTGTGTTTCAGATTTGGATGCGTCAACTCAGACCACTTCGGTTCTATCAGCAAAAACGCCAAAAAAACCTCACTTAGAAGCAAAATCAGAACTCTGGAGACAACAGCTAATTCATCTGATTGCAGGAAAACACTGAAGTACGACATCAATATGGAAGATGTTGTAAGATTTTTGAAAAAAAATTATTCAGAACATTCGTGTACACTTTTGAAAGCACAACTAAACTTTTTGAACAAAGCACCGAAAGGATGTCGGTACTCTGATGATTTTAAGAGGTTTGCTTTAAGCGTATATTTCTTAGGTCCCAAAGCTTATAAAAAATTTTCCACTCTATGTAGGCTACCTTCCAAAAGAACACTGGAACGTTTCACCAAAAAATGGACCATTAACTCTGGATTTAACGATTTCATTTTCCGTATCACAGAACCTAGAGTTCGATTACTAAAAAAGAAAAAGAAAGGGATTGCATGATAAGCGTAGATGAAATGTCTCTAAAGTCTAACGTTATTTACGACATTTCAAAAGGCAGAATTATAGGATTGCAACAAGCACATAGTAAAAGTAGCGTGGATATAGCAAGTAGCGTTTTGGTAATAATGGCCCGGTGTGTTGCCTGCAACTGGAAGTAACCGATTGCATATTTTTTTATAAATCTGCGACTTCTGCTGATGATATTAAAGATATTTTGTTCGATAGTGTGAGGAAATTGGACGCTATTGGTCTAAATGTGCTTGGTGTTGTTTCAGATCAAGGGCCCAATTTTCAGAAATTAGTGAATAACTGTTTGAAACTGGCAGAAGACAACCCTTTCTTTTTCGTAGATAATAAAAAAACTTGTTTATTTATTTGACGTGCCTCATCTTATAAAATCAACTAGAAATAACTTTTTTTCCTACATCTTTAACTTGGTTGACAGAGAAACGAACAAGTGTTATTTGGACACCATGTATAATTTTGATAAGTTGAAAGAGTATAGATTGTGTCCTAAGTTAACAGATGATCACATTTATCCAAATAACTTGCGAAAAATGAAGATGAAATTAGCTACACAAGTATTCAGTAATGGTAGCACTAAATACTTATGTCGATTTTAAAATATTGCCCATTGAAGCGAAAATAACAGCCAAATTCGTTAAGAAAATGAACAATTTATTCGACATGCTGAACTCTTGTCATCTGAATAATTTTAATGCATTTATAGGCACAGAGAAACAAATAAATTTTCTCAAAGAGATGATAGTCCTGTTTGAACATCTGACCGTTGTGAACCGCAACGGAAAATCAGTTACCAAGCAAATGAAATTTATATTTGGTTGGAAGTTAACCATTAAAGGAATTTTAGGTTTATGGGAAATCCTTAAAGCCAAAGGCTATTCGTTTTTACTAACAAGAAACCTCAACCAAGACTGCCTAGAGAACTTCTTTGGACAAGTTAGAAACTGTTGCGGTAATGCCAGAAATCCAACCCCCATTCAATTCTGTCGGGCTTTCAAGAAGATATTTGCATTAAGATATTTTGACCATGCGGAAGGTGCAAATTGTATGGAAGATGTAAATGAAGTTTTATTGTCTCTTTCTCCTGAAATTGTTGAAAACTGGAAAGAAATAATTGTACCTCCGTCGACAAGAAACTCCCTCAAAGTATTCACAACTGATTACAAAAACTTGCATAGTACTGAGGGTAACGCTCTTGTGTATGTGGCAGGGTATCTTTTAAAAAAGTGCTGCAACACTTGTAAAATATGCATAGCGTTTAACAACTCAATTACGTTAGAAGAGCAAGCAACACTTTTTTCTAAACTGAAAGTATACAACTGTGAAAAAAAAACGTTTGGCGGCTTAGTGGTTCCCCCAAAAAATTTTGTGGAATACATTATAGAATTGGAAAATCCTTTTGTTCAACATTTCAATGAAATAGATTGCAGAAATGGTATTGGTTCTATATTAAAATATTTTTTCATGAAAGTTCCTTATACTCATTCTTGCGCCAATTTCCCATACTCCTACCTAGTTTCTTTGTACACAAGCGTTCGTATTTATTACACATTGAAAATTTTAAATAGGGACATAAAAGCTAAGAAATTGTTTAAACCGAATGCCAAACTTACAATTTTGCAAAATTTATGTTTTTGATTTGTTTTTTAGTCTACTACTGTAAAATTTGTTTATCCTCATACACATACGTATATCGTGTAAGTATAAAATATATCTAGTATTAATATAACTTCCACATTTACTAGTTTTTTTTGTAATTATTATTCTCCACAATGCGCTATTTATTCATTCTCATACAAAAAATAAGATAGGAATAGTTATTTGTGCAACAAGTGAGTAAAGTAATAGTTTTTTTTACGAGTAGGACGGCAATTCCTACGAGTGAAAAAAGTTACTTTACTCACGAGTTTCATACAAAAAATTTTCTACTTCAAAAAATTCGACAATACTTTTATCAATTTTTATTTTGTAATAGTAATATTAAACACACAGTACAACTGTGAGCATTATTAATTTGAAGTGAAGAAGAAGTTACATTACTATTGGTGCTTGAATTGGCAACATTTAACGACTTCAAAGAAATAACATCGTCTATAGTTGTATTAGTACTTATTGGATTGTTGGTAGGATCGTAAACATTTACAATGTTGCTTGAAGTCGAACTAGTTGTGCGGAATCCATTTTGTTTTTTATTGAGTCTCTGCAACTCCCTCCCTCCGCAAATGTGTTGGATTTCCACCCACCGTGCTTCTTTAGTTGAATTATATTACCACCGGAGTCCACTAATAGAGACGCCGAAGAGCGTCGAAATGTATGCCCAGTGTAGTTTTTTGGATTATGTAAATTCAAATATGTTGCGATAAGCGAGGGAATTTTTGAAAAGGTATTTATACCTACAACTTGAGTTTTGCATTTTCCATTTCTATACTGCAAAAAGAAATGATCTGTTTTGACATTTGTGGGTCGTTGGTTTTTATATTTTTTATAAATGTTTATCAATTTTAACATATTGTCAGATATTTCATCAATAACAGTAAATCGACGTTGAACACGAGTTTTTGTATCAGGTACTGTGATAATTAAAACACTTCCGGTATCATTAATATTGTTACACTTCATTTTCAATATTAAAGCAACCTGAAAGATGTTACAAATAATATCTAAGCTTACGTTAAAAAATTTTGCTGTCATACCTTATGAGATAATGATCGTTTGGAGCTTGCAACAGAAACTTATTAATTTCTTCACGGGCAAATGTTTTAAATTCTTTGGGTCTTTAGTCAAATGATTTATTTTTCAAATATGCAATGAGTTTCGAGTATTTACTGATGTCTACGTAGTTATTTACCATTAGGGTGCCTTTCAGTTTTGAATAAGTCGACCAAAGTGTTGAAGACTTCCACATTTTGGATTTAGTTTCAAAGTAAGCTAGTAACACTCTTTCTGTGAAGCTGTTTATGCCTTTTTTAGTACGCCACTCCATGAAAGAATTATATTCCTTTAAATACTGTTCCCTGGATTTCTCAGGGAGAAGATTCATAGTCGCTGCAGTTGCCGATTCAACAACATCTTCTGGTGTGCAGTTAAAACTTTCTTTACTATCACTCTCCATCACTAATAATAATACTACACTCCTTTTAATTAGATACAAAATGGATTTTCAAGAACTAATATCAAGAAATAAAAGTGTGACAGTTTATCGGAGAAACGAATTGACATGAAAAAGAAAGCGTTCACAGCCCACTACTTTGATAAAACAATTTTATAATTGCGTTAAAAAATGACACGGTACGGCACTTTTTTTTAACGCAAAAGCGCTGCGGTACTTTTTTCACGCTTTTTGACCGATTCATAAATTACATTCTTTATGAATGCAAATGAATGAAAAATTGTGAATATTATAGCGGACTTAGAAAATATATAATAAACCATCTCAAAGTAAAAAATCGTTCATTAGATTTTCCCATGGTACATGGTAACGCGCTGCCGTATATATTTCCATAGAAGTAGCACGCTAGCACTCCCTCGTAAATCCGCCGGCCAGTGAACAACTGCCCGACTTCTTAGAACGTTGTCGGCGAAATTATCCACAAATACTTCAAAGGGACGAGTCGAGAGTGTCGCTACTATGTTTTTATATGTACGGTGGCTTGGATACGGGCGGGAAGAGCGTTGCCTCCTTTACAAGTAGGGCGGTTCCGAAGCGTCGAATACCGCCGACGAACGCCGGTGATGCCTTCGGGAGTTTCCGGGGAACAGTCGCATAGATCGCATTGAATACCAACATCTCGGCGGTATCGGGAAACTATGGGTGCTTGAGTTGCTACAGAGCGTCTTGCTGGGTCAGGTGAAGATGGGGACATGGATCGGCAGTTAGCTCGGCTTACAGACGGTTTTCCGCAGGTGCAATCATTTGATATCCCCCCAAAATGACTACAGCGGGAACAACATAGAGACGACTTCAGAAGGGTGGTCCTAACGGTCGGCTTCTTGCAAGAACAATACCTGGACATCTGACCAAAACGTCCGCAACGGGAGCAGAATAACATTGTTCCTGGACCACTTCCCGTACTTGGTTGTCTCGGACCCTTTCTTGTCGGAGACGTTCGGCTAGGTCTGGTACCGGGTTCCGGGTAGGTAACGGGTCGCTCCCTCGAGGCGGGGCATCACATCTCTGTCTCATTATGAAAAGTAGTAATTACTAACATTACTCTGAAATCGGTTTCAAGTCATTAATATGTATTCGGTTATAACGCTTGCCTTGTGCATCTTTTAAATCGTACCCACTGGGAGATAAAACTTTATACGGACCGGAGTATTTCGGGGCCACATGATCTGCGGCGGATGACAGGGTATGTTCTTTTTTCATTACCGAATCACCTACGGTACATCTCCAGTCACGGCGGCGCAGATTGTAATATCGGCTTTGTGTCGTAAATGCTCTAGACAAATTCAATCGGACTAGTTCGAAACACTCTTGCAATATGTTCAAGCTAAGTAGTGCTGTTCAGAGACTTCATTTTCGGCATTTCCAGCATCATTGGGTGTTTCGGATTCTTCAGTCGCCTGATTTTGTTCCACTTCTCGGCGTAGTGTATTCGGGACGTCGAGATCTCTTCCAAAATTGACAAAGGCGGGATGACGACCAGATGGACTAGATATAGAATGCAGCCATCTTAAGGACTGGTGGTCAGTTACCACTGTGAAATGATAGCCTTCTAGATAGGGGCGCATCTTATCAATCCCCCATACTATGGCAAGGCATTATTTTTCGGTCACTGAGTAGTTCCTTTCAGCTGGACTCAGGGTTTGGGTCGCGTAAGCTATCACATGCTTATCTCATTATCATCTATCTGTTGTGTCAGGGCCACCACTAATCCATGTTAGGAAGCATCGGTCTGCAGCGTAAACGGTAGACTGAAATCTGGGCAACTTAAGACAGGCGCTTCAGACAAACAGGTCTTGATGTTGGCAAAAGCACATTCTTGTTCTTCAGTCCATTTCCAGCGGTGTGCCTTACGTAGTAACTTGGTTAACGGAGCTGCTGTCTGAGAAAACGAGGGCACAAAACGGCGGTACCAAGAGGCACACCTAAAAATCTTCGTAGTTCACAGACGTTTCGTGCAGCTGCAAACTTCGAAATACTCTCAACTTTTTCGGGATCGGTACTGATACCTTCTCCGGTAATGACATGACCTAAATATTTCATGGACTGTAAACAGAAATGGCATTTTTCTGGGTTTATTTTCAGCTTGGCCTCTCGGTGACTGCGGAAAACCTTACCTAGCTTTTTCAGATGTTCTTCGAAAGTTTCTCCTAGTACAATAATGTCATCCAAATAGGCGAATGCATGCGGATCCAAATCAGGGCCGATAATTCGATCTACTAGTCGCTGAAATGTGGCCAGCGCTGAATGTAGACCAAACGACATAACTTTGAAATGGAAGAGTACGCGTCCTGGCACGGTAAAGGCAGTGATGGGTTTACTTTCTGGAGCTAAAGGGTCTTGCCAATATCCACTCTTCAGATCTAGACTGGAGATATACTTTGCGCGTCGCAATTTATCCAGAATAGCAATTATGAACGAAAGAGGATAGGCGTCCTTCCTTGTGACATCATTCACCTTCCGAAAGTCAATGCAAAAATGGTTTTTTCCATCCTTTTTCTTAACGATAACCACCGGAGAACTCCACGGACTGCTTGAGGGTTCTATCACCCCTTCCTTCAGCATCAGGTCCATTTCAGCGTTACAAATCTCTTGCAACTTTGGGTTCTGTGGGCGGTAACGTTACTTGATCGAAGTTGAGTGTAGTAGGTAGATATCGTGTTGTACTAGGTCTGTCGGTCCTTGAACTTCCTCAAATTTCGGTAATTCTACGCCGAGGAATCTTCTCAACATTTCCTCTTGTACTTCAGTCAAGTTTCGGTCTTGTAACGGCGTTATAGCTTCTATAGGAGATTCTTCGGTAGGTAACTCCCTAGAGGATATTCAGTACCATATCTCCTTTCATCACCTTCGGGTCCGTTCATGGCTGACTGGGAGATATCGGTCAATATCCTATCAGGTTTCACTCAAGGATGTTCAGTATCAGATCTCCTTCCATCACCTTCGGGTCCATTAAAGGCTGACTGGGAGATATCGGTCAATATCCTATCAGGTTTCACTCGAGGATATTCAGTATCAGTAAAACTTACTCGAAGTTGAATTTTCGAAGGGAGGAATTATCTCACAACTTCTTATGGGAATCGCAGACTCAGCAACCTCATTTCCAACGATTTGCTAATCATATCATTTTTCATTTTAACTGTTTAATCTCTGAATTGTTCACTTTTAAGTCAAGCTTTGTAGATATCAGATGTATTTTTGTGGTAATAATTAATTTTGAATAATTAAATAATTTTTAAAAGACTAACTTTGAGACTTCAAAACATTTCTCACCGCAGATATGAACTAAAGGTTTCACGAGTTTTTCAGTGCATAACATATTCACACCGTATAACATGAAACGATCATCATACATTATTAATTAATTGGTAGATATAAATAATAATTAAGACTGGATGGACCGAAATTTTTGTTTTTTTTATTCGAGTGTAGCTGCTTTGCTAACACATCACTGATGTATAGGAGAAGGTAATAAAGCAATTCGTTCAGTTTTCCTACATATGTTTCTGGTTCATCTGAGATCTCGAATTTACTTGTAGATACAACCCTTTTGTAGAACTGTACAAGGTAGTAGTTTCCTTGACGGCCAACAATTTGGGCAACATAGTTTCTACTAGAATGAACAGTTTGGCCAAAAACCTTTACAACCACAAATCGCTCATTTTCAATGTTTTCAAAATTTTCAAACTGCTCCCCTTCTTCAAAAGATTCCAAGTCTGTGGAGTCATCATATTCGACATTACTTCTTAAAGACTCACTATCGCTGCCTGGCATAACCTTACGTTTTACCTTTTCTTTTGAAACTTTTACCTCAATTTTACGCTTTGGTGCATTTTTTTTTGTTCCTCATCCTAAGTGCCTTTTCCAATTCGTTTTTGACCGGCGTATCTGCTTTGGGAAGCGGCCATATATCTTCAGGATATTTTATTGAAGTTGACGCGCTGTCAGAGACGTTTATATTAGATGGTCCAGGTAGAGGTGAAAGCCTGGTTAAAGTAGTTGTATGGGTATCTGGAGGTGTCCTTGGAGGACTATTAGTTGTACTGTTCTCCGATGTTAGTGGTGGCGTATGCGTTCTTGTACGAGTATGCTGTTGTAAATCTTCTTCTGGATGGCGGGTGTGCTCCTCTTCTGGGTGGGAGATGGGCCTATCACTAACAAATGATGATAAATAATCTTGATCCGTAAATATATCCGGATTGAATGGTTCAATACCTCTAACTTGGAATCCTTTTATAATATTAGAAGGCGTCATTGCCAGAGGAAAGGATTTTCCCACCATTTCTGCAATATCATATATTGTTATTCTCAGCACGCTGGATTGATCAGAAAAGTCATTCATAAAATCAGAGCATGCTTTATTATATCGAATTTTCAAAGGTCTGAATACAGTGAGATCTAATGACTGCATTTTATGACTACAGTGCGGGGGAAATGTAACCAAAATAATGCCATTATCTTTCGCATAGTTAAGTGCATCTACACTGCTATCACTTTCGTACCCGTCAAGTATTATGAGTTTTGGATTATCTTTGGTTGGTCTTTCATGGAGCTTGAAATGCTTTAAAATTGAGAGGAATATTCTACCATTTATCCAACCAGAGTCGCTAACTCCTCCAGCCCTGCCCGGTGGTGCACCTTTTAAAAAATGATTTTGAAAATTCTTTCTTGGGAAAATAAAATACGGTGGTACCGCTTTCCCAGTTGCCCCAACAATACAGACGAGGGTAATTGTTTGTCCACGCTCGGCACTTGTAACCTGACCTATCTGTTTTTTGCGTTTTACAGCTAAAACTTTTGGAGGTTTGTGAACGGTTGTAAGATATCTCATCAAGGTTATAAATATCCTGCGGTCCAAATCAAAATTTTTTCTTTACAGCTGCTAGATTATCAAAAAATGCTTTGACGTTCGTTCTGTTGAAGCTTGTTGCTCTACTTAAAGATGTTTGCTCTGGTGTCCGAAGTGATGATTTTCAAATACGAATCTATATTTTTGATTGCATTGATCAAATGCCAAGTGTCATGTTTCATATCGGCGTAGTATTTACATCTGAACTACAGAGTGTTTTGGAAATATTTAACTATTACCGGTAAAATTTCAAATCTTCAATAATTAAACAACATCTTGTTGTATGATCAACTTGGCATTGATCCACTCCTTACTCACTGACATTTATGAATTACATCTGTTATGGAATATTAAAAAAGGTTAAAATTGTTCTGGTAATAGTTCACTATACAAGAAGTTGTTATTGTAAAGTTTTGGAAAATCCTCGCAAAATAAAAAAAATTAGGCAAAAGATGAATTTAAAAATTTCCAATATTTCCTGTATAACTCCAGAACTAGAGGAGCTACATTGTCTGTAATCAAATAAATGACCACAACCTTGCCCCTATTTAACTATCCCTATATCTCTTACCGTCACCATGATCCCGATGCATAGACTCGAATTTGAATAGCATTGTATAAGAAGTGTGGAAAGTGACATATTCCGTACGAGTGCAGGAAATACAATTTCTAACGAGATATGTACTCTATTTTTCCTAAGACCATGAATATACAAATTGTGTGAATTATGAGTGTTAAAATATGAATTCTGAATATATAATTATTATCATTCGGACTAACAGAACGCAAACGTTGTTTTTCATTAGTCCGCATTTGGTCCTATCTATTGCTCTTTTTCCTATTACGACTATTCAATTACTGGACTTCTTGCTTCAGAAGGATTATACCTTAAGACGAAGTCCATATTTTCTTTCTTTTTCTTTTAAGTATACATTAATTTATTTTAATGACTTCTCTTAACGTTGTCTAATTTTAATTTTGTTTGACGTTTGCATAATTATGTAAATATTCCTGATTTTAATAAAATTCTCCTACAGTATATTTCCCATATTACCTACTGACTCATCTTTGATTCTGCTGGATGCCAAGCGCATGTTACGGCTTTCCTTTTATAATACATTTCATGTGTATGATATATATTTAAGGCCTGAATATAGCTCAGTTTGCCGAAACTAGTTGCCCCTGTAACTTGTAATAATATATGCTGTGGTACGTATTTTGCGTTTTACATACTGCTATTTGCCTACATAATACATTTGAGAAGGATATTCTTTTTCATCAACTTTAATGTAAGTTATAATCTCTGATAAACTACAAATATAAATTGAAAATCATTTTAGATATTTTTGGTTGTAAAAATAGAAAGTCAATTATTCATTAGTAGATTGTTTGTTTACAGAGCTGATTTCAAGTTTTATTTCGTTGATATAGATGTTAAGTAGCTCTAAATATGATAAAAGAGTATATAAAATGAGTAAGGTGTCTCTCTCATTTGTAATAAAGTATGTCAATGTACAATCATAGGTACTTACAAAGATATTTTCACGTCCTTCTCCACTACACAAAAACCATGTTTCTAGCAAAGAAACTCGCATCATTATAGAATCAATCTTCGGTAAGTTACAACTATTTCTTTTGATGAATCCAGTCTCCATTGTGATAAAAATCGTAAAATATTATCGTTGTTCTAACAAATTATCAAGAAAAATAGTTCATATTTATAACCAGGCTATGAGAAATAAATTTAATTTAAAACGAATAATAAGGTTTTTAGAATGTTATTTTAGGTTTCTAAAAACTGTCTTTTATGTATAAAATATAGCTTTACATGGGTCTGTATCAACCGCCAACATCTCTATTAATATATGTTTCATTCTCCTCTCTCAAAAGAAATACTTATTTAATATTACTGGAAGTCACTTTGAACGCGATCTATACACAATATAGAGGGCGCACCGATTCTTAAATAAATTCAAATCTACCTACTAATAATCTATCAAGGTCCCAGTGTTGCCAAATAATAGGAAGCCACTCTGTGCGTGATCTCGATGCATTGGAGCTGTTCTATATACATATTGCGTATATCGGAGGATGCCACAGCGCTACTAATCTATACGGACGCCACTTCAACCGCTATTGCGATATATATATATATATATATATATAAATTTTTTTTCCATTTTTCGTGGGCATCAGGTTAATCTAAGCCAGATATATTATAATTTATTATAATAATAACATCAACTATTTAACTGTCCCTTGTATACTGTAAATGAATTGTTTCTGAAGCATGTACTTTCGATTTTATTTGTTTATGAAATTATTTTATTAACTACCAGTTTTTATCACCTGTATGTCTACATTCAATTTTAATCGTTTAAACTTGTTCATTTTATTGTAAAACATCGATATGTGAAGTTTTTGAAAATGCTCCAAATTGAGGGAGCGAAACGTCAAATTAAAACATAAACTGATACTGTGTTTACTATTAACCTGATGCCCACGAAAAATGGAAAAAAAATTTATATATAAAGGTTAAAGAAAATCAAATAATTTATATATATATATATATATATATATATATATATATATATATATATATATATATATATATATATATTTATAAATCAGAAAATCAAAACAGATGATTATTCTGTGGTAATTATCGACCGTACTATTTATTTAAGAAAAAGGTGATGATTGTCAGGTATGCGGTCAGTATAAGAAATAAAACTCTATATTCTCATTCTCAATATTTCGCTATTGTTCAATAGCATCATCAGGAGACGAGATGTTAAGAATCAGTAAAAGTTGATGTACACCACATTAAGGTACTAACTAGACTAGTTTTATTTCTTATACTGACCGCATACCTGACAATCATCACCTTTTTCTTATATATATATATATATATATATATATATATATATATATATATATATATATATATATATATATATATTAACATAGAGTGAAACCTGCAACACCCTGTATACAGAATTATGAATAATAGACTACATACTTCAAGTAATTAAAATTTTTGGAATTTGAATTTTTTTTTAAAATGATCTAAAAAGGAGACAATCTGTACTATTTACTATTCAATAGAGAAAGCATATATAAAGGATCTAACTGTATGATTATAGAGAAGAATTCAAACAAGCTTTATAAGAATATAGGTGACATAAAAACAACTTTCATATTTAAAAGAGAGAATTTTAGAACGTTTGTTACATATGAATGAAAATAATAACCCATTGTTCTTATTGTCAAAGTAAATTAATATTGTGATTTGTTTTAAAGAAGTGAATATTAGGGTTTGAAGGAAGTTTTCAATAAGATTATATAAGTATTTAAAATATGTGAATGTAGGAAGTAAAATGAAAACACTAACTCTATGGAATATGACATTTGTTGAACGATTTGACATTCTGAATAAATACTTTAGAAAATAAGAACTGTCATTTAGTAAATTTATTGAAATACAATTTAAGGGAGAAATATATGGGTTATAATCGTTTAAGAGGCTCAAAGCAGAATGTTTTGAAATGATGGATGGACAATCCACTATTTGAAATTAAATCTTTCAAATAAGAATTTTGATAACCAATTTTGATTGGTGGAATGCATTTAAGATAATTTTATCAGCGACAAGTAGATTGCTAATAAGAATAAAAAATTGATTGGGAACAGTTTGTTGATTATACAGTCTATTGACTAGGTACTTTTCTTTTTGGGGTAAAAAATTTTTGGAAGAAGCAAAATTTAATGAGAAATTTTTTTAAACTTTTAAAAAAAACAACAATTTGGCATTAAAAATCAGAGAAAGAAATACATTATACTTGAAAGCTAATCAGTAATATATTTAACAAGCAGAAGTACACATTATAAGAGGAAAATTGGTAATTATATTTGAATACTAACCATAAAACTTATATATGTAATTAAGTAAAATATTGTATGGTGGAACGGTTTCTCCACCATACCTTTTAGAAAGCTTTGGATTATGTGATTTGATTAAAATGTATTGATGTGGACGAAATATAGCACTGTTTCTGGATATTATGCAAGCTGGACAAATGGTATGGTATTTTCCAAGAGGTAACCTAAAACAAAATAAGAACCATTTATTGATGTGAATTAATTGAACTATACAGTGGAAAAAGGTATTTAAAACTATTTAATTATATATAAAGAAGGTAGAGTAAACTTACCCATTTAGTGCAAAGAATTGAACTTTGATGTTAAACAGACGCTTATTATAAGTTTCATCTTCCGCCATCTTTCTATCATAGACGTTTATATAACGGATTTCGTATTATAAGATTTGTGTTAAAAGTTGCCTATTTTAAATTATATATAGAAATTGTACTTCATTCGAGTGGATGACTTTATTTGAATGAATGATCATAATAGATAATAGGTTTTCACTAACTTATGTCCTGTGAAAGAATAATGTATTTGTTTCTATAGCATTAAATAACGTTTTTCTATTTGAAGAACATTGTGAAATTATTTTCTTGAGATTTTTCATTTCTCTATGGTGATTGCTCCATCTAGTTTGAACAGTTGGTAGTTTTAAACTGACATCTATGAATCGTGGAGAAGTTCAACATTAAACACAGGACCGTCTTTAGAGCTTATTTGGAAATAATGATAAAGCAAGTATATTTTGATTAACAAAATTTTTATTGAAAGATAGGAATATTATTTGAATTTCGGCGCTCATATTAGAAATTGAAATTGTTTTGTTTTTCTACATCTGAACCCTACTCTGAGATCAGAGAGTTTCTCATGCAAAGGAATAATCATTTTACAAATAAATTTTAAATATTACAATATACCGGGCAAACAAAAACTAAGTATCAACTCAATTAAACTAAAATTAATAATTCATAGTATTTAAACTTTTTAAATATTCTCTTATACCAATTCTATCCACAATAACATGTCGGCCCAACGTAGGGCAAATTAAAAAAAAATATATTTATGCATATTTGGACCTTAAAATTTCTCTCACCTATTCTCTTATACCATTTATACAAATCACCATAATATATATATATATATATATATATATATATATATATATATATATATATATATATATTATATCAACATGAAAGGTAAGGTATACACAAAAAGAATTGAGATGGTAATAATCCTATTTAAAGATAGGCTTATGATTGAAAATATAAATAATTAAAGTCTAAATATTTTCCCAAAAATTTGAGCAATTTCTGAACATTCTCATTAGAGTTACATGCATTTAAATAGGGTAAATGGCGAAATTTAGCCCGGTGCGGTGGAACAATAATAATCTGTGCCATTTTAAATTGACATCGGATATTTGTCAGTGATCTCAATACGGTGGTATACAGCCTTATTTATATATAACGCTACGTAGCGTTATATATAAACAAGGGTATACAGTTCATACTGTCGTTTAGTTTCCTCCTCTCTAACCTTCATGATACATACATACTATGGAGGGTAGTTCTACCCTCCATAATACATACAAACATTCGTTTTCATACCTAACTATGTAGGGTAGAACTACTACCCTCCATATACCTAACCTATTACCTATATGCCTAACCCTTAGAATATTTATGATCTAAGGCCTAACCTCATATACGATGTATATGCTTAATCTCATATACGTAATAAATAAAATATACTGCTAACTACCTATATCTCCAATAAGCAAAATGCGTTCCATTAAGAGTGAGAGGTCCGACTACACTCTGTGTGGCCATGTTAGTTATGTGCAAGTGCTGTATTTGCCGCCTGAAATATTTTTAAACGAAGATGTTTGAGTCAACAAAACTTCGTGTCTGATTTTTGATTTGACCAAATAAAGTGCAATTATGTAATTACATTTTTTTCCCTTCTAACATAAATATCAAATAACGTCTATTATAGTTGTCTAGGTTACTTCCAAAGGAATAGAAATGAAGTAGATAAACATGAAATATATAGTGAGCACATAACCAATTAGAGCTATTATTTTTATAAATCATTTCTTCGATATCTACACACTAATATAGCCATACATATTGACAAATTAAATGACGATGGGGTACCCCATGGGATGATTTGTTTTCAAACGGAATTTATTTTTATATACCTGTTGACCTATGAAAATTTAAATTAGGACCAATCTCATTACATAAAAAGCACCGTTGTGGAAATATAGTTTTTAATAAAAATCTAAATAAAAGAAACATGTAAAAATCACAACACAATGATAAAACAAATAACAAAATCACTAAACATCCAAACCACATCCTAATTTTACTATGCTGTGTCCAAACAAACAACCATAGAGAAAATAAAATATATTATTTGTCTATGCTAACAACCTTTGCCACACCTCTGAAGGTCTAAAAGCGTCAAAGCGGGCATGATACAGCCAATGATATTAAACAATGCAACGTCTCGTGAATCGCATGCGCGTATTGTTCTTGGCCACCTACGGCGCAGACATATATATGTCGGCACTCTGATGATCGCAACGCTTCCCGTACCGCTAGGCGCAGTATATTTTATTTATATGTATATGCTTAACCTATCCTTTATCTATGGTTTTGATATATATAGATTTGTGAAGTATCGAAAGCCTGGTATCGATATGAAAGTATTCGGTATCGGAGTAAAAAATATCGATACTTTTATTGTATCGGTAGTATCGGAACATCCCTACTCATCGTGACAGCCAGCAGAAAAAGAAGAAGATAAATGAGGAGGATGTTTATATTCCTAATATTACCAAAAAGTTTTTATAAGAGGTTTATTCAATTGTTTTTAATAAAATATACACAATGAAGAAAAAGGTAAATAAAATGTTAGATTTTCAAATTTTATTAAATAATCAATGATTATTTTCAGGTGTTACTAATGGGCAAAAGTGGTTCTGGTAAAACCAGTATGAGATCCATAATTTTTGCAAATTACATTGCTAGAGATACAAGGCGTTTAGGAGCTACCAGTTCGTATACTTTCGTAAAATTTTGTTCATTATTTTCAGCATACAGAAATTCTGCAATCAATCAATTTATGTGGGTCAATATTTGATAACAAAAATTGGAATTTGCCCTTTTATATGAAACATTTATTTTAACCAAACTTCATAGACATTTTTTTAAGATTCAATTTAGTTGATACAGTGTTCGTATGACAAAAATACTTATCAGCTATGCAAATGGGTTAGGTATGTTGACAATACCTTCAACATCTGGCAACATGACCAACATACTCTTCAATTTTTTCAGAACAGCCAGCATACTAACATTGTATTTACCATGGAGATCCATTCTTTACACAAAGGCAGAATAGTTCTGTGCCCTGTGCATGTTGGGAGCCCTGTTATTGGAAACAATCGGGAAAAAAATCATTGTAATATATTGCAGATGAAATATTTCCACAAAAGATCTTAAAAAAAGTTTGTCCAGTGTCATTTTGCTTGTGTGCATATTAAGTTATTATGACCTAAGCTTCTATTAAAAACCAATTACAAAGATGTTACACACATAAGATTTGTGTTTTTGATATTGGAAAGGTTTGATTTATTTTTCTACATTTACTGGGGGCCCATAAATTCTCATGCCTATGGCATGAAAAATATTAACCCTAGAACTCTAAGCATAATAAATTTTAATACTGGCGATTTGAAATTTAATGTTATCTTGGAAAATGGCCATCTAATCTCAAGACCTATGATGCTGTCTACGTAGTTAGCATTGGATGTCTGGTGTAAAATCGTTTTTTGTTTTTATGATGGATTAATTGTTATAATGTGTCAAACAAATTGGAAGATACTAGACCACTACGGCCAGATGAGCTGAAAAAATGAGCATTCGATTTTACCTTCTTATCAGATGATGATGGCATTTACAGTAATGAGAGTTGTAATGAAAGCAGCGAAGAAGAAGATGATGCTGCATGTATCAACTAATTGATTATTTATAATCAGCATCGAATAAAAAAGGGCCAAAAGGCAGTCAACTGAAAAGCGTATTTGCTGACACTTCAAGAGGGCCTTATCAAACTTTGGCTTAAGAAAAGAATTATACCTACTTTACAGAGATCTATCTGTGAGTATACAGGAACTATGATTGGGAAATCCATAGCGGACATAGCTCTAGTGCCTGGAACGTGGTCTTGAAGTATTTGTGCCACCTGTCCTGCCAAAAAAAAATAATAATGAGGACCAATCTGCAACCTCTTCAGCAAGACATTTTTTCTGAAACATCACAACAAAATCTGTACAATTTGTGAATATAGGCTTAAGTAAAGATGTCTTACATTTCAAATGTGTTAATAAAGAATGTTTTTAAATATTAAACACATACTTTCATTAATCCTAATTAATAGTTCACAATTAGAAAAAAAATGAGTCGTGAGTGCTTAGTTTTAATATATAATAAAATATGCTTAGCCTCCTAGGGTTAATGGCATCTCTAATTAATGGGGAATATTTCGATTTCTGATCCTCAACACCTCCATGTTGAACATACTTTAACAACTTTCCATTCTTCACAAGGTTTCAATGCTGCCAATAAAATTGGCCATATTTATCCTCAATCTCCCCCCATCTTCCAGTGGTGTCTCCAAGATTATATGGCCAAACTGAATGTGCATGTGAAATAAGGGTCAGGGTTCAAAATCAGCAGTGGCAACACCAAATGGGAACCATACACTGGAACTTGTTTGACAGAATTGAGGTATTGGTTTGGGTTCCATATCAAAACTAAAGAATGATTAGAGAATCACTACTAACTATTCCTTCAAAGTTTAACTACTCTGACTTCATTATCTAGTGTCGACTCAAAAACATGAGTCTATAACTCAAATATAATGCAGTCTCAATACAGAAGTTTTTCTTTTGAAATTGATGCTGGCAGAAGAAGCTTTTGTTTTTCTATTGTTCCAATTATTTCATACACATACAGTTATTCTAAAATCTAAAAATGTTTTTTTTTGTAGTTGATGTGGAACATTCGCATGTACGATTCCTTGGAAATTTAGTATTGAACCTTTGGGATTGTGGTGGCCAAGAAGCATTCATGGAAAATTACTTTGCTTCACAAAGAGATAATATATTTAAAAATGTGGAAGTTTTGATATATGTATTTGATGTAGAAAGTAGGGAATTGGAAAGAGATATGCATTATTATCAATCTTGTTTAGAAGCGATTTTACAAAATTCTCCTGAAGCCAAAGTATTTTGTCTTATACACAAAATGGATTTGGTAGCTGAAGATCAACGAGATATAATTTTTTTAGAAAGGGAATCTGATTTAAAGAGACTATCTTTACCTTTAGATTGCACATGCTTTAGAACATCTATTTGGGATGAAACTCTATACAGAGCTTGGTCTAGTATAGTTTATATGTTAATACCAAATGTCAAAGAACTAGAAAACAGCTTACACCTTTTTGCCAATATTGTTGATGCCGATGAAGTATTACTATTCGAAAAAGCTACGTTTTTGGTAATATCGCACTGCCAACGGAAACAACATAGAGATATACACAGGTTTGAGAAAGTATCAAATATTATAAAACAATTTAAACTTTCATGTTCGAAACTAGCTGCACAGTTTCAAAGCATGGAAGTGAGGAATACTGCATTTGCGGCATACATTGATATGTTTACAAGTAATACTTATGTCATGGTATGTATGTCCGATCCACAAATCCCTTCAGAAGTTACTTTGATCAATATAAGAAATGCAAGAAAACATTTTGAAAAGTTGGAAAAAGTGTCTAGTACTCCTCCAGGTTTAAAGTTGAGTATTTAATTTGTTTAGATATTTTGATATGTATAAATCTCTATTATTGTTAAAAAGTGGTTATACGCGAATCTGGTCAATTTATTATAATCAAGCTATATTATGACAAAGATTGCTGCAGTCTTTATTTCAACATATAATGTAGTTTTAATGTTAATTTTATTATTTGTATATAAAAATTTAATAAAAACAGTGGTTTTATTTGACCCAAAATAGAATGATATTGGTAAGTGTCAACAACGTTTTTATGTACATTTTTGCTATAAAAATGAGGTATCTAATATTTTATGTTATAAAACATTTAAATTTTGTTCATATATCATTAACTATAATAACAACCTGCTGTTACCACATACTAATTTTGGACTCTTATTCTGAATATAAAATTTATGTACAGTGAGTTCATTTGATGTTTGATTTCCCTAAATTCCTACTATAAAAACAATTGTGGAAATAAGAATGGACTAGTAAATTTCAAATTGTTTCCTATTTGCTTGTTCCTTAAATGTGTTTACAAGCTTTGATCAAATATAGTGAAATTGACTCAAATGTGAGATAAGGCTTCTTCAAATACCTACAGGCATATTTTGTTATAATCCATTACTTTAGTCTGCAAAGCAAAATTTACCTGAGTAAGCAATAAAAAATCGTCCCTTTTAATTTTATTATATTAGTAAACTTGATCTAACTCCTAGGAAAAAAGCAGCAAGAAAACTAAACTAAATCTCTGAATTTTGAAAGTTTAAACCGGTGAAAGCACCCAATGTTGTACCGTTGTCAGTGTAGTTTTAAAATATGCCAATATGACAGCAATTGGAGGAACTACCATTAACAAAACCTTTTAAAGCACAGAAAAACCGGTTTAATTATGGACCCTGCGAAGAATTCACCAGGGAAAACAACTATAGAAACTAATGTCAGTTAAACTTATTAGGAATAAATTTCAGTCATTTTGCCTTAATAAGCAAATACCAACGGACAAGGTTTTATAAACAATAATAAAGAGAACAAAATTATGGAAAATTTTACATGAATTAAATTTCATTTGGAAGAAGCGCTGATGGAAAAAAAGACATATTTTGTTGGAGACCGAAACATTTGAGAGAAATACGAAAATTGAGAACAGATGTAAAATAAATATTCTAATTATATGAAACCTAGCTGAATGAAGGATACACTCTTACAAAGATGTCATCACAAACCATCAGTTAAGAATTCTAGGCAAGCTTTTTTAGAAGGTTTAAAGAGTCCAATTGGGAAAGGTGGCCGTTTAATAGTAACCCACATATTGGGGGATGATAGTTTTATTGTACATGGTGGTTTGCTTGAATTTGTGTCGAAGTCTACCAAATATTACCAAGAAGAAATAAATGCCGATGTATCAAATGCTGGATTTAGTTCAGTCAAAATTTTTACAATCCGCGCAGGCGTTGTTTGTATAATTCGTATCCTGTAACTGTATTATGGTCTCATAGATCAACAAGCATCTCCTACTTTGTTCTTCATACTTATATTCTGCTTCACCTAGCTATGTTGTGCTTTAGCATATATTCTCTTTATTCTTTTCTCTTAGTTCATTTTCTTATTATTGGTCGAAGCATTCACGTCTTTCGGTTCTACTATCCTCTTCACATTCTTCTATCACCTGAACCATTCTTTTACTCATCAACTCCCATATTTCTTCTATGTCGCTACTTTCGTCCACCTCTTCCAATCCTCTTCCTAATTTCGTTTTAAACATCTCTCGTGCCTTATTTTTCTTAAGTCTATATGAACTTCTTTTTATGTTTCTCTTTTTATTTGAAGTAAGTACGTATACAAAATAGGAACATATGAAAAGTACTTTTACCTAAAACATTTTCTTGTTATCTGCTTAAAAAAATTGGCAAATGTCATTTATATCAACTCAATCATCAGTAGTTTCTGCATTATTATTAACTGGAAGACTTTTCCACAATATCAGAGCCGATTCTGTGGCATTATTTATCCCAGTTTCTGAATTTCTCTCAACTGTTATTTTCCACTAGATTAGGGTTAGGTTTGTAGTGAGTAGGTCTGTAAAGCCCTCCACTGTGACTTGTAAGAGTCTATTGTTGCTCATACCGATTCAGATTTCACCAAATTCAACTTCTTAGCGAAGCCGATTAATTTGTTCGGTGAATGATATTTCAGGTCCGAGGGCGAGAGACCCTGCCAAATAGCAGATACCTGATTCGAGCCGCGGCGGGGCAGGCACAAATTAAATACTCTGCTGTTTCATCATCTTCCAAACAAAGACGGCAAATCGGATCCGCCGATGACAGTCCCAGTTTCAGCATATGATGATGCAAACGCGCCTGTTAGGCACCGTGGGTCATACCTATTGTAGCCTAACATTTGTTTGGATACATTTTTCGAAGGATGTATGAAAGCCTTTGAATGAACCAATCCTGGTATATTATGCCAGAAGTCTAAAGCTCTACTTGCTGTCCAGGCATTTAGTCGTGTTTGTTTGGCAATACTTGTTGCGATGCCAATTGTAGGTTCCTTTACCATCCTGTAGAAGTTTTGGATCTTTTTAGGATGTGCCTGTAAGATTAGCGATACAATAAACGTGCTATGTTATTAATACGGATGAATCCAGATTTTTCTCCTCTACCCCATACAGCAACGATATGTACTATGTACGTACCTGGTACGTAACTCTTGGACGGATGTCAGGTCCCAGATACGTACATGTACATACATGTACGTACCATGTACGTATATTTTCCAACACTATGTACGTTCCAGGTACGTCCCTCGGATTTGTTAATG
This sequence comes from Galeruca laticollis, assembly GCA_963921935.1. NCBI lineage: Eukaryota > Metazoa > Arthropoda > Insecta > Coleoptera > Chrysomelidae > Galeruca > Galeruca laticollis. Next base: position 170,084,817 of record OY998175.1, read on the forward strand.
TACGTACTATGTACGTCTTAGGTACATTACACTTCAGGTACGTCCTATATGGGACCAATAATGGCTGTAAAATGGACATATACATGTACATAGGACGTACCATGGACATACATTTTTTCGAGTTTTATTAATCTCTCTTGTCTTATTATTTAAATATATAACATTTTAATCAATGTACAATGAATAAACCTTGTTATTTTCCAAGTGTAAGCCCTAAAGATCATAAAAAATTGTGTACATTAATTAAAATGGTGTACTTAAATACATTTTAGAAAAAAAAATAGTTTAAAAAACTAAACAAAAACACTACTAATATATCCCTACACATTTCACAGTCAGAGCCATGTACACTGGGAATTAAATAAGATAATTAAATTTCTTGGTTTCCTGTGATATGTGTAAGTATAGTAGTATTATACTTTCAAGTTGGTTTTAAAATATTTATTGACAATATTGTTGAAAAATGTACATAAATAAGGTATATACAAACAAAAAGTAAAAGAACGAAAATACAAAGATAAAAATGAAAACTATCAAAAAAATAAGTGGAAATCCTCAGCCACCTAACAAACTTCAACTTCTGAAACTAGTCCCACACCTAAAAACCAAAAATACAGCTACACACATTTATTCTTGCGTTTGTTTGCTTAAAAATTTAATAATAGAATTCTGACAAAATTGTCACATAGGTAAAAAAATATTTTGTTTATGTGAACTTACATTATTGTAACCGTCTGTTTCTTTCAGCCGCTCTTCTGAGCCAAGCCTTTATTAGTTCTTCAGTTTCTTTCCTATCTTTCGCTTTTTTTGTATTTTCTGCGGATTCTAAAAGTAAATTAATTTACCTAGTGGTGAACTAGTATTTCAAAATGTAAAACCAATCACAGCTTAGATTATTATTGAAGTCATATTAACTTACCTACAATCAAGCTTACAATCTGGCTAAATTCATCTTTAAATCCAGATTTTTTTCTACGTCCCAGCCAACTGTAATTGCAGGCCAGTTTATTGGAGACTAGAAATGTTAAACATCGCTTCACAAAATCATTGTTATCTGTTCCTCCCAGTCTTGAAATTTCAAATATCTGAAAAATAAATTATTGCCAACTTTATAATTAGGATTATTTTTATTGAGTATGTGGCAATAAAACCAAAGTGTACTCTTTTTTAAATATTCATTTCCCGAGCTTTCAAATACATAGTATTTAAAAGAGTACACTTTGATATTTATTGCCACATGCCCAATAAAGATAATCCTATATATATATATATTTTTTTTTGCAATTAATAAAACAATATGAATGATTTTCTTTACGTTACTGTAGTTTACAAGTTACTTACACTTTTTTCAAAATTATTTTCATTTTTCAAGAATTCATTGAGCCTTTGAATGTCACATGCTTCGTTGACGGGCAGTTGAAAATCTTCAAATATACTATGCTTACTTAGAGGTGAGGTTGCTTGCTTTTGAGCTGCAACAGGAGTTGCCATATCCTTTAAAAGTTCTCTCATTTTAATTTGCTCTTTAAAAATTTGCTGTAATAATTTACCTAAAAAATATTTTATGAGCCCTGTCCTGGAATAAAAAAGAAAAAAACTTACTTTGATATGGGCAACACCTATCACAGTTTTCAGATGAATGTTCTAAAAATAACAAAAGTTACTGATCATTATGTCACCATATATAGTATATGATACAATTGTGAAAAATTGCAACTAAACAAAGAAAACCCACCTTTATGGATGCTTGGTGTGTTGAATGCATGCGATGTTGTAGGTATTTGTGATGAATCTAAAAAAATAAATGACTGCTTAAGTTTAAGGAATACAATGAGCTTTGTTTTTGGATAATAGTAAATATGTCAGGTAATAAGACATCAGATTTTGTCAAGGAAAATTTAAAATCATTTAGTCTTTGAAGTTATGACATAAATTTCTTTTAAAAGGGTTTTAGAACAAAACAGCAAATTGGTCTCTATTGATAGCAAAACATTCGGATAAAATGTTTTAAAAAAACTTAAGTATCAAAATTTAAAAAAAAATGCACTCAAGTTACTCAAAAAAAATTAACTACATAGGTAGTATATGTTATATGTACTTTTTTGCTTTTTAATTAAGTCTGACTTTGTTATTTTGGTCTATCCCGTTTTTAAACACAAACATAATATGTAAATAATTTTAATATATGAAAGTTAGGGAGTCAAAGATGTACAAACCTTTTAAAACACCTCTGTCATTTTGGGTATCTTGCTCTGATAAATCTATAATAAAAAATATTAGAATAAAATAGGCTAATAATTATTACTTAAAAAGAGCAATAATTATTCCTCAAAGACTAAATAATTATCAGCTAAGAAGTTGGTTTAAAGTTTTACCTCTGAGTTTTGTAAGACATGAAGCAATAATACAAATTATAAATCTACAGTTTCAAATATCAAATACGAACCTTTATTTTGACAGCATCTTACATTGAATTGGATTTCACTATTGTCAGAAGTAGTAATTTGTCTTTGCTTTGTAGGATCTTTTCTTGGAGTTTTATATGAATCTAAAAAATAAGAAACACAGAGTTTTAAGTTTCCAAAAGTAAAAAAAGTCACCCACCTGTTTGAAACAATCTGGTGTGTTTACTCTCAGGTTTCCCTTTTGAAAGCCTGTATTGTGCTAAAAAATACATTTTTAATTGACAAGAATAAGCAGCTCATCCCAACCTTTCTAAATGTTAAATTTAAAAAAAGTTGAATGTTATAGGTACTATAAATTACCAGGTAAATTACTAAAGATTTTGTAGTACCTAAACAATTCACACATTTTTTTATATAAAGTTAATGTGGACTTACGTGGTTCTTTGAGGGACAACAGTAAATTATCCTCTTGATCATCGTCAGATGAATAAATTACTCTTTTCCTTATTTTTCTTTTACCATTCTCCATATCAGTTGTGCTAAGGTCACTGTCCGATTCCGCCTTTTTTGCTTTATTTCTAGCTGTATCATAGTTACCTAAAATAAGAACCAAAGTTTTTTGTACCTACCTTATATATTTCATGAGAGACTGGCAGGCAGACAGATGTTATAAAAAGTACATTACAATATAAAGAGAGTTCTTAAACTTACTGTAGGTCGCATTCCTAAAGGTTTTTATGGCATAGTTTTGCCAATGTGTGTCTATAGTACAATTTTTGATGGCATTCGTAATTTTATCTGAGGTCCATGTTGAAGGTGGCCAAAGGCATTTTTCCTCATCAATTAGCCATGCTGATGGCACTGCTTCAACTGAATCATCCTTTACAAAATGGACTACAGTCCATGTTTTTTCAGTCATATTTGTCTATAAAAGTTGGTAATATGTATTCAAATGCAAATGTTTTCATTAGATCATCCCTAATCATAAATTTAACTTAAAAATTAACAAACTACCCAGCTAAGCCATAGGCACTGAACTAGCAATTTTGGTTTAAATATATGTCAGCTATGTTGTGAATGTCCAATTAATGCTAAGTCAATACACGAGAAGAAAAAATACAGAATATGGCTTGTTTTCCATAAAAGTCTAATGTACCATCAACCGTGAATCACCCTATATACTATACATAAAATTATCTTTAATTTGTTACCCCACAGTCTATATTTTAAATAAATTGAAGAAATTAGGAATAAATGAACTTAAACTTAACATATTGTGTGTAATAAAGGAAAAACTACTTCAGTGGTGGTTCGATATAAAAGTTTAACAAATTTAAATATAATTTCATTTACGTTCCACATTTTCAAATCACTTTCTTCCTCTACCACATATATTGATAAGAGAGATGACTCACAAGGTTTGTGGTAAAAATTTTGTTTCTTTTGATATTTAGTACCCACAACATAATATTCTGATCCTACCTTTACAAAATTTTTAATTAGAACTATGGAGCCGTCTTTTAATGAACAACAGTTATTAGGAGCCATGATTGAAAGTTTAAAATATTTAAATAAAACTTCAGAGAACTGATCATTAATTATATAATTCTGATTCAAGATAACACCCCCTTCATGCCTCTTTCTAAAAACAGGGTAAGAAATATTTTGATTTGAAGATGACTGGGAATCTTGATCAAACTTATCAATTTCTTTTTTCCTCTTAATGATTTGTTGTAGTGGTTTTTCATTTTTCCTTAGACATTTTTTAAATGTCCTCATAAAATTTTCAAATTTGAAGGCACTAAATGTATACAAAGGGCCAAAATTTCGGACATCATCAGCCAAATGGAGTAAATTGTGAATGTTGTGTGACATGTATTCAATGCTGTATAAATCAGAAAAACTTTGAACAAACCACTTAAGTAATTCCTCTGCATATTCTACTTTTGACAAATCTGCTGTTGATAACATAGTTAAAGCTGCATGCAGAGACAAAAAATGAACATATTGATCTGTGCTTAAAATATCCCTTAGACAGACGGGACCAGTATAAAATAAAAATTGACTGTATTCTGTCGCTTTCCACCTTTTACACTCATTTAGGCTGCGAGGTTTGCGACTAAATTCTGAAGGAATTTTAGTTCTTTGCAACACTAAAGATTCTGTTACAGCACTTATTTGCCTAAAAGATAATTTATTAGGAGGTTTTCCGTTGACCCACAAGTTAACGAGCAATTTTTTCACAACTCCCAGATATAAAAGATGCATTGGATCTAAAGGGAAAGAGTTAATCATGTCAAGTCCAGGGATACTTTCTAAAATTGAAGTTCCAGTATGATGCTCTTCACTCACTTTATTTCTAAACTGTTTATCTGTCCTTAAAGTAAAATTTGTATCTGGAAAACACACATTATTATTTACATATTCCCCTTCAATGAAGCATTTTGAGCATGAAAAGTATCCGGTATGTCCTTTTGTGAATTTTATGAAAGATTTTGCGGGGACATCGCAAACAAATGCCTTGAGTTTTACAGAATACTTTACATTGTTAAAAAGGATCCCATTATTTATAATATTTTGAATTTCCGAAACAAAATCAGATAAAAATTCATTGGCATCTTTTGGTTTTTCTAACCCATGATAAACACCAACAACGTCCACAGCATTATGTTCAAAAATACTAATTAAAATTGGATACAGTTGGCTACTTGAACTGTCCGATATATTTAAACCATCAATGTTTACTAAAAGTTCAATCAACGTATTGTTTAACAAATTTTTTGAAAGTAAGTTACAAATAGCCTCCTGTACACCAAAATGATAGTAATGCCCCGGATAGACATCTTTGATAAAATTAATTTTTTTGGGGGTATGAAGTAGACTCCTAGAATCCAAAGGTAAAGAAGGGTGATAAGGCTTAAGAATTTTTAAGAGATCATTCATAGCAACATGACTTATACCATGTTGCAAGGCCCACTTAGTTAAACTAGAGTTTATAGTTCGTTCTTCACATAATGTGTTAGTACACTGCAACTCAGGCATCTTACATGGGGCAGAGGGGAGAGCACTGGCTTCTTCTTCACTAGAAGACTGCAACTCAAGCACAGTAAGGGAGGAAGAGGGCAGAGCACTGCCTTCTTGACTTTCTTCCGATGTTGTTGATTGTGCTTCACTCTCGGAACCAACACACAAGTCTTGTGCAAAAAGTGTGTCACACCGATTTGATATAGTTAAATGTGGTTTGAGTAAATTTGGGTTGGTGTATGGCACCCCTTGTTGAGCCCTTTCTAGTCGCTTTAATTCAGCATTGGCTCTTTTGTAATATTTACTAGAAGCATCGCTACGCCACATTTTTGTTAAGTAAATAAAGGTATCTCAACTTACCTATAAAAACAAACTAGGATAAACACAAAAAGCACTTTTTCACGTCTTAAAAATTAAAAAAACCACCATTCAACTAACAAATCAGCAAAGCCGATAAAGTTTAACGCGTAGATTAAATGTTTATATTATATTTAACAAGAAATATAAAATTTAAAGCATCCTCAGACAGAACGGACAGCTGACAGAAGTGACAGAACCGTTTTTAAAAAGGAAGTGGCTAAATTTCTGCGGATCTAACATGTGTCTTTTTTTAATTAATTGCCTTAACGAATCGGGTTGTTTTATTTGGCCGCTGTTCATTAGTTTTCTTCTTTTTTGAACAAAATATGATTACATATGGCAATAAAATGTCTTTGTATGTAATACTCACACGGATTTATAAAATATGTTAAGGAACATACGACTCGCGGACCTGTATCCGCCTCCTTTTAATAGATAATTTAGGCCTTTTCGGAAACTGTAGAAGAGTTCTGTTAATCCGTGTATATATAATATTTGGGTTAATCCTATTTGCCAGCAAAAAGATGACAGGTCCACGTGATCAGTTTAATTTTGAGAAGACGATCACATTATCTTTTGTCAGTTGATTCGGATATATAAGAGGACCGAGAATAGAGCTCAAGCAGTATTCGGTGTTTTAGATACGATACATCTCTTTTGGGATTGTTTAAACGCCATATGTCAATATTCTGTTAAAATTAAAAAAAATGCTTATAATAATGGGTACCTACGTCATAGTGTGGACGTACTATGTACATACATTCATGTACGTCCAACGTACATCCCTTGTTGGTCCTAACAGGTGCTGGACATAAAATGTACGTCCCTTGTACGTACTATTGTGTACGTACATGTGCGTACAGTTTTGTACGTACATTGTACGTCCAAAGTTTATCCCGGTACGTACCGACGTAAAATGGACCTAAAATGTACGTCCTTGGTACGAAGAGTGCTGTATGGGACCTTGCAATAGCAGCAGCAATCAACGCAATATTGTCTTTTTTCGACGACAACTATTTTATTATTTATCAGCGGAGGTCTGATAATAGAAAAGTCGCACTGGGTGACTTTGGTATGAGAGTAAATCGTTTAGGCGCCAGTTGTGATGCGCGTGCCGCTTCATCTGCACGTTGCACGCTACTTTGGTGTGAGAGCCCACTATCATTCAAGGTTAAAAGAACCGTTACCCGCGGCTAAATGGAAAAACAGTCCATAAAAGACTGGTTAATAGAAAAAGGAATTATTGCCAATAGTGATATGTTGAAGAAAGAACTTTTATTGTTGGCTAGGCAATATACATCAACTATTGATGAAAATGGCAAAGCAACGTGGAATTACCATTCTTCGTTCATCGATTGCCACCATATCACTCCGAATTGAATCCGATCGAGCTTATTTGCACATAAATGAAAGGATATGTGGTTCGTCGCAATACAACTAAACTTGATGTTTTTTTGTACACTCAACAACAATCCGAAATGCCGAGTTTCTATGAGCTATTTCTGTTGGATATTAGACCAATATAGATTGGTCTTAAAAATGTTCTGATGATACTTCTCCAGTGAGAAGGTCTCTTGCGCTTTATTTGAGGTCAATTGGCCAACTTCGTTTCAGTCTTCTGTTGTTTGGTTCTTGGGTTAGAGGTAGTAGTAGATTAGAATCGGTGTCTAGCTTTAGGTAGTGGTTACGGCTTCTTTCTTATAGTCTCTTGTACGTATACTATTGGGATACTGAGGTCTTGATGGGTCAATTTGTTTGTGACGTACCATATGGTGCATGAACTAATAAGTGTTCGATGGATTTTAGATTGCCCTCGTTGTATGAGAGCGATATACTAGATTTGCTGGCGCATCCCTTTAATTCATATCGTAGGTCCAGATGTATTTTACTGCTTTATATATGAAGATTTTATTTGTAGTGAGACTGGCGCTCTTCTTCCGAGTAACCAATGTAGTTCTCGGAACTTTAGATTGATCTACTTTCATTTCTTGGCTAAGTGTTCCCTCCAATTGAGTTTAGAGTCTTAAGTGTAATCCCAGGTATTTGACACAAGAAGTTAATGTTGTTGGCAGAAGCTATTATTGGATCTTCATGTATAGCCAGAATCACAGTGGCATCAGCAAATGTGCCTGTCATAGTATAATTTTAGGTTGGGATGACATAGGTATAGATCAGGTACAGGACTGGCCCTACGGCATTGCCTTGTAGAACTTTAGTTTTAATAGGTTGGGATTCAGAGCACTCATCAGTAACTTTTGTTCTGAAGGTTCTGTTTGTTAGATATGACTGAAGTAGAGTGAGATATGAATTTGATAGGCAGAGTTCGACTTTATTTATTAGACCTACACGCCATACTTTATTGAGAGCCTGGCTCACATCCAGGACGGCTGTAGAACAGTATTTTTTTCCTCTATATAGTTGTGTTGATGGCATGTACTACTCGATGACACTGTTGAACTGTACATTGTTTGTGACTAAATCCGAATTGGTGATGTGGAATCATGTTTAGGATAGGGTCTACACGCTGTAATACCAACTTTTCTAATACATTTGATAAGGTTGATAGCAGACTGATTGGTCTGCATGATGTGACTTCCTGTAGCTGTTTCCCTGGTTTTGGAATGAGGATTATTTTAGATTTTTTAAGCTCATCCTTGGGCCAGTAGTTTATTCTGAATATGGCATTAAATATGTATGTTAACATTACTAAAGCTTTAATGGGTAGTTTTCTTGCATTATCGGCGTTATCATATCTATTCCTGATGCTTTTTTTATTTTTTAAGAGTTTAGTTTTTTCTTTATTTCTTTCGGGCTTGTGAGTTTTATTGATGTTTGTTTCTTGTCTGGATCATTGAGTGGATTATTAATTGGATTGTTTTGCATAGGAAAGTTGTTGTTTGGAGAGAAAACATTCTTCAAAGGTTGAGCACGGAGGTCAGCTTTTTCTTTGCTGCTTTTATAGCCCATGTGGTTGTTTGGCCGTTTCTTAGAGAAGAAGTTGATTTGATGATGTTGATATGGGCAACTTTTATTGCAACCATTATCTAACATTACAAAAGAAAATTAGCAAAAACCTATAGAACACATAATTAAAGAGGAACAACTATATAGAACCACTTTTGTTATATCTTTTGAAACTGATGATGAATCAAGTGAAGATGACTTCGACAAATTAATTGTAAATATCAATATGTTGGGTAAGTTATTTGAATCATTTTTTATAAACTTTTCTATTCTGAATTATAAAAGTATAATATTTAAATGTTTAAGCATCATTTACACTATTTAATGTTCGGCCACTGAACATAGATTTCAAAGTTAAGCCTCATTTATATTTTATGGTTGTTTTGTTAATGTATCCAAAAAGTTTCAGATTTTTTAAGATACAAGATAGTAAAGCTAAAATACCATAAAACTATAGAAACATGTATATGCCAGTATACATTTATTTTAGAGAGAGCCACTCTGTGGCGCCTCATTGTTATTGCTTTCAGTCTGGGTAATTTGCATAGCCCGCTAAACTGACAATTCAGTGCGAAAGGCTATTGACTGAGGTCCTTCTGCCTATTGTACTGCAAAATTTCATGTAATTACCAATTATTTTGGTTGTTAAGAAATGTACAATATTATAAAATTATTATTTCTATTGGTTTCAGCATTTAATTTATACAATGGTTTCAGTCAGGTAATTTGCTTCACACACGCTAAACGAATAGACTATAAATGAATTTAAGTGAAAACGGCAAAATTTGCTTTTATACTGAACTATTTACTAATAATTTATTATATAAAAAGTGTATAACAATTTTCCCTGGCAACTAAATTATTCAATAGAGAAAATTTTGTTGCAATTAACGATTTCTCCTATTCCAATAATTTGGGGAAAACACATATTTTGCGCAATATTTCATGCAAATATGATGAACGAAGCATATAAATCATAATTTTTTTGTCCACATAAATCATAATTTTTTTGTTACAAATATTGATATTATATCCTTTCAAATAAAAAACCCTGTACCTACTTGCTGTTACATTTACCCCACTCTTTTCCAATACTCTGTATACCGTCAAGGGTATTCAAATGATTTTTAGTGAACTCTATACTATAGTATAAATTATTTTTCTTCAAATTACACCACACATTTTAGATAAGTTTCGATAATTTATTTTGTTTTTATCAATGAAAATTAAATATTAACATGGATAAACTATTAAAAGGAATCATGAAATATAGATGTACAGTAAAGGAACAAATGGTTAAACAATTTTTGGATGTTAGGGATAACCCAACTGTAAGTATCTGCTATAAATCTAATATAATCTGATTGTAATGAATAGTAAAATCGATAGTGCACAGATAACGTCTAACATAACCTGCCATATGCAATGTGCTGTCAAGTCAAAATGACAACGTTTCCTGTTCAATGAAGAAGACACCTTTGGACGCAAAAGTTTACTAATTTCTTAAGATAGTTTATTTATAAAGCAAGGACGTTTGAATTTATTTTATGCCTGATATCTTTAACTTATTATTTCACGGATGAATCAATGATTCATCTACAATTATAATTATCTATTGTTTAAAAAAGGTGATACTAATTGTCGTCAGAAGCGGGATATTCAAAAAATGCTCAAATCTGTACCGGGTGAGCAAATAAGCGAGGTAAGCGACTGTATCTCAGAAACTAATGATCGTAGAGAGTTACGGTAAACATTTTTATTAGTAAAGTGGGCAAGAGAAAATGATGGAAATTATTTTCAAGATTCCAAGATAGCCGCTAGTGGGCGTATCCACCATTTTTAATTACATAAAGTTACGTTTCTCGCGATTTTTCCCAATGAATGTAACACAAAATAATTTGCGTTTTAATGCTAACTTAAATCCTAACATTTTTTGTGCAAACAATGTTTCTCTATCTTTCGAAATAAAGTGGTGGGGGGTATTTGAATGTTGTTTTATATAAATGCCTGTAACTTCGAAACGGCTTAATGGATTTTGATAAATTTGGTATCATTGAAAAGAGCATTTCTTGAGCTTTTAGGATGCTTGTAATCATGACAGTTGTGACCTACTCTGCCGCCGATAGAGAGCGTTATTCGATATTATAACCAAAATATTGGATTTTTTCAAAAAATTTAAATGCGATGATATGACTTTTTTTAGACTAGAAAATAGACAAATGACCAATCAATAAGTCTGCGCAAACCACATCTTAATATCTCTTTCCTAACTTAAATTATTAAAAAAATTCGAAACCAGGAAAATTCATAGATCCCATTTAAAAAGCATCGGTTGCTTTCGATAAGAAGGCAAGTAGTAGGCCATGGACCCGCCAATCGCTTAACAAAAATATTGTCAAGTTCAAACTTTTGTCACACGCAGCCCAATATTGTTGATTGCGTATAATTTGAGTACTTTTTTATCAAATGCCTCTCACAAATAATGAAGCCGTTGACATGATTGCGATTTATTTGGAGTGTTTTCAAAATGCAGCTATGGCTGCAAGACAGTACGAGTATGCGGCACGGTATCCAGATCGCCGTCATTACGGGAGAAGCATTTTTCTGCGCTTGGTACAGCGATTACGCGATACTGAAAGTTTTCGTCATCCTAAACGTCGCAGGCGACGCAATGAAAAGACAGAAGAAAACATTATGAATGTCTTGGCTTACATAGAATTTGATAGACATGTAGGAACTAGAACATTTTGTCTCTAGACTTGGGAATAGCACGAACAACTGTTAGAAATATTTTGAAAGATTATAGGTAAATAATTTTATCTTATTCCAAGTATCTTAGCACATACTTTCAAATACACAATTCAGTGTTATTCTGATTATATTATTTTTTCTACTTCCGCTACTAAAACCGCACTTTGAACACGGGTTTGACATGCACAAAACGACTCTTTAAACACTAGTGTTTAAAATGCGAAAAGTCACATCTCGTTTATCTTTTGTTTTTTAAACGTCAAATCAAGTGCATATTTTGTATGTTAAATGTCATGTTCCGTGATAATGTTGTTATTCTGCGTTATTTGATTTGTCAGTCAGCTGTCAGCCATCAGCCATCGTCCGTCATGTAATGAATATAATTCAAATATAATATAATTTTTTCCTTCCCGCGGGCGAAGAAAAAGTATAGTAAGCACCTCGTGTTAAAAACGTCTTTTATACTCGTTTCACTAGAAACTCGTTCCGCTTCGCTCCACTCGTGCCTAGTAAAATTAGTGACTAAAGTAACCTTTTTGACACTTGGTACTTAATATACTATTTACGCATATGTTGTTTTTTACTTTTAGATTACATCCTTACCACATAGTTTTGCACCAGCCGCTAAATGAACCAGATTTCGATAATAGATTAAATTATTGTCAATGGATGCTAGGCATGCATGCTTGAGGAAAACAGAAATTTCTTAACGGAAATTCTCTGGACTGACGAGGCTACCTTTAGTAGTGATGGTAGAGTAAACCGTCATAATATGCATTATTGGTCCGCTGAAAATCCGCATTGGTTAAGAGAAGTGCAGCACAAGGGACGCTGGAGCCTAACGAGTGGTGCGGTACCATTGGAGACAGAATTATTGGACTTATTTTTTTGATCAAGTTTTAACTGATAACCGCTTCTTAGAGTTTTTGATCAACGACTTGCGAATTTTGTTGGAAGATGTGCCACTCGCAAATAGGAGAACTATATGTTTCTGCAATTAGATAGTTGTTCGGCCCATTATTCAATTAATGTCCGAAACCATATTAACGAGACCTTTCGAGAACGCTCAATAGGAAGGGGAAGCCTATTTCCTTGGCCGGCAAGATCTCCCGACTTGACATGTCTTGATTTTTACTTCTGGGGACGCTTAAAAGACATAGTTTTTCAAACTCCACCAACAACATGAATGGATATGGAAAACAGCATTCGAAATTCAATTCGTCAACTATCAGCGGCAGAAAACGAAGCTGCGGTTCTGTCGACTCAAGAAAAACTGTAACAATGTGTGGAATATGACGGAAGTCAGTTTGAACAGTGAAAGCATTAATCTTTTTTCAAAATCGGTCCTTTTCAGGGCCACAACTTTATTTAAAAGGAAAATCGCTTATAAATACGAAAACGTGTGGTTTAAAATCACAGCACTAAATAAACTGACATTTCTTGTGAATATTTTAGAGAGGAGTCCATGGCCTACTACTTGCCTTCTTATCGAAAGCAACCGATGAATTTTTAAATGGGGATATATTGAGTTTTACTGGTTTAGTATTTTTTTTTAATAATTTGAGTTAGGAAGCAGATATTAAGATGCGGTTTACGCAGGTTTATTGGTTGGTCATTTGTCTATTTCCCAGTCTAAAAAAAGTCATACCATCGAATTTAATTTTTTTTAAGAAAATCCAATATTTTGGTTATAATATCGAATAACGCCCTCTATCGGCGGCCGTGTAGGTCACAACTATCATGATTAGGAGAAACCTAAAAGCCCAATGAATGCTCTTTTCAATTATACCAAATTTATCCAAATTCATTAAGCCGTTTCGAAGTTACAGGCATTTATTTAAAACAACATTCAAATATCACCCACCACTTTATTTCGAAAAATAGAGAAAAATTGTTTTTACCAAAAATGTTCGACTTTAAGTTAATATTAAAACGCAAATACTTTTGCGTTACATTCATTTGGGAAAATCGCGAGAAAAGTAACTTTATGTAATTCAAGATGGTGGAAACGCCCACTGGCAGCCATCTTGGAAACTTGAAAATAATATCTCTTGCCCACTTTACCTATAAATTTTTTTACCGTAACTCTCTATCAATGAGCCCATGGGTGAAACACCTGCAAAAATCCTGTTTGGACGTGAAATGAGGCTTCTTTGTGACCTGGAATTTGGCTGTCGCCCTGGAGAAGATCTAGCAGCAGAAGACTACGTGATCCAATTGAGAAGAAGGCTGGACGATATTCATGAATTAGTTCGAACAAATCTTCAAGTTGCCAGCGACAGAATGAAAAGTCGGTACGACACGCAGGCCACAGAAGGCGGTTTTAGAGAAGGGGACAAAGTATGGTTACACAACCCGACGAGGAGAAAAGGATTTTCTCCAAAATTACAAAAATCCTGGGAAGGTCCATACTTAATCCAGAAAAGGATCAATGATGTTATATATCGCATAAGCAAGTTCCCCAACGGAAAACCAAAGGTAGTTCACCAAAACCGACTAGCGCCATTTGAAGGAGACCATGACCTAGAGAAAGGAGTAAACCATATTCAAGGTGTATCTGACCCTACCTTCGATGAATTTAAAGACGCGTATGGAGGTACCGGGAAAGCTAGATATGGAGTTACTTCAGAACAACGACAAGATTTGTTCACTCTCCAGGAAGATTATTCACTGGCATACAACATCCCCGCCCGTATCAAGAACGCACGAGGGTTGGCATCCGTCTTTCGAAAGTTCGGGCAATTATAAAAACTTGAAGACCAGATTCCAGCCCCTGGCAAGACACTGAAACTGAAACATAATTCGCGGTACGTCTTCTACGTGGTAACTAAAGATGAATTTAATGATCGATCTACCTACCAGTCTTATCTAGAAAATGCCAGAAAGCCAACTGTTTTTGTAATCTAGAATTATCTAATTAAAAAGGTACTAATATAGAAGGGACCGACCCGTGAGAGTGAGTTCAGTTGATAAGGTGATCTCGTGAAATAAACAAGAATACACCGAAATAGCGAACAGTGAAGTATTGATATAAATTAATAATTAAGTTTGTGTGTATATAAATTAAATGTTAGTGAGTAGTTCAGTGTTTAAATAAATTCGTAAGTAACCATGCCGTGTGTTTAAAGTTTATCCCACCCGTTTACTGCTTAAATAAATTAGAAAAACATTACAATATTTACCAAAAATATGATACCCATTAACAAAAATAATTATATATTTGCGTTAAATAGGTCTCATATTTAAGGTAAATACATGGACACTTCAACCCTAGGACAGTGGGATGAACAATCCCTAAAATTTAAAAAGAATGTATCAAGGGTGGCAAATTTTTAAATAGGTAATTTCATAGGGAATTCAACAGTACACTTTACCGTTTTTCTTATTTATTTATAGTTATTTGTAAAACAAGTGTCACAATGACTCGTTTTGTAGTACGAGTGAAGTTTGCACAACGAACCGCGAAGCGGTGAGTTGTGCAAATCACGAGTACTACAGAAAGTCATTGTGGCACAAGTTTTACACAATATTTTTTATAATTCGCGTTTATTTAATTATTTAAATAAAATATAATTTCATATAATCCCTCTTTTTAAACTAGGAGGTGGGGTTTGAATTTAAGTTGGCAATTCTGTAGATTCCTAATTGTTTAAATCACAGATGGTTTTATTCAGCACTTCTGACTTTTGACATATAATAACCGAATAATTATGTAAATTGTAAAAAAACTTTCATTTAAGCAAAAAGAGGATGATTATTTGTTTAAAAAAGAGCTTCTTCGTATATGCTCTTGCGATCTATTTATATTATATCATGAACAGAATTATTTCTCTAATACATCTTCACATAGATATCTGGTAATTTATCCCAAAAATCGTACGTTTTATATACCTATATATTGATCCTATACAATATAAAAATAAACAATTGACAAATCATTGATAAATAAACGTTAGCGTACTTTATTCGTTATTCTTTTTAAAATTTAAATCATTCTAATTTACCTTTAGTATAATAATTTGCTAGCTAGAACAACGCTAGACCATTTTATTTATAATCTGTGTCAAGGTTAAAGTCAAATGTCAATTAAAAATATAAATAAATACAATAACCAACTGTACTCTAAAAATTACTCTTACAGTGTTCAAAGAGCTTCATTGTGACACTGTAAACAATGTTATAATGAAGTCTCTTTTATACGCGAATTATAAAAAATAGTTTTTAACACAACGGTTGGCATAATTTTATACACACGGTATATCTACTTACTTGATTTATTTATACAATATTCACTTATTCTTAATTTATGTACACACTTAATTCTAAGTTATGTTAAATACGCTGTTCACATTTCACTTTTATATTTACGTGTTCTGTTCCGTTGGCTATGAAATCGAACTGTCTCTTATATATTAAAACCTCCTTCTCGAACCTTTGGGATCCTGAAAATTCTCAATTACGACTCCCAACAAACAATCGACCTTCTTTTGGAAATATCTATAAAAACAAAAAAATAGTCCTTCCCAGAAACCAGTGCGCATCCGCCAAAATTTTAACTGTAGATATTGAACTAGAACAGAGTCTTTAATTTCGTAACAGGACCAATTTTGTTGTACCAAATTCGGTCTTTAGCCTCCTCTTGAGTGAAAAAATAGTTATATAATTCAAATTCCTTAACAAATATTATTTCTCCCTCAAGAGGGAGCTAACATAGTATTATGATAACGCAGAATTTCCCATAAAATTACCTTTTAAAAATGTGCCACTCTTCCCCAATTAAAATTTAGTGGTTCTCCCAACTCACAGAGTTTTGAACTGGCAATGCTGCAATTAGGAAAATGTTTCCAACTCCAATTTAAAATCGATGGGTTTACGCACAAAAAAACAGAAAATTTAAAACATATTATGTTACAAAATATAAAAAAATAAACAGGTACATTGTTTCAGTAGAAATCGACTTAAACGATTCAACGTAGGAGTATTGCCTTTGAGTATAACTTGAGTAAGGTGGGAGTTGAGTAAATTTTAATGACTGATGACATATCTGTGTCTAAATACCTTTCATTTTTTTAAAAAATGAAGGAAATCGGCCGGATAGAATGGCCAGACTTCAGTTTTCATAAATTTTTTTAATATTTAAGATTTTTGGCTTTAAGTTCCTGGTATATCTGTCTTAATGAAAAATATGTGACTTCGTATTATCAGACTTTACAAACCAGTATAACTAATTATGCACGTTTCAATATAATAAAATGAGAAACTGAGGATAAACTGAAATTATTGCGGCTGATCTTTGGTATCGAATGCCCCAGGATCCAGATATTCCTAGATTCAATAAAGTAGCGTATGTACACAATATGTGAATACTTTTTTTTATATTCTAGCCGAAAGCTGTATTTTTTACGTGTATAGACAGTAGAATGATTCCATCAAGATTCACACAAACGAATGTAGGTGATATGTTTATCGGTAAGTCTTAAATAAGTTGATTTCGCAAGACAATAATTTATTGTATGAATGAAAATTATAAAAAATTCTAAATTTAAAATGCCTTAAAAGCCAGGCGGCCTCTGCGAGCGAAACGAAACTATGCTGTGCTAGAAGAAACTAACGGTTACTAAAGAAAACTAAGCTTGAGCCTTAAAGTAATAATATACAATATATAGGGCTATTCATTCATAAACACCAGTAGTGAAATAGTGAATGAATTACAAAAAGTGGGATGGTATTGTAGATACATTGCCTTGGTAATTTCGGCTGTTTTTCTGACAAACTTGGCACCGACGAATCATGATAATCCAAATATATTAAATTAATTAACTTAAACATTTATTTTGTCACTAAAAGTCTTGAAAAACACATCAAAACGAAAGAACTAAATGTTTACTCTCTAGTCATAATGGCGCTCGTATAAGCAAACCACGTTTGACATTATCTACTTAGTACAATACTACAGAGCTTATTCGAAACTATCGTCAAGCACAGTCTGACGATATTTGCACCTCCTTTTATATGATAATTAAACAAGGAGAAAACTACTAAATAGGTTACTTTTGACATACAAAACAGGTACTGAAATTTTGAGCAACGTTGCCACTTGTAGTTATAACCATGAAGGTATCTAAGATTACAACTTGTTTCAAATTTATTCAAGAATATGCCTTTAATAAATAAAATTCAAGTATTATTAATTATTATAAAAGCAGCAACTCAAATGCATAATTTAATATGACTTTTTTTATTTGCAAAACCTTTCAACCAATTTTCAATTAAACTTCTAATTTAATTTTTCCTGCAACTAAAGAGACTTTGTAAATATGGCAAACCAGTGGAAGTGTCCGCAAGTGAGATTAGAATGTGACTCGATCTTTGGGGCAAGAGAAAATCAAAACAAACATATCAATTTTAATTGCTAATCTGAGGTTTGAGCGGCCACTGGAAACGATTTTCGTTTAAGTGTCAGCCGTCTTTTTTGAAGGAGGACATATAATAGCTATTTTTGCAATTCCGAGACTAAAGTACCCACTTTAGTCTCACATGCTAGAAACTAAAGTGTCACTTTTAGACCCAAAGGGATATAAAGGGACAGTTAAAATCCCAAGGGATTTGAAGTACAAATAAAAACGTACATGCTCGATGCCTAGCCAAGCATTTTGGAAGTCCGTCCTCGATGCCCAGCCAAGTTTCGTAAAAGTCGATCCTAAGTAGTATTTATTTTTATTAAAAATGTATGTAGAATTACCGGAATTGCAAAAAATAGCGTAAACACCTCTTGACTAAAGTGACATTAATCCCTTAGGTGGATTGCTTCCCTCGGGATAATATACTATTACAAGTAGAAACGCGGAATCTTTTCCATCACGTGACTAATACGACATCAACCATATGCATCTTAATCAAAACAATACGACAAACGCTTCTATTGAGTTTCGCCCTTTTTCTGTTATTAGGAGAAGACAGTACCAACATAGTATGTGTTGAATAATATCGTCAACTAAGTCACCTCATGGAAAAGCTTCACCGTTTCTACTGTATTGTAATGTTTTTGTTATTTATTTAAACAGTAAACGGGTGGGATAAATTTTAAACACACGGTATGGTTACTTACTAATTTATTTAAACACTTAACTAATCACTAACAACTAAACTTTATCAACTAAACTCACTCTTCCTGATCGGTCCCGTATATATTAAAGCCTTTTTTACTAGAAAATTCCGGACTGCGGCTTACACACACACAAAAACAATTGGTTCTGGCATTTTATAGATAAGTCTGGTCACAAAAGCAGTGTGTAGATAAGATAGTCGTAAACAGTTATAAAAAAAGAGCCCTGCGCATCCGCCATAATTTTAATTTTCATACCTGGCTTAGACAGAGTCGGATTTAGGATCTATACCAGTGTGCTGTTACGTAACATTACCCCCACCTTAAATGGAAGTTCCTCCTGGAACTTTTCTGTAGCCGAGACTGGATGTTTGAATCGGCAACTGGCCCCATTTCTACACTTTCCGACCTTATGGAAATAGCAGGGCACCGTCTTCATCGGATACTAATAACGGGGGTTGTAGCTGCAAATTAATAACTGGACACCGTTATCTCGAAAGATAATCTCTACCATGTTCCTGATAACTCGCCAATCCAACTGGTTACTCGCTATCTTAGGCATAGCCAGTTTCTTCACGCTGGATTCTAACACATGGTCTCGGAGGCTTCCCACACATCGCGGTAGGTAGATCGATCTTTAAATTCATTTTTAGTTACCATGTAGAAGACGTACCGCGAATTATGTTTCAGTTTCAGTGTCTTGCCAGGGGCTGGAATCTTCTTTCGAAAGACGGTTGCTAACCCTCGTGCGTTCTTAATACGGGCGGGGATGTTGTATGCCAGAGAATAATCTTCCGGGAGAGTGAACAAATCTTGTTGTTGTTCCGAAGTGACTCCATATCTAGCTTCCCCGGTACCTCCATACGTGCCCATAAATTCCTCGAAGGTAGGGTCAGACACATCTCGAATAAGGTTTACTTCTTCCTCTAGGTCATGGTCTCCTTCGAATGGCGCTAGTCGGTTTTGGTGAACTACTTTTGATTTTCCGTTGGGGATCTTGCTTATGCGATATATAACATCATTGATCATTTTCTTGATAAAGTATGGACCTTCCCAGGATTTTTGTAATTTTGGAGAAAATCCTTTTCTCCTCGTCGGGTTGTGTAACCATACTTTGTCCCTTTCTTTAAAACCGCTTTCTGTGGCCTGCGTGTCGTACCGACTTTTCATTCTGTCGCTGGCAACTTGAAGATTTGTTCGAACTAATTCATGAATATCGTCCAGATCGTCCAGCCTTCTTCTCAATTGGATCGCGTAGTCTTCGCCTGCTAGATCTTCTCCAGGCCGGCAGCAAAATTCCAGGTCACAAGGAAGCCACATTTCACGTCCAAACAGGATTTTCGTCGGTGTTTCACCAGTAGACTCATTGACGGCAGATCGATAAGCCAATGCGAATAGGGAAAGATACTGGTCCTAATCTCTCTGATGGCTGGATACTACGTTGGACAGGTATTTTCCAATAGTCCTGTTCATTCTCTCGACCATTCCAACTGACTGTGGATGTAACGCTGTTGTCCTGTTCTTCTTCATTCCCAGCTCCTAGCAAATCTCCTGGAATATATGACTTTCGAAATTTTTTCCCTGGTCGCTGTGGACTTCCAAGGGCACTCCATATCGGCTGATAAATTCTTTCACCAATACATCTGCTACAGTTGTGGCCTCTTGGTTCGGGATCGCGTAAATTTCCACCCACTTTGTGAAATAATCCATCACAACGAATATGTATTTGCTACCATTTTCTGTCGTCGGAAATGGTCCAGCGATATCTAAAGCAATCCTTTCGAAAGGGCTTCCAACATTGTATTGTTTCATAGGTGCCTTTCTCTTGCGATGTGGTCCATTACTCGTAGCACAAGTCGTACATTTCTTACACCAGTCCTTCACATCGTCGGAGCTGTTCATCCAATAAAACCTTTCACGGACTCGCTGAAGGGTTTTCTTCACTCCCAGATGACCTCCCGATGGACTGTCGTGTAACTTCTTCAGTACCTCAACTACTCTTGTTCTCGAGATTACTAGCTGTCTCCTCATCTCAGAACCATCATCGTTTTCAAGGACTCTTTTCAACAGCCCTTCTTCCAGGACAAATGACCACTTAGCCCAATACGCCTTGAGTTTCGGTGAAAATTTTGACACTTCTTGCCATGTAGGTCGCCGATTTTCTTCCTTCCATTGCCGGATCGTCTTCGCGTGAGGATCATTCTCCTGATCTTCTCTGATACTGGTGGGTGACCATTCCTCGTTGACTACTGTATTTCTTGAAACTGCAACTTCCTTAGATTTCGACTTGTTGCATTGTGAATAGTCTACAGGGCATGACCGTCTAGGCAAAGAGTTAGCTTATCGGTGATTCACATCAGCTGGATGTTCACCCCTGTCTGATTTCCCCTGTGACTGGAGTTCTTGGGTTACAGGAGTCTTGGGGCGCTTAGACGGACTGCGTACGTGCTGTAGCTCGCCACACTTCCGGCATTTGATGTTCTTCGGCTGGTCAAGTTTGTCATCGTTATCTTCTTCCTGCATGGTCATACCTTTGTTGTACCGCGAGCCCTTCGTGGCTGCTTTGCATTTAAGAGGTTCTTGGTGTGCAGGAGTCGTAGGACACTTACACGAACTGCCTGCATGCTCTAGCTCGCCACAATTACAGCACCTGATCTTCTTCGGCTTCACGTCTACCATACCTTCCAACAGGTTGACGATCTAGTCAAGTCTGTCGTCGTCACCTTTTTTCTGCGTGGTCCTACCTTTGCTGTATCCCGAATCCAACGTGACTGCTTCATATTCAAGAGCAGCAGTCAATGCATCGACCAATGTTTTAGGATGGGCTAATCGAAGCGTCTTCTCCATATTGTGATCACATAAGCCGTCAATAAAGGCCTGGATGCCTAAACATTCCACCATGTTCTCTGGTGCTGATGGATAAGCAAATCGGTCTAGTCGGGCAATATCTACTTCATACTCTTGAAGGGTTTCGTCACGTTTCCGCCGTCGGTTCTTCAGCTGGAATCTGTACAAATGTTCTAGATGTTCGTGACCATATCGCATGTCGAACCTCTTCTTCAGCTGCTCGAAATCATCCGTTTCTTCCAGAGGTATCGTTTGAAGTACATCTAAGGCATCTCCCCGAAGCGCGATAGTTAAGTTCACAGACATTTTTCCATCGAACGTTGGGGCCTTGACTCGGGTAAAACTGCCAATGTCTTCAAACTTAGGTAGTGTTTCTGGCTTGCAAGGTTTCGTTTGCTCGGTCTTCTTTTCTTCCTCTGGCGTGCCTCGCGTTCTTGAATCGGCAATCTTTTCCTCTAACTTCTTGATTTTCTCGTCTATCGTTGTAATCTTATTCTCGATTTTCTCGTTCATCGTTGACATTTTATTCTCGATTTTTTCTTGGCCATTTTTACGTAGCAATTTATTTATATTATCCCACTTCTGACACCAATGTAATGTTTTTGTTATTTATTTAAACAGTAAACGGGTGGGATAAATTTTAAACACACGGTATGGCTACTTACTAATTTATTTAAACACCTATCTAATCACTAACACTTAATTTATATAGACTCAACTAGTCACTTAAATTTAATTTATATGCACATAAACTTAATTATTAATTTATATAAACACTTTACTGATCGATATTTCGGTTTATTTATTTCACGAGATCACTTTATCAACTAAACTCACTCTTCCTGATCGGTCCCTTATATATTAAAGCCTTTTTTACTAGAAAATTCCGGACTGCGGCTTACACACACAAAAACAATTGTTTCTGGCATTTTCTAGATAAGTCTGGTCACAAAAACAGTGTTTAGATAAGATAGTCGTAAACAGTTATAAAAAAAGAACCCTGCGTATCCGCCATAATATTAATTTTCATACCTGGCTTAGACAGAGTCGGATTTAGGGTCTATACCGGTGTGCTGTTACGTAACAGTATGTAACAAGTACATAATCTAAGGCTTTATGGGATGAGTCGAGTTGATTTGACCTAATGAATAAAAGTGAAGCAATTGCTTTTTCTTATTAAATTGAAGCAATTGCTTGGAACCCAAGGAATAAAAACTGAAGTAAATGCTTTTGCTTTAAGCAATTGCTAAGGAATGTAGCAATTGCTGTCAACCAAAGCTTTTTCTTAAAAAACAGAAGCAATTGCTATCATTAACTTAAAATCTGATGAATAAATTCAGTAATTGCTTTTTCTAGTATAGCAATTGCTTCCAAATTTCTAAGGTAGGGTAACCGCAGCATCATTCGCTTGACAATAGTCGACTTTGGTTCTCTTTGCATACAGCTTCGTGTATTTTGTACTAAATATGGCTGAATATATGAATGTGCGTAAAGAAAAAATATACAGTGTACGTAAGTATTGTAGAGATGTGGATTTTAGAAAGTTTTATCGTTTTCACCGGAATAATGTTGAGTGGTTAGCTAGTTATTTTTTAAAAGAGACTGGTGAAAAGCGCGGAGCTGCACTATCAAGTTTGGATAAAATTAAAATCTTTTTAAGGCAATTGTCAGATCCGGGCTACCAAAATTCTGTAGCTGAAGAAATCGGTGTTCATCAAACGACTGTGTCTATAGTTTCTAAATTTGTAATGGATGCTGTTTTGGAAAAGGCAAATATTTTTATTAAATTTCCTAAAAGTACTGAAGATGTTGTTGAAGCTAAACGGTTGTGGTCAGAAAAATACCGTTTTCCAAATGCTATCGGTGTGATAGACTGTACACACGTCAGGATTCCAGAATTTCAAGAATTCGGTGATGAATATATATACCGAAAAGGATACCCAGCATAAACGTTCAGCTAACTTGTAACGCTAAGGAAATATTTACAAGTGTAGATTGCCAGTGGCCAGGCTCTGTACATGACAACAGAATTTTTTAAAATTCTAATATATACAACATTCTCAAAAAATGCACGGAAGAATGTTTGTTATTAGGAGATGATGGTTATTCTATATCGCATGCACAAAACGACTTTTTAAACACTAGTGTTTAAAATGTCACATCTCGTTTATCTTTTGTTTTTTAAACGTCGAATCAAGTGTATCTTTTGTATGTTAAATTTCATGTTCCTTGATAATTTTGTTATTCTGCGTCATTTGATTTATCAGTCAGCTGTCAGTCATCGTCCGTCATGTAATGAATATAATTCAAATATAATATAATGTTTTCCTTCCCGCGGGCGAAGAAAAAGTATAGTAAGCACCTCGTGTTAAAAACGTCTTTAGTCACTCGTTTCACAAGGAACTCGTTCCGCTTCGCTCCACTCGTGCCTAGTAAAACTCGTGACTAAAGTAACCTTTTTGACACTTGGTACTTAAGATCGGTTTATACAGAAAATAAAATAACATAAAATAAAATAAGAAATAAAATATAAAGTTGACCTTATGGAAAATCTATATAGCGTTTATACAGGAAATAACAAATAAGAGATAAAATAAAATAAAATAAAAGTTGGCCAACTTTTATCTTCGATATTTTATTTTATCTGAAAATGAATGTGCGCAATTGTAAGATTATTGATTATTGCATGTTTGGTATTATCTGTGGTTTGGTACACATAACCTTACTTTTAATACGTACTTTTGTCGTTTGTTATTAGGAAAAAAATAATAAAATTAACTGTCTTGACCCTTACTTGGTGGAATCTATTCATATTAGTGTTTTAAATGAAACTCACGGTTTCTAGTTAATTCCACAATATAATAAAAATTGTTGAAAATTCTAAAAAATTGACAATTGTTTCGATAAATCAATATCATCGTCAGAATGACAGAAGTTACATTTCATTTGATGCCTACCTGATGTTTAGTAGTTATTTTTGGCTAGACCAAGAAGTGTCCTAACTTGTGATTGTCTTAATATATGTTAATAGAAAAAGGAAGAAGATGTGATATTACAAATATTCAAGCTTAGATATTATTAGCCCTATGGTGATATCCTGGATATCATTTTTCCAATTAAGATCAGTATAACTGTGCAATGATATAGAAAACCAGGAAAACTATATCTGCTGATCTTTACAATTCAACGGAAACAGAACAAAACCTCAAAATATGGAAGGGAATGGTACGAAGTATCGATATTTTTTTGAAAATAAAAAGTTTTTTAAATATTTTTAATTCCGATACTATCGATGCTTTCGCTTAATCGAGCTCAGTTTCCTTTGCTTTGATCACATATAAAAATTGCCTTATATTATCTGTGATTTGGTACTATAGTCTGTATATATTTTTCTTTGTGTGTGAAGGCTTTAGTTCCATTGATGGTTTGTTAAATTCCGATAATTTTGATACAGTTCCTAAGTAATCACTCTTTGAATAATATATCGATATATTAAAATATCGATATTTTGTATTATCCATATATCGAAACTGTTGAATAATATACATACGATATATCGATGTTTTTCTTCCATTCCCAACTAAAGACCGATCACTTTGACACACAATTTTTTTTTATGTTCCGTGTATTTGACGAGTGACAGTTAAACCATTATTTTATTTTATTTGTCTGTATAAACCTTATTTCTTTCTATTTTATTTTATGCTATTTTATTTTATTTTCTGTATAAACCCAACTTTTTAATATACTATTATATTCCTCTATCAAGTCAGCTAAAGCATCCTCCTTTTCTGCCTTAACATGCGGAATTTGTGATTTATTAAAAATGATCTTCTTTTCTTTTGATTTTTGTACAAATATCATTTGTTTTTCTGTAATTTCCTCGTCACTATTATTATCAAATTCTTCACTCTCTGTCATATTATTATTATTTTTTATAAACACACTTAGATATTCTTAAAAATGAAACGGAACTAAATAAGTACGTCTACGAAACACTAATATGGAACAAGTATTAGTAGGGATCACAACTTTGTAAACTTGCGCCGGCAAGTCTGGACTTCTGTTGGGAAAGCAATTGCTACGTTGATTTCAGAAAAGCAGCATTTGCTTAAAAATTTATTCATAATGAGCTCTAGCAATTGCTTTTTCTTAAAGCAAATCCTAGTTAAGCAATTGCTTGTGGTAGTAAGCAAATACTTTAAGCGATTGCTTCATTTTTATTCATTAGGTTCATTGTTTAAAATAAATCGTTATGTTGAGTTTAATTTTCAAATAATTTGACACTGACAGGAGTCCAAATTACTTTATCATTATGGACTAGTCCTATAAAGTGACAGATTATGGATTGTCATAGATCAACCTGTTATGATTGAGTCAAACATAATAGTAATTTATGCAAGAAGTGCATAAAGTGGTACTTTTTTTCACGAATGGAAAAAGTCAGGCGAGTGCGGCAATTCCATAAGTGAAAAAAAGACACTTTATGCACATGTTGCATACATTATTTTTTCTACAGCCCTATACAAAAAAATAAAATGCAAATAGAAATTTGGTATATTTTAATTAAGCTCCTTTGGTAAATTACATTTATATGTATTCCAAGTTTCATGAAAGTTCATCCTCGATGCCCAGCCAAGTATCTTAGAAGTCCATCCTCGATGCCCAGCCAGGTATCTTAGAAGTCCATTCTCGACGCCCAGCCAAGTTTCATTGTCTTATCTTATGGAAAGCGTGAAATAAAGTTAACGTTATGGCACTTTTTTTACCGCGTTTTTACTTTTTTTCATTCTAACCATAAACAACCACTTTAAGCGCTACAAACCGATGAAATACAAGGTACTTTAAAGATAGGGCGTAGAAAATTAGTATATTAAGTACCAAGTGTCAAAAAGGTTACTTTAGTCACGAGTTTTACTAGGCACGAGTGGAGCGAAGCGGAACGAGTTCCTTGTGAAACGAGTGATTAAAGACGTTTTTAACACGAGGTGCTTACTATACTTTTTCTTCGCCTGCGGGAAGGAATAAATTATATTATATTTGAATTATATTCATTACATGACGGACGATGGCTGACAGCTGACTGACAAATCAAATGACGCAGAATAACAAAACTATCACGGAACATGAAATTTAACATACAAAAGATACACTTGATTTGACGTTTAAAAAACAAAAGATAAACGAGATGTGACTTTTCGCATTTTAAACACTAGTGTTTAAAGAGTCGTATTGTGGATGTCAAACCCGTGTTAAAAGTGCGGTTTTAGTAACGGAAGTAGAAAAATATATTTAAAATGAGTTCTGTCGGAGCGAAAATTTCGTCCGAATCTGACACGAGCTAAATCGAACGAAACTAAGATTTTAATATTCATTTACAAATCTTCGCTTAGTTTAGCTGAAATGGCCGAGGGTATATTTAAAAGTATGCTAGTAAGTTTACTGAAATCTTATGTTCTCTTAGCTTAGCTTCGTTTCCTTCGCAGTGGCCGCCTGCCTTAAGTTAGTTGGAATGCGAAGATGGAAATGGTTAAGTGTTCATTTGACCAAGTTAATTGGTAGGTTGTAAAAGTAGAGTACATACTCAAAAAAGTAAAGTAAATATCTCGGAATTTGAGATACCAGCTATACACTCGTCTAAACTTGTATTTTGACATCCCAAAAGTTGTCTCAAAACCTACATATGGTAGGGTATATGCGACTATTAAAATCTAAGAGGTCATGAAAATCGAATTTTTGCACATGTTTTGCAAATAGGTATCTCGTTTCCTATGGGGTTTTCTCTATTTGGATTTATTATCAATATTGTAGAGGATTAAAATTCCCTACTGCTTCTTATATACTGTTACGAAATAGCACACTAGTATAGTGCCTGAATCCGACTCTGCCTAAGCCATGTATGAAAGTTAAAATTATGGCGGATGCGCAGGGATTTCTTAGAACTGTTTACGATTGTGACTATCTCATCTAGACATTGTTTTTGTGACCAGTCTTATCTAGAAAGTGCCAGAGAGCCAATTGTTTTTGTGTAAGCCGCAATCTAGAATTACCTAGTAAAAAAGGCACTATTATATAAAGGACCGACCAGGGAGAGTTAGTTTAGTATATAATTTGACATCGTGAGATACACAGTAAATAAGTGAATATAAATTAGGGAAGTGTTATATAAATTAGTTTAAGTGAATATACTGTGTATATAATTAGTGAATAGTGTAGTGAATAAATAAATTAAGTAAGTGAACCTACCGAGTGTATGAATTTATACCATCCGTAATAAAAACGTTTTAATAAATAAGAAAAACATTACAATACGTTGAATCTACATACCCAACCATTCATTCATAAATTCAATTTGTTATGATGCCTAGATTAATTTGAGGGCCAAGTAGGATGCGATGTAAGACTGCAAGCGAAGAGGGGATGGTTGCCTGAGAAGGCATGGATAAAAAATATGATGATAACTGTTTACTATGCATACAACTATTACGATAAGGTTTCCTTGAATGAAAATTAACTTATCAAATGTAAAACACAGTTGCCTACTATTCAAGAGAATCTTGGACTTGCAGGATTTATTATATTGTAGTACGACCAGTATTGCGGTTATTAGCTGTATTAATATGTAAAAAGTCAAATTAACTAAAATAATAATTAAATAAACTCTGGTACATTTGAAATACTGTTTAAACATCTGAAATATAGATTATTTTAATGCTTGCATCTGCAGCAAACACCAAATAAACTAAATTTGGCAACAGGTACATAGAATACTACTTTATCCTGCTCCCCCACTAGGTTTTTGCTTAGAATGTGAAATGCTGTTGATTTCAAGAATAATTTAAACAGTTATCTTCTTTATTCCTATATCTATCGTTGAATCGATTTCGAGATAGAGGGCGGAGAGCGCGCAGTTAGTGCATCATTTAAGGTCAAAAACACGCCATATAAAATTTATTAATTATTGATAAATACATAATTATTAATAATTTTCATTTCTTATTAACTATTACATCATATTTAATAATTATTTTACTTTTACGTATCTATTTTTAATTAAGTGTCAATTTATTTATCACTTGCCCGTGTTAATTAAACTATATTTCAATTCTAATGTAATTTATATTAATAACTTCTTAAACAAATAAAAAAGGAATTCTTAATTAATTTCTTCATTTAAAAATATCATTCCATACATTTATGATTGTGGAAATTAAAGAGATTGAATAAAAAGTACTAGAACTACAACTTGTAATTTTAATTATCTTCTTTTTCTTCATCGTCGTCTTCCAACAGAGTATTTCATATCATTTCATCGCTCTGAAATGGTAAAGCATTGAGACGAGCTTACCCAATATACTGGCCACAATCTAAAAAGCACTGCAACCCCGATTGCTTGCATCCACATCGCGAACCACAACCACTCTTGCAGTTGCAGAATATTGTGTTGAGCGATTCCTCTGTTAGTCTGGATAACTATGAAACATTGAACGCTACAGTAAAACTCAGAAAGGTGAAACGGACAGATTCGAAATTAACGAAAGCATTAGACAGGGAGATTATCTTTCAACAACTCTATTTAATCTGGTACTAGAATAAGTAGTTAGAAATGTTGACAAACGAAACATAAGGATAAGGGGTGGGCAATTGGTAGCATATGCGGACGACTTAATGTTGGTAGCAAAAAACAGAGGGATTGTGGAAAAAATGTTTAAAGAAATTGTGGAAGAAGGTGAAAAAATGGGCTTAAAAATAAATGAAACAAAAACAATCACCGTAAACAAACACCTAATGAAAAGTAATATCAGAATTGGCGAATTTAAATTTGAAGAAGTTAATGAAATAAAATAACCAACGATAGGGATGGTGATATCGAAATGAAAGAGAAAATTATGGCGGCAAACAGAGTACTCCAAGCTAATGAAAAACTATTAATAAGTAAATTTCTGGGCAAAAAGACCAAGATGAAAATTTATAAACAATTAGACCAACAATAATATATGGAGCTGAAATTATGATAATGACCAAGAAACAGCAAGAAGACCTAAGAATTTTTGAACGAAAAATACTAAGAACCATGCTAGGACCCAATAAAATAGCGGAAAAAGAACAAATAAAAAACTAAAACAGGACGCCCAGAGAGAAATCGTTAGTGTAATAAAAAGTAGAGGTTAAAATAGCTGGGACATGTTTGAGGAGCAGGTCCAAATAGCAGAATTTATGTAATAACTGACTGGAAGCCAAGTAGCAAAAGAAAAATAGCGAGGCCAAAATCAACGTGGCTACAAGAGGTTATAGCTGACACAAACAGCCTAAGAATCCGAAACTGGAAAGAGAAAACAACCGATAGGAAACAGTGGAGGAACATAACAAAAATTCGGCGACTAAACCCCTTTTGGGGTATATAGTCTCTATACCCCCAGGAATAAGAGGCCAAAACTTGGGAATGAGTAGGTGGTGCTAAAATAATGTCAGTACTTAGTGGTTTCCAGTTATCCCAGCCCAAACATTTTACAATAAACCTTTGTTGATGCCGTGTCTGAATTATGCCGTGTGGATACTCATCGGCCCACAAATGTAAATTATGAGAATTGACAACGCCATTTCTCGTAGATCCCACTGTGGTGATTAAAAGTAAGTGTTCCGCTTACTAGGTCCTTCGTCAATCATACCATTACTGATGGAGAACAAAATCATACCATTACTGATGGAGAACACTTACCCCTAATCGGTGGGAATAAATAATACCCTGGGTTATATCAACATCACTGGGAATATTTTAGACAATAAATAACAATGTTCTTGTCCATAGACAACTTACACGATACACTACATACTAACATGAAATATGATTAACTATAATTAATTTTACTCGTAAGAAATTCCTATATATATATATATATATATATATATATATATATATATATATATTAAAAATAAACACACACAGCGTTCGTTGGTCTGATTTTGACCTCACGGTACTCAAATGTTTGTACATTTAAAAACGTGTTATTATTTATATTATATTTACAAAGAGTCGTGATTCCATACTTATGACTAACCTTCCTATAACTATTAGTGACCTTCTGGTGCACCGGCCGCCGATAATAATTCCTAATACTATTAATAATGCGGCAGTCTATTATAACGCGAAAATTTGCCGAGCTGTCGGAGATTTAATATTGGCAAGCCTGTCGACAGGGAGAATTTAGAGCGCTGACTGTGCGAAGTTAAAATTCAGTCCTCCATTTGCCGTCAACGTGTAAACACACATTTCTATTGTAAAATTTTTTGCATGTGCTCTGAGAGCCATAACCTGAATTTGAAGCCTTCAGCTCTGCTCAGAGTTTATAGAACCTGCGTGTCAGTTATTTAGTTAAACTGCGACTTCGTTATAACTGATAATTTAGTTTGCGATTTAAGTTTTATGTAGAATCCGGCCTTCAGCCTAACTACATTCTGAGTCTACAGCCTTCAGCTGAGTTCAGACATTATTTGGGACATTGTTGTTGTAAAATTGTAATAAATATTTCGAAAAGAGAAAACCTACCAACCCTTAGTGCTTGCTATAGATGTGCGGGTTGTCTCACGTGGTACAACCCGTGCTGAGGGCCCCAAACTGCACCGATGTCTCAATTCTACAATTATAGAGAAACGGCCAAATGGTTCATGTACAATTTCTCAAAATACTATGAAAATATATACCAAAATTACCAATGGCACATTTACATGGGTTCACAGTTCCGCATTTTATACAAATATGAATATAAATATAAATAAATGCATAAGCATAAAATTTAAATAGCAAACGAGCTTAGCGGTGCTAAAGAAAATATAAATTGAAATTAGAGTCAGAGTTCGAAAACTTAACTAAATAACGCAGTACCCAGGTACGTACCGTAGTATCCTAGCGTTCAGAGCCAACAGCCCAATATTTTAAACTATAAGCAAATTATTACAATTTTAAATACAAAGTGAAAATAAATTTATACTATTGCCGCAGAAGAGAGAAATAAAAACTTTACATAAAAAAATTATGAAATGTGACGAATAAAGGTGAATGTACAAATGTAAGAAGAGTAAAAAAGGAAAACTGTTCACTTATCCTTCTTCCGGACCCAGAACAGCAACTGAAGTCGCTCCAGGATATTCCAACTCTCCTGGAACTGGTCTCGCTGACTCATTAAGCTCCAATCAGCGAATTAATATCCACATAAAAAAACCCTAAAATAGAGAAACGAATTAGCCTCTACATAGGGTTTACATTTTACCCCGGTCAAATTTTCGACGTCCCCCCGTAATATCCTACTATACTGACTATATTAACGTCACCCGAAATTCGCAAATAATCATACATCCTGACTTTTAACTGTATAAAAGCCATTTACACTGAGAATAAAAACTATATGACTGGTTTTTTTCCGCTTAGCAAAAAAACTACGATATCAAAAAACCCATAATATAAAAACTATGTCGTTGGACACATCCCCTGAATATTATACAGCCCCCGTGATATATTTTTATTTCAAAAAAATATAAAGCAATAACGAAAATGAACTAATAAGAATTTGTGAAATTTATCGAAAATATCACATAAAATCCAGATTACATACTCCAATAAACTACGATTCGAAGCTAAAATTCCTACGTTAATATACCTATAGAACTGTTAATTCCGAGAAAGTATTTTCAACCATTTACCTAGATAATGAATCCTACTAACTAACGCCGTCTACGGACATTTACCATGTGTTACCCAATTCCACCAATTCTACTGTTATCCTTGGTCATCGGCCCTTCCTAGACCAGTAGATTAACGGGTCAGAGCTGCCAGCTGTTGACTTAAGCCGTATTTTCTTCCCCTGCGTAGGAATTGTCAGGTTTTATCGTGAATTTTAACTTCGCACAGTCAGCGCTCTCTGAATTCTCTCCGTCGACAAGCTTGCCAATATTAAATCTCCGACAGCTCGGCGAATTTTCGCGTTACAGATTCCCCTCCTTTCGTCAAAGAAAATTAACCCGGAAGGGTTAATTTTCATATCCAGGCGGTTGCGTAGAGTATGGTTTCAAGTCCTTGCAGTGCCATACTCCTGCCGAAGCTCCAGTGAGTACCGTTCTAGACGACACATGTTTCACACTATTTAACAATACAGGGTCTGCCGAAAAATGCCACTCGTCAGGACGAAGATCTGGGACGGCGCCTATCAAATTCCAAAAATCTACACCAAGAATCAAAATGTGAGTTAATTCAGGGACAACCAAAGCCTCAATCGACCGCATACCACCTCTCAAAACCACGGATAACACTACGGTTCCAATACTCTGTAACACATTACCATTTCAACCCTTAACGAGAAATTAACTCATAACCCTTACCTCCTAAAATAGTTCTTGAAGCGCCCGAATCCAAAAGTCCTAATAAAGTTTTCCCCAGGATATCTACCTTAAGATAAGGACGTTCATCATTAACGACATGATCCAACACATAATCTATGACGGCACGAAAACTACTGGCCGGGGAGTTTTCACTGACGTACTCTATCCGATCATTCAAGCACGTCTTTGTTCGTTTCCCTGGTTGGATCTGGGAGAGCAAACAGGACAAGTTCTAACTGTGTATCCCTCCTTTTTACATTTAAAACAATACTTTACACTGGCCGCCTGCACACACTCTAGAGCCCGATGACCAGGCTGCTTACAACGAAAACAAACTGCTTCTCTAGGGGCAGAAGACGAGTTAGGGACGTGTGGCGTTCCGACCTCAGCCACAGGCTCCACTTGCGAGGTTACATATGTAAGGTCTGGCTCCAAACAATTCGATCTCCTCGAAGGTACACTATAATTCTCAATAGCCGATTTTCTGGCCTCTAGTCTGCGACCAAAAGTCAACAATTCACGCATACTATTAATCTCTATCAGACCCAAATGATTTTGGTAGTATGGCGCGATATTCCTCAACAAGATTTTGAGTTACGTCTCCTACGAAATGGGGCAAGTCAGCCTTTTAAAATAACCAGACATCACAGCCAAGTAGATTCCCATGCTTTCATCAGGACCCTGAGTCCTCCTTTTAATTTCCTCGACCAGTTTTTCATTATAATCCACAGACAAGTACTCCTCCCGCAAAAGGTCCACGAATTCATCCCAAAAGCTGACCTCTTCTCTATAAGCTAAATAAAATTGATAAGCCCTACCAGAAAATAAATCGATACCACTAGCTAACAAAATTTCCTTATCCATATTACGCGAAACCCTATACTCTTCCACTTTTTCCAGAAAGCTTGATAACGAAATACTTTTGGAATCTCCAGAAAACACTAAACCCCACTTACTAGGCAAGATCGTCTTAATACTAGACAAGTTCCTCGACGCATTACCAGGATTAGGAAGTGGTCTGATTTCATTGAGAGTCGATCTACGGATTGTTGACAAATTTGCAAAAGACGGCCCAGGTTGAGAAAGAATTTCTAACTGGGGGGGTTGAGATTGACGAGAACGCTCCTGTTTAGAAGCCTTACTTTCCAATGATTCGAATAAAGAGAGCGCCTTAGCCATTAGTTCATCTACTTTCGCCCTTTGTCGAACACCAGCATCAGCTGCTTCGAAATTAGTCGCACGTTCCAGCCGACCTATGACATGCACCAACTGACTCTGTAATTTCTGGAAATTATCACTCACACGAGTTTTATTGAACTCTCCTACACCGGGCTCAATCTGATCTAACTTATTCTCAACTGCACTCAAATCTTCAGCAGCTGTATAGGGATACTCTGGCGGATCTATACTATCATCTTCCTTCTCCACCTGCAACGCTAAAGCTAAAGTACGCCGCATCTCAGACACCGTGCCACTTGCAATACCGCGTATTGTCAACTCATACACAAGCTAATCCTGAACCAATCGATTAACTACCAACCTACCAGACATCTTTTTAAGTTCACCTGACAAGCAATCCAAACAGCAAACCAACTTCCAACCTAGCGGAATAATAATTCTTCCCAGACACACCTGTACATCAAGTGGGCCTCCCTCCCTCAGATACGGAATGTCCAAAAGTCTCTATTTGTCCAGACAATATCTCCAACCCACATAGTTTCCCCGAAGTGTACTTCTCGAACCAACGCTACGTTCCTGCCTCAAAAGCGATTCCAAAATACAGGAGTACACGAGCCCAAGGCACCAGTTCCAAAACATCGACCCGCTAAGGTTCGAACCCATAATGCAGCCTACAATCGTCGAAAGTCAGATAAACTTACCATAAAGCCAAGTATTTACGAATTCAGTTACTGTTCTAAAACTAAAATATATACACAGTGTGACCCAATATGTAACTCACCTTTTAAATTTACAATATCTATAAATTACAAATATTTTACAATAGATAATCAAATAAAATTTTCAAAATTACAATTTTTATTGAAACAATAATATCAGTATCAGGAATCTTCTTATTCACTTGCTACCTGAAAAAGATAAAAAAAACAGAGCACATCAAAAATGAACAATTTGTCCGTTTCCTGTATTAAAACTTCAATTTAATATTTAACACTGCTCAACAAAATTCGGTAAATTGTTTACCACTTACGCCCCATAAAACAATTCCCTTCAAGACCTCAAACCCCAGATTTACTACAAACACTTAAATCTGGCACTATCAATAACTAATTAAGGGTAATTATTTCCAGGTTACGCCCACAATTGAAAAAATCACCTTCAAAGTTATGCAACCCCAGGTTTACTATAAAAACCCAATCAAATCCGGTGCAATAAATTACAAATGACACAATAACTGAAGTTAAATTTACAATGACTGTGGGTTTCTAAGAAAAAGTTGAAAATTTATCAAAGTTTTTTTTAAAAAGATCAAATTTACCATAATGAATTTTTCAAAATTTCAATCAGTATGAAAAGAAAATAACGGTTGCCCACGAACCAATGAACTCTTGTCCGATTTTTACCATGAAATTTTCAGTTTGATATCTAATATAATCTCACAGATTAAGGTAAATTGTTTACAAATTACGTCCAATAAAGCAATTCCCTTCGAATTGAACTCAACCGCAGATTTACTAAAAAAAAAAAAACATTTAAATCTGGCACAATCAAAACATGTTAAGGGAAATTATTTCCAGGTACGCCCCAATAAAAACAATTACCCTCAAAATTGAAGCAAGCCTCAGATTTCCTACAAAAACCCACTTGAATCTGGTGCAGCCAATAGCTAAAAAAAATAAAAAATGAACTGAAAATATATCTACAAATCTAACTTATCAAAAGTTCAAGTTTAATCAAGTGGCTACTAACAAAATTTTAATTTTTAAAGTTCAAGTTTAAATTACGGGATATATATTGCTGATATCTGTTATATCAGTTTCCTTGGTTGTATTGTCTGAATGTCCTTCCTTGAGAGTTGCCGTTGTACATTCTGCTGCTGTTTCCTCTTCTCTGATTGTTCCTATAGTTAAAGTCTGGTTTTCTGAAGAAATTCCTATTGTCTTTAAAATGTAATACTTGTTGTTGGCTTACTATGACTTCAACTGACACCAGTTTAGATAGTATTTCTTGCGTGTTTTCGAAAATTCCCGCTGCTATAATTGTTTTCGTCGCGTCCGTTGTGGCGTTCATCGTCACTGCCTTAATCGTTGCCTCTTTGGTATATTTCTCTGCTAAATTCTCCGGCATACATTCCGACACATATGCTGCCTGTAATTTCTCCGCCAACTTCTCTACCTCTGTTGCGTAGTTTGTTATATCGTTCCCACTTTGTCTTACTTTGTTCAGGTTTGCCAAAAGAAGACTTGGATTATCTCCCCTTATTCCGGACTTAAGCTTGTTCCTGATTTCTGCAATCGAGTTTTCTGTCGTTATCAGACCTCTTGCTTTCCCTGTCAGCCTGGTTTTAATTAATAGAACTGCGTTTTTTTTGTTACCTGTTGCGTTTATTTGTAGTAAATCTAACGAATCCAAAAATGATTGTAACTTGCACGCTTCGCCATTAAATTCAGTAGGCAATACCTTACTCGCGAAATTAGAGAAATCATTCATGCTCGTAGCCATTTTCACTTGTTTGCTTATTGCCTGTAATACAGATGTATCAATCTCCTCAAATATAGATGTAGGTATTTTAATAGTACAATTTAGCTCTTGAAATGGCCTAGAAGTTTTATCCCTAATCTTATCAGAATAATTTCTACAACTTTCTTGTTGTATTATGCTTAAGTTTTTCCAATTTTTACTTATTAATTTTGTAAAATTATTGTAAAGATTTACTATATTGTTAACTATTTCGCTATGGATATCTGGATTTTTAGGAGTTTCCTTTTTTAAAACCCTTTTTCCTTGTTTATTTATCTCTTCGACGATTTATTTTAACTTATCTTCGAATTCTTCCCACGTAATTGACATTTAAAAGATCAGGCCTATTTATATTACAATTGTTCATAAAAATTGAGTGTATAAGTACTTACAATTTTATACACTTAAGGGTTCCATCGTCTTTTCAGCTCCTATGCTTCTGGTGATGTCTCTCTTCAATGCTCTACGGTGTGTCTTCCATAGGGACCATACGATTTCAAAAGAAAAGCTACTGTTATCACGTACAATAAAACCATTATTTGCGTTGCGAAACTCTCTTGCTGTACTATAAAATTGTTATTCACCGTAACAGTTTCCCGTACCTCTTGTTTTGTAGCTCTACCACCCATAGTTCTGCTCCGCCAAGTTCCAAGATTCAGATAAAAGACCATATACTTCTTTCCTTCGGCTGCGCCTTACCAATTATTCACTCCAGGATCCATTCGCAGGATCCATTTTACCATTATTGAATACTACCATTTGTTCGCAGGATCCATTTTACCATTATTGGATACTACCATTTGTTTGCAGGGTCCATTTTACCATTATTGAATACTACCATTTGTTCGCAGGGTCCATTTTACCATTATTGAATGCTACCATTTGTTCGCAGGATCGCCATTTTTCCATTATTGAATGCTACCATTTGTTCGCAGGGTCCATTTTACCATTATTGAATACTACCATTTGTTCGCAGGATCGCCATGTGGTGATTAAAAGTAAGTATTCCGCTTACTAGGCCCTTCGTCAATCATACTATTACTGATGAAGAACACTTACCCCTAATCGGTCGGAATAAATAATACCCTGGGTTATATCAAAATCACTGGGACATATATTTTAGACAATAAATAACAATGTTCTTGACCATAGACAACTAAATAAGCACACACAGCGTTCGTTGGTCTGACTTTGACCTCACGGTACTAAAACGTTTTTACATTTAAAAACGTGTTATTATTTATATTATATTTACAAAGAGTCGTGATTCCATACTTATGAGTAGCCTTCCTATAACTATTAGTGACCTTCTGGTTCACTGGCCGCCGATAATAATTCCTAATACTATTAGTGTCTTTGTGGTTCGCCACATCACTTCATCAGTAAACAATACTG
The DNA here is from genome assembly GCA_963921935.1 of Galeruca laticollis. Taxonomy (NCBI): domain Eukaryota; kingdom Metazoa; phylum Arthropoda; class Insecta; order Coleoptera; family Chrysomelidae; genus Galeruca; species Galeruca laticollis. Next base: position 170,122,740 of record OY998175.1, read on the forward strand.
ATTTAATAAAATCTCGATTGTGTCTTTGTTTTTGTAAAAACCAGCGCGCATATTGAAGGCGTGCTGGATAGTCTCCTGGATCCGAATCCTGTACTTTTTGACGATGGTATGGACGTAAAAGATTTTCTTGAAGTATGCGTGGTGGTTTTTGAAATATTATGTTGTATCCCAAGTTTTCTAACACTTGATGTAGGATTGTTATCTACTTCATCTAGGATATCTTGCTCTACAACAATACTACGGATATTTCTTATGGGACCCATACCACCTGCTTTCCGTATAAATGTTTGTTTGTATAAAATGTTTTACTTTTTAAAATGCATAATTGCAATATTTAAGAAAACCATACCGTTTTCTCGTACATTTCTGTCAACACGATCAAAAGTTTTTCTGTCTGGTAAAACTCTATTAGGAAAATTTTCCCCGTTTTACGAAAATTTCCAGATGCCTTTCCAGACATTAAATGCATATCTACATATTCATTGAACGTATATTCTATCATTTCAAACAATACAGAAATAATTAAAATATTCTTATTAAACTCCGAGTATGGCAAATACATTGACAGCTTCCTACTTGATAATAGTATATTGTGTACCTAGGCGCGAAAGTGCTGGTTTTCCGGGCCGACAGAAGGCATGGCCAGGCGAGGCGTAGCCACTTTTGCGGCGTGGAATACACAATAGTTTTTATCCTACACATACAATTATTAAATTCTAAAATGTCAAAAAGGTAAATAGGAAATATTTTGATTGTACCGTTTAATGTTATGAGATGAACGAGTCATAGAAAATGGCAAATTCGTTGTTGAAACGTCGTTTATTTAGAATCAATTTCACCATTGCAAATCGTAAACGTACGCTTCTTATTAGTCTTGGTATCTGGGATATGTATTACTAATATATCGTCTTTATCTAATACGTCATCAGTTGACACTCGTGTCAACTCAATCGATCTGCCCGCTCCAGCTATTCCTATTATAAGTACCACCTATAAGAAGATTTGAATTAACCAATATTATTATATTAGCAGTATATATTACCTTGAAGAATAAATAAATCTCATCGGGCGCTTCCAGCAAAAATTTGTTTATATCTTGCCTGTTAAATACATTTGATTTTTTAGGAACGTAACCTTTCGTTTCCTTTTTTAGAAATGCATATACTTTGGTATATGTTCGAATATCTATGTCATGTTTGGCCAATAGCGATGTTTTAATCATTGAAAAAATTGACCATAAAGTGGATGATTTGTATTTTGAAGACAACTCTGATATGTAACTTAAAATAACATTTTCACTGTATCTTTTAATGTTATGCAATGAACACCAATCCATAAAATGATCATATCTTTGGTTATATTTTCTCTTCGATTTTTCAGGTAGTAGATTTAATGTAGCCTGTCTTGCTATTTGGGTTATCTCTTCCGGTGTAGAATAGCCGTCAGATTCATCCATATTGTGTAATACACTGTTTTCTATTTTAGTTTTAATGACAAAGAAATAATAAAGCCACAATTTGAAATTTAAAAGTGACAGCCGTCATTTCTAATAGGGTGCCATCTAGTGTCATTTTTGTGAAGTTGTTTTCCCTGCCTAGCCATTCTATGCCATTTTTCTCGCCTAGCTGTGAAAATACCTACTTTCCCATCCCGATAGAGTCACGAAAATTGGGTTTTCGAGTAGTGTAGGATAAAAAACTACATTTTCTAAACTAAAGGATAGTTACCTAATGCATATGACAAATAATTGACAGCAGCCTACTTGATTACAACCCATTTCCTAAATAATGAGATAATCTGAATGTGCTCTGCGGTATCTTACGAAATTCCATACCTCTCGGAAACCACTGATGTTATCGATTTGGAGAAAATGTACCTTTTTTCAGAAAAATAGTTGGATAATAAACTGACAGTATTTTAAAGTTTGTTGCCTTATCACTTTAAAAGTTCTGACCTTTTATCCGGTGAGCCAAGTCCGATCCTGAGTTTCTGCAGCATTAGTATACTTACTGGCATGGACAATATAAATGAATTGATGTTCTTGACAATCCACCAAACTTTCATCAAGTTCGAAATTATAGTTTTGGAGTTATGAATAAAAATATTTTTAATTTTTAACTATAAAGCCCTATAACTCAACTAGGGAGGTCTGTAAAATAAAATATATGAAGTACTTATATTATTTTAACACCACCTACTCCTTCCCAAGTTTTGGCCTCTCACTCCTGGGACACCCTGTATATATAATTCCTCTGGTCATGCCCTAACCAAATTTGAACTTAATAATAAACACAATTGAATTGTTAGCAAATCTGTAATAATTAATGGTTATAAAGTTTCAGTCGATCCATTATTATTCATCCAAAAAATTACTGTCAACAAATAATTTGAAAGTTATCTTGAAGTATTGAGATGATATGCTCAGTAAGGATAAAGATAAAAATTATAGATTAGAAAATATCGCTAGATATCAATAACCATTAAAATAACATATGACAGACAAATTAAGTTTTCTCTAGAACATTCAATCATAAAATGAACATCAAATGTTCTGATAGTAGGTCGTAATAGACTACAAAATATAATTACACATTCAATTTGATTAGCACAGACTATCAAAGGTATAAAGTCTAGTAGTAAAATTTCTTTTGAATAGACTAAGTTGATTTTAAGCTTAAAGTTTCAAGATATTTTGGCTAGATCATAAAACTTAATGAAATAAATTTTGATTATAAAAAAAAATTATGCAATTGAAATGTGACTTTTCAAAATTTTCATATAGTTTCTAATTTGAAAGGAAAACTCGAAATCATAGATCATTTACAACAAAATTAAGTAATAATGAAGCAAGATTATATGTGGAATAGAATTATAAAATTTTATATAGCGTAAGTAGAATAAACAAGCATATAAATAATATTGAATTTATTATATACTATAATAATAATCATTTTGTCAATTATGTTTTCTCTAAATTTTATTAATTCTAAGTATTTACAAAGATATCAAATTAATTTCATAGTAATATAATCATGAAGATAAATAAAAAAGTCAAATAAGTCATATTAATAATAATTGCAAATAATCAATAAAATAATTCAACGCCATATGTAACCTGTGACAGAACTTTAACAAGAAACAAAGCTCAACTAATTAAGTTGACGCAAGCCGTAATATTAGACACGGATAAGATTTATTTGTTAGGGAAATAAGACAGAATGTAAATTAGGATACCAAGAGACAGTGATATGATTTACAAGCATTTAAAATTGGAACGTAGAAAATTATATAAAACGTAATAAAACAATACTCAATGATTTTAATTTTGAAAGGGACATACATTTACAGAAATCTGTAATTTGTATGCAATGTCAATGAAAATGAAGAGATATGACGACAGGAATACCAACTAACAATGCTATGATTAATAACAAATGATGAGAATAAAATCTATAAAAAAAGAAAACCTATTGAAATATTATGTTTAAAAATGTGGTGAATGGAAAACAAATATAAAATGAATTGTATACATATGCCTTGTACGATTATTTGTGTTGTAAAAATTGAGAAATACCTAAATTAGGGCTGACCAATCAGAAGACTCAGATATTATTAAATATTGAAAAGACAATTATAAACAATAATAATAAATAATTTAGGAACATTCATTAATATAAAACGTGGAAAACAATAAACTACCATAATTTTAAGTCAGAAATATAGTGAATTTTAAGAAATAATGTAGTGACAATAAGACGCTATGAATAGAAATTCTAGAAAAGCGTGAGCTTCCGGTCAACAACAGAGGGTTGATAAAAAAACTTGAGGGGTAGGAGAGAAGCGAAGCGGAAGGGTAACATCTCTGTGAAAGGCTAACTGAAAAATTTTAATAAAAAAGTGTTGAATGTCATTAAATACATATGTTATAAAGTAAGGGTGATAAAGTGCACACTCCGTAGTATGTATAAATAGTTTTTCTAGAAGGAGACGAATAATTTATTGAGTTATCCGGAAGTAATCAGTTGCTACCAATGGATGAGTGAAGGGTGTAACTGCGGACATGCTGCGAGAAGCAATTTCACATAAAGGTTGATGATATTTAAATATTTTGGATCCAAAATAATAAAACAAAACTTCTAATAACAAAAAAGTAAAATGATCATTATAAGCTAATGAAACATTCAATAAATTTAAGGCCAAATAAAAAATAAAAGGAATGAAGCGTAAAGAATAAACTATATAAGTGAAAGTTTAAAATGATACTAGTATAAGAATTAAAAACTCACCTGATATTTCATTGTATAAATGTAACTTGCATGTCTCTAGTTGATAAGAAATTGAACCTTTTGATAATTCATAAATTTTTACTATTTCACACACAATATCATCAATATTAAGAATAATACTATTGTAAAATAATTGTACGAATTTTAAAACCGGTTCATCACAATGCAATTTGTTGAAACACATATTTCAAAGTGAGCTAAATACAATATTCCTTCCACATAAAGAAAAAAGTCTGCTATGAGCAGATGTTTTTAAATATTCAAGGTTGAAACTGAAACGATATGGAGATTTATGTAAATTAGTTTTCATAGGCGTCACATAGTTTAACATTTTGTAAACATTTGTAAATATAATTTCGTCTAATAATTATTTGGTAATCATAATTTGTTTCATTGCACAATTATCTAATTTCCGTTTTGAAACTAATCGCCCTGGGATAAGTCTATATTTTCACAAATATTTGAAGTAAAGGAAACATGTTCATTGCACAATTATCTAATTTCCGTTTTGAAACTAATTGCCCTGGGATAAGTCTATATTTTCACAAATATTTGAAGTAAAGGAAACATGAGAAAAGAAGGTAAGAAAATAAATTAATTTATTCATATGAGCAAACATCTAAACTATGATATATTAATAATAGATGACAAATTAAATTCGGCGTTCAACAATTATGAAAATAACAATTAAATAAAGTTTTGAGTAGCAAATAAATAAGAACACTTAATCATATAAATAGAAAGTTAAAACTAATTGGCGTTACCAACGTAGGGAAAATAAAACTATAATAGTATATTTTCAAAATGAATTGAGTCCGTATACAACGGCACTATTTGATAAAGATGGCATGAGAAAAGCTACAAAATCGTCATTGTATGACAATATGACGACAATCGATATTGTTATGAATAAAAATAATGTGACGTTCATTATTGATGGCGGATTTCTTCTGCATCGCGTTGTATGGAGTAGAGAAGATACGTTTTTATTATTTTAGATAAATATTTAAAGTGTTTACAAACGCATTACAGTTCAAAAATTATTGTTGAATTTGACGGATATTCAGACTACAGTATGAACATAAAAGCAATGGAGCAGCTGAGAAGAACTAATGCAATTTCAAATAAACGGTTTTAAAGATTAAAACTAACTTTTCAGCATCTGTGGCCCCGAACAATATTCTATCGTAAAATTGATACTTGTATACGGGGGATGTATCGTGCTAACAAACCGAAATTTCTCCAAAAATAACCAAAAATTTAGTATATCTGGATTTATAGGACCCGCTGTACTCGCTCTAGTCAACTGAAAATCAATAGAGTACATCTGTGAAACACCTTGAACAATATTAAATCATAAGATTGATCAATTGTATACTCTCTGGAGGCTGTATCGTGCTAACAAACTGAAAATTCTCCAAAAATGACAAAAATTTGGTACTTCAAGTACCATAGCACCCGTTGTACTGGCTTTAGTGAACTGAATATCAATAGGGTTCATATTTGAGACGCTCTGAATAATATCCAATCATAAAATTGGTCACTTGTATATACTCTGGAGGCTGTATCGTGCTAACAAACTGAAACTTCTCCAAAAATGACAAAAATATCGTACTTAAAGTACTGTAGCATCTGTTGTATTGGCTCTGGTGAGCTGAAAATCAATAGGGTTTATCAGTGAGATGTCCTGAATAATATTCAATCATAAAATTGGTGACTTGTTGAACTCCGGAGGATGCATCGTGCTAACAAACTGAAATTTCTCAAAAATGACAAAACGTCGTACTTCAAGTACCATAGCACCCGTTGTACTGGCTCTGGTGAGCTGAAAATCAATAGGGTCCATCTGTGACATGTCCTTAAAAATATTCCATCATAAAATTGGTGACTCATTGCACTCCGGAGGCTGTTTCGTGCTAACAAGACATGTAAGGAAAAGTGGCCGACGACAACGACGACGACGACATACACACAGGATTTTTTTCCTAAAAACCGTTTTTTCGCGTTGTTATTGATGGAAAACGTAAAAATAACTCAAAAAAAATAATTCAAAATTCCAACTTTTTTTGGGGTAAACCAATACTCGCATATTAGATAGGTTGGGCGGAAAAGTAAAGCATATGAAGCTGCTTTTGACGAAACAATGGTTGTACCAATTACGAAAGAAAAAGTTTCTTATCAAATCGAAGTAACTATGAAAAGCTCATTAATATATGCCAATTGTAAAATTACAAGCTGTAAATACTACTACCAAAGAGGCAAGAGATGATGCGGAAGTACTAATTATTGAAACAGCAATTGAAGAATCAAAACCTGAAAAAAACTGCAATTATAATAGGAGAAGATATTGATTTACTTGTTACCCTATCGCATCAGCAAGAAATTTTCTTTAAAAAAGACGGCAAAGGAAATATAAAAACAAAACTATATTCTTCCAAAAGTTTTGATAAGTATTCTCGCTCAAAAAAACACATTTTGTTTTTGCACGCATTAAGTGGCCCTGATACGAAGTGGATAAAGAGGTCTTTCAAACACGCGCCTTTTTTCGAGCACGACGGCGCAGCCGGAGTGCTCGGAATAGAGCAAGTGTTTGAAAGACCAGTTATCCACGAATACTTTACGCTATTTTTTTTATTGGTGCACTTTGAAATCATAAAATAATATTATTACTACAAAAAAATGGAAGTCCGTCCTCGATGCCCAGCCAAGTTTCGTGAAAGTCAAATAGTATTTATTTTTATTTGACGTTACGAGGTACTGCTGTCAGATCAATAATCAAAAAGTTTCTTTATTTATATTTAAAAGGATACAATGTATATATGAATACATAAATAAATTTTGCATAAAAATACAAATAAGACGTTGGTTCCCAATGAAAATATACAATTTAAAAACTAATAAAAAAAGTTGTCATTGATACTTACGTTTCTCAAGTTATTGTTGTTACCATAGGGACTTTAAAAAACGCGCGTGTTTGAAAGTTCGATTTAAACACGCTGAGGCGTGCTTTAAAAAGGTGATATAAGGCATTAATAAAAAAAACGTTTTTAAAAGCATTTGAGAAACTGCCGAATTTGGACCAACTTGCAGCAGCATTTGAAGAAGAAAACTGCCCGATTCAAAGATTATTTGAGAATGGAATTCAAATTTTGTTGGCAATCTATATTGGTCCAAAATCTGTGGACAGTATCGATCATCTTCGTTATGTACAATCAGTCAAGATTACAAAACTGAATAAACCTGCATAGTTATCAAATATTGCACCAACAAGTGCAGCAGCTCACCAACATTTCAATCGTGGTTAGGGCATGATTTGTAATCCCAGGAATGGAGTTGGACAATGCGTAACGAATTCCTGGAACCTATCACGACAATTTTAGCACCTGCTCCAGAGGAAGTGCTCAACAAAATATTCTGCAACTGCAAGAGTGGCAGTGGTTCGCGACGTGGATGCAGTAGATCGGGGTTGCAGTGCCTTTAGCTTGTGGTGAGTGTAATGGGCAAGCTTGTCCCATTGCTTTACCATATCAGAGCGATGTCAATGAAGAGTGAACCTTTGAGCCCAAAATCTTGGAAGGCCTGTAGACAAATGTCGTTGGAGACGATAAAGAAGAGGACTTTGAACTACTACAGCGGCCGTAAGACGACGATGAAGATAATTAAAATTATATGTTGTCGCTCTTGTAATTTTTATTCAATTTGTTTAATTTCCACAATCATAAATGTTAATAAAAACATTAATTATGAATTTATTTCTTTCTTTCTTTTATTTATCTAAGAAGTTATTAAGTAATATAAATTACATTAGAATTGAAATATAATTTAAGCGTTTTCCTTAACAATTCTATAGCTACACGGGCAGTTAAGTGTTATTAAATAAATTGATAGTTAATAATAAATGAAAATTATTAATAATTATGTATTTATCCATAATTAATAAACTTTAAATGGCGTGTTTTTAACCGGGACTACCGGTTGATCTTAAATGATGCTCTAACCGCGCGCTCTCCGTCCTCTATCTCAAAAACGATTCAACCATAGATATAGGAATAAAAAAGATATCTGTTTAAATTATTCTTGACGCCAACATCGTTTCACATTCTAAGCAAAAATCTAGTGGGAGAGCAGGATAAAGTAGTATTCTATGTACCTGTGAACAACGTATAAAAAATGTTTTAAACAAAAGTTGTAGGAAATGTAATCCTCTACAATATTGATAATAAATACAAATAGCGAAAAACCTATAGGAAACGAATATTTGCAAAAAATGTGCAAAAAATCGATTTTTGTGACCTTTGACTTTAGATTTGAATAGTTCGCGTACGCCCTACCAAATGTAGGTTTTGAGACAACTTTTAGGATGTCAAAATACAAGTTTATACGAGTTTATAGCTGGGTATCTCAAATTCCGAGGTGAACTTACTAAGATGAGTGGACTAACCCTAAAAAGGCACGGTCAAATTTATGCTTCGGACATTTAAAAAAATGAGAATGGTATGCTGATAAACCCACCACGGAGTACAAGCACAGATAGCTACTTTTTCGGTTGGTCGATAAAAGGTTCTGCCTACACCCACCTTACTTTCCAGATCTATTGATTTTTCCTAGCTCCTACTAAAATGAATGCATGACAAAGAAAACAGTGTATCTACAACGGAATTACTTTGAAGCATATTGATTTAAATTTGACGTGAGCTCTATTAAACAGTGCGCTTATTATTTGTATGAAATTTGTTTTTAGTACGAAATGCTGGAAATGTGATACCTCATTCTCAGCATTTTATGGATGAATTAACAACAAATGAACCTGCAGCGTTGGAATTGGGTTGTGTGGTAAATGACATACGACATATAATTGTATGCGGACATAGCGATTGTAAAGCTATCAACTTATTATACCAGTTACAGGATCAGGAATTTTCATCACAGGTAATTTTAACGAAAAAACTTGTTTTCTTTTAGGGATGTCAAATCCCTTAGTATATCTAACTAATTTTTCAAATTATCTTTTATGAAAGTTAAATGAATAAATATTACCGTTGCTCGTCCAAAACTGACCACGGTACAGCGCGATGTTGCCGCACACATTGTAAGAAAATCATGGCTGTCGGATAATACATAGATACATTGAGAACTAGCGATTTAGTGTATATAGTGGAAGGTCCTGGCAGAGACACATAACTTTCCAATTGAACGATATTTTCTTCTTGCTTACTTGAGGAGTATTTATCGATGTTAACTTGATTGGAAGTTCATAGCATATCGTTTTTGGACAGTGAAAGAATTTCTTTAGGTTTAAGGACATCCTCTTCAGTTAAAGATGTTGAAAACTGCCACTCTTGAAAAACGTCCGGATTACACGGATTTATTCCTGTTTTTCTAAAGTACACAAGTAGCACAATAAAAACATTGTGGATTTAATTGAGTTTTAAAACAGTTTTATTATGATAAATAAAAATATGTGGTTTTAAGGTTACCTTGTAAATATACTACCGGCTCTTATAAACTATTTAGCATTTAATACTGGATTTGATGTGTCTATTAAGAATATATAATAAGATTACTTAGTCTTAAAATCGTATTTGCCATATTATGGTTTTAAAATGGTTTGCAGAAACTTTAAAACTAGTTAGTTTTATTAACGACTTGCAGATTGGTTGGTTTTATTACGCTCTACACCATGACGTTATAGTTTTAAAATAGCTTTTAAATATGCTCCTAAAGTAAATATTAAAACCTGTCTTTAAATCTGTTTTACTTTCAGATTGTTTGGTCAGTAAATAGAACACATTAAAACAATCTCATTAATCTTACTTTGTGAAATGCCGTTATAAAGCTATATTAAAACTCAACAGTCTAGATTGAATAATTTTTGTTTTCGCTAAGACAAACTGCACTTCGTGTTATCAACAATAAAACTAAAAGCATTCATCCCTCTCCTTGTGTGTCTCAAATAAGCCGTGCCATTTTGTTTAATGTCCAAATAGTGGTGTACCAAGAGTTTATTACATTAAAACCGAATGGCATTTATCATAAACCCTATTAAGGTTAAACAGTTTAAAGCAAATCGCACTTTGCCTTGGTACTTAATATGTGCTCTTGATACGGTATAAAATGTAATGTTAGATACATTAAAACTCTTTGATCTTATCGTTGCTTTATGAACGACTAAATAGTTTTATTTGATTTCCGGCCATTTTATTTTCTCCAAACGGTGGAAGCCATGACCAATAGAAATACTTAGGCCTCCGTAAAAAGACAAATCAATTAATTAAGTGGGTAATTTTTGATATATTTTATTAAAAAACATATAAAATCATTTTTCTTCGTTATTTAAATTTTTTTAGCTTACAAAAAATTTTGGTATTATTTTTTAAATTATAAATCTTCAGAAATTTGAAGGCGGTCGAGTTTTTAAAGACTATTTCATTAACATTTATTGAAAAAGTGAGGTGCGCAAATATTTTTCTACTGATAATATACTCATTTTCATTATTTTATATAGAAACTATTATACATAAATCCTTGAACAGGTGTAGCGTTTTTGTTTGTACTTCTTGTAATTGCTTTATTGCTTATGAGTAGATAGTTTTAAAAAGACATTTTCCATTTGAAGTTTGTCGTCAATAAAGACAGTTGTATTTAAGCATGTATATTGAATTGACACTTTTAAGACTACTTTGAACGCACATGGTTTTAAAACGTATTTAAAGTGGTTTTAAAAGTATCTTGACAGAAACCTTAAGACAAGTTATTCAAGGTAATAGTGATTTATAAGGGTTTTTATTTTTGGTTTTAAAGACCTCTTTCAGAGTGGGCCCTTTCATGCTGAAGGCGGTTTTATGACAACTTTAATACGTCTTTTAAAACAAATTGGTTTTATTCTATAGTTTTAAAGCATCCTTGTAATACTGAATAAAACCGTATGTGCTACTTGGGTAGTTAATAGTATTTGTGTGTATGGCACTTTTTAGATAGGCAGGACTAAATAAAGTTGCAATTTGGAACTGGGTTACACTTTTGCCAGGATTCTGTCGCATTGAATTTTTTGTCCGTAATAAGTCGAAAAAATCACACGTTCCGGGAGCTGGACATGATGGGAACAGTGGACAGGAAAGCAAAATATTACAATTCCGTTTTGTTTTGCGTACTGCAAGGCTTCAAGGATTTTGTGGCTATTATGACTATCTAATAATAACAAAATCATATTTTCTATAGACGCTTTTGTGTATCTGACAAAATGTTTTATTAAACATACGACACTAACATGTTGAGGGACCCAACTTGTTTGCGACCTTTACAAACATATGTTCTTTGCACTTTTGTCAAACTAGACTACGCGAAATTATTCGTAATGTGTAAGAAGAATGTATTCGTCGATTTGCTTATTGTTAGGAGACTGGTAGATGGCACTTTGAGCATTTAATTTAGCTGAAAAGTATTATGTAAGAATTAATTTAAGATTGCAGTTCGTTTATTGTAAAATTATTCCCTGTTTAAATGATGATATTGCTGAATACATTATTAAAAGACCTTTCACATGAGGTATTAGAAGACCCACATTTCAATTTAAAAAATCAACGATTAGGTCACGGTGTCAAAACTGACGACGTCATCATTTTCACAATTTATTAAAAAAAATCGGCATTTAAAATCGACCTATTTCAGGATTTTTTTCTAAAATGAATTGTTAGCAAAATAATGAATGTGTTCCATAACATACCAGCGCTCTGTATAAATTACATGGTAATATGTTATTCCTATGATGGCTCCATAGTCCATCATAGGCAAAAGTGCATACCGTTTGTTTACATTTCATATCACTTGTTATGTTTAGTCTAACCTAAATTTCGATACAAAAACAGTTACATGATATATACACACGAGATAAAATCCTATTCCAAATTACATGTTTTGAGATAAATAATCATACTGCATGTAGCTGAAAAAGGACGTTTGATGACGTACTAAAATTGCCTGTTGAACGAAAATCGCGGGAAACAAAAATATAACGGATGTGCCATCATTGGAAGGGGTCCATCATAGGCATAATTCCCCTATATTAAAATAGGCAAATCTCAAATGTTTATTACTGGAAGCAAATTCAGATTTTAACAAAAAAATTACTCTTTGTTAAATTGACCTAATTTTAGTTTTGATGCAACATATTTGCCTTTTAAAAAGCTAGATATTTGTAAATTCCACCATTTTTCAGTTTACTATCTTTCCATTACTTAGCCAGCAATGCATTTCCGTTGACAACCTTATTTTTCTCGATGTTTTCCACTTGCTCAACCCAAACTCCATCTGTATATTAGTACAAAATCTTTTATGGATATAATGTAATGGCATCCAATATAGAAAGCGGTAGACACTACAACATGTTGGTTTTGTGTTGCGTTACTGAGCATATTCGAGGGCGTAAGGAGAGATAATATTTACAGATTATTATTATTATACCATGGAATATTTTTGAATCCCAAAGAGATTTATATTTTAGCAGCATATTAATAAAGTTTTTAAAAGTGAACTTAATTGTTTTTAGAAATCATACGAGGAGCTAATGGTAAGAATGTTGATGTTTTTGCGATTTTTGTTTTATATTTTTAGATTTTATGTTATGCTTATAATTTGTTTTTGACACATTTTGAAAGCACTAGCTAAATAAACCAGGTGTTTGCGAAGGCACTTTTCATGTTTTAATGTTTGCGGTTTTCTTTTAACAGTAACGCTGCAGCTGGCCCATATTTTTTATCCTACACTATTTGAAAACCCAATTTTCGTGGCTCTATCGGGACGGGAGAATAGGTATTTGCACGACTGGCAAAAAATGACTAAGCACGCAAGACACTATTATAAATGACGACTCGGCTGTCAGTTTTAAATTTCAAATTGTAGATTTAGGGTTTTGTTGCAATTAAAACTAAGATGAAAAACAGTATGTTACATAATATGAACCTGAAAAGGCAAAAGGAAAATATAACCAAAAATATAAATTATATATATATATATATATATATATATATATATATACACATTTTATGGAGTGGTGTTTATCGCATAATATTGAAAGGTACAGCAAAAATGTTATTTTCAATAACTCATCTGCCATTTTCTATGACTCGTTCATCTCATAACATTAAATGGTATAGTCAAAATATTTCCCACCTTTCTTTTTGTCATTTTAGAATCTAATCATTTCATGTGTAGGATAAAAAGTGTTGTGTGTTCCACGCCGTGGTTTTCCGGGCCTCCAGCCTGGCAATTTCTTCTGTCGCCCCGAAATACCAACACTTCTGCGCCTAGGTACACAAATAGCTATTTTATAAATCACTTAAAACGAATTAGAAATAATATGAACGAAATTATAATTTTGCAGAAAGTATCTTTCTACCTACACAAAATTTGTTTTCAAAATGCGACAAAATCGGTTGATGCACCTTGTACAAGGTGGGGCAGAAAAAATAATGCAAATGCACATATTTTATTCTGTGAGCAATAGCAAGCCTAAAATGTAAAGTTTGTGTTCAGATTGAAATCTCATGTAGATGGCGTCCGTTATTGTCAATATAATAACGCATTAATCTACTTCTTAAGTTTCTTCTTTCCAGCGTATCGACAGATATGTTGGTTATAGCTTGACGAATGTTGTTCCTAATATGATCCAGAGTCACATTCCGAAAGATGGAAGTGAGCCTCATCACCGCAGGAAGTAAGAACGTTGTTAGGCATTGCAAGAAGCGTTTGACATTAATGTTTCGTGGGAATTCAGGTTTCATCTTTTTTCTGAAGTTATTTACTCATGAAACTATCGACTGCCGACCTCTAGAACACGGTCACGGGGCGCAATATTCAAATGTACATGAATTGCATATTGCGCGTGGCGAGGATCGAGCAATCATCCCCTAAATACGTATCGCAACAAGAGGCTTAACATTTTACGGCCCGATATTTTGATAGTGCCTACCTCCATCTTACTCCAGGAAATTGCTCTGCCCCACCCGTTACTAATTTGTTAATTTAGTGTTTTTTGTTTGGAATTACATTAATAGAAGTAGAAATAGCTGTAACTGCACTACTAACAAAAATCTGATGTTTCAAATAGATAGTGTTTGGTTTATTTTACTATCACTAATAATTTAAATAGATGTATCAGTACTAAGATTCAATAGTACTTTGTAACAGCAAAAAATCAGTCCACGCGAAAAATCGCCAAAATCAGTCCACGCGAAAAATCGTCACGAACGATTTCCGCTACGAGAGTTATTGAAGAAGCCAGTCCTTTTCACTTCATATACCTGCCAAACGCCATTTATATTGTATAGTTTGGTTGATGGTTTGTCTCCTGAAGCAGCCAACTAGTTATTGGTGCCATTAAACGGATTTGTGAATTTCCGACTCGTGAGGCAATTTCAGTGTAGGATCTCGAAAATTTGGGATTTTTTCTTTGGTTGGCAGTTGATTCTTTGGGCCATGAAGCCTGGGATATGTTATTGGGGTGAAAGTTTGGTTTTCTCCACCGAACCCGTTGTGGTTTTTAGAAATCGTGACATTGAGTAAATACCGTAAATATTTGAAAAAAACCCTCATTTTCTTTTGTGACCAAACCAGTTTACATTCATAAATGATAAATTGATTTTTTTTGCTACTCAAAATAAATTCAAATTAACTTGTAATTCTTTTAATTTTTGCTTGTATATATATATATATATATATATATATATATATATATATATATATAGAAGATGTAGGAATATCTCGTGATATGTTAACAACAACAACAAAGAGATTCATGGGTAATTCACGCAAAATAAAGGACTACTGAAACAGAGTGGTAACCGCGGACATGCATATGTTTCTGGCTCATTTGCCTCTTCAGCACGGTATAACCAAATGTGAAATTTGGGAGCAAAGATCTTAATCGAAACATGGGAAAACACAAAACAACGGATTTCAGCAGGGAAACCAAACGCTCATTTGTGCCTTCAATTGGAAGATCCCGAGTTTTCAGGACAACAACCAGGATCGACACGGATATTCCTACATCTCCTTTGTTATTTACTATGGGTCGGAAGGTTCATGGCGGGGGACTATATGCGCCTCCATATCGATCATGATTGTTGTCCTGAAAACTCGGGATCTTTCAATTGAAGGCACAAATGAGCGTTTGGTTTCCCTGCTGAAATCCGTTGTTTTGTGTTTTCCCATGTTTCGATTAACATCTTTGCTCCCAAATTTCACATCCTTATTTGGTTATACCGTGCTGAAGAGGCAAATGAGCCAGAAACATGAATGTCCGCGGTTACCACTCTGTTTCAGTAGCCCTTTATTTTGCGTGAATTACCCATGAATCTCTTTGTTATATATATATATATATATATATATATATATATATATTTAATGAATACAAATTTCATAAAATACGAGGTGTGTCTATATGAAAAATGAATTTAGATTTTCTACTGCACCTACTTTTAGTCGAAATTTCAATAATTTCGACATATTAGCCTGGCCGTTCTTCGAAGAGAAAACCAACTACATTCCTGGCTAATATCACGCAGAATATTGAATTACATCCTCTTTGAAGAACGATCAGACTAATATGTCGAAATTATTGAAATTTCGACTAAAAGTAGGTGCAGTAGAAAATCGAAATTAATTTTTCATATAGACACACCTCGTATTTTATGAAATTTTTATTCATTTTTTTTCATACGACTAATACGGTCAAATAATTATCTGAGGTGGTGGTTCGCAATTGAAAGTGAAGATGGCGCCAGCTGACAACTTCTCGCACGTGTGTAAGCACACGAGCCAAATAGAGGTTGTCGGAGGACGGAATCTTCAGTTCGGATTAGAGACTCTGAACTAGAAGGCATTACGGCACTCTTGAAGAGACCCAAGAAGGTCTAAACCGGTCAGTGTACTATGCCCTTCTCCTATAGATTGCAAATCACCACAGCTGTCCGTATCGACGAAAGGGTCGATCGACGTCACGTTCTTCGAAGGGGATGTATTCAATATTCTTCGTGGTATTAGCCAGGAATGTAGTTGTTTTTCTCTTCGAAGAACGGTCAGGCTAATATGTCGAAATTATTGAAATTTCGACTAAAAGTAGGTGCAGTAGAAAATCGAAATTAATTTTTCATATCACACCTCGTATTTTATGAAATTTTTATTCATTTTATTTCATACGACTAATACAGTCAAATAATTATCTGAGGTGGTGGTTCGCAATTGAAAGTGAAGATGGCGCCAGCTGACAACTTCTCGCACGTGTGTAACCACACGACCCAAATAAAGGTTGTCGGAGAACGGAATTTTCGGTTCGGATTAGAGACTCTGAACTAGAAGGCATTACAGTACTCTTGAAGAGACCCAAGAAGGTCGAAACCGGTCAGTGTACTATGCCCTTCTCCTATAGGTTGCGAATCACCACAGATGTCCGTATCGACGAAAAGGTCGATCGACGCCACGTTCTTTGAAGGGGGTGTAATTCAATATTCTGCGTGGTATTCGCCAGGAATGTAGTTGTTTTTCTCTTCGAAGAACGGTCAGGCTAATATGTCGAAATTATTGAAATTTCGACTAAAAGTAGGTGCGGTAGAAAATCGAAATTCATTTTTCATATAGACACACCCCGTATTTTATGAAATTTTTATTCATTTATTTCATACGACTAATATGGTGAAATAATTATCTGAGGTGGTGGTTCGCAATTAAAAGTGAAGATGGCGCCAGCTGACAACTTCTCGCACGTGTGTAACCACACGAGCCAAATAAAGGTTGTCGGAATCTTCAGTTCGGATTAGAGACTCTGAACTAGAAGGCGTTACAGCACTTTTGAAGAGACCCAAGAAGGTCGAAACCGGTCAGTGTACTATGCCCTTCTCCTATTGGTTGCGAATCACCACAGATGTCGGTATCGACAAAAGGGTCGATCGACGTCACGTTTTTCGAAGGGGATGTAATGTTGTGGAAATAGTTATTAATTAAAAATTATTCTAATGATTTCTTAAACTGGTTTTGTTGTTTGTTGGTTTTTATTTCTCGTGGCATGTCATAAACATTTTTAGCCCTAATGATATTGGTGCCCTTTGACTTACCTAACATTGAATTCAAACTGCAATAAAACACTAAATCTTGAAACATGTAAATGTTTATTTTATTGATGACAAAGAACGACACACACACAACACAACACATAATAAAATAACAAATCACACAACCAATTAAAAACTTATCAAAGAAATTGCTCAAAATGTTTTCCCTCTGCTACTTAACTGTACGCCAAGCGGTCTTGAAAATGTCTTAGAACGTTTTGCAAAACTCGAGGTGTAATGGAATTACATGCTTCAGTTATATTATCCTTAAGCTGCTGTACTGATTCTCGTGAATCTCTTACCAGATCGTAAATTTGTGATGATAAATGTCCCCATAAAAAGAAATCCATTTGAAGGGTCCATATTGACTAGTCCAACTACCAGGATAAGATTCTTCCAAAAACTCTGTGATGATAACTTTATGGGCTCGCGCTTTGTCCTGTTGAAATACGATTTCACCGTTAGCTCTTAAATCATTCAATCGCGGGCCCACCTCCATTTGGAGCAAATCTAAATATTTATGTTGTTTAAATTTCACTCAATAAAAGGTCCTATTAAGTTATTGCCTAAAATTCCTCCTACCCATAAGTTAATATTTCCTCGCCACTGATTGTAACTTTCTAGAACTCTGTACGGTTTTTGTCTTGCTCAAATGCGTCCGTTTTGTTTGTTGACTTTACTATCAAGGGTAAAGGTACTCTCATCAGAAAATAGAATGTTATTTAAGATATTTCGGTTATCGTTAATTTTATCCATTCAAAGCCCACAGAATCCAGTCTGGAAAGTAATCCCTGGCAATAATTTTGCACATTTTTCACTTTGTAAGACTTCATTTTTTAAAGCTTTACGAAACTACTTTTTGAAACTTGAAATTCGTCGGCCAGCCTAGCAAAAGTGGTGTTATCTTTATCTTCAACCGCCAAGCAGAGATTGTTAAATATTCTGTGATTACATTAGATTTTTTTGTGTGCACATGATTTAAACAACCCGTAGCACAAAAAGCATTGTAGGATGATCTAGATATGCAGCTGCAAAATTTTGTACGATTTCCCTCCTGGACATAGCCTCAATGAAAGCGGTTGCCATTTCAATATGTTCTTCAGCAGTAAAAACAGACATTGTAGACAATAATCGACAATAACAAACAGTTTGACATGAAATGTTATGAAATTAAAAGCAATCTTTTGATAGCACACTACGTTTTCTACCCAAATTTTTACATTTATTAATTTCAACTTTGAAGAGTAAAATTACTTAGATAAAACTATTTGCGCTTGTTCTAATAGGATGCATTATGCAGTTTTATTGGTGTTCTATTATTGCAATTAAAATTAGTAGCTGTAGCTGATTAAAAGTTAACATGGGTGCAATTTTTAACATGCAATTCCCTGCGGCCACAGTTAAAAAATCGCATTATATATATATATATATATATATATATATATATATATATATATATATATATATAACAAAACTTATGATTCTTGGGGATTCCGTCTATAGGTGATAATTAAAACTCTTTTTTACTACCCAACGTTTCGAAAATGTTTATTTTCTTTATCAAGGGCTAAAATATAATTTTGGATAATTCACTGTTATAGTTAGACAAAATTAGTACTTACTGCAAGGTGAGTTATGTCGTTAAAACTTTATAAACCATGAGTTAACATTAGTGTAACACAGCTCGTGGATGGATGCTGTTTGTCTCTGAGTGGTGGCATCCTCTGAGGCTGGACTGCCGACATTGACGAGTTGTACATAACATACCGCATTACTCTTGATGACTAGGTCAACATTCTCTACAGGCATCTCATAACATAAGTTTTGTCAAATCATGTTTAGTCACATTTCTTGTCAATTTTAATAATAAAGAATAATAACACACCTCAATTTTAATAGTTCAAATGACAACATTTTAACGTTTATTGACACACCTCAACACCTGTACTAAAAGTTGTTGGATAGTCGCTTACTTTTATTCGATTTTGTCGAGATAAAAACAGTGGTCGGTTTTTCTTGTACGTTGAAATTTCTGCTTTATTTTCAAAATTAAAATATAATGTATTATAACATACCTAATGTTAACTCATGGTTTATAAAGTTTTAAAGACATAACTCACCTTGCAGTAAGTACTAATTTTGTTTAACTATAACAGTGAATTATCCAAAATTATATTTTAGCCCTTGATAAAGAAAATAAACATTTTCGAAACGTTGGGTAGTAAAAAAGAGTTTTAATTATCACCTATAGACGGAATCCCCAAGAATCATAAGTTTTGTTTTCTAACTAGCCGTCGAGACTACCTTCTTTATATATATATATATATATATATATATATATATATATATATATATATATATATATATAACTAGTGAATATTGGGGATTGCAGCAAAAAATTGGAAAAGATATACTCTTAGCGGAAAATGTCCAAGCTTTCGAGGATGTTTGTCCTCATCATCAGGGAAACTAGAATGAAAAAACAACAGTTAAATACTGTGGTCAAAGAGAATAATTAAAAATGAAATTCACAACCACGTGTGTACTTACCTCCGAAGTGAGGTTAGATTCCATAAAGATGTAAAATCGTAAACTACAAGTCGTAAATTGTGGAATATTTAAGTAGGAATTGAACCAACGGCCTAATCAATCGTGTCATAGCAACAATTGTGAATGTCGCAGCATTTTATAAAATAAAACCATTGATTTCATCTTCATGTGTCACCATACTAAACGCCGGCGAGGAAATGATATATTTTGCCTCCAAAAGGGAAGTGGCAAGAGACAAACAGTGTTACCAACGTCAACAATGAGCTGTGGGACAATGCCACTATTTTCGTAATGGCAGCTGTAGGGCAAACAAATGGTGTAACGAGAAGATGTAATATTGTTGAAAAGAGGAAGAGAGAAAGAAAATGTGAGACAGAGCTAGGAGAACGCTCTCATTTTTATTATGTTTTGAGTGCGTAGAAAACATCACTTCGTTTGGACTAACACAAGGGAAGAAAAGAGAAGACAACAGAAAAGAATATTAATATGTAATAATAAATATAGTAATTAAGTAATATAATAGTTCTCCAATCTGAATGTATTTACCAACACCAATACACTCAAAATTAGGTTTAATTAATTATTTGTTTACTTGAATGTATCTACCAACACCAATACATTCAAGGTAAGTTTATTATTATTATTATTGAATTAAAGTAATAAGGGTGGTGTTGTCAGGAGCAACATAGTTATTTCCCACCACTTGATGTGCAAAATTAGTATCTAAGGACAACAAAAATGAGTAGATCTCACTTAAGTGATCAATATCAGTTTTCCTGTTAATTACATTATTGTTTTGCGAAATAAAAGCCATTTCCAAGAATGATCTTTTCGTTTTGTTAGACTCAGTCGCTAACACCTTCACAGCCTCATAATTCATCTGATGATCAAGAGAATTTACATGAAAAGCTAACGCGCACCTCTCTGGGTGTAATCTAGCATCACTCTTATGTGAAACTATACGGCTAGATAGAGATCTTAAAGTCTGTCCGATATATTGTTTATCACAATCTCTGCAAGGAATACTGTACACCACGTTAGTAAGTGAAGTCAAGGGGTCTTTATCTTTAACTCTAGAGTAAATCGATCTGATTGAAAGAACAGTTTTATTAGCAATTTTAAAATCACCACATGAACGGAGCAATTTGGCAAGTCTCGGAGTTATGTCACTTATATATGGCAAAGTAGCGAAAACCGGTCGAGAAGGGGACACATCAGTTCCAACATCCGTCTGGGCTAAGTTAGGATGGCTATCTTCATGCAACAAATCCACAGCATTAGATGTGCTGAATAATATCTTATTCAATAAAGGTCTTGGATAAGAGTTATCCAAGAAAAGGTTAAGTAAAATATTAAGATTTTTATTATGAAAAACATTATTAGAAATTCTGAGTACTCTCTGCTTCATTTGTTTAACCAAATTCACTTTCATGGAATGTTTGTGGTAGGAGTGATAATTAAGATATCTACCAGAGCTGCATGGCTTCCTGTACCAATCTATAATAATTATATTGTTGTTACGAATAAATTTTGTATCTAAGAAAGGTACGGAATTCTCGAAGTCTTCCATTTCGATTGTGAATTGGATATTAGGATCAAAGCTATTAAATGTATCCAGAAGTTCATCAAGGCCTTCTCGAGGAAGTGCCAAAATAATGTCATCAACATACTTTTTTATAAAAAAAGGAGTAAAAGAAAGAACAGGTATGACTGTATCCAGAACATCGTCCATGACATATGCTGCTAAGATAGGAGAAATTGACGCTCCCATTGGAGTACCAAAAGTTTGTTTGTAAATTTTGTTATTAAAGGAAAAATAAGTGTTATCAAAAAGAAAAACTATTAATTCAAGAAAAGCTTCCTTCGGGATGGAGCAATGGACACCGATACGATCCCAACCCTTATCGATAGCTCTCAAACAAGCATCAAGATAAACATTACTGAACAACGAGACCACATCCAAACTGGCCAGAACATAATTTTCTGGAATTTCTAAGTTATTAAACTTTTCAGAGACCTCAAAAGAGTCTTTGATGAAATACAAATTTTCATAATCATACGCTTTCGTCAGTATTTCTGTGCAGAACTGTGCAATATTTTCTGTGGGGGCTCCTATGGAAGCCACTATCGGTCTTACAGAGAGAACTGGTTTATGAATTTTCGGAAGAGAGTAAAATTTAGGAGGGACACCATGGTAGCTCATGAGTTTTTTCTTAACTGTTATGTCAATGTAATGTTTATTACATAAAGATTTAATTAGGTTGTTACCCTTTCTTTGAATAGAGGAAGTAGGGTCACTAGACAGTTCTACATAGGAACTGTTATTTAAAACAATATCATTAGATAATTCAATATATTGATGTCTGTCCATAATGACAGTAACATTGCCCTTATCGGATTGAGTAAGAATCAAATGAGGGTTCGCCTTTAAGAAGGCTTTAGATTTAAGTAAAAGGTTATGAAAAAAAGAATTATTATGTGGTTGTTTTATGTAATTAGTAATAATATTAGTGGCTCTAGCTACCGTGATGTTTCTCATTTTCGAGTCTGTGATTGCGGAAGTGAGATAGTCTACATCTGATAAAATTGATTTAATTGAAATATCCTTCAAAATGACTGGTTCTACACTAAACTTTGGGCCCAAAGCTAAAAACTGTGAAATATCATCAGGTATAGTGGTATTAGAAATATTTCTCAACCAACCCTCTTTTGATTTTAACAATAATTTAAATTGATCACCTTGTAATTTATTAAGTTTATGTATATTATTATATTTAATGTTATGAAAAAGTTTATTATAAGTAACCTGCTGTTTACTTGCAAAGTTTTGAAAGTGAAATTCACTAGATAAAGAAACTATTGTCCTTTTCAAAGATGACAAAGTTGATTCTAATTTACTAATCAGTGAATGGTTATTAGAAATTTCAATATTAAGAAGCTTTATCCCTAACCTGTAATCAATCCCTGTTTTCTTGTGAATGTCCTGTCTCATCAGGAGGTCGTCAATTGGTCTAATAGCCGCAGTTATATGATTGGGTAAAATCCCTGATTTCCTACATTTCAATAAAAATTGTTTCCTGTTGTATTCACGGGCAAGTTTCATTTTGGTTTTAGACCATGCTTTATATTTTTGAACAGCTGTTTCTCCGTAGTTTATGTAGATGTTACGATATATATATATATATTATTATAATTAACACCTTAAAGCGACAAATTCTATTATGATTGTGATTATTTCTATATACCCAATTTATTTTAATTACCTTTTGATATATATAACGCGTATTGCTATATATTTAATAATTTATGGACGCCAACGTACCATAAATAGGTAAGTAAAATTTAATATAATTATTCTGACTTAATTCAAATTATCATAAAAAAAATAATGTAAATGTATATGCTCCGGCTATATATAAGACCTCTTATTTTCAGGGAGTCGGTTCTCGAATGAATTGCAGTGTTCAAATATATCTTTTCTTTTTATTTCCTGTTTTTTTATATAAATTTAAATTAACATTTTTACACAGTTCTACAACTAAGCTTTTATTCTAAATTTTAATTCAAGAAACACCCTGTATGTTAATTTTCTCTAATTTGACCTAAATTTTTTACTATTCAAAATTTTACCATCACTACCTCTAAATTGTATACTAAAAACTCTTACCTTTCTTCATACAGGACTGCTTCTTTTGAATTCCTCAAACAAAGATCTTTGTTCTGGATGAATTTCAATATCTAGCTTACCTTATAAAGAAAATCTATTAAAATTACAATTAACTAAACAAAATTTCTATATCCAATGATCCAATAATTAACAAAATTTCAATAATTTATACGACTTCAATCAAATCAAATAGAACTTTCTGAAAGTATCAACGAAATAACCTAATTTAATAATTAAACAACTTCAAAAAAAAAACAACTAACTAGTATAAAATTTAAACCGACCTTTTAACTTAATGTTCTTTTTCTGCAAACTCGTCGGTATATGTTTATTTATGTGGTTCCGCTGTCTTATATTGGGTTCATGTATTTCTTTACCATGTTGCTTCTTTCCAAAATATTTATTTCTGTTCTCAATATAATGTTCTTCTTCAAATTATTAGTTACCGTCTCCAATTATTTATTTTGCTTACAATCTTCTAAATATGTTCTATTTATGTCTACTATCTGTGTTAAAATAATCTCACGTGCTATTTTCCTAGTCTTACACCATTCCATAATATTTATTCTCTGTTTTCCATATACTGTTTTAATTTTCAATTATATTTGTTCTATTCCTTGTATTGACTATGTTATTTTAATTTTCAATCCCTGAATCGTCTCCAATATGATTTATTTAGTTATTTTTTTCGTCCTTTCGGGATAAAAAACTTCCGTCACCAAAATATGTCAAGTGAATAGTCTCCCGTTTCAACAACCTCTCTCCTCACTTCCTTCCTTAGTTTCCTTAAAGGCTTGTTCAAATAAATTTTTATTTTTATTTTCATCAATGTCATGTATTGTCAAACTCAGATTTTATTCGATGGAAATTAATAGATCAACTATCAACAATACAACCACATCGAACATATCATTTTCCTTTCTAATCATAACAATTCTCAATTAAGACACTTCTTATTTCCTACTTCCGTATACCTTTTCAGACGTGAACACCCGTTTCACAGCTTTTTGTAATTCCTACACTAATAAATTTCTCGGTACACTCAAAATTATGTTTCTCAAAATACCACTTTCTTTCAAATAATTAAATATTAAATATGTCATCAACACATGTCACTACAATGGTGGGACAACCTGTATGTGACAATATATATATATATATATATATATATATATAAATACATATCCTCTATCTAAATTCTAAAGAAAACATTGAAATAAAGAAAATATGCATATTTAGATGTAATACTAGTGATACACACTGCATTATCAATAATTTGGAAGGTTCAATATACCAATAAAATTTGACATTTCAATTTCATATGACATTACTGCAGAATAGACTTAATGACAGATATATTTTAAAACGATTTGAACAACCAGAATACAGATGTCTCTGTTAGCGGAATGGCACTTATAAAAAATAATGAAAATCTCTATTGGTATATAAAAACGTAAATTTGTATTTTAAAAAAAAAAGAATTCTTGGTAACCAAAGGAGAAGAGAGTTATTTATGGAAACAGTTTAGTTAGTTGATTCATAACATCGCGAGAGACAACATCGAAATAAGAGTTGTCTCAGAATTTTTTAAATAGAGTTGAATTTTAATATCTCGAGAGACAACATCGGAATAAGAGTTGTCTCAAATTTATTTGAGAATATCAGAATAATTTGTAGCATTATTATCAAATTAACACAATTTGCCTTTGAAAGCCAGTGCGTGTATTATTCGCAGAGAATTACAGCGGTAAAGTGCGAGTGTTGTTCCAGTTTCTAACTAAGTCATTTAGAAAATTGTTCCAGATATTCTAAATCGTTTTTAGAATACAAACAAGTTTATCTGTATCCAGTTTGGTGAGTCCAGTCCATATTATATATTATTTCTCGAGAATTAATAGGCCTTTAGTAAAAAAATATTTCGAAAGTAGATGCATCTGATGAATTGAATATTTGATCAAATTATAGTAACATTATTGATATATCATTCTACGTAAACTCAAGACAAATTTTGAAAAAGACAATTTACAAGGAAATTGGGGAATGTTACATTGACATATAAGTCATTTTGGACTTTTAGTTGAAATATTTAGATAAGAATTTCTAATTTTAGATTGTTTATAATATTAAGGTTTTGATAGAAAATTCTATTTTTGCGTATTCGTTTGTGATATTTTTTGAAAAGTTTTAATTTTTGTAAGTGTTTATTTGATAATATAATATATAAATTTGAGTTCTAATCACCTTTTGGCTCTCTTTTCATAATCATTCTCATTACATTTGATAATTTCATCCTATAGAAAATTTAGTACAAGAAGTGAAATTTGGTTTAATTTCTGACAGTAATTTCATATGTGTCATAAGATAATTTAATTGTCTTACAGTGTATTGGACAAACAGTTACTTTCGATTTGAATAGTATAATACGTGATTTGGAAAATTATTTGGAAATTTATAAATTTCGAATTATTCTTTGAAATCTTTTATCCCTCCCTGAGAAAAGAGTGAGTTGATTGATATTGTGTATTAATTTATCTTTCAGGATATAAAATTTAATATTTATTTAGCCGGGCATATTAATTTGACAACTGCTGTCATTAAAAATTTTATAGGTTATATTTAGCTAAAGGTGTTTTCGTATTAGTGTAGTTACAGCTACAAATAAATTCAACGATAAAATGAAATATATTATAATTAAAAACACAGTCGAGATATACTATAATATATATATATATATATATATATATATATATATATATATATATATATATATATATATATATACATATATATATATATATGTATATATATATATATATATATATATATATATTTATATATATATATATATATGTTACGGTTAAAGTAATTAATCTAGATATTATGAAGGGTACAAGGGGCTCATCGACATTTTTGGAATTTTTAACTTGATAGTGTCTCCATCACCAACCATAATGTTATATTTTATATTATACATGGCCATACTTGTTTTAAATCCCTGTACAATAATATCCGGCTTCATGCTGCTAGAACTGTCAACATGCTTTTTTGTGCATGAGTGATCTTCAGATAAACGTTCTTTTCGACGCAAACATAACATCTTCTTCTTCAGGTGCCATCTCCACTTAATGAAGGTTGGCGACAATTTCGGCATACTTATTTCGGTTCTGAGTGGTACGAATTAAAGATGATGTGTTCATACCAGTCCAGTCGCGTATGTTTTTTAACCACGAATGTTGTCTGCGACCAGGACCACGTTTTCCTTCTATTATTAATTTCAGTATATCGTACTTGTTGTTACGGTATATGTGGCCCAGATAAGCGGTCTTTCTTCGTTTTATTGTTGTAAGTAGCTCTCTTTCCCTTCCCATACGTCTAAGCACTTCATCGTTAGGTATATGTTGAGTCCATGATATTTTTAGTAGTCTACGGAAGATCCACATTTCAAAAGCCTCGAGTCTGTTCATGGTATCCACTTTTAATGTCCACGTTTCTGCTCCATACAGGAGAACTGAGTGCACGTATGCTTTTACAAAACGGTAACTTAAGTTTAAGGTTGCGTTGCACAATAGGTTTTTCAACTTTAGGAATATGGCTCTGGCTTGCTCTATACGTGATCTTACTTCGACTTCAGGGTTTACATTTGTTGTTATGCAGCTACCAAGATATTTAAATTTCTCAACTTCCTCTATTGCGATATCATAGATGTCTATGTTCAGTTGTGGGTTCGGTAATCTGGTTATGGCGATTACTTTTGTTTTTGTTACATTAATTTTCATACCTAGTTGATCCCCCACTTCTACAACCTTGTTGATTAGGCATTGAAGGGCATCTGGATTGTCTGCAATGATAACCGTGTCGTCTGTATAACGTATGTTGTTTAACGTCCTGCCGTTAATTTTAATTCCATCCTCGTCATCGCCTATTGCTTGGTTAAATATGTGCTCAGAGTACATATTAAACAGTATTGGCGACAAAACACAACCCTGTCGTACCCCCTTTTCTATACACACCGGTTCCGATGTGGTTTGTCTATATATAATCTTTGCTTCTTGGTTCCAATAAAGATTTCTAATAAACTCGATGTCTTGTTTGTCGCTAACCCTTTTTTCTGTAGTGATTTCAGAAGGACGGTGTGATTAACTCGATCGAAGGCTTCTCATAGTCTATTAAACAGGCATAGACATCTTTCTTCATGTCAAGACATTTCTGGAGGAGCATTAATAAGTTGGCTAGCGCTTCCCTTGTTCCTAGACCTTCACGAAATCCAAATTGAGTATCGCTTTGATCGGCTTCACATTTGTGGTAGATTCTAGCTTGTATAATTTTAAGTAGGATCTTAAGCACTTGACTCATCAAGCTTATCAGTCTGAACCTTAGAGTAATAATAAACATAGAGGGCTATTCATTCAAAACACGTTTATTTTTGCGGCCAAGAATTCTAAACGCCAGTACTGAAATAATGAATGAATTACAAAAAGTGGGGATGGTATTGTAGCTACATGGCCTTGGTAATTTCGGCTGTTTTTCTGACAAACTTGGCACCGACGAATCATGATAATCCAAAAACATTAAATTAATTAACTTAAAAGTTTATTTTGTTACTAAGAGTCTTGAAAAACTCATCAAAACGAAAGAACTAAATGTTTACTCTCTAGTCGTAATGACGCTCGTATAAACAAACCACGTTTGATAATATTTACTACAATACTCCGACGTTTTCGAAATGATCGTCGATCACAGTCTGACGATTTTTGCATCTCTCTTTATATGGTAATTAAAAAAGGACAAAACTACTAAATAGATTACTATTGCCACTTTTAGTTATAACCATAAAGGTATCTAAGGATACAACAAATACTTGTTTATGTAATTTATATAAGAATATGCGTTTATTAAATAAAATTCAAGTATTATTAATTAATTTTAAAAATAGCGACTCAAATGCATAAATTAGTATGACTTTTTTTATTTGCATAACTTTTTAACACATTTTCAATTAAACTTCTAATTTCATTGTTCCTGCAACTGAAGAGACTTTGTAAATATGGCAAATCAGTGGAAGTGTCCGCAAGTGAGCTTAGAATGTGACGCAATGTTTGGGGCAAGGAAAGATCAAAACAAACATATCTATTTTATTTGTTAATCTGAGGTCTGAACTCATCACATTTCTTGGCTTTTGATTTTTTAGGGAGGGGAATAAATACGGAGGTGAGCCAGTCTTTTGGAATATTACCTGTTGCATGCACTTTCTGTTGTAACTGTAACAGTGGCAACAAATTTTCTTCTTCTAACAATTTTATCATTTCTATGTGGATTTCGTCCGGATCCGTTGCTTTTCCGTTTTTACTCAGTTCAAGTGCTTTCACTAACTCTGATTTTAGAATTTTTGGAGCCTGTTCACATTCATTATTCCTGTCGTATCGCTAACGAATGTTTTCCGTATATTTATGTTTGCCATACTTTTAATAATTCTTGCTCTTCGGTTATCATTTCATTGTTTTCATTTAGTATACTGAATACGGGTTGGTTTTTGTTGGAATGCGTTACCTTTTTTATTTTCTTATGAACTCCGTGGCTGTCCTGTTGATTCTGAAGTAACTCAATCTCCTCGCATCTTTTCTTCATCCACTTTTCTTTTGCTATTCGGATTTCCTTTATAATTTCTCTATTTATTTGTTTGTATTTTGTTTATATACTCTCCGATTATCCATCATCAGTAGAATTTCTTCTGTCATCCATTCTTTCTTGGTCTTTGTGCTTGCATACCCTACTTCTTCTTGTTCTACTTTTACAATTGCATGTTTAGTTCGATCCCAGGCATTTTCTGTATTCGTATCTGATGTTGTGGTTGACTTTATTGTTGCAAGTTCTTCATTTATTCGTTCTTTTGCCTTTGTGTATTTTTGTCTCTAAGTTTTTTCATGTTTATACTTTTTTTGTTACTCTTTATTAGCTCTTTAAATTTCACATTCAGATTACCTACCACAGTATTATGGTCTGAGCTTATGTCCGCCCCAGGGTATACTTTTATCCCTTTTATTCCGATCTTAAATCTAGTTTTGATTAGGACGTAGTCGATCTGGTTGCGAACGATGTTATCTGGGCGGTGCTGCGGAGATTGCCCAGTATATAAACGTCTTTCTGGTAGTTTGAACAATTTATTAGCAATCACAAATTCCTCTTCTTGACAAAATTGTTCTAGCCTGTCTCCCCTACTATTGCGTTCACCTAGGCCGTACTTACCGACGATTTTATCTACTTCAATGTTGCCAACCTTCGCGTTGAAGTCACCCATTATTATAGTAGTTTCGTTGTTTTTGGTATATTCTAGCAGTTCCTTTCTTTCTTTATAAAATGTTTCCACCTCTCGATCAGGTTTTTCTGCGGTTGGAGCATAGCACTGGATTATATTTATGTTTGTAGGTTGGGCATTTAGTCTGATGAACATGGCTCTATCTGAGAGTGGAATAAAGCTAATTACAGCTTGACTTGTTTTATTGTCTAATAAGATTCCGACTTCATTAGGGTGGTTGCTTTTGTCACTGCCCGAGTAGTACAATGTTGTTTTATTCTTTTGGCATTTTCCACTTCCAGGCCATCGGATTTCGCTTAAACCCAGGATGTTGATCTACAAAATTTATTCTTTACTACTAAATAAATTACTTTTCCTAAATGCGCTCCCACAATGGCTGCTGCTCCAGTTAGGGAATTGAAATTGATTTGTTGGAACGTGTACCCTAAGTTCCATCAGTAACAACAGGGACTAATGCACATCCTTCTTCAGCTACTGCCCCAATTTCATTTGCTGAGCCACTTCTTCATTTGCAGCTTCAATCTTTCATTGCCAACGCAGCCCCTTTGGCTAATTTACATGAGATAACGTATTCATACTTTTTGACAAAAAGTTTTTGTAATATGACATTGTTGGGATATTTAGACAAGAAAAAATCTAGGTTATAATAAGCTCCTCCAATAGCAATTATACCATTAACTGCACATTCGTCCAAAGTTCTATGATTTCCGTACGGGTCTTGCGTGTGTAAATTGAATTCTTCATTACATATCGTACTACCAATCGAATAGAGGAACAACTCAAAAAATGATCTTCCTGGAAAACAGTGTTTAAAGTTTTAAGTATTTTGACAACTAAATTACGGTTCCTTATTATGGTTTTAGATTCGGATTTGGTTATGAATGATAAAGTTTCATCCTGGTAGTTCAATACAGGAAACTGCAATATATTATCTTTCATTATGTATGTCACAAAAAATGTCTAAATTGAAAAAAAAATTGGAGTTGTCTCACTATTGGATGATAACTCTTATCAACAATTGTAAGTTGTCACACTACTTCGAGGACTTTGAAACCATAGAATAGTAATTAAAGTTGTCTTTGATGGGCAACGATCAGCAATGTCAGTTACAGATGTCTTAAAGAAATGAGTAAAAACCATTATCTGTAAAATATATATAAAATATACACAACATTTTTGGAAAAATTTAATTTATTTATTATTTATTAGAAAAACAACTAAAGGTTTCATCATAAAAATGCAATAAACAGTTATTTATTTATCTGAAAGTTTCTGTAGAACTCGTGGTAACATGTAGGTATGAAGCGGCATGAGATCGTTCTTTTTCTTCTTAGTTATACCACTTGGGTTTGGATACGACTTTCCTAATTTACATTCGCTCATCATTTTTATTTTATCTTCATTTGCAAGAGGGCACTTTGTTTCACTTTTCTTGTTTCTCTTACGTAAGTTCCTTTGGCCTTCTTGTAGTTTTTTCGTTTCCACTTTGGTATCCATGAATACGTCAACTTTTTTAAAGTTATCTTCTAAATAAGATAATTTATAAAGAAATTCAAAAGGTTTTTCTCTAAGAACTTTGAACACTTTAATGTTTGGAAACAAATTTTTTTCCCTATCTATATTGACATTGAAATTGTTACCGAACTTCTCAGCTAAACCTTTAAAATCGAAGAAGTCTTTATGCGAATATTCATTGACCTGATAATACGGCGAAGTTTTCTTTGCAGTTCTCATTAGCAAAAAATACTGAGCTGGTATGTATATTGGTCCTGATTTTAAAGCCCTTTAGATTTCCTTCTCTATTGTTGAATGAACAGAGTCCCCTTCATTCTGGGTATGTCCTTTAATAAGAAATTTGTGGGTAATGCTTTTGATATTTTTGAATTTCTGGACAACATAGATATACATGACAAATAGGAATTTGTTTTTTTGTTGTCCTCCACAATTATCTGTGTAAAATATAAATTCAATATCATGTTCCTTGGCAATCGCTTTTGTTTCGATGAAATTCAGGAGACAGGTTGCTATCTCATTAGACCCCCTTTTGGCATGTCATTCATGCCATACGTTGCAGATCGCTTCGTGACTCTTTACCTCATAAATCGTCAGGTTAAGGCACTGGAGTTTCGATTTATAATAAAATACTGATACTTCACCCTTTGGTGTTGGTAATGAAGCTGTATACTGCAGTTATTAAAAAATCGTTTGAGTTCTCTTTATCTTCTTTTTTTTTCTTTTCTTATTCGGTCTTTTTCTTCAACATGTTGTTTCATCTGCTCGGATCTCATATCTTGATTGGCTTCATCCAAATTTTGATATGCAACGCAAAAGTCGCATTGATTTTTCTTGGGAATAAAAAATGAGAGATTAAATTCTCTATTGAAAATATTTGAAAACATAGACAACGTTGAATATTTTTTTTGTTTTCTTCTTTACATTTATCCACATAATCTCTATAAATTCCCGCTATATTCTTACCTCCTTCAATATACTCTCGTGAGGTCTGAGCTCTCAAATAGTGGCTCTCGATTCTTGGAATCGAATTGATGTGAGCACGTATGTCTTCCTTCACATAATCATCCACAGTTTTTATATGCTGGTGCGATCCCCGTAAATCTTTTTGGAGGAAACCATCCTGAACTTCACTTATACAGGTGGATATGCATCGTCGAGTTATATCCAAAGTGGATAAAAAAATGATTTACAAACTCTTATTCTGTTTCCATCTTTTTCAAAATAAAACGCATGACTCAATTTGCGGGAATTTTTTTTGGGGTAACGGTAAGCAGGCTTAATCTCAGTCATGTGTCGTAGTAACAATTCCCGCTGTTTATGTAGATCACTCATTCCCCAGAAGTTGGTAAACATGGTACTTCTCTCCTCTGCACTGAATTTATTCCAACAGCGAAGTCTCCATTGTTTTCCACAAGGAGGCTTGATCTTTCTAGCTCCAATAACTTTTTTCGTTTTTAAACTTGTGTATTTTTGGCCTGAGTTACGAATGAGTTTGGCTTTATTCTCTTTCCACTCCGTAGGACAAGCAGATCTTTTCTTCCTTTTCTACGAGTTGGTTGCTCATGGGACTCTCTATTTGATTCTAAGTTTATAACGCTTTTAAAAACTGTCGAAGCTGTTCTGACTTGTTTTGTTTTCTTATTTGATACTTGCAACTTGGATTTCCTCTTCAACCCTGTAGTTTTTGTATTGTTCTTGTTATTCTCGCTTTCATCAGACGAATGAATGTGTTCTGTATAATTGAAGTCAGGATCTATTAGATCGTCATCACTGTCAAATGGATCTACCTGAATGACTGACCCAGGTGAGTAATTAGAATGGGAATGATTGTTAGTGAATAGTGGGTTGATATTTTCTTCCAAATGTAATCTTTGAGCGTTTTCAGCATTAAAATCATGAATCTGGTCTTGGATCAGGTTATTAGGTAAATTATTAGATTGATGTGACTCAGAATTACCACAATTTTTGGGAGTAATTGAGCTGACATACTCTAGCAATCTTCTCAAAACTTCATCATCGAGTACTGGAAGTAGTTGTCCATATTCATGCTCATATTGAGTCCAAACGCATCCGTCTCCTTGATTGTAAGCGTTCTGCTTGTGAATGGATAAAGTTTTTTCTTTGTTAGGATTTAACATCTGCGGGGGTTTTAACAGGGCTTGGTACTGGGCATATTGCTACCAGTTTAGTTCCTCTAATACTTGTTGATGGCAGTGAAAGCTGAAAAACATTAGCTGACTATAATGATCATTGAACACTCTATTTATTTTAAAAAATACTAGCATTACAAGCATATTGATGCTTTTTTTACAATAAAACATTAAAACGATTTTCCCAAAGAATTTAGTTATTTATTATTGGATATTAATTCTTAAAACTATTTTGAAGAATAAATTATGATACACAAACATGAAAGAATAAGAGATAATTAAAATAAATGTATGTTTTAAGGGTTAAGATGTCTTGTTATGCTCTTATTACCTACATTGAATGTAAAGAATAAAGAAACGAGGTTTATAGGGACAGTTGATAAATATCGTAATAATTTACTTATCGTGACAAGTGTAAATGTGATTACCATTTCTGTCTAACAACGAGACAATAGAAAAGAAATGAGCCAATTCCAAATATTTACTTACCTTACTTGTTGAATACAGGGACATCTCAAAAAGTCTCACTCTATAACCAACGTCTTATTTAAATCTGATTAGTTGATTTCTAATATACTGGGACAACTCAAAATAACTTGTTCTTTGACAAATTCTCTTCCTCAAATTTACTAACTTTGGTACTCGAATACTGATACAACTCAAAAAAGCTTGTTATTAGACCAATCGTCTTCCTAAGATCTAATAACTTTGCGCTCGAATATTGATACAACTCAAAAAAGCTCGGTCTTCGACAGCTGCACTCATCAAGCATTCAAAACAGACTCTTCGGATCCGTTTTCTGTGAAACAGACTGAGCTATTTTAAGTTGCTCCACTATTAGACTAGCATAGCTATGCCCACGATACACTCACTAAGTGTATCGTGGCTATACCCTTCTCCCATGTTCAATATCGATACTACCGCCATACTGTGGGAAGTAGGAGAGTTAAAAAAGGCGCTCTACTCGAGAACTGTAGAGTTCGAAAAACAGTTTCGGTTCACAGGGATAACTAAAAATAACAGAATTTTTAGTTGTTTCGTTACCCGATTGACGATACGATATGTTGCATTTCAAAATAAACTTAGAGTTGATACTTTTCTGTACGTCTTTTGTGACACGCAAATTCTCCCAGGTGCATGCAAATTTCCTACCATGGGTAGCAATAAAGGCAATGTTTTTAAAAAGATTTATTATGCGATTGCCACTAATTTCAATCGACCCTAAGAAGAAAAGAAAAAATCAAAACAACATAATCGATAGATGCATATGAAAGTTATTAAATTTGAAATATATATATGTACCATCATTATGGAAATCTGTTGCAATTCTGGAAAAATCAGCAATCGAATCTGTGGTATTATTGGAATCAGTTGCTATGTTGTAGGCAGATTTTACAGTAGATTCTGAAACTCCTTTATTATGAGTTTTAATAAAGAGCATAGAATATAATAATCGAATAGTGTTGTTTTACTTCCAAAGCATTGCAATTATTATCAATGATTTTTATGAACCGAATACAATTATGTAAGAATTTAGTTTTAGCGCCTATACACAACTGTATCAAATCTTATACATACTTGTATAGCTATACTTTTAGTTTAAATAATTTATATATTTTTTTCAATGTTTTTAATAAGTTTAAATGTATCTACTAACCTGACGATATTTATGAAGAATATGAGCGTTGCCCCTATTTCTATTTCTGCCAGACGAAGTCCTACCTTTGGCGTTACTTTTTGCCATTTCACTTATAAACACGATTATGTCTAAGTATCATCCAACTAAAGATTATCTAGATCTAACTCGCCTTAAATCATCAAGAATTCCTCCGTCTTTTATCTTGATTTGAAAATAATATAGAGGGGTGTATTTCTTTTTTTTTTTGTAGACAGCTGTACTTACTTACCTTTACAAAAATATCAATATTTTACAGGAATTATTATTTTTTAAGAACAATTATCTTGGATTACAGTCAAAAATAAACAAAGTAAAGTTTTAAATATAACAGACTAGGATATCTACGCCCAAATAGTTATCGGGTTCATTTAAAATCCAGGAAAAGTATTGTTGGCGAAGGACCCTTAGAATTAAACCAAGAGAAAATGTTTATTGCTGGCAAAATTATTTGTCCCCGCACATTAGAACAGATTAAAGATATTTTCAAACGTTTTGAAAATTCCATAAAATTAATTATAAGCGTATACATACCGCTGTTTCTTTCAATAAAACTAACGAATTGAGAATGTATGGTTTGTTTTAATACAGGGTACTTTTCAATTCTGATTCATTATAATTATTCACTACTGCACCTAAGTAGATGTGTTGTATGTTTTTCTTCGATAAGGTTGTGGAAAGAAGGACCAGTCGTAATTTTAAGTAACGTTTAATAAAACACTTAAATACGACAATTTTAAACACGTAAATCCCTTTACAACAAAATAGTAGCAAGATAGAGCAACAAGAATGCCCACAGCGAGTTGATAGTTGGTTACAGTTTTCTTAAAGATACTAAATGCTCGTGTGGTAGATATGTATACTTTTCCGCTAATTCTCGAACGAAGTCACAGAAATTTGCACGTTTTTATATTGCGTTTATATTGATCCAGAGTGGATTTAGTTCTGTACTGTTTGATGTTGAGAAACTGACTGTTTATAAATTGGTTAACTTCTGTAGATATTCGCAAGTTTTTTGGGGGTAGAACTTTCTCTTTCAGACTATAACTCTGTCAGTTGAATGGTGATATTTTTTGAAATAAAGTTAATTACCCACTTTATCGCGAAGCGATAAATAGTGTCCTGTTAGTTAATTTATGTCAATCCATAAACCATTCATTTCGAATACTTGATTCCTTATTCATTTGTGAAAGGGTTTGAAATATTGTTCACAGTGCTAATTGAAGGATCGTAGATCACTCAAAGTTATTTGTAGTAACATTTTAATAGTTTTGGAAAGTTCCATAATCACTATTTTATAAAAACATCATAATGTTCATTTGAACCATGTAGAATTCAATTATTTGGTCTTTTGTTGAGCAGGCACTTAAAGCTAAACTTTCTTTTATTAATGGGCATTTACGACCATTAAAGTGAATAATAAGGGTTTAACGTTACAATAGACATTCAAACTTCTCCGAGAATTCACAGTAATGTGAAATTTCTTACGATTGATTTGTCATCGTGATATATATACAGCATGTCATCTCACAACATTCTCCCCCCGGAAATGAAGTCTGTCTGCATTTAGGAGAGAGACCACGAGAAAGATAAATAAGTTTAAGTACTCGTATATATATAAAGATAAAGTGGAAGTGCAAGTTTTGTTATAGCTTAGGCATAACTTACAACTAAGAAAGTCGCGACTGCTAATTGAGGTTGATTAGGCAAGTCGCTGACCGATTAACATATTTTAATGGTTAATTATGCTCTTCACAAGACATGGTGTCTTGTTTGGGAAGTGGGCACAGTTTCGTTATAGCCCTAGTAGCTTCGCCTGTTTTAGTTTTTAGGCGTACGACCCTAACTTTTCCGTCAGGTCCGCTTATGATTTCTAAGACCCTTGCCATAGGCCAATGAAGAGGTGGAATGTTTTCTTCCTTCAAGAGAACTAGATCGTTTATTTGTAGGTTCTCATATGTTTTTAGCCATTTTGGTATACTCAAGTAGTCTACCGACCACCTTTTCCAAAACAGCTGCTGAGTTTTTGCGCATTGTTGCCAAAATTTAATTTTGTTTTCTGGTGCATGAGATAAGTCTTTCACCGGATAAACCGTCAGACTGGATCCGATCAGGAAATCCCTAGGAGTGAGATATTGAAAATCAGAGGGATCGTTAGATAGGGTACACAAGGGCCGTGAGTTTATTATTGCTTCGATTAAGAATAGTTGAGAATTGTTCGAAGGTTAATTTTGATAAGCCGATGAGTCTTTACATATGATACTTGGCGCTTTTAACAGCAGCCTCCCAAATTCCTCCCAATGTGGGGATCTTGGCGGAATCAATTTCCACTGTGTCTCGTTTTGAGTCAGATAATTCTGTATAGTATCCGTAAATTCGTTCTTCTGAAAGTGATTATGAAGTTCTCTTAACTGATTTCTAGCTCCAAGAAAGTTTGTCGCATTGTCTGAGTAAATGACAGTGGGGTTACCCCGTCTCGCTACGAAACGTTTTAAAGCGGCTATAAATGCGTCCGTAGTGAGGTCGGATACTAGTTCTACATGCGCGGCTTTGGTCACCATGCATAAGAAAATTGATATGTAACATTTTGTTACAGGAGCTTTGCGTAGGGTCGATTTTATGAAAAAAGGGCCTCCGAAATCGACACCAACTTTTTGGAAAGGACGCGAATATGTGACCCTGTCTTTCGGAAGGTCGGCCATCGGAAGTTATTTGATTTTTTGAAGGTAATAAGATTGGGTACTTTTGATCGAAGGGTATTTCGGCATTTTCCAACCTACCTCCGATACGGAGATATCCGGAAGTTTCTAGAAATGGTTTTAAGGCTTGTTTGACAAACTTTTATTTTTTGAAAGTTCCGCTATTTCTGTTGAAAACGACTGATTTTGAACTTGTTTGATAATGAAGTTAATTGATGAATTCAATTCACTGACAGACATAGGTCCTTTGAATCGATTTTCTTTGTTTCTCGAATTGTGAGTAAATCTTAGAACGTACGCCACTGTGCGTTGTAGTTTGGAAAACGAAGAGAAGTTTGAGAAAGTGTTTTGCCAAAAATTGTATTGGTCAGAAATGATTGTTAAGGCTACATCTCTTTCCTCAGGTAGGTTGACAAGATTTTTATTAATCTCGTGTTGGGGGAAATCCGAACTAAATTCACTGAGGAATTTGGGTCCATTATACCACATGGGGTGGATTTCAGGATTGATCTCACATGCCGCCACTGGAAATTTTGTGTTAGCGTTTGTATTTTTGCTAGAAAGGTTTGAGAGTTAGAACCCCATTTATGCAAATGGAAATCAGCCGGTTCAAGCAATGATTTCAGTTCGAAATAGAGTTTTTCGAGGGATTCGATTGAATCGCACCCCGTTAAAATATCGTCTACGTACGTCTGTGTGAGTACTGCGTCCGAGGCTAGAGGAAGATTTTTATTGGTACTTGCAATCTCGTTCAAAACTCTAGTTGAGAGGAATGGACTACAATTCTTACCATAAGTTATTGTTTGTAATTCAATACATTTTAGCGGTTCTTTAGGTGAGTCTCTCCACAAAATGTTTTGAAGGAACACGTCTTTGGGGTTAATTCGAATTTGTCCAAACATTTTCTCCAAATCAACAATTAACGTGTATTTGAAGGTTCTAAACTTGTATAAGATATCGTATAGGTCAAGTTGAATTTGATGACCTTTAAGACAAATGTCTTTTAATGAAAAACCGGAGTTGGTTTTTCAAGAAGCATCATATACGACTCGCAGCTTGGTTGTAATTCGATCTTGTCGATAAAGTGGTATATGAGGGATAAAATATTTGTTTTCTGAACGTGAATTTTGCGACGATAGCGGTACTTATTTCGCATGTTCTAGAGATATATATTCGTGAATAAATTTCTTATATTCAGTATAGAGGTCGTGATTTTGTTGCAATCGTTTTTCCAAAGAGAAAAATCTATTTATAGCAACTGTGAGGGAGTCACCTAACTTTTTGTGTTCTGTGACAGACTTTAAGGGAATATCAACTTGGAAATGTCCATTTTGGAGAATTTTAGT
Organism: Galeruca laticollis; assembly: GCA_963921935.1. NCBI lineage: Eukaryota > Metazoa > Arthropoda > Insecta > Coleoptera > Chrysomelidae > Galeruca > Galeruca laticollis. Next base: position 170,162,044 of record OY998175.1, read on the forward strand.
TGTAGTTTTGAAGATGAACTCTGCCAGTTCATCTTCGGATGAGAGAAATTTGAGTTTTGAGAGTTCTTCGATTTCCCAGAATTTAGAGATAGTGCTTTGTAATTCAGTGTCCGGATTGGAGTCTTCGGGTTCACTGGCTACATGATACGAGATAGCGGGTGTGTTTTTTGACTTTTGTTGGGAGTTCAGTTTTCCTGAGATAATGTAACCCAAATGGGTATTAAAAAGAGTAGGTAGGCCGTCCCCTAGTTTGATGAGGCCATAGGTTAACAGATCATAATAAGCATCTGCTCCTATCAATAGATCGATCTTACCAGGTGTGGCAAAAGTTTTGTCTGCTAACTTGTTTACAATCCGCGAAGGTATTGTTACGTGATCTACATTTAACGTCACTTGGGGGATAGTTGTAGTAATTTTTTCAAGCACAGCGCTAGAGATGTCGAACTTCTTCGAGGGGTTAACATTTGAGTGTAGCACTATGTCCAACATTTCGTTAGACAGAGTATTAGTTTCAGATATGCCTGAAATGTTGAAGATTTTCATGTAGGGGGTATAGTTGAGTTTTTGTACAAATTGTTTGCTGATAAAAGAATTTTGAATTTCGTTATCCAGAAGAATTCTTGCCTTAACAGGTTGATTTTGTCGATTGTAAATTGTTGCTTGCGCAGTTGCTAACAACACTAAGTTATTTTTTGTTGAGAGAGCTGATAGACTGGACGAATTTGGAAGTGTTTGATTTTCTTGAATGCTTTGAGATGTGGACGGTCTGTCCTGAGTTTGAGTAGGATTCTCTGAATGATTGTTGAAAGTTTGAGTGTTATTTTGGAAACTTGCATTTTGGGACCGAGAATTCTCAGAGTTGAGATTTGGATTAAAATTGTTATTGTTTGAAGGCATTTGTCTGTTTTTACGTGGATTTTGAAAATGTAAAAGAGAATGATGTCTTTTGTGACAATGGGAGCATGAGCTTTGTGAAATGCAGTGCAATGGCAACTGGTGCAATCACCATGCCATGAAACATACTAAAATACACGACACCATGAGGTGCGACATCATCGAAATGCCACCTGACAGAATGCCCAAGGTCGTGGAAACTGAGATACCATATCGTGTCAACTTGAGTGGCAGATCCGAATGGGCCCAGGGAGAACCTCAACGCATGTTGAACAGTATTACCTGGTACACCGACGGGTCAAAGACCCCAACGGGTACAGGAGCAGGCGTTTACGGCGTCAGACCCAGGCAAAGCATAAGTGTCTGCCTTGGCAAAATGACAACCGCATTTCAAGCAGAAATAGCTGCACTAATCGAATGCGGCAGAACATGCATAGACAGGAAATATAACAAAAAGACCATCTATGTGAACACAGACAGTCGGGCGGCCCTTTTGGCCTTAGCAAGCCACAGCTATACGTCGAAGATAGTGTGTGACTGTCACAATACCTTGAAAACCTTGGCAAAAGACAATAGAGTAATTCTTACTTGGGTGCCAAGCCATACAGGGGTAGTTGGAAATGAGGGAGCTGATAAGTGTGCCCTTTTGGCCTTAGCAAGCCACAGCTATACGTCGAAGATAGTGTGTGACTGTCACAATACCTTGAAAACCTTGGCAAAAGACAATAGAGTAATTCTTACTTGGGTGCCAAGCCATACAGGGGTAGCTGGAAATGAGGGAGCTGATAAGTGTGCCAAGAGAGGAGCTCATCTCACCCTCATGGGACCAGAACCAGCATACGGCGTTTCACACATCGCCGTACGAAAAACTGTTTCCAACTGGGTGTTGCTTGAACACCAAAAGCGCTGGAACAAAATCACGTGACATGCTCAGTCCAGAAGAATGCTAAAAGGACCATCGAGTTCCTACGCAGCAAATGCTTTTAGACTGGGTAGGAAAGAACTGCGAAAAGTGGTAGGATTCATAACTGGCCACTGGATATTCAACGCACACTTAGAGAAAATGGGGATTGAAATAACAAATTCCCATTGCAGGATGTGTGGAGAAGCAGAGGAAACCGCAAAGCACGTGGTCTTCGATTGCCCTGCCCTGTGCAGAAGGCGAACCTCCTGTCTAGATATCTTCCTAGGCACAAATCAGGAGGGAATGCAGGAAAACATAGTCCGACGAATCTCAATGTTCGCTAAAAATTTAGGATGGGACTCTGCTTAGTACCTGTGAGTGGGGGTGCACAATAAGCCAATTAATAGCTGAGAGGCAACCACTAGGGCACCTGAACCCTAACCCCCTCGTGACTAAAAAAATGACCTTTGTGACAAACAGGTATCAGCACTGTGTCTAGTGCCTAAGCAATTTACACACAGTTTTTTGTTTTTAGCAAATTCATTTCGCTTAGTTAAAGGTAACGATGCAAAAGTTTCGCAGGTATACATTTTATTCGCAGTGTCTGAACACATAACGCACACGTCAATGTTTTGATTTAGGTTATGCGAATTGTTTTTAAGATAAGATGATTAATTGTTCAAGTTTTTGTTGAATTTTGGCTACTTCACTTTGAGGCCTTTTGTGCGAAAATGAGTTTTGTAACGTTTGTGATTGGCTTGTTTTACATGCGGCATTGTCAAGACTTTCAATTTCCTCTTTAATAAATTGTAAAAATTCATCGACTGTTGGTAAGACGGCCCTGTTCCTGCATTTTTCAAATTCTTTTTTGAAACCATAATCTAATTTTTGTTGATAAAGATAAGTTATTAATGCCTCTAATAATACTTTGTTTTCAAGTTCAAGATTCTGTAAGAGTGCCCAGTTACGCCTACAAATTGTAGCAAAATTTGAAAGTTCGGTAGAATTGTGCTTATTTAACTGTGGTATGTTCAATAATTCGGAGAAATATATATGTACAATTTTTGTTTTGTTCTCATAAGTTTCTCTTAACAAGTTTATAACTACATGCAAATTTTTATCGTTCACTTGTAATACATCTACAATAGGTAAGGCATCACTTTCAAGATAGCTTTTTAAATAATAAAATGTCTCAGCATCTGATTTTAGTTGTGGATTTTCGAGGACACTAGTTTTGGACAGGTTATAGAAACTCTCCCATTCAGTATGATTTCCTGAAAACTTTTTTATTTTTATTTCAGGTAGTCTAGTACCTGAGTTGTTTGATTCTATTGGGGTTTCCCTAACTGACTCTATACGGCTACTTTCAGGTATAGTTAATTTTTTAATCGCTCTAACTAATTGACTCCTAGTTTTACGATAATCAATTTCTATTTTGTTCCTATCTTTGTGATCTGGGATTTATTTTTCATTCTTCTTAGGTGGCTAAATTTCTATTTTATTTTGTATAAGTTCATATTGGTTAAAGTTTTTGATAATTTCTTCTTGTAGAATTTCCAGATCAAATATATCTAAGTTGTTTAATTCTGATTCTAATTGGATATTTATTCTAGTGAATTTACTTTTGATTGACTCGCGTTCATTGATTAAAGTTTTTAGATCCATTGTTATGGTTTGTTTGTTTTAAGTTTAAGAGCAAAAATGTGAATGATATATTTATCACATAAAATCAGATGCTGGGAATTTTTGAGATAATGTTTTATACGAGCTACTGTAATTAAACTGAATATTTGATTTTACATAGAACTTAAAATATATTCAGCAATTTAAAGAGTTCAAAAATAAATGTCTTTTTTCAATTTTTCTTCAGTGAGATAGTCATGTAGAATAAATTGGAATAAACGGACCTTTTCCACTCCTGCGAAGAGTTGCCTGCAGTTTCTTGCTTACAGGTGTGTTTATAGACGATTCGATCGGTTGAATTTTTCTGATGGTACACTTGTTGATCTGTTCTTATCACTTTTTTTGTTTGCACTTTGTTTAGCGAGAGAGTTCACTTCGATTTACGTGTATGAGATTTCGTTTAGTTTAGAGTTGCACTGGTTTATATCCGCCTCGAAGGGCCAATCTTAGGATTTGTAATGAACTATATTAGTGGAGTGGACTGTTGAGTTTGTCGTTCACTACTGCACCTAAGTAGATGTGTTGTATGTTTTTCTTTGATAAGATTGTGGAAAGAAGGACCAGTCGTAATTTTAAGTAACGTTTAATAAAACACTTAAATACGACAATTTTAAACACGTAAATCACTTTACATCAAATAGTAGCAAGATAGAGCAACAAGAATGTCCACAGCGAGTTGATAGTTGGTTACAGTTTTCATAAAGATACTAAATGCTCGTGTGGTAGATATGTATACTTTTCCGCTAATTCTTGAACGAAGTCACAGAAAAATGCACGTTTTTATATTGCGTCGTAACTCTTCAGGTTGATTTAGATATGGTTTACGCACACTGTATGTATCAAACGCGAGGAATTGTCACACTTTTTTATGTCGACCGTGTGGATTTAGTTCTGTACTGCTTGATGTTGAGAAACTGATTGTTTGGAAATTGGTTAACTTCTGTATATATGCAATTTTTTTGGGGTAGAACTTTCTCTTTCAGACTATAACTCTGTCAGTTGAATGGTGATATTTTTTGACATAAAGTTAATTTCCCATTTTACCGTGAAGCAATAAATAGTGTCCTGTTAGTTAATTTATGTCAATCCATAAACCATTCATTTCGAATACTTGATTACCTATTCATTTGTGAAAGGGTTTGAAATATTGTTCACAGTGCTAATTGAAGGATCGTAGATCACTCAAAGTTATTTGTAGTAACCTTTTAATAGTTTTGGAAAGGTCCATAATCTCTTTTATAAAAAGATCATAATGTTCATTTGAATCATGTAGAAGTCAATTCTTTGGTGTTTGATTGAGCAGGCACTTAACGCTAAACTTTCTTTTATTAATGGGCGTTTACGACCATTAAAGTAAATAATAAGTGTTTAGCGTTACAATAGACATTTAGACTTGTCCGAGAATTCACAGTAATATGAAATTTCTTACGAATGATTTGTCATTGTGATATATATACAGCATGTCATCTCACAACAAGCGGCATGTACCTATACTCATAACGTTCCCCTAAAGTCAAACACATATTTGTGCATCAATCAAACAAGTACCTAATTCAATTACTTTTAATTTATTACTTTTAATCACGGATGATCACGATACTTACCATATTTTGTTATTGTCAAAAGAATATGAGTAATGAAATTTGCTACACAATAATTTCAGAATAAATCGCAGGTAAAAACAACAACCCAAAAGATTTATACCACCAACAGGCAAACGAGGGTCGGATGTTGCCCACGTCATAAATATTTTGCGGTTTTACGTTTATATCTTTTAAATCAGCAGTCGAATATTTCTGTGAGTTTATCGCAATTGCAATAATCATACCATCAAAATATCTCGGTAACTATCAACTCCACAAAAAAAGCTACCATGTTGCTTAGAAGAAAAAAACTCTACAAAATGGCTTAGAAGAAATTCTAAATTTCTTATATTTTATAATGATTTTAATATTTCGTGAAAAATCGATTTAATATATATCGCTGTTATTATTTGTTTAATAAAAGGTTCCTAATTTTATTGTCAAGCTAAATCTGTAGATTGTGTTTGTCTAATTAGTTAAGTTTTTTAATCAGTTTGATGTCTTGTAGAATAACTAAGTTACTATGCCGAAATTTTACACTGATACTTCCATAAGAGAAAAATGTCGAACCTGGCCTTGAAGCCTTAAATACTTTATTTAAATGGGATAATTTATAAAACATTGCGAATAAGAAAATTAAAATATATATATTTCTTTCATATACAACAACTATGATAAATTTTTTATATAATACATATCACTTGTTTGTTTTCAATTTAAATTCTCAATCCCGTTCAGTACAACATAAATATATTTATATAACAACAACTATAAAAATTATTTTAGGTTTGAGTTTGAAAAAATAACCTAGCACTATTATAACCATAATATAAAAGTTTAAATTCACGTTCGTAAGAATTCAGCTTTTTTTCAGTCAACTGTAATGTCTGCCTTAATTTATTATCTGAATTATTCGCATCAGAAATTTGTTCTTTGATCTTAATTCTATCGTTGTTAATTTTTTTATGAACAGATTGAAACCAATGCAAGCTATTTACTTGTTCTTCTAGATTTAATATTTCTATTATGTAAGCGAGACCCAAAGCGAAACCGTCATCAGTGAAGGCGTATTCAGTTTTATTGCGTTTGTTCAACCTGTCCTTGCAGTTCAAAGAGTATTCTATATAATTTATTGTTAAAGGAGGTACTATAATAAAAAAATATTTCAAATGCAAATTAGTTTTGTTTCTTAGTACAGGTACAAAAACTTTCACCAATAACTGAAAGTATTCAGTGATATCTTCTATATTATCTAAATATGTACCTAGAATTTCCATTACTTTTCCAGCAGCTTTTCTCGTCAATTCTGGTAATTCTTCAGTCTCGATAACTTCTGCTAAACGTTTCTTTTTCAAATCCGGTATAAAGCACGTACCGTCAGCCAAACATCTTCTACATCCCGATCTCATTAGTCTAACGTATCCCATAGCATTACCAATTTGAGTAATAACTTTTCGAAATAAATCCAAATAACTTTCGCCTTGCTGATTCAATCCTAATTTCCGAATACCCACGTTGAATTTTTCTGCTCTTTCATACGGGTACATTTGATCTAACTCTATTCTATATTCAGAAAAAAATCTCGAATCTTTTATCAGTCTGGATTTGATGAGTTCATCATATATGAATTGCGAGAATACATAGAATTTATTTCTCAAAAACTGGTAAGTAAAATTTACGGTTGTGTTCATTATGCCAATCCCGTGTGTCCTTATAGAGTTAGCTACTTGAGATATGTTTATAGAATTCAAATGTTTATTTTCACTATTTCTTTCTATGAAAACTTGCGAGTTTAGATTGTAGAGATATTTACTGGCAAATATGTTTATATTTCTCATTATCTCTAATACATCTAGTCCTTGTTCTAAAGTTTGTATCGGAAGATTATCATCTATCGTTTCTAAACCATACTGCAGGTAAGCTAATCGTCTCATTTCCCCATAAGTTTTCCAATTATGTAATACCACCGACGTTAAATTATAAAACATCATACTTAAATGATGCTCGGCGTCACATTTGATGTTTTTGTAGGTATTATGTACAGGTGTCGGTAGGTATTTGTTGAAATTTATTGGAAAATAATTTTCAAACGGTTCAATAGGCGGTAATTGTAAATGTAGATGGGTCTGCAGTCTGATGTGTCTCTCTATTATTTGTTCTATAGGTTCATAGAATGTATTTTCGGCAATTTTATGTGATAATTCATTAGAAAAATCATTAAGAGCATACAGTATTAAAGAGTGTCGTGATAAATCGAGTTTTGCTTGTACAATTTTTGTAAAATAAATGGGAAGCATATAACTGCTATGCCAATGCATAAAAGAGCAACAACTCAGTTCCCTGAGTGTTTGGAAAAAGTTAATTATCGTCTCTAGCTGTTGTAACATCTGTCTGAGTTTAAAAAAATCATTGCTGTACAAACCACTCGCGGAGAGAGCTAAATTAGCAATCAATAGACTGCGTGAAGTGGGAGGTACTTTCAGAACTTGTTCACAAAGGTTTAAAGATGATAGAGCATCAAGCTGCCATTCATTGTATGATTTTTCTTGAGTAAACCCTTTTCTGATTGCAGTTAACAATGATAAGGTTTTGTAAGATAAATGTTGGGTCGTTAACAAGATTATGTGTGTTAATGTAATTGAATATTTTTTACAGATCAGAGGAATGCATTTTAATATTTCAATTAGCTTACATACTGATAATAAAACAGATTTCTGTAACGGTAGATTTTTATCAGCATGTATATTTAATAACCACTGTATAGAAAAATTGATTTTTTTCATTAGTTTAATTCCATTGTTTAAACTATTTACAATACTATTAAAGTCCCTGGCTTTGATGTTATTTGTATTAAGTTTTGATATTTTTTCAAGTTCCATTAAAAAATAACAAACATTTAAGCAAATAATACTAGATTCCTTTGGGAAATTCGAAGTTTTAACACTGATTAGATTTAATCGATTATTTTCCACAGCTCTTTCATCAATATATTTCTGTAAAATATTTAAATGTTTAAGTAAAAATTGTTCAGGATACCAAATAATGTTACCAATCAAGGTACAAGCTGAATGTTTCTTGTTTATGTCTAAAACTCGTTTCAATATTTTTTTGTCGTTATTTTCAAATATACTGAAATAAAAAATAACATACACATTCATCTTCAACCAAATATTTGGATTAACATCTTCATCTTTTTCTAAATCTGTCAACATGCATGTAATAAACAAATTCACTTCCTGATTTAATGTACAGTTTTTCATTTGATAATAAAAAGTTTTGTCATCGAAACATTTTTCTATAACACTTTTTAGAATGTGTCCTGTTAAGAGATTATTTTCAATGATTTGCAACATTTTATCCAGATATCTCATCTTATTCTTATCAACATTTAACTTGTTAGAATGAGAGATGTTTCTAATTGATTTTTTATACCAAAACCAATGATCCCTTAATATTTGGTTATCTAAAATATGATCTAATTTTAAGAGACATATCAATAAATCACCAAGTTTGTGTAAGACTTCTGGAAAAGCTGGATAATGATTTGAAGAGTATGTATGTTTAACTAACAAACAACTTATTTGTCTTAAACAAAGAATAAATATCATTTGTACCCTTTTAACAAAAAGATTGATTTTGTGTAATGGTTCCAAAATCTTACTGATTGAAGCTTGTCTTGATACTTTATCAAATGTATCTTCATACAGTATGAAATGGACATACAATTCATCAACTTCCAATATAAGTGTACTCATCTCATCACACAAGCCTCCTAAAGTAGCTAGAATTCTACTTAAAATTTTATTATCTGAGTATATTAGCTGGGCCACTGTTTCTCTAGCTGGTGAAGTATCTTCAATTGTAATTAGTTGTGTAGCTATGCTGTATTTATTACGAAATTCCTTTTTTTGCTTTGAAATTTTTTCGGTATAAGTTTCCAAAAATGATCCATACTCGTGCAATTGTGCTTCACCTATTAACCTGTTTGTTTCAGCATTGAACTGCCTTTCTACTAAATTTGATGGTTCCCACATTTTTCCATCAAAACCTACAATAAACATCTTTATTGAAATAAACATTAATACATTTTCCTATTTATATAAGTTTAATCTCATGATGTTAAGTAGTAAATAACTATCTCAATATAAACCACAATTTGAAACTTTTTGTCGATCTCCGATTTTTTTTAGGTTTTTTTGCGTCTACTGTGTTGTACTGAATTCTAATATGCACTCGGTTTCTCCCTATCACCCATAAGTTTTTAGAGAAGGGAGTATATACAATATGAAACTCCTAATTTATAAGCCATTTAGTGGTGAATTTCTAAAAATTAAAAAAAAAACCCACTTTTTTTAACAAAGTATACTTTTTATTGTATATAAAAAAAGATATATACAATCAAAAAATTTATTCGGTTATCTTTTTTCGCTTGAATTCGCCAGGAGCGGTTTCATGTTTAAGAGTCTAACAGTAGTCCTCTAGCATATTTGGGGTCCATTTTCCACTGCAGCGTTTCACCATCTGCGCAATTTGCTGGTGAAATTTCTCGCCGTGCTCGGCTGAAACTGCACCCAAATTGTCAAAGAAGAATTCTAAATGGGAGTGAAGAAAATGCAGCTTAAGGGACATATTGCAACCCAAGGCTTTATAAGATTGGATAAGTTCTTCAACTGGATCTTTGTAGTTGTCCGTGTTTTTGATAGCTAGGAAGTTGCTACATACATTTTTGAAGGCATCCCATGCCATCCCATCCCTTCTTAAAACTGTAGTTGTAAAATTTGATCCTTAAAAAGTTCCCGTATTTGAGGTCCAATGAAGATTCTTTCTTTAAGCTTTGCTTCACTTATACGCGGGAATTTTCGTCTCAATTAAAGGAACGTATTTCCTTTTCTATCTAAGGCTTTAACAAAAATGTATGTAAGCCCTAGTTTTATGTGCAGAGGAGGTAAATAAAATTTTTGCAGATCTACTTAAGTTTCATTAAGGAAGTTTTTCTGGATGTGTACACTGTTTTCACGTGTCGGTCAATCTTTCACTAAATAATGTCGGTTTATGGCTCTGCTGTACCATTTGCATAAAAAACAACAATATTTTGTGAAGCCACTCTGTAGTCCTGTGAGCAATGGAACAACTTTGAGATCGGCAGAGATATTCCACTTATGATCTGCGTATTTTATTCATTGGAGAAATATGCACATGTTTTGGTATGTTTCTTTCATATTTACAGCATGACCAACGGAAACTAATGGCCGTTCGTTTCCATTAAACAACAAAACTACTTTCAGACTTGTATTCGAAGAGTTCGCCACTCGTACATAGGAGATGCCAAGTTCATTCATTAAACTGGCATATAATGACAGTAAACTAAGTCATTTTCCTTAGAGAAAAATGTGGCCAGAATAGACGGCATTTTCCGAAACGTGGAAATTTTCACACCTTCTGTAAGGTTTCACTGCTGCAAACTAGATCCAAGCAGTTATGCCCTTGTTTTGGGAAGATCTAAATCACGAACTAGATCATTGAGCTCCTCCTGCGATATAAAATGTGGCTGTTGCTGCTACTACATCCGAAAACGACTTCCTCTTCAAAACTTCAACTGGCTTCTCTGTGTCATTGAATTTATCTGGTTCATCATATTTCTCTTAGGCTTAGGAACATGTATGCTAGAAGCATAATAAGTTACAGGTCTAATGGCTGGGGGGATATTAGGATACATTATTTTATGCTTGCTTTTACTAGAAAATGCCAGAATTTTTGTTAAGTAAAAGTAACAATCATCAACATGATGCTTAGGCTCCCGCCAAACCATTAGCACTCTAAACTTCCTAGACGTATGAGTACTCCGTAGCTATCCTACTAAGGTTCCTGAGCAAGTGCGGCAGCATTTTTTGGGAGCCCAAGCTTTGTCTTGATCGCCAACTTTGAACCCAAAATATAACTCTAAGGCTTTTCTTACAAGACGGCTCAAGGTTTTTCGTTGAGCTTTCAGTGTCACCTCACCACATATATAACAGAAACTGTTCAGATGCTTCACACAGGATCGCAACGGCATCGCTTCGCCCAAGCTTTATCTTGATCACCAACTTTGAACCCGAAATATAACTCATAGGCTTTACTGACAAGTGGGATCAAGGTCTATCGTTAAGCTTTCAGTGTCACTTCACCACATATACAGGGTGTCCCGGGACTAATGGGAAAAAAGTCAGGAGCGTATAATCTGAGCCAAAATAATGTTAGTACTTCATATAAACTTTTTCTATGGAGGCCCTCGTTTTCGAGTTATAGGCCTCCAAAGTATCAATTTTGAATTTGGTTTTTATTTTTATTTTTTGTACTAGTTATTTGATCTTTATCAAATTTACGGCAAAGCTATAATGTACGTGTATGTTTATTTTGGAAAGGTAAACAGATTTACAGTACTGCCTTGAAGCCAGGGACGGACTACTCGCAATGGTTAGTGATCCAAAAAATTTGCAGGGATGGCACACCCTGTATGAAATCATCGAAATTGACTTCCCCACACATTAAGCTAACGAAAAGGTACTCTTGTTAGAATTCGATAAAATAAGCCGTTTGGATAATATTTACAGTTTTATTAATGCACTACGTACAAATCTACCTGACTAACTTATTAATACGATGTCCAGGATTTACTTCCTTTTAATCAAAATTACGAACATAACATTATTAAACCATTAAGAAAACCTCAAAAAACACAAGTTATAAAACATTAGACTAATACTAGTTCCTAACAACAAAAACTAACGTTATTCTAATAAATGTTCAATATGAGCTCCTCCCACTTCCACGCACATTCTAAGTCTATGAAGGTTGTTTCTTTGCACTTGAATGAGCAATCCCACATTATTTCTAATAACATTGTAGTGTAACACAATTCTGTCTATTAAATCTTGTCTTGTTTGCACAGGTGTTGCGTATGCCTTACTTTTGAGATAACCCTAGAGAAAGAAATCCATAGGATTAATGTCTCCTGATCGCGGTGGCCATTGAAAAGGGCCTCCACGACCAATCCATCTATTAGGAAACCTTGTGTGTAAATGCTGTCGTACATCTAAACTGAAATGAGGAGGGGCCTCATCAGGCATGAACCATAAATTCCTACGAGTTTGTAGTAGCACATAATCAAACAGGTTCCATAACTAATTTTGCAAAAACTCCAAATATCTCTGACCAGTCAAAGTACCGTCAATAAAGTATATGGCTCTATCAAATGATTGCCAACTATTCCTGCCCCAATATTAACCATGAATCTATGCTGGCTCCTAGTTTGGATAATGCCATGTGGATTCACATCATCCCATAAATGCATATTATGAGAATTTATGATTCCATCTCTGGTGAAACTGGATTAGTTCGTAAAGAGAACGTTACTAATAGATGTATTGTCTGCTTGTTGTTGTCGCAGAAACCACTGGCTATACTCAAGCCGTGCAGGATAATCAGCCACTGTCATACTGTGTACTTTTTTCATGTGAAAAGGATATAACAGCTGTTCTTTTAGGACGCGATGAACAACTAATTTCGAGACGTTATGTTCTCTTGATACTTTTAGAAAACTCGTTGATGGTTCATTATCAACTGCATTTAACAAGTCTTGTTCAACTGCCACAGTACGTATGCTTCGTACTGGACCTTCTCCACTTTTTTTGGCAAAAATATTCCTAAAATTAAAAATTTTGTTTTGTATACATATAAAATTACATTTACTTATTCATACCTGTTTCTCGTAACCTGAGATCAATACACTCAAACATTCGTCTGTCTGGCAATGCTCTGTTTGCAAAATGTTCTTCATAAAGCCTTCTGGCCTCTAAACAGTTTCGAGAAGCCAGTCCATACATTAGAAGCATATCTGCGTACTCGATAAAAGCGAATTTTGCCATTGTAACTGTTAAATTAAGGACTTATGAATTATTGACAAGTACTAACTACGAACTATTGTACACAACGTTTGACAACTAATCCTATGGTAACTTGATAAACGGTAAAAACACTTATAAAAAGTTTTTACCAACTTTCGAATTAATAAGTCGTTCATGTTTTTCATCTTCTGCTATTATTTTTTTGTAGTACTGTAGGTAAATCTTGGACATCTATTAATAAGTTACGTTTTACCTCGTTGTGTACTTATAAAAATGGTGAATGCGTAAATTGGTACGTAGTGCATGAATAAAACTGTAAATATTAGCCAAACGGCTTATTTGATCGAATTCCAACAAGAGTATCTTTTCTTTAGCTTAATGTGTGGGGAAGTGAAATTCGATAATTTCATACAGGGTGTGCCATCCCTGCAAATTTTTTGGATCACTAACCATTGCAAGTAGTTCGTCCCTGGCTTCAATGCACTACTGTAAATCTGTTTACCTTACCAAAATAAACATACACATACATTATATCTTTGCCGTAAATTTTATAAAGATCAAATAACTATAACAAAAATTGAAAATAAAAACCAAATTCAAAATTAAAACTTTGGAGGCCTATAACTCGAAAACGAGGGCCTGCATAGAAAAAGTTTATATGAAGTACTAACATTATTTTAGCTCATATTATACGCTCCCGACTTTTTTCCCATTAGTCCCAGGACACCCTGTATAACAGAAACTGATGGTTCACACAGGATCGCAACAGCTTCGCATCACTTATATATCCACTGCTGAATAATGTAATACTGATCCTTCAACAAGCAGTTTCGAACGTCTGGAATTTTCTAGAAACATCGGGGAACATCCCCAGACCACCACCCCATGGGATGTTGCCAGATTGTGCACAATTTCCCTAGACTAAGAGAAACGTAGAATTTGTAATCTTGCACCCCATTATGCAATAGAAAGATAAATATCGCACAGGTACACCTGCTTAAAGCATGTTGTTGGCACTCTCAGGACTCTGTTTCGTGATACAGCAATTTCTCCATAGACTCCTGTCCTTAGTTTTTTCTTTCCATCTAAGGATTCCTATCATTCTTAAATTCTCCTGTACTTCTTTCAGCCACTTAGTAGACGAGTAGATAACGACTGAAATCGTTCGCAAACCCAATCTTCGCATAGAACTAAATGGGTGATACCTCAAAATGTTCGTCTTGAAGTGCTTAATATATATCTAGTTACAACAATGGCCATTGGTCATGACAAAAGTTATTGGTAGTAAACGAGAAAAAATATATATTTTTTCTGATAAGTTTAATTAATTACCTACCTCGCTTTCACTACAGTTATTGAGATGTTTTCAACGCGATTTATATAGAATGTCTACTTTTCAACTATATAAAAAAAGATGTATTATTTCAATGATATCCAACTCTGATGAATTATAATAAAGACGAATGTCACATGAAATTGATTCAGTTAAAGTGCAGCATGTTTGTTTAATAACTTTTTTATAAGATCGATACCTGCAAAATCGGTACACGTGACAAGAAGCAGAATTTTATAAGTAATATTTCATTCACTTTTTAAAATGAAACTAACTGTTTCTAAATCTCATCGCGGCACACCGCGATAGGGTCTTAGTTTAAGTATTTTGTTATCAACCATCTATAGTGATATTAAGTGAAACAAGATGTACAGATGATACCCAAGAGGTTAAAATTGCAGTAGATGGATATGTATGTGTAAGACGTAATTCTTTAAATCGACACACGGGAGGTGTACTTATTAATCTGCGGAACAATATTACTTTTAGTGTGAAAAAGGAATATGTTCTTGTGCCTAATTAACATCTATAATAGTGAAATACATAACTACAATACTAGATCTATTAAATGATTTCTATATACCACACGCGAGACTGGCCATAGCAACACAATCTATTTTTATATGCGGATTACGTGAATTTAATGCATTACCTACTGAAATTAAAACGAGTACCTCTCTACATCAGTTTAAAAAATATCTGCTACAATTTATTTCCAAGCTGTAAACTAACTTTATAATTTTTGTATGTACGTTTATTTTAATTTTATTTTATTTTATTTGTTTTTATTTTATTTCGATATGTATTTTATTTTTATTATATTTTGATATGTATTTGTTTTTTAACTTAATACCAAAACTCTTACTTTTATTACTAATTTTATCCAGATTTTATTTTATTTCATTTTATTTCATCTTGTATCTCATTTTATTTTATTTTATTTATTCAACTGAATTTGTGTGTACTGACTACAATATGTGATATTTACTACTATGTATTAGGACCTCCTATATTAAAATAAAGATTATTAAATAATTCCACAATATATTGAAAACATGTTAAAAATTCTAAAAAATTATTTACAAACAGTTAGTTTCATTTAAAAAAGTAATATGAGTAGATTCCACAGAGTTAGGGTCGAAACATTAAATTTAATATTTCATTCAATTATATGATCAACTTATTTTGATAAATAAAGACAGGGGAGCGAAAAAACTGAAGCAATTACACTGGATTCCCCATGTATGCCACTCACCACACTACCCGTGTTGAAGCCAAACATTGTTTAGGAATTACTTCTTTTGAAAAGACATTTTAATTTTCAGTTTTAGCATTTCACGAAACTTGTAATATATAGTTTATTTTGTTTAGTTTGTGCAATATATATTTAAAAATCAGCACTGTCTTCATCACCACTTTTATTGGGCACACTTTGGTTGCAAATATTCCGGCATAATTGGGAACATTTACATGCTGAAGAACAGAAAATGCCTTCTTTGACACACAGACAGATTGAAGAATCGCATTTTTTTCAGTGCAGAACAGATCTAGGAGTTCTCTCAAATCATAAGCAATTGGTTCTTGAGTCGCAGTGATCTGTGAAAGTATTTCGTTTTTAATGTCCCATCCATATTGAAAAACATCTAATTTGTTGACCATAAAAACGTGACTGTTGATCTATAGGTAACACTGGTAATAAGATCTACACACACCAAATATAAATTCCAAGAATACTTTAGAAAATCTAATAGATAATACCTTGAAAATATGTTGATAAAATGCATCTTATGTTGGCGGCAATTCACTAGCTGGTTTTTTTGGTATTCATAGTTAATTTTATTCTTCTTTTTCGCAATCATATAATTTATTCATGAAATTTCTTAGCAGTGGTAAAGAATCATCAACATCCAAACTCAGATAAGTAAAATTTTTCTGAATATTTAAACAACGGATTGTAGGATGTTACTTTTCCAATTTTGCACACTAGCGAATCAATTCATTGTCCCAGAAGTAATATAAAAGAAATATTAGTATCATCTGCCTTTATGAGTACTCTTCTATCTTTATTTTCTGCCCTTTCTATTAGATGTAATATTAAACTGGTATCAGCTTCTTCATGATTGAATTTTGAATGTACAAGTTATTTAACAATTTTCTTTATCATACCCACCAGCAATGATAATTTTTTTGTTTGGAATTAATTTGAAAGGTGGCTTGTTCTTCAATATATATATGCTACCAAAGCTATGTTGTTGCCAAAAGACTGCAAGAATATTTTGTAGACTACAATATTTCTGGAAACTACTATAAGTGTTATATTACATAGTGATAGTTGATTCACTCTAAAACAATGTAAGTGTGGTAACAGATTTGTTTTTAATAATGTTACCTAGTAGATGGTTCATTACATAACAGCTTCAAAGGTTTTGGCATATCACTATCTTCATTAAAAAATATGTTCATAGTCATTATATTTCTTTCACTAATGTAGTGAGAATAGCAGTATTTATATTTGGCATCTGATGCAAAAAGATCAGGATGAAATTCCATACGATTTTCAATAGTGAAATATTTTCTTTCTATGGCAGCTTTTATGTTTTTTCTCTTGTAGTAGCACCCATCCCTGTACACACAGAAATTACGTTTTTTTGTTAACTGTGCAGCACAGCCATTACCACAAATAAAACATTGATTCTTAATTTAAAAAATTGGTTGACAATCCCTGAAAGTTCGTCCGCATTAATATCTGTTTATATCATTACTTGCTTTTTGATCTGTGTAGTTTTGAGGGTTCGTAAGTACCTAGTTCATGCGGAATTGAGTTTAATCATCTGAATATATTGTCATCACGTAATTTACTATATTCTAAAATAGTTTTAATTCCAGCATAATTGGTTTTTTAACGGATGGTCCATATTTGTCATTATCAGGATCAACGACATTGTCGCAGATCAGACATTTAGGCATTTTGTAATTTTTTACCTATTATTTATTTACAATAAATCCAAACTGGCCTTTTTACATGGATATAAATATGTTTTTTTTTAAATTATTCTGATGAATATAGACATCTTAAAACTATACTAATACAACTGTACTAAAGGAAAAGAAAAGTGAAGGTAAAGAAAAGTAAAGGTAACGGAATGAACACAAAAACACAAGAACTTTCGTGAATTGGGAATGTTAGAGATGAAAATTCTCGAAATAGCTCTCTATTTTTCTCATAAACTCGTTAAATGCAAGGGTCCAATCTATGTCTTGCATTGCGTTTATATTATTTGCTAGTTGTAGCACTGCATGCAATGGGAATTTGACGATGATTGTTGTATTCTAAACATCAAAGAAGAACAAGTGCGTTTAGGTGGTACATTTATAGGTATAAGAGACAGTAGATTATTTGATGAGACTTGGTTAGTCATCAGTTTCATCATTGTTATCTCTCGTCTAACATGCAATGATTTTATTTTAAATTCTTTTCTTAGCATTTCGCTTCTTATGACGTTGTAATCGGGCCAGCGATGAATTTTTTTAAAATAGAGATGCCGCAAAAACTTATTCTGTATTTTTTCAAGATAATTCAAGTAAATTTGTGGTTGTTGTTCCCAAATAATAGATGCAAAATCTAATTTTGGCAAAACAAAGGTATTGTACAGTAATTTTACTGTATCCAAATTAGAGAATGTTGAACTTTGTCTCAGAATGAAGCCTAAGATTCTATTGCAGCTATTTACAGTGTTTCTATATGTGTAGCAAATGATAGTTGATTATTATAAACGACTCCTAGATCTCGCACCTCATTAGTTCAGCTTAAAGTATCTGTGTGTATGATATAATCAAAAATAAGTGGCTCTTTTTTTTCGTGATAGAGATAACATAAAAATTTTTAACATTTAGATACAATTTATTATTAATACTCCACGTATATAGACTATTAATATCCTTCTGGAGTAGCACACAGTCTCTCACCATTTGGATCAAAAACAGCAACGGTCCAAGATTGGAACCCTGTGGCACTCCAGAATTCGCATCTTTTTTTGTGGAGATATTGTCGTTATACTGCACCAGAAACTTTCTATTTTCTAGGTAACTTTTAAGTAATTCTAACAAATTAGCTGAAATTCCAAAATTGTGTAATTTTCGTAGTAAAATGTCATGGTTCACCCTATCGAATGGTTTACTAAAGTCTGTATAGACAGTACCCAGCTGCAATTTCTCACTTAAAGTTTTATTCGCCTGCTCCATATGTATTAGTAGATTTGTATTTATCGACCTACCGTTTACAAACCCATGCTGTTCCTCTGCAATAACATTTCCTATGTGGGTATATAATTTGCTGTAAATTATAAATTCTAATAATTTGGAGGGATCACATAAAATTGCAATTTCTCTGTAATTTTCAATTTAATTTCTGTTTCCTGTCTTATAAATTGGTGTGTATTTTGCCACTTTCCATTGTGTAGGATATTCTGATTTTTTAATAATTAAGTTAAGTATGTGCAGCAAAGGGTTTTTAAGTAATTCTTGACAACCCTTTAAAATATAGGGCGGTAAATGATCGGTACCAGCTGATTTATTTGGTTTTAATATTTTTACGGCCTTGTCATAATCATCAGAATCTA
Source organism: Galeruca laticollis (assembly GCA_963921935.1). NCBI lineage: Eukaryota > Metazoa > Arthropoda > Insecta > Coleoptera > Chrysomelidae > Galeruca > Galeruca laticollis. Next base: position 170,180,943 of record OY998175.1, read on the forward strand.
GTTCATTTAAGTTATATGTATTGAATTGACATATATTTGTATTTAAATTATCTGTACTATAATGAAATTTTTCAGATGAATGAACAGAAGCAAAAAATTCTGAAAATTTCTCTGCAGCATTTTCATCTGTCACCATATCACCACCTAAAGTATATGAATGTATTTGCGATCTATTATCTTTTATTTGCTCAATATAGTTCCATAAATTATTTATATCCGCTGTTATATTCTGTTCAAAATTACTTAAATATTCTTTATTTTTATGCCTTCTCAATGACTTTAATTGCCCTCTAGCTTCAAAATATTTATCATTATAGAACGTAGAGACATGCTTCATTTTCCTGTAGTTATGTTTTGCTTTTATCAAATTAACAATATCAGCATCAAACCACGGTGGAAATTTTCCAAAATACTTATGCGTTTTATAAAGTGGTACTGCCCTACTGAATATATTATTGAGATTCATATAAAAATTATCCACAGACAAATGTACATTATTCTCATTCGTTACATTTTCCCACTTCAAATTCCTCATTAGTTCATATAATAAATTAAAATTATATTTGTTATCAGTCAAATTATTTGCAATTAACTCTTTTCCTGGTTTTAAATTTATATTTATCATTAAAGTGGGGTGAAGAGCATCTTCCTGTACCAAAGGAAATTGTTCTCTTTCTACAGTACAAGGAGTACTATTTAATTGTGACATAATAACTAGATCTAGTGTATTTCCTTGAATATTTTTCATATCATTGTACAATTCTAATAAATTAAAATTTAAAAAATATTTTAGTGTCAGCGTGTTAGCACTAACATTTCTTGAATCTAAACTTTTGCAACCCTTTATCTCAGGTAAATTAAAGTCCCCCACTATTAACGTTTTATCAATGCTTTTTATACAAGTTTGCAAAAATTGAAAACAATCCCTATACTCATTTAAAGTGGCACTAGGGGTATGTAAGCCCTTATAATAGTATAAATATTGTTTTTTGAAAATTTAATATACAAAACTAACACATCGCACATGGAAACTTGCCGAGTTACATTTAAAATTTTATATTTTTTCTTAATTGCCACAAGCACTCCCCCTCCTTTAGTTTTACCTGTAAGTTCAAAATTTCTGTCAGCCCTAAAGACGTAGGTGTCGGTATCTATTAATTTCCCATTGCATATCCCATCCTTTAGCCACGATTCTGTTACTATTATCACATTGTTATTACCTTCTAAGCTATTCACATATATGTCTGATGTTCTTGTGTTCAACCCTCTACAGTTTTGGTATATGATAGATAGATGGAACATACTGTATATGCATGTCACGTGAGAGTTATCCTGGACGCATAAATATACATTAAAATATTGTGGCAAACATGAAATAATCAAATTAATATTGCACAAAAAATATAACTAAAAAATAACTAAGATTATAACTAATGTTCGATTACCAATAAGACTAGATTGAAATACTCAACATTATTGGCAAATCAATATCTTATTTAAATTGAAAATAATCGATAGTGCAAAGATATAATCGTTTATGCACTTTAGAAATATTCGATTGAAAATCGAAAAGAATTTCACCTTAATAATAAAGATAAAAATTGATTAAATACCTACAGTACAATTATTGTTATCTATACCTAAAACAAAAAGGAGTTCCAACAAAGAAAAAGAAGAAAAAAGGCAAACATAAAGTTGAAATAGCCAACTAATACTCTAGTGCTTAAAGGTGTCCATATACTATTAGGCAAAGTCAGCTTCTGTGGAGATTTTCTTGACATTGTTATTTATTCTGGCAAATATATTTCCATTCAAACTCCAAGATTCTTTCTTGCCATATTTTTGTTGACATTTTCTTAATAAATCATATCTATTTTTACTTAGAAATTCATTTACATAAATACCCGTCTGCTTAAGGGTACCCTTAGATTTGAATACTTCATTTCTCTAAGGATAAATGCAAATTCAATGATTATTGTTGTAGGCCTACCTTGTTGTGCATTTAGTTTGCCTAATCTCTAAATATTAGATATGTCCAGATTTGTACATTTAATTTTCATTGTGTTGTTGACCAGATTTGTAAATAGCGAAATCAAATTTTCATTATCTGCCTCATTAAATCCATCAAATCTAAGCATATTACGCTTTTGGTAGATTTCAGTTTCATCTAATCTTTCTGATATGGCAATAATTTCTTTTTTGTTTAAGCACTTTTGTAATTCTTCCAATCTGTCACTAATAGTAACCATCTTAGACTCCATTTTGTTAAGTTTGTCGGACATCTCATTCATCTTGGTCTCAATTCTATTAAATTTCTTATCGAGTTTATCTTCTATTTTATTTATAAGTTTCTGACAAATTTTAGTAATCAGTTGTTCGATTAATTTTTCATCCATTATTTATTGTCTACTTTAATTTTCTTGATTATAATTAAGTGTATTTTTCAAAATTTCGTTGCAAGTAATTAGTTTTCTTATTTGATTTTTCTGCACTTTATTCACCTCGAACTACAGATGCACATAACCACTTTTCAGATAATTTCACTTAAATTTTACCACAATTTGGCATAAAACTATCAAGAGCTACCACAAAATGTGTTTAGTCTGTCGCCATACGAATGCTTATTTTATTTAATTTGAAATAAAGAGATGACAGAGAAATATATTGTTTGCCTTTAAACTTATCAGTAAAATCACTGAAAGAGAGCAAAACTTTAGTTTGGAACAATTTTCTTTTGAACCACAATATTTTCAATTTACATATGTTCACACCATCCTCAAGTCTTAGCTGAGCTAAAGACCAAATTAAGAATATCAAAGCCTTATTGGGATATTATTTTTACCCTGATTCCAACAAAACAATAAATGAATTGAATGAACCTACAAACATGCACACTGGCATTAGAGCGGGTAGTGCGGTGAGGGGTATACATCTGGAGTTCTGTGTAGTTGCATCAGTTTTTTTACTCCCCTGTCTTTATTTATCAAAAGTAGATAATATGCAAGAATGAAATATTACTTATTCTGTTTATTGTCACGTGTACTGATTTACAGATTTCGATCTTATAAAAAAGTTATTAAACAAAACTGTTGCACTTTAACTGAATCAATTTTATGCATCTTTATTATAATTAATTAGAGTCAGTTATAATTAACGATTAAATAATGAAATTAACATATAGTTGAAAAATAGACATTCTATACTAAATAATAGTGTTGAAAACATCTCCATAATTTTAGCCCGAGCGAGGTAGGTCTTAAACTTTTTAGACTAATGGCCGATGTCATAATTTTGGATTTATATTAAGCACTTCAAGACAAACATTTTGAGGTATTACTCATTTAGTTCTATGCTAAGAATGGGTTACTCAAAAACTAAGCATCTTTTATTCAAGCTCCCACTCCACTATAGATCTGGGTCTTCCTGGTCTTCTTCTACCTTCTGGTTCCCACTGTAGCATTAAACAAACGATTGCACGCTCTCCTCCTCTCTATACATGGCTGAGCCATTTTATCTTTAGCCTCTTTATTCTCTTTACTACATCTTCCTTGATCATTTCTCTCAGTATTTCATGGTTCATATGTTGCCAGTATTCATTGTCGTCAACTCTTATTGGCCCTAGAATTGTTCTCATTATTTTTCGTTCCACTATCCTCAATTCCTCTTCATCTCTTTTTGTGATTGTCTCTGCTCCATACATTATCAAAGGTCTTATAATTGTGTATGAATGTTAAATGTAGTGGCATTTGTTAATAGTTGCTTTTTAGTAGCTTCTTATTGATAGCTGTCATTATTTTTTCCTTTATTTTTGATCTTTTTTCTCCATTACTGCTGGTAGTGGCTACCGAATGTTTGAACTTTTCTACTTCCTTACATTTATATTCCCCTATTTTTACCTTTCCATTTTCACACTGTTTCCCAACTCTCATTATTTTTGTTTTGCTGGTATTTATTTTTAATCCCATATTTTCACCTTCTGTTGTTAATTCAAGTAGCGTTTTGAAATGAATATACCAATCTAAGTATTTTGCTTGTTTTCTTTTACAAAAAATATAAGCAATTGTCAATTATATTGGAACATATTAATGAAAAATATTGCATGTACTTTGTTTTAGGATAATAGAAGAATATCTCCTCTTAGAGCATGGCTATCAACCCATGCCCTTTCAAGTTTAGAAAAATTTCAACAACTTGAAATAACTGATTATAGTAAACCGTTAATATTCCAAGCAGAAACGCCTTTAAGAAAATTTGTTGCTTATATAGACCCTGAAAACAAATTTACTAATGAAGATAAGCTCTCTCAGATAAACACTTTACAACAGTTGCAAAACATCGCAAGTTATGGTTTCTTAAAAAAACGTCTCGAAAAACACGAGTTGCATATTCACGCTTTGTGGTTTGATATATACACAGGAGATATTTATTTATTTAGTAGAGGTGCCAAAAAATTCGTTTTGATCGACGAAGATAATGTCATGAAATTATTACAGGAAATAGAAAAATATTATTCTTAAATGATTATAATCCAAAATAAAATGTAAAAATAAAGTTTGATATTGAGTTCTTTCCATTACAATACCAAACATGAAAATATAAAAAATATAAATGTTGTTTAATACAATAATAATGAATTGCTTACTATTGTTTTATTGGTTTCATTCCCAAAGTTCCGATTTTTACAAATTTTATTAGTCCTCAAATATAAATATTTCTTTATACCATATCCCTGTTCTTCCTGTTTTAATTAATTCTGTGAATTAATTGGGTCAAATTTTGCTAATTAGGTAAATTGACAACACTAACTGACACTTTCTAGTCTTTCTACAGCCTATTGTTTATACTTGTTTAGGTCCACTCCTTTATGATTACAGCCACATGTATCAACAATTTATAAAAGGAAAATGATATAAGAAATACGTGAAAAGTTTTATGAACTTGAAATAATTAATTCCGTTGAAATATTTAAATAAAAATGAGACATTTAGTAAATCAATATTTCTATAGATCGGACTCAGTTAATGTAGACCATTAATTCAAATAATCTCGTTGAGGCGAGAAGAAAATTAAAAAGAAGCAGAAAAAAGACACTATTTGTTTGTTTAAAATTTATCTAAGATTAAAATCGAATTAAAAGAAATAACAAATAATATAGTTACGTATGCCAATTCATAGATTGGATTAAACGTGCTCTAAGATAACAGGTTTCCAGAACATGGAATAACAATATTTATTCACTTTTTATTATTAAAGTAATATAATGACAAAAAGTCAGTTGTCTTTCAGACTTAGACAAAATGTACCCCAACAAACTCGTAGGGAATCCCGAGAAAAAAATAAAAAAGTCCAAAAACAAGTTACGTAAGTTGACTGTTCAAGTAGATTTATAACTTCATTAAAACATCTAGTTTCATGTTTCCAGTAAAGTGGAAAATACTAGTTCAGGATTAATATTCCCAGCTGGTGATACAGCTTTCAAGACTTTGCTATCGGCACGATTCTGTTCAGCAATATGGTCACACATATCAGATTGTGATGAGACTTATAACTATTGGGAACCTATGCATTATTTAAGTAAGTAGTTTTTCAAAACATGCAATTATACTACTCAAAATGAATTGGGAGACATTACTTTTGTTTGCTGTGATAAAATTGATTGAAATAATATTGTTCTGCGTTTTCCTCTTTTATGTTGGAAAAGCAAAATTGCGGAATGTCGTTTTCACTTTTATTGTACTGAGCTCTGAAGGACCAATCGCCTTAATGTGACGATAATAAATACTTGAATTAAGTGTTATATTAAATGATAATCGATGATTACATGTACATTTACTATATATTTGTATAGTTTTACATTTTGTTCATATTGCTTCACAAATAAGAATATCACAATTTCTTATTATACAATGTAATCGATATCTTTCACTTTTTTATGATTCATTTATGACAAGATGTGTGTTATGTCTCTTTATGCTTTTTTTGTAACTTGACTAACAACGGTTTCTTTTATGATGATGAAAAATTGAATATGTGTTGTTATGGATATTTTTATGTGTGGTTTTAAGTGGGTGATAATAAGGAACGTTATGTGAGAATGTAACCAATGGGAAAAATAGAGATTTAAATGAAACTGTCATATGACATCTGATACTCAGCCAACGCATATAGTTTTGTGGAGAAAAGAAATTGTTATACATTTATCTGTGGTTTTTTATATGAAATGAAGTTTGAATGGTGTTATACAGGAGAAGTTGAAAATGAAAAGTCACAGGAGAATTTTGTAATTAAATCAAATTCAAACATATTGGGGGCGCGGGGAAAATGGATGAAAGGTGAGAGATGACTGATATCAGACATCTAATACTGATGTTAATGAAAGAGTTAGATAGCGTGAGGAGTGTATAGGGCTCTGATACAGGATTATGATTGAAAGTGAATAATTGTAAATAATTATATAAATGTATAGGGGTTGTAAAAATAACTTAATGTTAGTGTCAGAGTGGTATAATGACTCTGGCGTCATGAGTGTAAATAAATGTTTAGGGTTGATGTTAGAGTGTTGTAAGGACTCTAATATCATAAATATAACAAATTATAAGTTTTTGATGTTAGAGTGGTGTGTGATGCGCTTTCTTTCCTCAAAAAGAATCACGGACGTCACTATGACACCCACGGCTTCGGTACTTCCTAGTTTTCCTCGGGCGCCAGATTTTTGGGGTGGTTTACTCCACCGAACTCTCGAAAATTACAGCGTCGAGAGTTACCAAGGTAGCCACAGATGGAGGTTCAGTAATTCCAGGGGTCTGTTGTTATGGACCTTTCCGGATATGTAGTGTGCAAACAGGCTTTAATTGCTTACCACTATCAAACAAATGAAACTACTCGCTACTGGAGAAATTATTACCTTTAATTCCACAAATAAAATTAATTTTACATAAATGAGACATTGCAAAAATATCAAAATAAACTACTCGTTATTGGAGAAATTGTCAATTTTAATTCCACAAATAAAATTGAATTTTACATAAATGAGAAATTGCAAAGATATCAAAATCTACTACTAAATATCTACGTTACTAATCAAACCAAAAGCGGACTCACACCAAGCAATAAATATTCTAGCTATTTTACAACGGAGGCGGAAAATAACGTGCAGAATTCTACTAGTACGTAGCAGGTGAAAACAGTACAAAGTTCCTAGTAATAATAAGTCAAAATGCACAGAGAAAGCGTTATGGTTGCACTAACAGAGCGTACTATATCGGTTCCTAATATTTGTGTACCTTTTTAAATAAAGCGGAAGAAAATAATCAATTAACTAGTCTCGGCGGCTAGGTTAATCTCAATAGCCACCGGAATTTCTTAGCGATTTCACTAGATTCAACTAAACTAGGTTTTACTGATCAACACAATGGCCTATCGTACAAGATCAAATTCTCAGATAATGAAAACTACTAGCAGAATGCGAAAACCTCTCTTGGGTACCCCTGCTCAGCAGCGAATACTTCTGAGATTATTTCGTATCCCTTAAATTAAATCTGCCTTAGAGGCCTCTCGAATTGATCCCTGCTCAGCAGCGAATCCAGACGAGATTTTTCTACTCAGGTGCAAACGAACTAAATTTTCTTAACAGTACGACGGCCTATTCAGCGGGATTAAATACTCAGATAAACTAGACTTTAAATGTTCTAACTAAAGTTTTACTGGCAAAACAACAGCCTATTGTACGTACTAAACTTTTCAGATAAAATAGATTGACAGTAGAATCCGAAAGCCTCTCCTTCGTATCCCTGCTCAGCAGCGAACACTCTCGAGATTATTTCGTATCTCTTAAATCAAAACTGCCTTAGAGGCCTCTCGAATTGATCCCTGCTCAGCAGCGAATCCAGACGAGATTTTTCTAAGCAAATGCAAAAGAAACTAAATTTTACCAGTACAACGGCTTGTTGAGCGGGATTAAATATTCAGATGAAACAGACTCTATAGGTTATATCTATGATTTTACTAACAAACAACCGCCTATTGTACGAAATCAAATTCTCAGATAATGACAACTACTAGAAGAATGCGAAAGCCTCTCTCGGGTATCCCTGCTCAGCAGCGAATACTTTTGAGATTATTTCGTATCTCGTAAATTAAACTGCCTTAGAGGCCTCTCGAATTGATCCCTGCTCAGCAGCGAATCTAGACGAGATTTTTCTAAGCAAATGCAAAAGAAACTAAATTTTAACAGTACAACGGCTTGTTGAGCGGGGTTAAATATTCAGATGAAACAGACTCTATATGTTATATCTATGATTTTACTAACAAACAACCGCCTATTGTACGAAATCAAATTCTCAGATAATGACAACGACTAGCAGAATGCGAAAGCCTCTCTCGGGTATCCCTGCTCAGCAGCGAATACTTTTGAGATTATTTCGTATCTCGTAAATTAAACTGCCTTAGAGGCCTCTCGAATTGATCCCTGCTCAGCAGCGAATCTAGACGAGATTTTTCTAAGCAAATGCAAAAGAAACTAAATTTTAACAGTACAACGGCTTGTTGAGCGGGGTTAAATATTCAGATGAAACAGACTCTATATGTTATATCTATGATTTTACTAACAAACAACCGCCTATTGTACGAAATCAAATTCTCAGATAATGACAACTACTAGCAGAATGCGAAAGCCTCTCTCGGGTATCCCTGCTCAGCAGCGAATACTTTTGAGATTATTTCGTATCTCGTAAATTAAACTGCCTTAGAGGCCTCTCGAATTGATCCCTGCTCAGCAGCGAATCTAGACGAGATTTTTCTAAGCAAATGCAAAAGAAACTAAATTTTAACAGTACAACGGCTTGTTGAGCGGGGTTAAATATTCAGATGAAACAGACTCTATATGTTATATCTATGATTTTACTAACAAACAACCGCCTATTGTACGAAATCAAATTCTCAGATAATGACAACGACTAGCAGAATGCGAAAGCCTCTCTCGGGTATCCCTGCTCAGCAGCGAATACTTTTGAGATTATTTCGTATCTCGTAAATTAAACTGCCTTAGAGGCCTCTCGAATTGATCCCTGCTCAGCAGCGAATCTAGACGAGATTTTTCTAAGCAAATGCAAAAGAAACTAAATTTTAACAGTACAACGGCTTGTTGAGCGGGATTAAATATTCAGATGAAAGTGACTATATGTTCTAACTTTGGAATTGTACACAAATACTATGAATTCAAACGTAAAAATAAAAGCGGCTAAGCGTTGGATGATAATAGCTATTTACAGAGAAAAGAAAAATGTATATCCACTTACCGGGTTCACAAAAAAAAACCAGTCACAGTATTCGGTGTAAACACAATTAAATTTTTAAGCAGGAACAGAAAGAAAAAGCCCCGTTTACCTGTATGCTACGTCCTTTTATTAAATTCTCCTACCCCACTTACGAAGTCTCCTCCTTAAAATTTTGAAAATGCGCGCACATTAGCAGACTGGTTTAAGTGAACTTGACAAAAGGATATACCGGATGTCTCAAAAGCAGTACATTTATATAAAAATAAATATTCATAGGTAAATTTCGAAAGAGAGGCGATTTAATTATTAAATAAAATGAAATTTATACTGCATAGTTGCTGGAAATGAAAACATTAAAAAGTAACATCGTTACAGGTGTAAGGACTCTAACGTCATGAATGTAACGAATAAACAAGAGGTCTAGATGTATGCTAGTTCTTGTTTTTTAAGGGTACGAAAGTTTGCAATGTACTCTAGAAATGGACTAGAGGTGTGAATGATAAGAATGTAAGCAATATACTCTAGAAATGGACTAGAGTTGTAAACGATAAGAAGATAAGCAATATACTCTAGAAATGGACTAGAGTTGTAAAAGATAAGAATGTATGCAATATACTCTAGAAATGGACTAGAGTTGTAAACATGATCATGTTGTAGAAGAGTAAGGTTTGGATACCGGAGCTCGCTTAAGATGAGATGATTTTATTGAGAATGGTCCAGCGAACTCGACTCCAGACATCTGGAAGGGACAGTAAGGTGTTACACGACGTGCAGGAAGATCAGACATGATTTGCTGTGCTGTTATGGCCTTGAACCTGTGGCACATTAAACATTTGTTTATGATGCGCTTGATTTCACGCAGGCCGTCAATGGGCCAGAATTGTAAGAGGATATTGGCTAATACATTTTGAGGACCACTGTGTCCTAAACGTATATGTTTTCTTTGTAATATCAAGCTAGTGAGTGCTACTACGAGTGCGAGTATAATTGGAATGAGGTTGTGAATTCAAGTGAGAGTGCAAGTAATATTGGAATTCATTGTGAATGTATTGAGTACAATCTATATTAAGAATGTATATGCGAGTAAGAGAGTGTGCTCATGAGACTAGAGCAAGTACGAGTGCGTGTAACAACAAGTGAGTAAGAGTAAGTACGAATGAATGTAAATGCAAATGTAAATACGAATAAATGTAAAGGTATTACGAATGTGAGTTTAAATGTGACTGCCAATATGAGTATGAGTATAAGTTTGATTAAGGTGCAATTGTATGCGAGTGCAAGTAATAATGTAAATGTGAGTTAGCATGAAAGTAAATGTAAGGTAGTGACCACGAGTGTATAAGCATGATGAGAGTTTTTTCTAACTCTTTTGAAATTGTTTTTGGATATGTTTTTATGATTATAGATGTTTGTGTTAAGGGGACCCGATTCTTTTGCGGGTAAGAATGAGTTTTTAAAATGTTTTAATTAAGGTAAAGGAGAGTTATTTCTGTTCTCGTCAAGAAAAGGAGGGAAGATATGTATATAATGTTTTTGTCAAGTCGTTTTAAATTCAAAGTGTCGTCAATGTAATTTTTTAAGTAACATATGAGTAAGATGGGATGCCGTTTTCTTCTAAACATCACCCAAGTGTTTATATTAACCAAGTATCATCTTTTTCAACCATGTATCTTCTTCTTCAACCAAGTATCTTCATCTTTTCAACCAAGTATCATCTTCATCTTTTTAACCAAGTTATCTTCTTCTTTTCAATACCTTTATCCAGGTATTCACATAAGAGTAATTTTCATGTGTCTAAGCTTTTTTAATCGTCCAGGGTTTTAAATGTTAAAGTATTTGTTTCTCAATGTCTAAGTATAAGTTTAAGTTTTTCACAAAGTTTTTTTATGTTTTTCTTAAGTGTCAAGTATATAAGTTTCACTGTCCTCTTCCAGAAGACTAAAGGTTTTGTTTTCTTGACGAGAAAGAGTTTAAGTAATGAATGAGTGCTATCCTGCACTGAAAGAGCGTTGAGTAAGAAAGTGAATCGTTTATTCGAGTGTAAGTGTTGTTTTGAAAATTATTTCTTTATGAGTTAAGATTGTTTTTGAGGGTAAGTTGTGATTTGAAAGTGGTGTGGTCACACCAGAAAAATGAGTATAATGAGTATGAGAGGGGTTATCCGTAAGGTATTGTGAATGAGTCTTGTCCAGAACAGTAAGTTTCTTGACGATAATATTCTGGATATTTTTGCATTGGTGGTGAATGGTTAGGGTTTATGTTCAAAGATCTCACTGATGTGTTTTGTTTGTGAATGTGAGGGGTTAAGTGAAGTAAAGTGTGATGCTTGTTTCTGCAAATGGCACATACACCGGTAGACGAGCAATGGGTGAACGTGTGTCTCGAGCCCAGACATGCTGTGCACATTTTGTTATTTAGTATATATTTTTTGCGGTCAAGTGTAGAGAGTGTTCTGAAGTGTGAGCAAGAATAAATTTTATGACCTGCTTTGTTACAGAATGAGCATATTGAAATGTTGATAGGGTTAGAGCTATGAGTTGTACTACAAGAGAGCTGATTAAAGGTGTTCCTTTTAAGTGAGTTGGGTAACGAATGATCAGCGAGTGAATGTTGAGTTGAAGGTTGGGTTGCGAGAGAGTGTAGGTTGCATGGTTCATTTAATATGGAATGAAAGGCATAGGTCATGGTGATGATCGGAGTGTCTTTTCTATCGACGGATCTTGTGTCAGAGTTTTGTCTGGGGGGAGAATTGTTTAAATGGAGTAAAGTGTGATGTCTTTTGTGACATATGGAACATGATTTTGTCGAAATACAATTAAGGATTGTGTGTTTATAACCTAGACACCTAAAACACATTCTGTTATCTCTAATGTAGTTGTTCCGATCAGACACGGAAAGCATCCCGAATTGGGGGCATGAATAAATATTGTGGCCTATTTCTTTACAAAATAAGCATGTTGGAGATGGGTAGGGGGGACTATGATATGCACTAGACGAGGCTTGATTGCGTTGATCATTGTTATGAGGCGAGTTTTGTTCAGGAAGCCAGTGTTGATTTGAAAGTAAGGTTACCCTGTTGGGTGGAGTGGCCACATTAGAAGACTGATTACGATGATTATGAGATGTATCAGGTTTATGATCTTGGGTCAACAAGTTTTCCAAAACAGTACATCTTTTCTCCAGAAAATCAAAAAAATTATCACTAGTAATTAAATGTTGATCAATCTCTTTTTCTTCAAGAGATCTTTTAGTACTATAGTCTAATTTGGTTTTCAATATGTGAACAATTAAGGCATCGAATAAATCTTCCTTACTGATGTTTAAGTTTAATAATGATTTTACTATAGATCTAGTTTCAGATGTGAATATTCTTAATTGCTGTGCGTTACATTTTAATATATTATTACAGGCCGTTAAACGGTTAAAATGGGCAGTAACAATTTGCCTTATATTATTGTATTTGTAATTTAGTAAGTCTAAAGCTACATCAAAATTAGTTTCATTTACTGGTAATTGAGAAATTAAATTTAGCGGGTCACCTTTCAAGTATGATTTCAAATAGTAAAATTTTTCAATTTTAGATGTCAACCGGGAATTATTTACTATTAATGCATTGAACAGTTCTATAAAGGCATTATATTTTATGCTGACTCCATAAAAAATCGGTATTTCTATTGACGGCAATCTAATATGTGTTTCATTATGAGAATGTAAGGTTGATTGAGTAATTTGATTAAATCTAAAATTTAATTTATCGTAAGCATTTTGTAGTCTGCAGTGTAATACATAATATTTTTCATCAATCTGGCTTCTATCATCAAATTCTAATTCAGGATCTAAGGCTATGATTTCTATTTGATCTTGAATCTCAGAATATTTAGAGTAGTATTTATCTAAGTTATCTATTCGGGATTTGAAAGCATACTTGTCTGACTCGTCCAAATTATTATGAAATCAGTTATGAATACGTGTAATTGCTGCCTTACAACTAGCACGTTGTGTTTTTAATGAATCCATTTTATCAATGATCTCAATTATTTGACAGAAATATTAGACATAAAATTCAAATCAATGTGTCATGTTAGGTATTTCAGTAATATTTTATGATATAAATGAATGTTTTCCAAAGTTGTGATGAAGGAATGTAATTAAATGTCCAAACAAAATTTGAAATTAAAAATGTAATAAAACATTTTTTATTGTCATATATACCTTGTTTGTCTTCTTAGTTTCCACTGCGAACTTGCGTACCGTCTCGAAGAATTTCACTTTCCTTGTGGATTTGTACCACCAAATTTGTTTTCAATTCAGCATCAAATTCTTGTTTATCTTGTTCGTTTTCACTGCGAACTTGCGTACTGTCTCGAAGAGTTTCATTTTCCTTGTGGATTTGTACCGCCAAAACTGTTTTCAATTCAGGATCAAATTCCATGAGCCTTTTTTCTGGTTCGATCCGGCTACAGAAGGACCATGTTCTGCGTTTTCCTCTTTTATGTTGGAAAAGCAAAATTGCGGAATGTCGTTTTCACTTTTATTGTACTGAGCTCTGAAGGACCAATCGCCTTAATGTGACGATAATAAATACTTTTACACGTATATGAATTAAGTGTTATATTAAATGATAATCGATGATTACATGTACATTTACTATATATTTGTATAGTTTTACATTTTGTTCATATTGCTTCACAAATAAGAATATCACAATTTCTTATTATATAATGTAATCGATATCTTTCACTTTTTTATGATTCATTTATGACAAGATGTGTGTTATGTCTCTTTATGCTTTTTTTGTAACTTGACTAACAACGGTTTCTTTTATGATGATGAAAAATTGAATATGTGTTGTTATGGATATTTTTATGTGTGGTTTTAAGTGGGTGATAATAAGGAACGTTATGTGAGAATGTAACCAATGGGAAAAATAGAGATTTAAATGAAACTGTCATATGACAGCTGATACTCAGCCGACGCATATAGTTTTGTGGAGAAAAGAAATTGTTATACATTTATCTGTGGTTTTTTACATGAAATGAAGTTTGAATGGTGTTATACAGGAGAAGTTGAAAATGAAAAGTCACAGGAGAATTTTGTAATTAAATCAAATTCGAACAAATATACCTAAATAATGTTTTGATTATTTCAATGTAAATTTCTTTGGTAATTTATTTTTTGAAGTAACAACAAAAAATAATTTTGACTAAATCAGTTTTCATTCATTACCATTTGTTTCATTTATTGTGACGACAGTAGTTGATTAACGACAATTATGGGTCGCGATATTGTGGGTGGAAGAAGGGTTCATTGGGTGTGTACCTAAGTACCTTTCAAATCGCAAGTCACTTTGATTGAGGAAGGGCAATCAAGGTGAGAGGTTGCTTGAAGAATGAGTAATTCCGCTATTTTTTGAGCATGAAACAGGTATCTACTCCATGGTATTGTTCGCAGGGCTCCTTATCTAGTTCAACAGAGAAGGACAAATTCCCGAGAAGACCAAATTTTAAGGTCTTGGGCTGTGCGAGTCCACACACTTACATCGACAGCACGCCAAAATTGTCTAGTTCTAATGACTGTAACAAGAATTTTGAACCAGTCCATATAAAACAGACTCCACAAAGCTGGTTTGCATTCAAGAAGACCTGCTAGACGCCCTAGACTAATCCCTGCACATAAAAATGCTTGACATTTATTCTGGCAGCATCATCAAAATTGGACAAGAGAGCAGTGGAGTAACCTCATGCTTTTCAATCAGTCCAGATTTAGTCTTTGCCATAATGATGGTCGTTTACAAGTATGGATACGGCCCAGAGAACTTTATTTAGAGTCTACTGTACATGAAGTTGGTCCTTTTGGAGGAAGGTCTATTATGATATGGACAGGTACAACTTTCACTGGGTGCACAGAACTCATAGTAATTAGAGGTGGACCACTAATAGTGGCGAGGTATAGGGACGAGATCCTAGAACCTATTGTAGTACCACTGTGGTAACTCAATTTTTTAGGAACTGGGAAAAACGGACTTTAAGTTTCTTGTATTTTGTTATTGCCAATAAAAGGGACATGAATTTGATTATGTTTTTGAATTTTTTGGGGATGAAGTACATTTAAATTCTACATTTCAAGTACTAGCTTGAATACTCTTCGCGTTATTTTTTTTAGTAGGGTTATTACAATTTTTGTCGGAAATAATTATGAAAAAATAACTTACTATACAGTTTGTTTCGGATCTTAATAGATAGCAGACATACCGTACTTAAAAGCTAATTAGCAAAATAGGTGTTATCTCTAGTCTAAACAAAAACTACTTACAATAAAAATATATTAAGTGACATATAAAAACTTGTCTTTATTGCGGACAATTGTGTGGATAAACATTAACATGTCGTCGGAAAGCGATGGCTTTAATGATGAAATGGATACTTCGAATCCAGTGGAAAACTGGACGGAAATTCAATGAAAAAGAAAAAACAAGCGTAAAAGAAAACAAACCCAAGAGTTGACTGAAGAAGAAATAAATACTAGCACAAAAGATGCCATAACAAACCCAATACAAAAACAATCTTAACAAAAAACAAATCAGCCAACGACCTACTAAACTTATAAGAATAATAACTGGGTCAGAAAAAAGTTCTCAGATGTTGCTATCCCAAGGACCATTTTTCAAGTATCGTCACTATCCAGTTTATCCCAGTAAACCACCTGCACCAGCTCCAAAACCATGCAGTAAATGCTTATCCTTCAATCATCCAACAGAAACATGCCAACAACCCATATAATGCCTAAAATGTAATAGAACCCAACCAACCAGCAAATGTACATCCACATTGACTCCTAAGTGCCATAGTTGCGTAGCAGAAGACCACCAAGCCTGGTCATATAAGTGCCCCAATAGACCAAGACAACCAATACAAGGCATACCTAATGTTTCTATAAAAACAATCAACAAAAAATCACATGAGGTCTCAACAGAAATAAAATAATCAAGAATACATCAACCAATAACCATACATGATAACTGATAACATCATAAATACCTATGTTAATAAACTGAACAACCCAGTAGTGACAACAGAGACGAACTAGTGATACAACTTCGTAAAAAATTTGTCAACAACTTCAGAGTGCATAGCGTTGCAGTGTTTTCAGGAAATAAAATGTTCATCCTCATGTTTGACATGGATGAAACTGACACCTTACATCACTTGCCTACTGAGCCCACCAATAATGCGCATTATGAACATGTCCTTAATTAATATAATATACTCAAACATCAATGGATATTCTGGGAAGAAAGAGCTTATACAAAAATATGTTGAATCCGATGATATCAATATGGCATTATTCGTAGAATCCAAAACGAAAGATCCAAAGAAAATAGTTTACAAAAAATGGAATATTAGTCAGAAAAACGGCCACTTAATCCACAACAATGCCAGAGGAAGTAGTCTAGTCCTAACAGATCCAAAACTGAGAATGAGAAAAGGCAATGCTCTATCTATCAACAAACCTCTAAATGAATGTATACAATGCCATTTCTTGATGATTATTTACATATATTTCTTGTTTCCATTCACCCATACTCCAGAATAGAGGAAAATATATTTACTATGAGAAGTCTCAATAAATATACCATTGTAATAGGAGACTTCAATGCCAATACAAAGCCGAAGAAAAAACAAGTGAACGACTTTCTAAATAATACCAACTTTGTTAAATACGACACTCCACCTACTTTTCTTATGAATCATAATGCAGACTCAACACCGGATATGATCTTTCATACCTCCAATCTAGCAAGAAATATCAAAAGTGTTGTAAATATACCAGACCTATGCTCAGACCACCTCGGTTTCACAATCATTATTGACCCTCACACCCCAATTAAAAATAGCAACATTGAGAAATACAATTTCAGGAAAACAAACATAGAGAAAGTGAACACAGCCATGTTGAGGTACATAGACAACAACGACCAGGACATGAACAGAAGAATGCTCAGCAATTTCAACTCTAAACTAACAAAAGTTGTATTGGAAAATACCCCCAAAAAAAGAAATGCGGTACTTTACCCAGGAACTACCACCATACATAATACAACTGATTAAAAGCAAACGAAAAATGTATAGGGAATATAGGAATATTGGCAACCCGGCCTTAAAAAGAGAACTAAATAAATATAATAAAAACATAAATGGTTGACTGTATGTGAGTAGATCAATGATAAACAGAGCAAATTGTATTGGCAGGATATTAAGAAACACTCGAATAATAAAAACAACTCACAAGAGAGCCACCCACCGATAGAAAAAGGTCAAAGAGTTGACTCGCCGGAAGAGAAAAGTACCATATTTGCTCAGCATTTCGAAAAAACATATGAAGAAAGCGAAGAAGACAATTTCGATGATCACCACTATGAAAATATCTCGGAATGGTACAACATACACTATACAGACCCACAGCAAGTCAACGTGAACCCTGAAGAATATGAAATCGAAGGTTAAACAGCTACGCCATAAGATCCATGAATATATCATCCAAATGTATCAGTTTTATCTGAAAAACAGTTACATACCTAGAGAATGGAAAACGGGTACAATTGTTACTATTCCGAAACCAAACATGGATCACTCTACACCTACCAGTTATAGACCAATTACGCTGCTACTTGTGCTAGGAAAAAACCTTGAAAAAATAATAAAAAACAGAATAGTGACATCAATGGGAAATCGTATCCCAGGGTATCAGTTTGGATTCAAAAGTCATTGTTCTACAACCCACCCTCTAGAGATACTCACCAACAACATAAAAGCATCTAAGCTTGACGGAAACAAAACAGCAGCAATTTTCTTAGACATTACCAAAGCTTTCGATAGTGTTTGGACGAAAGGTCTTATATACAAGTTGGACTACCTTGGTTGTCCCAAATACCTGATCCATGTGATAGCTAACTTACTGAATGAAAGAAAACTGAGAGTTAAAGTGCAGGACAAAACTTCTCACGAATTTATCCCACAGCTAGGTGTACCTCAGGGATCTCCATAATCACCTTTACTATACAACATATACTGTTCAGATATATACCACGCAGACCCAGAATACTTTGATTCAGATAACTATATACTACAATATGCAGATGATACTGCGTTGGTTTCTCACTGCAGGAGTATAAATACAACCATTGAAAGATTACAACAGCTAGCATCATGGTTCAATAAATGGCGACTGAAACCTAATCCAGTGAAATCGCATTTGCTAATATTTTTCCACTCCCCATCACCCACATCACCGTCAGTAAGGTTATATGACCATGAACTCAGTCCAGAAATATGTACATAATATCTAGGGATCACTATGGAAAATAAGCTAAACTTCAACTCACACACACGAAATATAAAAAAGAAAACCATATCAAGGGCAAAGCACTTCAAATCTATATCTAAAAAAGAACATGGAATAAACTTAAACACAAAAATTAAAATTTACACAATGATATGTAGACCACTAATTGAAGATGGACATATAATATTCCAGAACCTAAGAAATCCTGCCCTGAAGAATCTCTATGTAGCCGAAAGAATTGCCTTGCGCATTATCACGAAAATTAAACATCCGAATAATCCTATCCATAATCCACCCAACCAGCTGCTATGTGAAGTTACTGGAGTGCAACCCATCGAAGAGATACTATCACAATTGTCCTTCAAATTTAGCGAGAAAACCGAAAACAAGAACCTCATCTCTCCATATTGCAACAGAAAAAGTTCCAGAAGAACACACTACAAACATCCAGAACAAATTCTATGGGATAAACTATGGTTTTGGTTATTTTTTGGTTTTTTTTTTCTTTTTTCTCTCTTATATCAATCTGAAACTGTAAAATTTTAAGAATATCATTGTAATTCACACAATAACTTATACCACTGTGGCTGAAGGACCTCGGTCAATGGCCAGTTGAGTATTATTTTTATACTTAATAAAGTTCATTTATTATTATTATTTTTATTAACTTACTACACTGCTTCAAAATTTTATTTGTAATGAAATATATTTTCAGAACTTAAAAGTGTTCATTAAAAGTATTTAATTATTTCTTAATCTTCGTTTTCAGTCGAGTCTTCATTATTACCGATGATATCTTTTGGATTCGATGGTAATAATGACTCATTAAAATTGTGATAAATAGTTGGAATCAACCCTTTCTTGCAAAGCTCTAATAAACCTGCAAGTTTTTTAGCATCAGTAGGCAACAAAGCAGTGTACAGTTTAGGTAAAGGTTTGTGTTGGGTTTTACTTGAATTCCTTCCTCTTTGCTTCTTAATAGTGATGTACCTCATTGTCTTCATAATTATACTTGAACGAAACTTGATTTGGACTAGTAGCTAGAAAAACCATTTCTCTAATTTTACTGATTTTTAATGGCTGCTTATTATCATCAATCTTCCAGTTCTGCTTCTTAACCATTTCCTTGAAGCTTATGAAATCGTTTTGACACATCTCTCATACTATGTATGGCTTACCAGTGTTTTTGCCATTCGTATTAACGTAATCCACTGATCAGGGGTATGAATTACTGATTGATGAGTTTTCGCATATTCAATAACTGCATGCATACTGTCCCCTTTTGGCCACTTTCTAAGAACTGGTGGATTATATCTATTTTAAGTATGGATGATGCATAATTAAACATAGCATTAATAAAGCGGTTCCTATTCTGTCCTCCACAGCAGTTAGAGTACAATATTATCTTTTTAATACCTTATTCTGTTTGTGCTCCTACAAAATTTAGTAAGCAACTCTTATCTCATTAGAGCCGCGCTTTGCTACCTGTTCATGCAAGATGTAGCAATATCCTTCATTGTTGCCCATATCGTAGACAGTGAAATTGTAAATAGCGAACTTGCTTTTCTAGTAGAAAACACTTACTTCTGATCGAGGAGTTGCTAGTACTTTCTGCAGGTTAGAAACAGCTTCACACACACTTTTGTCATTAACTGCTTGGTCCTTATCCACATCTTTTAGCTTTCTTGCTTCCGTTTAGTTCTTTAAATGTGTGTCACACTTCTCTTGCATTCTACCCCTAGTAAATAGAGCACTGATCACACTAATCTTTCTTTGGCTTAATAAACCCAATATTAAAATTTGCATTCAATATATCTGCATACTGCCGTTTGGTCGCAATTTCAGTGGTCTCATTTTGTTGCATACATTATATATGTAGAGTCTGTGCATTTGGGATATATTCAAACCTTCTTCAAGATACATTTTCTGAGAATCTTTCCGTGTATAATGTGATGGCACAACAGGAAATGGTTTTATATGTACTATAATAGTTTTTCTAACATCCTCCGAAATTCTGTGTGGTCTTTTTGTGCCCTCCCTTTCATATTGTGTTCTAGACATCTGATGTTTTTTTCAATGCAATCGTCACCTATGTTTCAGATACACCTATTGTATTTACAAACATGGTTTTACAAACTCTCGTCTCTATATTATCACCTGGCAAATGATATTCTCTAGAATGTTCTCTTTTTGAGTGATTACCTGCTATAATTTGCTTTTTATCTTTTTGTGCGATGAATTTTGTTATAAAATCGCATTACCTTGTGTGATCTCCTATAGCCCAAAAATTCCTTAAAAATTGTTCTCTGACTTCAACTCTTACTTTTCCTCTGAATTTATATCAACAGTTTCCTTACAAGGCCCTTGCATTTTCCTGGCCTCTATTATCTTGTCCGTCCTACTTGTATATTCCCTACCTAAATTTCTATTTCTTTAATCCTGGACGTCAAGCCAATAGTCTTTATTTCTCATTCTTTTTCTTCCCCTTTTTTCCTTGCGAATACATGCACATTTTCTTCCAGAATGTGGTTTTATAACGGTGTTACTATTTACATCATCATTAGTTGCGCGACTTGTAGTAGGTGTCTCCAGAATATTGATATGTTCATGGTGATTAACTTCATGTTTATGAAAATTAGATGTGTAATAAGTACGAATATGGAGAAAAGAAAGGAAACTAATCTTCTGTAGTAATAAATCCAGAAACACACTGTGAATACATATTTCGAAGTCCAAACAAAATTATGCGATAGCTCGACCTACATTTTGCTTACAAGATCGCGTATTAGTCAAAACAATTTAAGTAAAATAATTTGAAATATAACACAGTGTTTCTAAACAGATTGCAAAATGTCGAAACAAATCTTAAAAATATTAAACACCTTTGTTAAAAAAATACATCCAAAGTACAAATCAACACAAACGTTAAAATATACATAGTTACTTACACAGCAAAAGTAACTCAAAACGTAAGATGAAACTTGATAGTAAAAAGGAAGACGTGTTCGTTCGAGGAAACAGACGTAGTTCATTCGCGAAAGGTGTCGGGTAGTTCGACCCTAAACGTAGGGGTAAGATAGCGTTCCAGTTTATCAGTTTCTCGTAACTGATTTTTTTTGGTGTGTTCTGAAATTTCTTTCCTTGCGTCGCGATCTGAGTGTTCTAGGTGATATTCAGATATCATCGGCGGTACCGACTGCCCCTCAGACAAGACCCCGGGAAGAAGTTCAAAGAATGAATCATCGTAACTGCGGCGCGAATGCTGGAAACTCCCAATTCGCCGTTTGCGTCGCCTCCTTCGGACCCTCAACCACCGGTAATCCAGTCTCTCGGCCCTAGATCCGAATCCTGACGAAACAGACGCTTTGTAAGTTTTTGTAATCTTTTCTATTAGAGGGAAATATTTTTTGCTGTCTTAACTTGAAAATTTCATGGTCATATTCGTACCGCACGCACTGAACCCTAACCCCATGAATTAGGTGGGTGGTATAAGGAATTAGATTAGTGACGATCTATTCGTCGTGCTAGTATATAGGGAATACCTATCCCTGGGAGTGAAAAACTCTCACCCCCGACTATTTAGTTTCATTTGTATTTTTTTTTAATTCCATTTTTATTGTCGCATCAACCATGTCGGTTATTAGCGACAAAGATTATTTTACAAGGTTTTGATTACATTAATTTCAGTAAGATATCGAACTAATACATTTATGTCACAGTTTTGTCCTAATACCGATTTCAATGTGCTTGGTATATTTTTTCACTCGCGCGTCCTCATATCTGGGACACTCAACCAGAATATGTTTTACTGTTATCTGCTTGGAACATGTAGTACACTGAGGCATTTCGGTCCTGGCAAGTAAATGTTGATGCGTCAGTTTAGTGTGTCCTATCCTTAGTCTTGTCAGTAGTACTTGGTTGGGCCGCCTGTTTGGTATTGTATTCCAGGGTTTTACACTGGGTTTCACCTCGCGTAATTTTGCTTTCGAATCAAGCCACTGATTTTGCCACGCACTTATCGCTTTTTCTTTCACGGTATGCTTCAAATCACTGATGGTCGTCGCGTTTACAACTACCGCACTATCACTTTCCGCTGCTTGTTTTGCCAGTTGGTCTGCTTCTTCACTACCCTGGATTCCTATGTGGGAGGGAATCCACATGAATTTTACATTTATTTGGGATTCTTGTAGTTGGAAGAGTTCCTTCTTTATTTCCATAGCAATGGGATGACTACTATAAACTTGCTGGATGGATTTTAATGAACTGAGGGAATCTGTGATTATGAGGATGTTGGAAGCATTCGCATTTCTGGACAGTTTAAGGGCTAGTCGTGCTAGTATATAGGGAATACCTATCCCTGGGAGTGAAAAACTCTCTCCCCCGACTATTTAGTTTCATTTGTATTTATTAGTAAGGATAATATTATACATTAGAAATAACTGGTAATCTTTTGGGCTATCGAAAAGCAGGCCATTCTTATAATTGTTTTGGGTAGAATAAAATTGTACTCTTACAAATAGTGATAGATAGATAGATAGATTTATTTCATCACATTAATTACAAAAATGTACAATAGTGACAAGTCAAACAGACATAGTAAGGTAAAATGCTAGTTACAGTTAATACACGCTTATTACATTTAAAATAGTTATTTCTAAAAGTCAAAACAACAAAACTAACAATTTAAAAGAGCAATGTCTCACAATTCAAAAACTCTACGATGGAGTAGAAACAGTGCCTCAATAGTGAGTGTTCAACTCTAACCCTGAAACGGTTATGACTCAAACCAGTAATATCTGCTGGTATTTTATTGTATAAATGCAAGTTGAGTGAATTTCTAGCTAACTAGCTAACAGATCCAGTCGATAAAATTGAGGCCTCAGTTGTGCACCTCTTTCAGTTGGGTAATTATGAATGTCAGCGTTTCTAAGGTACTTAGTATTATTTTTGTATACTTCTAAGACATTGTAAAATATGAAGATACATGGCAGTGGTAGAATCTTAAGTACTTGAAATAAAGGACGACAATGTTCTCTGTAAGAAACATTGGCTATGATCCTTACTGCTTTTTTTGCA
Source organism: Galeruca laticollis (assembly GCA_963921935.1). Classification (NCBI taxonomy): domain Eukaryota; kingdom Metazoa; phylum Arthropoda; class Insecta; order Coleoptera; family Chrysomelidae; genus Galeruca; species Galeruca laticollis. The sequence goes on from OY998175.1 coordinate 170,204,636, forward strand.
TTCGAAAGGCTTTAATTGCATGTAGAGACAGACCCCATAAACGTATGCCATATGTTAGGTGGCTGTTAAAAAGAGAAAAGTATGTCTGTAATACCATACTTTGACTGAGACACCTTTTCAGCTGTTTTAGTACGAACAGTTGTGTAGAAAGTTTTTTGCTTGTGCTTCCCAATTTAACATGTCATCAATTTTAAACCCCAATAAATCTACATGTTGCTTCGTTGTGATTTCTCGATTTGATGATATTATAATTTTCTGTGTCTTATCCCTATTTAGTTTGAGATAATTTGAAGTAAACCAAGTTTCAGCGTTATTATCTGTTCTTGAGCATAGGTCCATTAAGTCGTTAACATTTGAGTCTGCTTCTACCGTTGATACATCATCTGCATAGCAAAAAGATGTTTGGAAATAAGAAATTGAAAATATCGTTAATATATATTACAAAAAGAGTTGGTCCTAGTATGGAGCCTTGTGGTACACCGTGCTAAATGGATCTACATGAGCTAGAACTTCCAGATGTATAAACAACTTGCGTTCTCCCACATAAGTAGGTCTTCATTAGCTCTAAAGCTGTGCCACATATACCATAATATTCCAGTTTGCCTAATAGGAGGTCATGGTTCACAGTGTCAAAAGCCTTACTTAGATCACATCAAGTTAGAGCAGACACTAGGCCCTTTTCTATATTATCTATTATTGACTCAACTATAGCCATCACCGTTTGGGTAGTTGATTTGTTAGACCTAAATCCGAATTGATTTTTATTAATACTGAATTAGCATTTAAAAAAGAAATTAAGCGTTCTTTAATTAGCATCTCAAAAGTTTTAAGAATGATAGATATGGGTCTATAGTTATCAGGAATATTTGGATCGCCCTTTTTAAATATGGGAATAACTTTACTTGTCTTAAAAATGTCTGGAAATAGTCCTTTACAGAGGCAACGATTGAAAAGAAAAGTCAATGGACCAGGAACAAGGTGTATGGTTTCTTTAAGCATTCTGCTGTTTAAGTTGTATATGTCCAAACAAGCAGAGTTTTTTAATTTAGTTATTACTTGTTTAACTTCAAGCTCAGTAACTGGACTGAGAAAGATAGAAGTGCTCGGTTTGGGGAGTGTATAGAGGTAGGTTAGAGCATTAATGTTGCAGGAGGGTAGATATTTTACAATTTCTTTTGCTACATTTGTGAAAAAGATGTTACATTCATCAGGCGAAATGCTGCTTGAGGCTGAAAGTTTTTTATTTAAATTGCACTCATAGTTAATTAACTTCCAAGCGTCCTTGGATTTGTTACCTGATTCATTAATGAAATTATAGTATGAAATTCTTTTGGCATTTTGTATGGCGCTCTGGTATTGCTTTTTATAAACTTTGGATGCGTTGTAGTGTTCAGGCCTTCCAGTTGCAGTGCTAATACTATTTAACACCTGGAGGTTTTCTCTCATTTGTTTTAATTTGTCATTAAAAAATGTCGCTGGTCTTTTGTCCCTGATATTGATTCGTTTTAATGTGAAAATTTGATTTATAAGAGAACTGTAGGTCATGTTAATAAATTCTGCTATTTTATTTATGTTGTTGTTTTCATCATAAGCAATTTTCCAGTCAACTGATTCTAAGGCTACTTGTAGAGAGTTTAATCCTTTTTTTGTAATACATCTATTCATAGTGTTATCGATACATTCACCAGAATAGGTAGATATTGTAATAAACTGCCCTGCATGATCAGCAAATACAGGGATAAAAAATTCCCGTTTCACAGACAGAATTATCCAGATCAGTAAAAATATTATCAATGCAACTAGAAGACCTCACAGTGCTCCTCGTTGGTAGATCGATTTTAGGTTCAAGATTAAAAGATTCACACAAATTAAACCAGTATTCTGAATTAGCGTTTTTATCTTTAATGTTAACATTGAAATCTCCAGCTACAATTATATGTTTGTAGCAATTTATTATTGAAGATAGAGGTTCTTCAACTTTGTCAAAATATAACTCAAATTCCCTTGACAATGAAGATCTATAGGATATAATAAGAACTGTTTTTATTTTTCTGATCTCTATGGCACAAAATTCAGCATGCTGTTCAACACAGAAATGATCCAAGGAAAGAGGAAAGCACTCAACATTATCATGGGCAAAGATTGCCACTCCACCGTGTTTCATATTTTCCCTACAAAAATAAGACTTTAATACATAATTATTCAAATGTTGTAACTTTCAACAATCTGTGTTTAGCCAGTGTTTACTAATGCACAAAAAATCAAGATGGTTTATCTCCAAGTACAAGTTAAGTTGCTCAATTTTATTTGGTATGCATTGTACATTAATATGACCGATTTTTAACGATTTGTTCACAGCTAGATTACTGTTGCAGAGACGGGGTTTTTTCCTACCAGTCTGTGTGTGTTTGTCTTCTGTTGAAATAAAAACTCTGTTGACGTCGTCAGTTGGTTGTAGAGGTCTTATGACTGAGGATCCTCCTTTGTTGGTGGCATCTTCTTTTTGGGTAAAAACCTTGAGATAACCGCTCCATTTGGCCAGACTTCTCGTTTCCAGGCCTCCCTAACATCATCATGCTTTATAGCCACGTCACTTTCATTGATGCATAATATTCGGGGTACTTAGAAGAATTTCTTCACATTGGACTCCTGGGAAATACTTCTCCAAAAAAGCCTTTAGTTGTTCGGGCTTAGTGCCGGGCGTCGGTCTGGTGACATAAAATTGTGCAAATTTTGGGACAGCTTGAATTTGAGTGATATCCTCATTGCGACCTACAACAAATCGCCATCTGTTGAAACTCTCGCATGTTATTGGTCATCTGGGCCTGTAAAACGGCATTGTTTACTTCTTGTTGAGTGATCATTCTTGTTCTATTTTTATCGATTTGAAGGTTGTTTGCTTAAAAAAGAAGAAGAGTTTCTGACGCTGCCAGTGTCACGGCTTTCGCCAGCTTGGAAAACTGGTTTTTGTTGTGGAGCTGGCTGTTTGCTTACCAAGTTTGACCCCGTTTGACTAGCATAGGTCGTCTTTTGTTTATCACTTTTTGTTGATGTTAATCTTCTTTATTCTCATTTTTTACTGCGTTTTGCTTTTTGTTGAGATCGTCTATTCTTTCTTGTAATACTTCTAAATTCCTGTATAACAAGATTTCCTTGGCTCTCAACTCAGAAATTATTTCGTCTTTACCTTTTAAAACATCATCTTTAGCATCCAATAATGTATGTATGATTTCTGATGTTTTTCCTTCTGTAAGTTCTGCATCTCTTGTCTTAACCTCAACATATCTTGAACAGCATTTCACATGGTTTCTCTCTCCCAAGGCCATCAAACCTGCTATTCTTAAAGCGCACGAATTATGATACACTGCTTCACAATTTATGCACTTGACAACTGAATTTACCACGGATTTTTTACAATATTTGCATATTTTTGTCAGATCACTTTTACTCATGTCTACATCGTCCGCCATCTTGTATATAGGCCATCGAGAACAGATTCTTGTTTTTTTCCTGTGTTTTAATTGATAATTTCTTTATCATATTGAACGGTTGTTTTCGAAATAATATTTCATTGTCATACGTAATTTCGTTCCCGCTGGTAACTAGGTAGCAGAATAAACATAATAAGTCGAAGGTCGCAAGTCAGCGGAATTGTGTTTCGAGAGTAATTTCAATTTTTTTTATGATGCCAGTGTAATCATGGTTTCTTTTCAAATAATTTTTACGATTAAGTGAACTAACTACACAAATATTGGGCTAGGTCACTCCCTAGTATATAGAGTGTACGGAACGAACTCCCTCGACCGAAAGTCTAGATCTCGGCCTGACATTCGACCTTGGCGCGGTGCCCTTGGGGGTTCCTTAAATATTTCAATAGGAATACATTGATCAAAAAATATTTCAGTAGGAATACATTCTTCATTAAATATTTCCATAGAAATATCTCGTTCGGTAAATATTTCAATAGACATATATCGTTCATTTAACATTTTCTCAGGAATATATCCGCCATTTAACTTTTCATTAGGTAAACGTAGGAGAGCGAGATTGCTTAGACTATCCTAGTTAAGGGTCGTATTGTATGTTGGATCTGTTTTATTCACTCCCGCAGCCAAACTCATCCCCTATAGGTGTTTCTGTTGATGTTTCACGCATTTCGCTGATCGAGCCAACCTGGTCCTGGCGGATGATTAGGCCCAGGCGAATCCCACGGAGGCCATTGCCGCTCGAGCCCGGAAAGCTCCCTCTCTCGTTTTCTTTTGGGGAGAATTTCTCGTTCTCCCTCGTGCCTGACGGCACTGGTGACAGCGCAGCCTAATTCCTGAGAAAAGCTGGGCGCATTTGACAGATTCGTCACGATATTGTTACCCTGGTGACAGCGTTTATTGTAGATGTTACATTTTCACTTTTACTGGATTCTTTAGAGGGAACATAATCGGCGTCAATATCAGAATTATCAGAATACAAATTATCTAGTTCGTCACGTTCACTATTTGGCACTTGAATAGAAGTAGTTTTGGGGATTTTTCTTTCGCCTGTAAAAGCTGATGTTTGGTTTACTTAGAAAATACTATTGTTATAACTTTCACAACTTTATTCAATACTCGGCAAAATACAATACTACTTTTTAACAATTCAACTTATTAACACATCAAACTATTGACTGACTGACTCTGCCACAACTGATCTCTATTTATATATAGAAAGAAGTTCCCAGAAAGGACTAGAATATTCTATAACATACTAGTACGTCAATATGGAACACAATAGGAAAATATTGAAAATTCTAGACTGTCACCTTGACAGGTGATTGTGACTACTCCGCCTATTCTTCTTATTTTCAGTCCAAGCTGTCATTCTGACATTCATAGAACAGGTGTAACATTGCTTCCCCTTTTCAAGTTATTCGCCTCGAATAACAGGGAATTTGACGTCTTCTTGAAACCAATTGGGTGGGTCATAACCGTAATAGCGAGACAATCTCTCGATATGAACGACCTTAGGTTTACTTTTTGTTGTCAGACGAATGCGATAAATTAAGTCGTTGATTTTCTTGACCACAAGGTAGGGATCTTCCCAATTTCGTTGAAGTTTCAGAGTTAACCCTTTCTTTCTTCTGGGCTGGTACAACTAAACTGCATCACCGGGCTTAAATATCTCTTCTTTAAGGTTTTTATCCAACCGTCTCTTCATCTTTTCGCTGGTTAGTTTCAGTCGCGTCCTTGCAAACTCGTGAATCTTCTCTAACTTTTGTTGAAGGTTTTAAACATATTGAGGCAGGCTTTGGTCTTCCTCTCGGGACGAAGGAGGAGGTTTTCTAAAGAGGATATCGCTAGGAAGCTTCATTTCTCAACCAGTTACCAACATAAGATGTATAGCCAGTGGATTCATGTTGTGCACTCCGATAAGATAAGAGGAACAATAGAATCAGTATATCGTCGAGTCGAGTGTGCAGGTACATTTGTATTGTCCGTAAAAAATGATTCTAATTAATTAAAAAGTCAGCAGTAAATAATAAATTTGGTATTAAAATGATTGGTAATTGAAGACCTTTATCATTGTTGCAATTGTGTGATTCCTTCTTGTGTACAAACAGTGAAAATTGAATTTGTTTTATTTTCGTAATATTTTTGTTAATTACTTCTAAACTATAAAAACAAGTCTAGATAAGCAACATTTATACTAGTTTGTTTTGGTGTATCCATTGGCGTGCCGAATTTTATAACGAAGATGGGAGATAAATGTACAACATGCAAAGTGAATCTGAGTGATAAGGATAAATTGGTTACTTGTGACAGTTGTCACGCCGTATTTCATGCTACTGATGGTTGCACTAATCTTGCAGCATCTGAATTTAGGGCTGTTATATTACAAAACAGATCGCTATTATTCTTCTGTAATGACTGTCGAATGGCATTAAAAAAAATTCCATTATTATTAAGACAGATGGAGGATCTCAAAAATGATGTAAAGGATTTAAAAAATGAAGTAAATATACTAACGAATGAAAAGAAAATATTGGAAGAACAAGTGCAAAAGATAAAAAATAGTGAAATGACATCAACTGATATGGAAGAGGTCATGAATGAAGTGGACGAAAGAAGAAAGATGTCAAACAATATTATGGTTTTTAATGTGAATAAATCGGCTACTGCGAATAGAAATGAAAGAATAGAAGAGGAGAAGAGAACAATAAGAGAGGTTTTATAAAATGCGAATATTACACTTAATGATTTTAAAGTTATAAGAACTGGAAAATATGATGGAAGAAAAACGCGTCCTATAAAGGTTATCTTGGAATCTAATGAGGCTGTATTAAATATTCTAAAAAACCGTAAAAAAATTACTGAGAAAATTCCCTCTATCAAAATATTCGCAGATCAAACAGTAAAACAGCGTGAGTATTATAAACAGTTAAAATCTAAGTTAAATGAATTAGTTGCTGCTGGTGATAATTCAAAAATTATTAAATATGTGAATGGCGTTCCCAAGACAGTAAATAAAGATCTCTCAAAAAACTAAATACTAAAGTTAGCAAAAATGAGTCTTCGTCAATTGAATATAATTCAGATATGATTTACCTAAATATTCAAAGTTAGGTGGCACACAAAACTCAATTGATAGCTGACATTGTTTGTTACCATCCTGTCATTATCTTGCTAAACGAATCTAGAACTACAAGGGAAATAGAGAATTTTGAACTTGAAATATCTAACTATTCACTCATAAGATGTGATTCTAACTCAAGACACACAGGAGGAGTGATTATGTATATTAGAAGCGATATACACTTTTCTAACGTTAAAACTTATGTTCACAATGAAAATTATTGGTGCAGATTTATATCTCTAAGTTATGGTGGTGCTAAATGGGTAATATGAAATCTTTATCATTCACCTAGTGGTAGCCATGCAGCGTTTTTTTATCATTTGTAGGTAATATGTGAGGAGGTATTGTGTAAGAATTCTCGAGTGATTTTAACGGGTGATTTTAACTTAGATTTTTGGTCAAATGAATTTTATGTAAAAAAAATTAAAGATATTTTTAATGCTCAGGGAAAATGTCAGAAAGTAAAAACATATACAAGAATTACTAATACCAGTAAAACTTTAATAGATTATGTACTAACAAATGTTGACAATTTACTAGTTAATGTATTAGATGAGCCCAAATTCACTGATCATTCTGTAATAACTGTTGAATGTTTTCAGGTAGATAAATCTATCATTACAAAGAAATGTACTAGAATGGTTAGAAAATTAACTGGTGAGAACTTATTTACCATACATTTGAATTTAATTGATAGTCAATTTTTACTTAATAGTACTGACGTTAACGATATTTATAATAATATTAAATGTGTTTTTCAAACAGTTGTTAATGAGATTGCACCCATAAAAGGAATAACATATTGTGAGAACGATTTCCCTTGGTATGATGGTGATATAAAAAAACTAAGTAAAGATAGAGATGTTGCATATAAAACATTTAAAAGTAACTCCAATAATATTAACTGGGAAAGCTATAAACAAAAACGTAATGCTGTTGTTAATTGGATTAAGGAAAAAAATAATTTCTATTATAATCATATTGATAAAAATGTGATGAATCCTCGTTTAATGTGGAAAACGTTGAAGAAATTAATCAATCCGAAACAACTTAATAATAACTTCTCTAACGGTGTTCAATTCGAGAATAATGGCCAGGTTGCTTTTGTGAGGGATGCTAGTGCGCTTTCTGAACATTTTAATAACTTCTTCGTTAATGGTATTGATGATATGGTGTCTAGTATTGAAGATATTTAATTTATTTGTGATATTCAAATGTGTGACAATATTTTTAGTAGTTTTAAGTTAGTTTCTTTACACGATTTAGGAATAGTTATAAAAATTTTAGAAAATAGAGGAAGTACAATTTGTGAACTAAATAGTAAAATCGTAAAAAATTCTTTTGAAGTTATTGGGCATGTGTGGTGTCACTTTGTGAATGTATCATTGGAAAGTGGTACATTTCCTGAGGAATTAAAAAAAAGTATTGTCACGCCTATTGAAAATGTTGCTAATACAATTAAAAGTGGTGAATTCATACCAATTAATTCGTTACCATTTGTAGAAAAAGTATTGGAATCTGTGGTTTACCAACAACTATTAGAACAAATTAATTCAAATTGTTTATTATTTGTTAACCAGTCTGGTTTTAGATCCAAGTATTCATGTGAATCAGCTATTCAGCTGACTGTCACGGAGTGGAAAAATAACATTAGCAAACATTTGTATACTATAGCAGTATCATTGGATCTAAGATGAGCATTTGAGACTGTTAATAGAGCAATACTGCTTAAAAAATTGGAGCGATATGGTATAAAGGGTAAAGTGTTTAATTAGATTAAGGGATACCTAACAAATAGAAAACAAATAACTAAAGTTTGCGATACAATGTCATCAGCTATTGAGGTAAAGCATGGTGTTCCTCAGGGTAGTATTCTAGGTCCTCTACTCTTCTTAATGTATGTAAATGACATGGATAAGTGTGTTAAATGTGACTATATTCATATTTTTGCTGATGACACTTTAATTTCAGTTAGTGATGTAAATTTAGACAAAGCTATAGCAAAATGAATAATGATTTAAGGAGTATGCATACCTATTTAAAAATGAATAAATTAAAGCTAAATGTGAAGAAAAGCAAAGTTATGATAATTACTACACCATATAAATACAAACAAATAAATATTGATCACATTAATGTCAACATAGATAATGAAAAAATTGAGATCGTAAAAGAGTTTAAATATTTAGGATTTATGTTAGATAGTATCTTGTCATTTAATAGTCACTTTGAATATATTAGGAAAAAATTTTTGAAAAAGCTATATATTTTTTTCAAGAGTGTCACAACACTTAAGCTTAAATTCAAGAATTACTGTATACAAAACCATCCTTCAACCTCATTTTGAATATTGTCCAACATTGCTATTCTTCCTTGATTTAAATAAGATGTGTCAATTACAAACGTTACAAAATCGAGCAATGAGAGTTATATTGAGGTGTAGTAGAATCACTCCTGTATTACTGATGCTCCAAACTTTGCAGTTGTTTACTGTTGAGAGACGGTTGAAATACTTGACTATGGTTTATATTTACAAAATGCTACACAATCTATTGCCGATATATTTTAGTAAATTTATCGTATTTGCTCATCAAATTCACACATATGATACTAGAAACCAGAATAATTTATATGTAAATACTCAAAGTAGTACATATAATGTGAAAACTTTATTCTTAAAGGATTTATTACTTACAATAATTTACCGAATAATATCAAAAATTCAAAAAGTCTTTCTGAATTCAAAAGGCATTTATCATTCTTGTATAAAGATGAATATGAAACATTTTAGTACATTTGTGTAGGTGCTGAATTGCGCTGTTTTGCATTGTGTTTTAATATTTTGAATCAGTTCTTTTCAGTACCTTCAACATTATTATAAACTAATTATTATGTCACATTTGTGTTAGTGTATACTTAGTGTGCAAGTTGTATTTAACTACGATATTGTAATTCTTTTTTTAAATTTTAAATTTTTATGTATATTAGGGTTTCCTAAATAAAGATTCTTATTATTATTATAAGAGGAACAATGGAATCAGTTCATCCCAATCTTACTGGTTTTGGGAGACAAATAACGATAGATGCATTGGTGTAGTTCGAGTTTTCTTAATCCCGAGGATTTTCATTAATTCTGTCCACAATTCTGATTCAAAATTTCTTCCTTGTTCGGAATATACTTCCAATGGTACTCTGTGTCTTGCGATGACATTATTCATAAATGTTCAGTGTGGGTTGCAGTCTCTTGATTAGGAATTGGTAGTACTTCTGGCCACTTGGAAAAGTAATCTATAGTACTTGTTACCTTTTTATATTTTTGGTAGTGACCCTGGTATGTCTACACCTACTCTCTGAAATGGTTCACTGGACAGATATTGAGCTATTTTTCCACGATTTCTAGTTTTTGGTTCTTTCTTTCCGCTGCATAAGTCACATTTCTTACACCGCTCTGTAACGCCTTGGCGACAGTTGACCCAGTAGAATCATTCACGAACTCTGGCTAAGGTTTTCCCAACTCCATAATGTCCTTTTGAACGATTGCTATGTTCTTCCATCACTTTACGAACAAGTGATTTAGGCAAGACAAGTTGATGGATCGTAGATACACCGTCATAGCTCTCTCACATCCGATGGAGTTCACCATCGCGAAGAGTAAGGGAATCCCATTGAGCCCAGTATCTTTTGATCGTTGAACCATACTTGAACACTTCTTGCCAATCGGTTCTAAGTCCATTTTGTAGCCAGGTCCGGACAACTTTCAAGTCTTCATCTTTCTTTTGAAATTTCCTTAGGTTTTCTATTGACCACATGTTTTCGTCCAAGTCGCTTCTTATTGTTGTTACATGCAGCAATTCTATCTTTTCATTTTTGTTTATTTGGTTATTATTACTTTCCTTTTCCTCCATTCTTTGGCAATATCCACATTGTTGTTGAATACATGGCCTTCTGGATAGGGTATCCGCATTTCCGTGATAGCGAACTTTTCTATAAACCATTTCAAAATTGTACTGCTAAAGTCTTTCTAACCATCTTGAAATTTGTCCTTCCGCATTTTTAAAATTCATCAGCCACTGTAGTGCTTTATGGTCGCTTCTGATGATGAAGGTTCTGCCATAAACGTATGTGTGAAAGTGTTCAATGGCCTTTACAATTGGTAACAGTTCTTTTCTTGTAACGCAGTAATTTTTCTCCGCCCTTCCCAGGGTCTTACTGAAATAAGCAATTCCTTTTTCTTGTTGCTGTGAAAGGATGGCTCCTATGCCATATTGTGAAGCGCCGCAGTCGAGAATAAATTAACCTTCTTCTTTAGGGTAAGCTAAAACTAGTGCAATGGACAACTTCTGATTCAATTCAGTAAAGGCATTCTGGATCCCAATCGAATGATGTGTTGTTTTCAGTAAGTCTCTGTAAAGGTTTGGCCATCTTTCCAAAATTTTGACTTTCCAAACTTTTGAACAAATTTCTGGTAATACGTACAAAGACCCAAAAATTGACGAACCTCATGTTTATTTCTTGGTTTTGACCAGTCTTGAATCGCTGATTTTTTGCCGTATTAGTTTTTATTCCCTCTGCTGACACAACGTGACCCAAATATAAACCTTCACGTTGAAATAAGGAGCTTTTCTTGGAATTCAATTTTAAGTTTGCATTTTTCAGTCGGCTAAAAACTTATTCTAGATTGTTTAGATGTTCGTCGAATATTTTTCCCATTATAATGATGTCATCCAAATAATACAGACAGGTTTTCCACGTCAGTCCTTTTAACACCATTTCCATAAGCAGTGTCTGGAGCATTGCATAGAGCAAACGGAAGTACTTGGAATCGATAAAGGCCATTTCCAGCAGAGAAGGATGTTTTATCTCTATCATCGAGATGAACTTCAACTTGCCAGTATCCGCTCTTTAAGTCTAATGTGGTAAACCTCTGAGAGCCGGATAGGGTGTCCAGTGAATCGTCTATAGGTGGCAGATGGTGGATGTCTTTTACAGTAACTTGATTTAATTTGCGATAGTCAACGCAGAATCTTGTACTTCCATCTTTCTTAGTTACTAAAACAACTAGAGAACACCACGGTCCAGATGAATCTTCAATAATGTTCTCATTCAACATGTTTTGTATCATATTCACTACATCTTTTTGTTTAGCGAATGGAAGTCTTCTTGGGTTTTGACGTATCGGTGGCGCATCTCTTGTATTAATTCTATGGTGGACCAAATTGGTTCAACTGGTCTCCTAGATGTATTGGCAACGCGAACGGGAATTTGCTGTTCTATTTTTACCAGACATTTGGCTACCATTACTCCATCTTCTGTCGGTTCACGTGGTTTAATAAACCCAATAGTCAGATCTTTACATTTTTATTTAAGATGAGCCATGACAATGCGTTCTGAATTTGCCGAAATTCTTATATCTTCATCAACTATAACTTTCATTTTGTGCATTTGATCATTTTCACCACGGGGGATTACTTCTTCGTTGTCGATGGATAAAATTTTGCTTTTCTAATCTATTACAAATTTGTTTTGCATTATGTCTAAACTCAAAACACATTTATCCATAATGTTTGCTACCAGAAATGTGTGAACTATGGCCGCGTTTCCAATTCGAATGGATGCTGTTACTTGTCCCAAAATCGGAGTAGTATGACCAGTTGCGGTTTCCAGCACAAGGCCTTTAGGTGTTCTTGCGTGTTTGTGTCAACATATCTGGGCGTACAAATGATCTAGTTGCCCCAGTATCGACAATAAACTTGCAATCGTGATTTTCTAGTTGTCCCCTAACAGTTAAATTTCGGCCATTTTTAAACAAAGAATATGTGCGAATTGTGAGGCTTTGAATGGTTTTAGTCGACGACCGCCCCGAATAGTCGACTTTTAGTAGTTTTCCCTGGTTGCTGGTATTAGAACGCCGATCAGGTGTTGGTGATCGACTTTGGTATGATCTTCTAGGGTTGTTTCTTGTGGGGTTATGAGCTCTGTTTCTAAGTGGGCTCTGCGAGGATATACGTTGTCTTGATGTTGTCTGGTTATCCGAGTTCCTAACTTGACTTCGAGATCTTTATGGAACTCTACATGTTCTCTGCAGATGTCCAATTCTTCCGTAGTTGAAACATTTCCGGGATTCTTGAATTGGTGTACGACTTTGTAGCGTGTCTTTCCGTAGGTTTTCGATTCTAGCCATAACTTCGGTTAAATTCTCCTCCTCGAAGTGCATTGCTCGTAATTTTGGACGTCCGGTTTTGGAAATGGTTTTAGCAGCTTCGAATTTTTGACCAAAAGTTAATACTTCTTGTAGTGTCAGATGATGGCGTAATCGAAGGGCTTGTTGCATTTCTGTATCTCTTAAACCATCAATGAATGCTCGAACCCCAAATTGTTCTAAAAATTCTTTAGGTGCCTGTGGATAGGCTAAACTCAATAGTCTTTCTATGTCACTTTCATATTCTGGGAGGCTCTCATCTAATTTTTGCATGCGCACCTTCAATTGCCTTTGGAAAACTTATTTTAAATGATGCTGTCCATACCTGTTACCTCCAAAGCTTGGATAATGACGTCATAGCTAGGGTTGCCCTGTGGTAATAATTGCAGAATGCATGCGGCTTGTCCACAAAGAGCAATCATAAGGGAGGTGGCTTTCTCTTGATCATTCCACCCATTGGCACTAGCTGCTGCTTCAAATTGGTGTCGAGATGTCTTCCAAGATGATTGGCTATCATATGTAGGTGGCTTAATAACCTGGTTGTGTTTCAAATTTACTATTTCAGTTCTGGCACTATCACTAATGAAACTGCAATCATTGGGATTAGCTTCTATTTTCTTTACTAATGCATCTAATATTTGTCTTAGGTCAAGCTGGTCTGTTTTTAAATCTTTCTCTGTCGTTTTTAAACATTTCTCTACTGTTTTTAAATATTTTTCTACTGTTGCCAAATCTTCCTTAACTGTTTTTATGTCTGTTTTTAGACCTTCTTCCATTGTATCTATTTTGATATCTAAGGCCGCTATTTTATTTTTAAAGGTAGAACTAAAATCGAACAGTACCTCTAATATTTGCTTCCTTTTCTCTTTCTCCACGTTCCTCCCGTGTTTCACTTCTTCCTTTTTTTGTTTTCTACGGTTTTCCTCTTCCTCCTTTTCTTGCTATCTTTTCCGTTCCTCTTCCTCCTTTTCTTGTTTTCTTTCTTGTTTTTCTTGCTCCATCATCTGAAGAAACCATTCAGGTGCTCCACTATTAGCTTCCATATTGGTGTCATAATTTGTACTTCTAGTAGTGACCATAAATTACTTTTACCACTGTGACCACTGTTATAACTTTCACAACTTTATTCAATACTTGACAAAATACAATACTACTTTTTAACAATTCAACTTATTAACACATAAAACTATTGACTGATTGACTCTGCCACAACTGATCTCTATTTATATATAGAAAGAACTTTCCAGAAAGGATTAGAATATTCTGTAACATACTAGTACGTCAATATGGAACACAATAGAAAAATCTTGAAAATTTTAGACTGTCACCTTGACCGGTGACTGTTACTACTCCGCCTATTCATCCCTCTTCTTATTTTCAGTCCAAGCTGTCATTCTGACATTCATAGAACAGGTGTATCACTATGATGGTATATCAACTTACTCTCGGGAGTCTCTCCTTTGGACACACTTTCAATCTCATCCGGTAGCGAATTACTAGCCAGGCAAATATCTATAAAAACACAAATTTTTTGTTTCAGAAAACATACACACAATGTTAGTAAAAACTTACTCTCAGTAGAATTTGATGTATTAACATTTCTATTTGCAAGCAGCAATATTAATAGTGTCCTTTTATTAGACATTCTGGTACCACTAATACTTATTTCATCATAAGGTTAACACTATCTCATACAGGATCTCCTAACCTATATTATTCATCGTCGAATACTGTAGCAACTTGTGTTGAGACTGACTCTTTGTTATATATTTTTGTTGAAGACTGTAGTAAGTCTAGTTACTGCAATATTCACCAGTTACAACACTTTACAGGCATAAGTGATTTGGGTTGCCTAGATTGAAAGAGGTGTTATAACAGTTTTCCTTGGACAAATCGATTCATTTTATTTCCACTAGTCGATGTATTTCAAAACTGATAAAAATTGAGTTACTACAGTCTTCATTGGGACCGTTGATTTGCCAGTAACATGGGCCACGATTTCATGCATGACAATGCGAAGCCCCATGCCGCCAGGTGAATTATATGGAGTACATTAATCAGCACCATATTGAGGTAATGGAATGGCCAGCCAATAGTCCCGATTTAAATCTCATAGAGTAAAATTGGGACACTCTTGGACGAAAATTACAACAGCGTCCACCTGTTGAAAATATTGCTACTGTAGAAAATATTTTGATTGAAGAATGGCTTTGCCTCAACATACCATGGCATAATTAATAGAGAGCATAGGTTGACCATATGCTGAGGTGGTTCAAACAAGAGGGGACAGAACAAACTATTAGTTTTTAAATTTGTCAAATTTATATTTCTACAGTTTTAATTTTATTAATGTACTATAACTGTCCCAATTATCAAAAAATTCACATGCCTTTGTAGGCCCATCTTGTTGCTATGAACAGTAGAAATTCGAATTTATTCTGTCGAAAATTAAAAATCAAATATTAAGAAGTGTCAACTTATCGTTTTGAGTAGTTTGTATAAAAATAAATAGTATGTGTAATATGCACATAAAAAATTATGAATGATAATAATTTATTACACATTTTAGTATTTGGAAAAGGACTACAAACATGGGAATACAGTCCAAAGTATGGGTTACGATCTTATTTTTATTTAATGGTACATGCTGCACCTGCATGGATCTACCAAAATTTATTGCAGCCAAATCCTGTGCTTATATTTTATTTTATAAGGTGTATTTTGGGATTGATATGCGCTACTTGTGAAGTTTATTTTTATAAGTAATTTTCTGTTTATGCAACATTATTGTTTACTAATCATATAAATTATAGATCCGTATGCAGAGAATTTGGAGTTCACATTGGTAGAATATGTCTAGCTTTTCAGTTGTTTGCAGCAGGAATGTTTATATCGAGTACAGCATTTTTACCTTCAAGTTTTGCCATGTATACAGTGGCTGCAGCTTGTGCGTCATGGTGGCAACAAAAATATGCTCTGGCTATATTTTTTACTGCGCTTGGCTCACTTTTAGGTATGTTCCAACTAAAATTCTTTTCAATTGTATCAAGATGTATCATTAAAACCATTATTAAGAAGATTGCTTAACAGTAATACTTAAATACTTTGTTGTATACTTTTTGGTACAAACATATAACTTACTTTAAATCAAACCAAGTTTTAATTCTAATAGAGGCATATATTTACCCAGCGAGGGGCAGGGGGCAGGTACAAAAAATATTAAATGGTTATAAAGTGATAAAACGAAACAAAATTTGCGATGGCGAATAATCAGTTGTTTACCACACTGAAATGGTGTAAGAATAAGAACCGAGAAGTATATTGAGCCACCTGGTAGAGGAACATATGCCATGTGTTGTATGTATAGTTGTGAAGTAGGACATGGCAGGGTAGCAATGTGTTAAAGTAATTGTCAACTTAACCAATTCTGGATTATAGGAAGAAAGTAAACATTTCGCTAAAGAGCACTGGGATTTTATTTTATTAAACACTAAATAACACTTATTTAAATAGACACGATCTATCATTTAACCAGATGGTCAAGTTCAACGTCTATGCAGAACGTACATAGTTGTTGTCGATAAATAGAATATAATGTGAGGGTGCGTCAGTATGGTAGAGCATAAAAGGGGTTGGATGGTTAGATATATTTCTTTATTCAATCTACAATAATTATCTACAATTAAAACCTAAAATTCTGTACAATAAATATACACAAGATTTATTGGTCCTGGAGGCTGGCAATCCCTCTAGGGTGGTCGTCGGATTATTCTTCTTGGTTGTCCAGCTTCCTCACTGAGACGTCAGGTTCCTATAATCAAAGGGGTGTGTGTCAGGGTCGATATCCCGCGTTCAACGCACAGCGTGATCTCGGAGGTCGGGAGTTTACTTCCGTCCCGGGCTCAACGCGCTCCGGAATTTCGGCTAATCGGAAAGGCCTCGATCCTGCGCTCAACACGCTGCAGGGCTTGACCTAGGGTAGTTGGCGTCCGCCCTAAGCTCAACACGCTTTAGGACTTCGTCCGATATACAGGTTCGCTTAGCGTCTAGCCTCGAGTTCAACGCACATCGAGGGGTCAACGAGAAGCGGGATATTTATATGTTCACGATTCCTAAACTCAACACGCTCCGGAATATAATGCAACACTTCGGTTATTTTCAGTTGAAGCTTCCTATCGTTATTCTACGTAAGGCAGAGCTTGCCTGGTATATCGCAGAACGTATGCTTTGGTAGCATCGGTCAAGTTATTAGCGGAAAGGCGAAGGTGCTGCCCTCTCGGTGCTGGGTGCCCAACTCCGTCTAGTTTGGTTTCGTGTAGAGTTCTGTTTTCTGATTATTTATCGGGGTTATTTTATGTTCAGAACGACTGTGTCGTTACACCCCTCCCAGATCGTAAAAAATTTAGGACAAAATTTTGTTTCCTCGTCAGTGGCTAGGGACGCTGTAGGGACCGGTTTTTTCTGCTTGGCTTAGTCCCTACTGTATGCTAATACTCTCTCCGTTGGCTAGCCTGTATCGGTACCTTTTCCTTCCTGTTTTCGGTTTATTTCTTATTTGCTCCGGCATGCGTTGGATTAGTGGTCCTTCACCGATAGGGACTGGTTTCTTCTTTCCATCAACTGGTTCCATTCTTGCTCGATTGATTTTCCTGGTGTCGGAGGTCGGTCCAATTCTCTCT
Source organism: Galeruca laticollis (assembly GCA_963921935.1). NCBI lineage: Eukaryota > Metazoa > Arthropoda > Insecta > Coleoptera > Chrysomelidae > Galeruca > Galeruca laticollis. Next base: position 170,222,123 of record OY998175.1, read on the forward strand.
CTTCGATTTGCCATATGGCATCGTCGTACAGGTCGAGCGCGTCTTCCATCTCTGTGGTTTGGTTTATTGCCGTTTAATTTGTCGTCTATGATTGTGAAATCCGAATGCTTTTGCGGTTGTGTTTCTACTTCTGTTTTTTTCTTCTCGTACCAATCTGCTTTACATTTCTCCGGTGCTACGTTAATGTAGTCTATCGGATTCCTCGGTCTATACCGCTGTTTGATAGGTGTGTTGTGTTTTAGTTTTATTGTGTGTTCTGCCAATGGTGTTACTCCCCGGCAGTTGTTAAATTTTTTTATTTCTGTTTCTAAAAACTTTTCTAGTCTTTTCTTCTCTAATGCTGGTAGTTCCAGATTAATATTAAACTTGTGGTTGGCTTCTGTTTGATTTAATTCTTCCATGTTAACTACTGCCTGTTGTCTTTTGTTATTGTATCTCATACTCTGTAATCTTTCTATGAATGCTTCATTTTCGTGTATCCTTTCTTCCTGTTCTATTTTTTGTATTTTTCTGTTGTCCGTTTTCTTGTGATTTTCCTGTTGTTCCTTTGGGCTTTGTACGGTGTGATCTATCTGTGTTAGTTTGTTATAAATTTCTTGCTCTTCTGGGGTTAAGTCGGTTTCTTCTTTTAACAGGTCTACCCAAGGTATTTTTCTCTCTGCAATATCTGCTACTCCTAGAATTGCTTCGTCTTCTAGGTTCGGTATATAGAGGAATTTTGTCTCGCCCTCTCGTTTAGCTATTGTACACGGAATAACAAAGATCTTTGTAATTTTCATTTTATATCCGTTTGCTAAAGTAACCGCCGTATTTTCTAGGTTAGTCCTATATTTGGAGTGTTTAATTTTGTTCAGGCCTTTTGTCCCTATGTATGATTTCTGTGCTCCTGTGTCGATTAATGCGTTTAATTGTTGGTGGTTTTTGGTAAAAATTGTTATGTGCGGTCTTTTATCTTCTAATATATCGTAACTGTTCGTAGTGGAGGATTTTATTGTGCTCATCTTGCCTCTCGAAGAATCGGTCCATGTTACGTTTCCTGAATTCCGGCAACTGCATTTATTTGACGGTGTTCCTATTGTTCCGCAATGGCTGCAGAATAATATTTGTCTCCCATAGCAAATTTCTTCTCTATGTCCTCTGTTACCGCATCTCCAGCAACAATCTTGTCGGTTGTAATTCGGTAATTTGCTCTTATTTTGCGGTCTTTGCCCCGTGCGGCTGTCGTAATTGGTCTTACTCTCGGGTTTGCCCGCTTTCTCGATCTCTTTTCGGATACTTTCTAGTTCGTCTATTCGCCGTGTAAGGTCTCTTATTGATGCGACTTCATTTCTTCGGACGTGAAGTTTGTATTTCGAATTCATATTTTTTTATATTCTTTCTAGTTGTTGGCTATTGTTGAAGCCCGTGTGTCTCCGCATTAATGTCTGAATTTCTGTGATATATTGTTTAAACGGTTCGTTTTCTCCTTGTTTTCTCTCCATTATCTTTTCTTCTAAGTATGTTGATAAATCTAATGATACATAAAATGTCTCGAAATCATCTATGAAATCTTGCCAAGTTTCCCAGAGATGTTTATTATTTCGGTACCAAAGAATTGCTTTGCCTTCTAGCACTTCTGGCAGAGCTCTAAGTATAACTTCGTCGTTTAGATGGTAACATGTTTTGAGTTCTTGCAACCTTTCAATGAACACTATCGGGTCTTTTGAACCATCAAAATATTGTAATGTGGCTGGATACTACTTTGGACAGGTATTTTCCAATAGTCCTGTTCATTCTCTCGACCATTCCATCTGACTGTGGATGTAATGCTGTTGTTCTGGTCTTCTTCATTCCCAGCTTCTTGCAAATCTCTTGGAATAGATGACTTTCGAAATTTCTTCCCTGGTCGCTGTGGACTTCCAAGGGCACTCCATATCGGCTGATAAATTCTTTCACCAATACATCTGCGACAGTTGTGGCCTCTTGATTCGGGATAGCGTAAATTTCCACCCACTTTGTGAAATAATCCATTACAACCAGTATGTATTTGCCACCATTTTCTGTCATTGGAAATGGCCCAGCGATATCTAAAGCAATCCTTTCGAAAGGGCTTCCAACATTGTACTGTTCTCTTGCGATGTGGTCCATTACTCGTAGCACAAGTCGTACATTTCTTACACCAGTCCTTCACATCGTCGGAGCTGTTCATCCAATAAAACCTTTCACGAACTCGTTGAAGGGTTTTCTTCACTCCCAGATGACCTCCCGATGGACTGTCGTGTAACTTCTTTAGTACCTCAGCTACTCTTGTTCTCGGGATAACTAGCTGTCTCCTCATCTCAGAACCATCATCGTTTTCAAGGACTCTTTTCAACAGCCCTTCTTCCAGGACAAGGGAGTCCCACTGAGCCCAATACGCCTTGAGTTTCGGTGAAAATCTTGACACTTCTTGCCAGGTAGGTCGCCGGTTTTCTTTCTTCCATTGCCGGATCATCTTCAGGTGAGGATCATTCTCCTGATCTTCTCTGATCCTGGTGGGTGACCATTTCTCGTTGACTACAGTAGTTCTTGAAACAGCAGCTTCCCTAGATTCCACCTTGTTGCAGTGGGAGCAGTCTGTTGGGCACGGCCGTCTGGACAGGGAGTCGGCATTTTGGTGACTCACACCAGCTCGATGTTCGATGTTGAAATCTCTCTCTCTTGAAGTCGTTCAATCCATCTAGCGATCTGGCCCTCGGGATTCTTGAACTGCATCAACCACTTGAGTGCTGCATGATCAGTCCGGATTAAAAACTTCCTACCATAGAGATACTGGTAAAAGTGTTCCACGGACTTCACTACCGCCAAAAGTTCTCTTCTTATGATGCAGTAGTTTCGTTCTGGTTTGGAGAGGACTTTACTAAAATATCCCAGCACTCTTTCTTGCCCTCCTTGGATCTGTGAGAGCACTCCACCAATTCCTACGTTGCTTGCGTCAGTGTCCAGAATAAAGTCTCCCTCTGGTAAAGGGTATCCTAATATCGGCGCCGTGGTTAAATGCCTCTTCAAGGTATCAAAAGCCGTTTGACAATCTTCGTCCCATTGGAAAGCTCTTGCTTCTTCTGTAAGTCGAGTTAGAGGCTTAGCAAACTTCCTGATAAATCTTCTATAATATGTGCAAAGTCCAAGGAAACTCCTGATTTGATGTTTGTCGGTTGGTTGCGGCCATTGCTGAATGGAAGCAATTTTCTCTGTATCCACCGCCGTCTTCCAAATTCTTCAGTTGTTCGTAAAATGTCTTCCAAGACAACCCTCTCAAGACATTTTCCATGAGTCTTTCAAATGTCGCAGGCGCATTACAGAGCCCGAATGGCATGACGTTGAATTGCCATAATCCAGATCCGGTGGTAAAAGCAGTCTTCTCTTTGTCTTCTGGGTCCATTTCCACTTGCCAATAACCAGACTTCAGGTCCAAGGTGGAAAACAGTTTGCTGCCGACCAAAGTGTCTAGCGTATCGTCAATTCGAGGCAGAGGATAGCTGTCTTTCTTCGTCACGTTGTTAAGCTGGCGATAATCCACGCAGAATCTCGTAGTTCCATCCTTTTTCTTGACGAGCACTACTGGAGACTCCCATGGACTAGTAGATTATTCTTTCAGCTTCCTCTCTCTTCGCTCGTGGAAGTCTTCGAGCTGATTGTATAATTGGCTTAGCATTACCAGTATCGATTTTGTGTTTGACGGCTGATGTTCTGCAAGTATTTCCTCCTTTTGGCACGAATAAATCTCGATACTGCAAGAGAAATTATCTCATTCTCTTTTTTTCATCTCGATCCAAAGATTGACCAGCTACTGATAACATTTGTTCGAATCTGGCATTGGAATTGTCAGTGGTCGTTGTTTGACGAACTATAGACGTCACTGGTACGCAGGATCCAATATTGGTTTCCTTCTTGATGGTAATTGGGTAATCATTCACGTTTATCACACTCCTTTGCCAACTTCTTCGTCGTGGTTCCTTGGCTCCATCATACCCGGTGTACCTTCCTCCATGATTCCCTGTAGCCGTGCTACTATCATGGTTTCGCTTCGTGCAGGTAGAACGGTATCTTCCTGAACAGCTGCCAACACCGCGCTGCATTCATATGGATGCAGGAATACCTCCTTGGAACCCACTCTAATGGTTCTGTTTCTGAAGTCTAATTGGAAACCATGTACATTCATTACGTCCATTCCCAGAATCACGTGTTCTTCAATGTCAGCTACGATTACCGTATGCGTGAACTTTTCTGCCCCAATTCCCAATTGGATTTGTGTCTCACCGTAAACGTTGGCACTCTCACCTGTGGCGGTCCGCAGTCTGTCTCGTTTGTAAAAGCTTCTTCTTGGAGTTTATTAGTTCTGGTCGTATAATGGTTCTAGTTGCTCCAGTGTCAACCAGCAGAGCATATTTCTTGCCATTTACTTCGCCATCCACATATACACTGTCGTTGCGACATCTGAGAGAAGCTATCAGTATGAGAGGGTCTTTGGAACGATCATGGGTCGGTGCTGCCCCCTCGTAGCCGACCCGTTCTAGTTTTCCTGTGACTGGGGTTCTTGGTTTGCAGGAGTCTTGGGGCGCTTACATGAACTACGTACATGCCCTAGCTCGCCACAATTCCAGCATCTGATCTTTCTCGGCTTGTTGTCCATCATATTTTTCATTAAACTGACGAACTGGTCAAATCTGTCTTCGTCACCTTCTTCCTGGATGGTTCTGATTTTGTTATATCCTGAAGCCTTCGTTGCTGCTTTATATTCAAGGGCAGCTGTCAATGCGTCGACTAATGTTTTCGGATGGGCTAACCGAAGCGTCCTCTGCATATCGGGGTCACGTAAGCCATCAATAAAGGCCTGGATGCCCAGACATTCCATCATGTTCTCTGGTGCTGACGGATAAGCAAATCGAACTAGTCAGGCAATGTCCACTTCATATTCTTGAAAGGATTCATCACGTTTTTGCCTTCGGTTCTTCAGCAGATTGGTACAAATGTTCTAAATGTTCATGACCATATCGCATGTCCAACCTCTTCTTCAGCTGCTCGAAGTCATCCGTTTCTTCCAAAGGTATCGTCTGGAGTACATCTAAGGCATCTCCGCGAAGCGCGATGGTTAAGTTCACTGTCTTCTCTCTATCGGACCAATTATTCACTCTAGCGGCTGCTTCAAACTGTTTCACATAATTGGTCCACGACATTTTTCCATCGAACGTTGGGGCCTTGACTCGGGCAAAACTGCCAATATCATCTGTCTTGGGTTGTGTTTCTGGCTTGCAGATCTCGATCTTCTTTTCTTCTGCTGAAGTGTCTTGTGTTCTTAAATCGGCAATCTTCGTCTCTAACTCCTTGATTTTCTCATCTATCTGATTTTCCATCGTTGTCATCTTATTCTCCATGTCTGAGTTTATTTTCTCGTTCATCGTTGTCATCTTATCCTCAATATCCGATTTTATAGACGTGATTTTATTCTCGACTTCAGCAGCAATGTCATTTTTCAATGATAAGATATCTGCAGAAATATCGGTCTTCATAGCAGAAATCTTCTCGTCCATGGCAGAAAAATCGTTCTTAATAGCAGAAATATCGTTTGTCACATTAGTTGAAATCTTTTCTTCCATGGCAGAAATTGACGAGATTACGGTGGAAGCCTCGTCATTGAATAAAAATAATTCTGGATCAAAGCCGTCATTTTCCAGTGCCACTTTAAGTCTTTCTACTAATTCACTTTTCTTACCGGACGTTTCCAACTCACGATCTTCCAATTCTGCTCTTAATTCCGTGACTTTCAGATCACATAGTCTCTTGGCCATTTTTACGTAGCAATTTATTTAAATTATCCCACTTCTGACACCAATGTAATGTTTTTCTTATTTATTGAAAGTTTTTATTACGGGTGGGATAAATTTCAAACACTCGGTATGGCTACTAACTAATTTATTTAAACACTAACTAACTAACACTTAATTTATATATACTGAACTAATCACTTATATTTAATTTATATGCACACAAACTTGGTTATTAATTAGCACTTGACTGTTCGGTGTATTTTTTGTTTATTTCTCGAGATCACCTTATCAACTGACTCCTCCGCTGATCGGTCCTTATTTATATTAATGCCTTTCTTATTATAGAATTCTGGGCTGCGGATTACACAAAAACAATTGGTTCTGGCCTTTTCTAGATAACTCTGGTCACAAAAACAATGTTTACATAAGATAGTCGAAAAGTCGTAAACAGTTATAAAAAAAAAGAATGCGTATCCGCCATAATTCTAACTTTTATACCTGGCTTAGACAGAGTCGGTTTTAGGGACTATACCAGTGTGCTGTTTCGTAACAGTATAATCCCCATCTCCTTATTTTGTCGAGTTCTGTGTAATCTACGAGTTTGTGATCGTACCTACTATGTCTATCTTCGGACTCGCTGTCTTCGGCAATGTACATTCTTTCTCTAGATTTTTCAGATTCTTGTATGCTGCTTTCTTGTTGTATGATATTATGTCCTATCTGTTTCCTTATAAAATGTACCAGTCTGGCCCGTAGTGTGTCCATATTACCGCTTGTGTCCAATTCGAATTTTTGTAGTTCTGTCACTAGCTCTTCCTTCTTAAGCTTGTATATCCATCCTACTTTTGTGTCCGCTATCTCTAATCCCACGTCGGCGTATTCTCCTTGTTCGCTCATGATTTGTTCCTGTCTGATTTTTCTGCTTTTATATGCTTAGTTTCTCTCTGGCTGTTCTGGTGTGTCTAACCTTCTGCAATTTTTGTATCCCTTATCTTAATTTTGTAATCGTTTTCTCCCTGGATGCTCTGTTATATCTGTTTCCCTTATCTAACCTTTAGCTCGGGCGCCATTTGTAACACCTGCTCGGGTGTAATTTGTATTATCTAACTTTCTGCTCGGGCGCCATTTTGTGAGGGTGCGTCAGTATGGTAGAGCATAAAAGGGGTTGGATGGTTAGATATATTTCTTTATTCAATCTAAAATAATTATCTACAATTAAAACCTAAAATTCTGTACAATAAATATACACAAGATTTATTGGTCCTGGAGGCTGGCAATCCCTCTAGGGTGGTCGTCGGATTATTCTTCTCGGTTGTCCAGATTCCTCACTGAGACGTCAGGTTCCTATAACCAAAGGGGTGTGTGTGTGTCAGGGTCGAGATCCCGCGTTCAACGCACAGCGTGATCTCGGAGGTCGGGAGTTTGCTTCCTTCCCGGGCTCAACGCGCTCCGGAATTTCGGCTAATCGGAAAGGCCTCGGTCCTGCGCTCAACACGCTGCAGGGCTTGACCTAGGGTAGTTGGCGTCCGCCCTAAGCTCAACACGCTTTAGGACTTCGTCCGATATACAGGTTCGCTTAGCGTCTAGCCTCGAGTTCAACGCACATCGAGGGGTCAACGAGAAGCGGGATATTTATGTGTTCACGATTCCTAAGCTCAACACGCTCCGGAATATAATGCAACACTTCGGTTATTTTCAGTTGAAGCTTCCTATCGTTATTCTATGTAAGGCAGAGCTTGCCTGGTATATCGCAGAACGTATGCTTTAGTAGTATCGGTCAAGTTATTAGCGGAAAGGCGAAGGTGCTGCCCTCTCGGTGCTGGGTGCCCAGGTGCCCAACTCCGTCTAGTTTGGTTTCGTGTAGAGTTCTGTTTTCTGCTTATTTATCGGGGTTATTTTATGTTCAGAACGACTGTGTCGTTACAATAACATTGATATTGATATCGGTTGTTTACAATATTTTCTTATATAGTAAATACTTCCTCAAGTTTACAATTATGTTTATAATTAATCTTCAAAATATTGCTTGCTAACATGCATTGGTATTTTATTTATTATAAAAAACGTTTGTGACTTCAAACCTCGACGTGTACAAAGTTCATATTAGTTCGTCTGGGCTGTATCCGGCATTCGGGGATAATAGTCACTACAGTCAGTCAGCCAGTAGGATTCAAGGGAGGGAGAGGTCTCTGGCAGAGACCACAAGCGGCAGCCAAGTAAGCAAATACACAGAAGTAATCCGCCTTCTGAGACTGTAATTGAATACTGTAGATGGTCGTTGATCACATGAAAATACACCTTCTTTTGCCTTATCCTATCTTCATGTTTCATACATGCTAAAAATGGCGTCAAAAGATTTGAAAAAAATGGAGTTTTTTGAGTTGAGTGATATATCTCTGCAGAATCAGATTTGTGGTATAATCTGTGTAAAAAGAAGGATTTAGTAGGAGACAAATCAAAGGACATTGAAGTGACTGTACTTTTGCAGGAGGCTGATACTTTTTTCCTTGCAACAAGGCATGCACTCCTCATTTTAAGTGCTTTCCCGTCCACCATGGCTACTGTTGAACAATCTTTCAGTACCTTTTCGAGGGTAAAGACTTGGCTCAGAAGTACAATGGGAGAGTACAGAGTGAGTGGTTTGTGTTTGATGAGCGTCCATCGGAAATTGTGCAAGGAAAATCAGGACTGGATTGAAACGAAAGTTTTAAACAAGTTTTCTTCAAACCCATGAAAATTTATATTAGTATAAGACTAAGACATGTGACTAGAAGAAATATTTTCTTTAGAAGTAAATAATTTTAATAACTACCACAATAAAGCACTGCTATAATTATATATGATTTTCTCAAATTTTTGGTTTCATTCGCCTTTTCGGTGATGAAATGTCACAACCTGAAGGACCATCGCTTGCCACGTTCCCTAGTTTTGATCCCCGGTACGCCCTTGAAATAAAAGGAAGTTAAAATCTTCAACACCTGTGTTTAAATTGATACTAAATTGATAATAAATAATAACTTGTGCTTTATTTGCTTTTGTCAAAATAATTTCTTGGCTGTTGTTATTGCGCGAAATTTCTCAAGCTCAACATTTATAGTCGTATAGATCAAATCTTTTTGCTATATATTCAATTTGAATAAATTTTAAATAATAATTTTTCTAGGCTGGCCTTTTGCATGTTTATTGGGTGTTCCAATAGCGTATGATATGATAGTACGAAGAAAATTATACCTAGACTTTTTAATTTGGTCAGGATTATGTGCTGCAGTCATTTTAATTCCAATGATTATTTACGATTCTATACTTTTTGGTAAATGGATCGTAGCTCCTTTAAATATTGTTAAATACAATGTATTCGGTGGAGCTGGACCCAATCTGTATGGAACTGAACCATTTTCATTTTATTTGTACAATGGATTCGTAAATTTCAACATTATATGGGTAAGCAAATGAATACTTTTTAATACATGTGATTAATTTAAATTGCACAGAGATTCCCATAAACTTATTTCTATTTAACATTTGTAATCATAATATACTGTTTTATTTAATGGTTTAATCACATATTCATCTAGCTTTTAAATTTTCAAAAATGTTACTTATAATTTACAATCTTTTAGGTAATCTGTATTATCAAACAACAACGAAAAACCTCTAATGTTAATATACTTGTTTTAATTTTTAGATATTATCTTTACTGAGTCCATTAGCAATTATTTCACATTATTATTTCGTACCAGCAAAAAATAAATGTACAGTATATCTTCCTTACTGGTTATCTTTAAGTCCCATGTATTTATGGTTGGCGGTATTTATGTTTCAAGAGCACAAAGAAGAGAGGTTCCTTTATCCAATTTATCCTCTTATTTGTCTCGGCGCTGCGATTACCGTGGATATTACTCAGAAGTTATGGTTCAGGATTTTGAATTTGTTCCAGAAAATGCCCCATGGAACTCATTACTTAGATAAGACCATGTTTATTATGTTTGCCAGTATAATCTTAACGTCTGTATTAGGTAAGTTTCCTTTCATATTTATAATTTGGTCTATTGATAATAAATTTCATGATGAAGTTATAGTTAGAGTTATTATATTGGATTTAAACTTGTTAAAGGTCTTCGTATCAGTGTCGGATCTTAGGTAAAAGAATTGGGTGTTCTGCATCCAATTTGGAAGGTACCGAGTTTTAGTGTTTTTTAAATAATCTTGATGATTGAGAAGGTGGTTTGTAAAGTTTTGTTGTATATCAAGTTCTGCAGAAGAAATAAAAAGCCCAGGATTTTCAGATGAGCCCCTTTCATCAAATTTAATACAGTCTATAATTTTTGAAAGGGCATACCTATTTTGTACGACTTTTTCATTGTATTTCTGAACATTAAGCCAATATGATGAATCAAGTTGCTCTGCAATATTGACTCATAATAATGCAAATTTCATTTCATTTTGTATGCATATGACCATTTTTGGAACGAAGTTCCTTATCGCGCGTTGTGAAAGGAGGCTAGACGGAAAAATTCTTACGAAAAGTTGTCACGACACTTTTTGAAGCTATTGTAAGCTGTGCGGCGTGCGCATGTTTCTCCAACCAAGTCATACGATTTATAATCTCCACATTTTGTGTGTTTAGCAAGTGTACGCGTCATAATTTTAATAAATTCAAAAACAAATCATATTTTAATATTACTTAGTATAGTTTTTTGTCTTTATTATGTTAATTAATTGTTGAGATTCTCTACAACAAAAATTGAAATAATATACTTCAGTTGCTTGCTGTATAATGAATAATACTTTTGAAATCTCCTAAACATATTTCTCGGTAGTATAGTTTTTTATTGATTACATTGTTTTATACTTATGTTAAATAACACTCTTTATAAAACTAATCTAAATTATATAAAAATCTTAAGCATATCTTATACAAACATAATATCCAAACATGTTAGATGTCATAACTTACAAACAATTAATTGCTTATATTTAAGTGTTTCATCAAAATTTGAGAAGTAGATATGGCCACACTATAGCAGCATTTGTTGATTAAGTGTTCAATTTCTTTTTCTTCCATTTTTATGTCTTTGTGTAGGATATTTGTGAAATTTTTGTGTTCATCAGTCTCAATCATCTCACCATAGCAACCTACAATGAATATTCCTAAGTAAACGGGGCATCGATGGATTCTTTCAAGTTCATTTACAATATTTAGATCACGAAGAATCGTATCAACATTTGTGTTGTCAATCTGGGTGGTGGAGTTGATTGCATAACGTGTTCGTTTGATTTTTTGTTGTAGTCTGTAATTTTGAATATGCGCAACAGACACTTCGATGAGAATGATGCAATCTGGATTTGAAAATTTTATCATAATATCAGGTTTGTTATGATATAATTTCTTCTCAGTTAATATTTTTGTGCCAGCTCTTATGGTTATATTTCTTTGTCTTTGTTGGTAGTCAACAGTTAGGGTTGCTTTTCCAAATTGAAGGCCTCTTTTAATATCTTCAGGGGAATCTGTAACTGTAAGGATGGTTTTGAGTAGCCAATGTACAACGTTGTCATGTCTTGATATGTACATGTTTGTTGGGCAGGAAGATGAAACATGATAAGCTGTTTCGGCATTTTTACATCCTCTCCTACAATTTTTCCTGCGGACTGGAATTGAGCCAAGTCCATGGAGTTGTTCTTCTGCCGCAGAGTGGAGTAGTGACAGTCTCCAACCGTCTATATAAGGGGATGAATAGGCGGGAAAGGTAATCTTTTTCTTTTCAGACGTTACAACTTTACCATAATGCATGTTTGCCGTCCATTGTTGTAACAGTTGATTTTTATATTGCGCTCTAATATGTTTGATGATGTTTTCGCATATCTTCTTGTATTCGCCTAATGGGTAAACTGTGGTTTCGCATCCATATTTTTCGATAATGAAGTCATGGTCACTTATGGGGTTTCTCCACCCTGCAGTTTGCAGACTTTTGTAAGATTCGTATGTTTTTGTCATGTCTGCATGGGATTGTAAGTAAACTCCTTTTCTGAGTTAATGAATTTCCGTTTCTAATTCTATGGATTTCATACCTAATCCTCCTTCTTGTGAAGTTAGATAAATTCGAGCATTTGATGTTGTTCTTCCTTTCAAGTTATACTTTACTAACAGATTTCTAAACATGGTATCTAAGTCTCTGCAGTGTTTCAATGTAGTTGCTCTTTTCTCATTTGGAAACATATTACCCATAATATAAATTACTGCTGGGATAATCGTGCTATTAAATAGTTCGATTTTTTGTTTTGAAGTAAGTTCTGATTCAAATATTTTTGTGGTTTTTGTTGTTATTTTTGTTTTTATGTTTTCTAAATTTTTGGCAGTATCTCTCTCTAGTTGGTCTAAACCAAGGTACGTATAGCCTTCTCTCACTTCTGGAAGAAATGGAGTGTCATCTTCCTCTTCTTGAAACTTCATGCCATTCCTAGTGTAAACTCCACATTTACCTTCATTGAGTTTTAATCCAACTTCAGCGGAAGCTTTTTTTAGTTCGTTTGTTATTAGTTTCATGCTCTGTTTCGTATTTGTGTGACACTTGATATCATCCATAAAAGCTAAAATGGTATGTTGGCCTTTAGTACATCTGTTGATATTGGGATTTGTTTTTATGTGTTCTATGATTCCCGCAGTAATTAGAATGAATAGTAAAGGACTTATAGAATCGCCTTGATAAACTCCTCTTTTAATGTAAATGGGTTTTGTATTCTTTTTGTCTGTTCTTACTTGGATCGACCACAAATTCATGGATCCTCTTAAAACATTTTTGATGTTCATATTTAAGGGAAGTTTTCCAATTAATCTTTTAAGTTGTCTATGTGAAATGGAATCATACGCTTTTCTAAAGTCAAACCAAGCTGAGTAGTGTTTTTTTTTATTCTAGCTAATTGTGTTACTGCCTTGTCTTGAAGCATTCCATGTATTGTACCCCATGTTTGTTTTCTTGCCAATTGTTCTTTCGGAATCGCCCAGTCTGGGAGATCATTATTAAGAATTACAGTTATTGTTCCTGTTAATATTTTATATTCTGTGTTTAGTAGAGCGATGGGGCGATAATTGACAGGGTCTTTTTCATCGCCTTTTTTATAAATTAGTATTACATTTGCTCTTACATCTGTTTCTGTCAGATTTTCTTTGCCTTGTAGTATTTTAATGATGAATTTTGTTAAGTATTCTTTGGCACTAGGTAATATTTTATAAAGGTAATTTGGTATGTAATCGCTGCCGGGGCTCTTCCAAGGTGATGTTTTCTTTATTACTACTTCAATAGTTGATTTTATAGTTGTTTCATCTAATTGTTGATTGTAGTTTTTCCCCGTTGAGTATTTTTGAAGTTTTCCTAGCCAGGTGTTCAATATGGGGGTATCATGTGTGTCATCAAACTGAGAATACAATTTCTGATAAAATTCTAATACTTTCGACGGGTCTGGGCTTCTTTTAATCGGTTGTTCTAGTGTCCTCATTGATGGTCTGTTATTGAAAATATATCTCAGCCGCTGAGTTTCTGCTTGTTTTCGTTGATGTTCTGCTTTTTCTTTTAAAATTTTAATTCTATCATTTGTAGATGTAATGTACTGTTTGGGTTTCATTTTCAGTCTTTTCATTTCTTCAGCTTCTTCTTTCAGTTGTTTACTGAATGTACCTCCATTCCAATTTATTATTGTTTCTGCATTTTTCACTCTTTTTTCTAGTGTTTTCATTTTCTTTTCTGTTTCTATGTAGCTTGGATTTGGTTGTTTACTTTTTCCAGCAATGTAATTTCTTAAAAGAACACCGGCTACATATATTGATTTTTTGATGTCTCTTCTTTTGTTTATATATGATAATGTACTATTTTCTATGGTGGTAATGTTGCTTCTCAATATCTCGTTTACATGGTTGACATATCTTTGGTGGCATCGTCTTATATAGAATTTTTTGATCTTTTTCTTTATTTTTGGGGTAGATCTGTATATATTTTTGAATTTTGTTTTTATATTATTTAGTTCGATTACATCAAAGTCTTCAATGGGTTGTTCTGTTAATGTTTGTTCTATATTTTCTTGAAAGTTACCTGTTTCATCATTGTCAATAGTGATGATTGTATTATTTTCCTCAACTGCAATTATATTGTTTGTTTTATTTTGTTCGTTTATTTCATCTTCACTACTACTACTGTTCGATTCTACTGAGGTTTTCTTCATATAATAAATATTTGGGTATTTTTCTCTTAATTTCGTGGCTATTGCTTTTTCTGTTCTACCAGGAATGGAATTGAGGATTGCCTTAACACGTTTTGTTACCTGTTGTTCTTCTCTGTTTATATATTCACGTATTAATTTACGTTCCTCATCTTTCGTCCATTTGTTTGGCTGCTTTGGTGGTATGTTTCGGTTATGTTTTAGTTCAAGACATTTCTTTTTGATTGCTGCTATTGATCGGTTAGGGATTGTCTGCCTTATGACCAAGTGATCTTCTGAGGTAATGGGACCTTCCTTGTTGTTTAGGTATTTCTGAATTACATTTATTTCACTTTCTTTCCATGTTGACATCTTGTTGACGTTTCACAGTTTTAACGTGGTAGTATAAGTTTTTTGCGTGATTTTTGTTATCACTATCCCTATTTATTAGTATTTTATTTAAAATGAGATAGTTCTACTTTTATTTGACGTATTGGGCCCGTATTTGCTAATTAATTTCGAAAAATTATTTAGATAACTTGCTCACACGTCCACCTTCGATGAAAGCTGTCATAAAAGTAGTATTGTGGTCAGTATCCCCGCCTGTCACGCGGGAGACCGGGGTTCGATTCCCCGACGGGGAGGAATTTTTATTTTCTGAAAAATTCTTTTTTTTTGCTTTTTGGAACGAAGTGAAGTGAAGTGAAAGGGGGCTAGACGGAAAAAATTCTTACGAAAAGTTGTCACGACACTTTTTGCTATTGTAAGCTATTGTAAGCTGTGCGGCGTGCGCATGTTTCTCTGTCTGTCTGTCTGTCTCTCTCTCTCTCTTATAGAAAGCAAGCCAGATATTTTCATTTCTATTTCGCATTGAACAGTGTGGTGTCGCGACGATTATTTTTGTTGAGTGTATACATTTTTTTTGTAAATAATAAATAATTGTGTACGTTTAACGTCCAAAGCCTTCGTAAACATTCAGTTGATTTAATAGACTCTGTTACAGAAAAAACGAGCATTTTGTTATTATCAGAGACATGGTTGGACAATCGAGAAGAATGTGATATACCGAATTTTAATTGTATAACCCACTTTAAACGTGATTTTGTTCGTTCAGGTGGAGTTGCAATATATCACAACATAAATGATACGACCAATCTTGTAACACCAAATATGTCGGTCATAATGAACAATATTCAGGACTTGCACGTAAGACGTACGAATGTTGCAGATTTATGTGCGGCAGAGTGTGTAATGGAAAACGGTGTTACCTTAATCATGGCAGTCATATATGTCTCACCAAATAACAAATTAATAGATATTCAGGAGTTCATTCATCGAGCACTGCTAGAGTATTCTAAAGATGTATCTCGAACGCTTAACAGATACAACAAAAAATCAGATAAAGTTCCACTCATTTTAGCCGGTGATTTTAACATCAACTTCAGTAATGAAAAATCAAAACCATTGGTACAGTTTCTAGAGGAAGAATTTGATTCAAGAATTAACAATAATCCAGCAGAATCAACAACAAAATATAATACTACCATTGATGCAGTTTTTTCAAGACATTTAAATAAAATAGAATCCCAAATATATGTTTCCTACTTCAGTTACCACAAGCCAATTATTACGAAAATTGAGCCTACTGATTAAGTTTATATAACATTATATTTGTTAATAATAAAAAAAATATTATTATAACTTAAAAAAAATAAAATTTTATTACAATTCCTTCACTAATTAATCGAAAGGAACTTCGTTCCATCCGGGTGTCCCTTGACACCTCTTAACTTTTTTTTTATTTTGTCACTCAAATGGACTATGTCAGTAACACCCATGTGCGATAACAATTTTTCACCATTGAAAAGTACTCAGATAAAACAGTATTACACTTTCCTTTTGCTGCACCCACAAATCCACTTATTTCGCGAATATATTTCGTAGTTAAATTGTGTTTTATAATCTTTTATAAGACTCAAGCCGGTAGCATCTAAATTAATGTCTAGAAGAGGTCTACCTTTTTCTTTTAATGTTTCTTTTTATTAAATAAAAACTTGTTAAATTTTTAACATTAATAATATAAATTGTATCTTCATCAACACATATTTTTAAAAAGTTCGGAATGTCCCAGCCAAATCGACAATAAACGAAACACAAGACCCAGCGCAGGCTTTGGATATTGTTTGTATGACTGGTTTGAAGCCATATTTTCTTTGGAAACGACAAGAAGGAAGGTGTGTATATGGTTTGGAGAACAAAAAGGGTTCGGTGTGCATTATTTTCTTGGTTTAATTTTAGTTTACCTTAATTAGTGGATATAATTCGCACATATTGTTTGGAAATCCGACTAAGTTGAGTAAGTAATAAGTTCGGAAGTCGCCATTAAGGGATATTATTTTGCACTGGAACCACGATTCACTAAGATCGAATCAACTCCCTTTCTACACCTGCAATAATCCGCCATTTTGCAAGCCTATTGGTGGAGGCTTTTCATTGATTGTTTCACGTGGCTGGACATTTGAGAACCCTCATTGATAAATTGAGGTAAGTAATTTTTAGTTTTCACAAATTACAAATTTGTAGATGGTGAGATTGATTATTTTCTCTCCTTGTTGTATAGTTTTGTTTCCTACTTCCACGTTTGATTTTCCCTTCTATTTTGGGATTTATTTTGGACCCTTTTGGTTATCTAGATTGGATTTTGTCCCAGATTTCATACCGGTTCAATCTGCTATATATTATCAGAGAATATACCCAGCAGAGACGATTCCTGGATATTTACCAGATTTCTACTCCCGATTGTGACCTTGTGGACGTTTTGGTTGGAACCCAAAACATGCCATCCAGCTAAGTATAACAGCGAACTTAGTTTTGCTGAATCACCTCTTAATAAAGACTCACGAGGTCTGATAAAAAAATAACCGCTATTTTCAATTTTTTCAAAAAGTATTTATTTATTCATCAACAACTACCTTGTCCCCTTCAAAGTAATCCCCCTCACATATAATACACTTATGCCAGCGTTTTTTCAAGTCCTCGAAACACTTCTGAAACGCGCTTTTTGATATCGCCAGCAGCTCCTGTTTCGATTTTTCTTTTATCTCCTCAATCGTAGCAAAACACTTTCCTTTCATCGGTGTCTTCAGTTTTGGGAAGAGGAAAAAGTCAGCGGGGACCAAGTCCGGTGAATACGGTGGCTGAGGCATGATAACGGTTTTGTTTTTGGCCAAAAACTCACGCACAAGCATCGATGTGTGAGCTGGTGCGTTATCATGGTGCAAAATCGATTATTGCTTTTTCCACAATTCTGTGCGTTTCTGACGAACTGCTTCGCGCAAACGGCGCATGACTTCAAGGTAGTATTCCTTATTGACCGTACGACCTTGTGGCAAGAATTCATGATGCACCACGCCATTGCAGTCGAAGAAAACAGTTAGCAAAACCTTCACATTTGACCGAACTTGACTTGCTTTTTTCGGTCTTGGCTCTTCTGGACGCTTCCATAATTGAACCTGTGTTCTGCTCACAGTAGACTCGCCAAATGCCACAGTCAACTTTTCAAATGCCCTTGCGCATTTAATTTCATTTTTTACACAAAACTTAATACAGTTTCTTTGATCTATTTTTTCGAATAGTAAAAAATCGAAGAGCACACCAAAACACGACTAACCTTTTTATCTGTCAAAAACAAACTGACAATCCAAAATGGCTGATATTGCCAACATATATATTAGACATGTGTACCAACATAACAGAAAAAAAAATGCGAAAATCGAACATACGTAACTCACGAAATTTGAAAATAACGGTTATTTTTTTATCAGACCTCGTATATTATCGGTATATGATTCTCATTATCACTCTCGATTATTAAGTGATTATCTATTAGTTGTATCTAGTTATTTTAATTTGGATATGAGTGAAATTGACATTGATAGTTGCGGTATTTATCATGTTTTAGATCATTATTTGGATTGTGGTATTAGGTACATGGTTCATGTAAAGCTTGTATGATCATACTACGCTATAACTCGATCACCTACTAAATTGTTTATTCTTTTGATTTATACCTACGATATTTTTTTGGGTAATAGATATTGATGACTTATTTTTTTACTTGTAACAGGAGCTTCGTATTGTCGATTTCCTTATTAGCAATAAATGAGCGGCCTGTACTAGTTGGACTATTTATTTATACGTTATTTGTGTATATATATTTTTCCGCGTTTTGGCTACTCATATAACATTTTTTTACGATCGCCTTCAGCATTATAGTTTCTAAAATTCGGTGGCGCCTATTCACGGATTTTACTTAATTATATAACCAAGGGAACAATAATATAAAGAACCCTATACTAAAATTGAATAGATGAGGCTTTTACTTGATGAAGATCCATACTGAACGATGAAATAAAACAATATAGTTTGTTTAAATCTTCATATATGAAGATTTAAACAAACTATATTGTTTTATTTCATCGTAACCCTATACTAGTTAGTCCTTGAGGTATATGTCTCAATTATTTTTCTCCCGATATAGTTTAATTGCTTTAATTCTCTTATTTAGCCTGGATAACCATCGGCGATAACGCCTTATATAAGTAGCTATTATTTATTTTTTCTCCAGTATTTCTCAAAAAATAGGTAGATCAATTTTTTTGCTAGTATACAATATTATTCAGATAGTTTATTTCGGTATACTGTGGAAATTATATTTTAGTAATTTGTTGTAGTCACTAACAATTTTGTTACCTTACATTTTCTTTTAAAATAACTAGTAACGATCGACTCTTTGGGTAAAGGTTAACAACATTACGGTTAATATATCCACTGGTAACCATAGCCAGGGCTAACATTAATAATTCTTTAGTGGAGGATAGGAAACCCTAATAACTGACGCCCAACCTATTTGTGAATTTGAGTATATAAATTATTGTTTTTTTTGTCATTATTATATTTCTCGATTTTGTCATTTTGGTAGTGAGAATATTAAAGTTTTTTAAATGATTATTTTACGGAAGAGCTCAATAGTTATTGAACAAAAATGTTTCAAATACAGGTTAATAACTTGGTAAAGGATGAACTCGAGTACGGTTTGTCAGTTAGGGGTATTTCTGATCATGATAATGTTGACTCATTGCAAAAACACCTTAGAGGTATTTTAGTTTTAGAAAAATCCAATAGGGGAAATGGAAAATGTAATTTGGACCTTAAATTTGCAATTACAGAATGTCAGAAAAGGTTAGATGAATTGCGTGATCATGTTTCTTCCTTTAGTGGCTCTTCAAGCCAAGTTAAAAAATTGAAACAAAGTTTGCTCATTTAATAGGTAGAATTTCAGAAGATAATGAAAGTGTTTCAGAAGATAGGTCAAAATTACTAATTTCTTTATCAGGACTTGTTCCTGATTATCAGAATAAAGTTAAGCTTTTTGAGGAAAGTGTTGTTATTCCATGTCTAGTGATACTAATCTTGGTACTCAATCCCCTAGCCAACAAGTTAGCAGTGTTAAATTGGTTCCTATATACAAAGTGTCCAGAAACTCTCTTGCCAAACGGAAACTACAGTTACTAGGGGTGATTTTAAGTCGATTTAGCTCAAATTACCTTAATCCGAAAATGCTTCCTAAGGGAGCTACAGCCCTTTGAAGAAGACGTCCTCATATGAGTTTTCTTCAAATTACTCAAAAATACCGTTACTTAAAATATTCAAACTTGGCATAATCAATAAATAGTTACAAACCAGTCGTTTTCTGTAAATAATTTTTTTCCAGATCCATCACAAGCGTGTCAGTTGGGGGGACCAACAGGTATTTTTATTAAAAAAAATTTATTTTCAAGTTTTTTATGTATCCGACACCGAATTTGGAAAATTCAAGATAATTTTCATAAAAAATGTTCTCTTCTTTCAAATCGATATCATGAACCCTTTTCGAGAAAAATAAATTTAAACTTTTTATGTTTCTTACATAAAATCATGTTGGATTATAATCTGTAATATCAAGTTGGCTTTGAAAAATCAACAAAATCTGACAATGTGTCAAATCGTTTTGATTCTCAACAGTTATTATTGTTATTGTGTGTGAAAGGTAAAAAATAATAGTTAATTTGATCAAAATGGTTTATTTTTCGAATGAAGAATATGCTGATATGCATTTAGTTTATGGGGAAGTACAATGTAACGCTGGTGCAGCAGAGCGAAGATATGCGGAAAAATTTCCAAACAGAAGGCATCCTGCTCGCGCAACATTTGTAGCCGTACACCAAAGATTAAGAGAAAGCGGCTCAGTAGTACATAAAAATACTAAAACTGGTAGACGACCTGATGTGACAATGGAATACGAAGACGATATTTTGATTGAAATCGAAAATAATCCTGTGGTTAGCACCAGAAGACTCATTGCTATGTATCCTGGCATTTCCAAGTCTTCCATATGGAATAAAATTCATAAAGAAAACCTTCATCCTTTCTATTTTAAAAAAGTTCATGCCATGGTAGATGGTGATTTCCCTGCCCGCATAGATTTTTCAAACTGGTTGCGGAACAAAAAAAATCAGAATCATAATTTATTTTCCAATATTTTATTTTGTGACGGATCTATGTTTACCAGAGACGGAATTTTTAATTTACATAATGCACATCATTATGCCTACATTGGTGATAATCCTCATGCAACAGTAGAGAAAAAGCACCTGCAAATATTTAGTATAAATGTTTGGATATGTGTAATCGGTAATCAGCTTCTGGGACCCGTAGAGCTTTCTAGCTGTTTAACATGACAAGAATATCTTAATTTACTACAAAATGTTTTACCTGATTTAATAGATGAGGTTCCCCTGATGATTCGAAATAATTTATGGTTCAGGCACCACGGCTGCCCAGCTCATTTTAGTAGAGAGGTTCATCAATATCTCGACAATAACTATTACGATAAATGGATTGGAAGAGGTGATTCACTTAATTGGCCCCCAAGATCTCCAGATTTAAACCCCTGTGATTTTTGTATTTGGGGTTATTTAAAATCATTAGTCTATTCTGTTCCAATAGAAACCCGTAATCAGCTGTGGCAAAGAATTCAAAACGCTTGTAATGAAATTAGAAATAATGCAGGAATTTTTGCAAAAATTAGACGATCTTTAGAGAAAAGAATAAATTTGTGTATTGAGACAAGTGGTCGTCATGTAGAGTATCTGTTGCAAAATTAATTCTCTTATTTCTGTTGGTAATTATCTCTAACTTTGTTTTTTTAATGTTGATTGTTGTTTTATACCCTCACGAAATAAAATTAATTTAAAATTTCCAAAACAATGTAAGCAACTTATTACTTACGACTTTTGTTACCAGTATCTGTACAATTTGTGGATTTTTCAAAGCCAACTTGATATTACAGATTATAATCCAACATGATTTTATGTAAGAAACACAAAAAGTTTAAATTTATTTTTCTCGAAAACGGTTCATGATATCGATTTGAAAGAAGAGAACATTTTTTATGAAAATTATCTTGAATTTTCCAAATTCGGTGTCGGATACATAAAAAACTTGAAAATAAATTTTTTTTAATAAAAATACCTGTTGGTCCCCCCAACTGACACGCTTGTGATGGATCTGGAAAAAAATTATTTACAGAAAACGACTGGTTTGTAACTATTTATTGATTATGCCAAGTTTGAATATTTTAAGTAACGGTATTTTTGAGTAATTTGAAGAAAACTCATATGAGGACGTCTTCTTCAAAGGGCTGTAGCTCCCTTAGGAAGCATTTTCGGATTAAGGTAATTTGAGCTAAATCGACTTAAAATCACCCCTAGTAACTGTAGTTTCCGTTTGGCAGGAGAGTTTCTGGACACCCTATATAAATGGGATTGGGATTTAAAATTTTCGAGTACCTAATTCTGGATTCATTTTTAACTCTTTTTTGCAGCGAGTAGAAGAATTAAGTAAGTCTTGACAAGTAAGGCCGAACTATTTTTATTGGCTCATGATTTATTTGAGGTTGATGCTTTAAATTTTTATCATACAGTGGTTAAATATGCGAGTGATTGGGATACTCTCATATGTCTTATGTCGCACAGTTGACTTTTCACCGTTTCCCATAGAAATTGCCTATTTTGCTAAAAATAATTGATGGTTCTGCAGCACATTTGTAAAAACCGCCCCTGCTTAGTACTTACGACTTTTTACATACTCTTTGAAAGCATTTCACATTAGGTATAGCTCTGATCGGAATGGACTCAAACAGATTTTTTACAAAGGGAAGGGAAGGAAATCTTAAAAAATTACTAGGCACAAAGTTACCATTGATATTTTTTCTCTTTGGAATGATGAAAAGTTGAAATTATTTTATTTTAGGCATCTCAAGAGTATTTGCTCTTTATCGAAATTATCATGCTCCATTGGATTTAATGATGGAATTAAATAGGTATCCAGTGGAAACAAAAATATCTGAAAGGACTCAAGTCAATGTTTGCTTTGGTAAAGAATGGCATAGATATCCCGGTTCATTCTTCTTGCCTAATTCAAATTGGAATATTCGGTAAGTGTTTACTAGTAGCAATTTTATTGTTATGAAATAATTAATTTATTGCTAATTTTAAAATAATATGCAAATAGAAAACTGATTGTCTCATTCCAGATTATTGCAAAAACTGTTTCGGTTATATTTCTTATTTAGGTTTTCCGCTGCGACCTACAAGTTCATTAGCGGTTACATAGTCTATATTTCTTGATACTTAAATACATTAGAAGTTAAATAGTACATATTACTTGATACAAAGAATACATTAGCGGCACATGGTACATATTTCATAAATGATAGAATAAACAACGACAAAAAATAAACGGTTTTAAAGATCAAAACTAACTTTTCCGCATCTGTGAGACGTACTGAACAATATTCTATCAACAAATTGTCACTTGTATACACTTCGGACGCTGTATCATGCTAGTATAGTCTTTGGCACATAATTTCATTAATATTTAAACACAAACTTTGATTTTTTAACATTTTATTCATTTAAGAAGAAAACACCTGTTAACCCCAGCGACGACATTGTAAAAACTGCCGCTGGTGGCCTCAGATAGCAAATATGGCCTCGTTCAGCCGGCCACCGGGAAGTAAGTGAAAGAAGAGTAGAACCGGCGCGAAGTTTAAAATTATAAACGTTAGTCTCTACAGTTCGGCCGTCCTGACTCTACTGATTGCCCTCAATCGGGAGAAAATCAACATAAGTTTACAAACACATACAAACATAGTGAATAGGTGTATAATAAACAATACTAGTTTCAAACTAACATAAATTTAGGATACATAATTTTCAAACTTCTTAATAAACATAAAAGTGACATAATCATAAACATTTCAACATAAGCGTTTGAACATAAAAGTGACATAATCATAAATATTTCAACATAAGCGTTTGAACATAAAAGTGACATAATTATAAATATTTCGACATAAGCTTTTGAACATAAAACAACATAATATGTGCTATAGAATTAAGATAATTTTCAACATAATTATTGTCTAACCTAGTCGCATCAAATGTATCAAAAATTAAACATTGTATTCTGAATCCACGTAAATTATACCATACTTGGACTTGTAAAAATCAGTAAGGTACTTGATGTGGTGGTATGGCATAATAACCTCGATACTACACAATCCATTGATTAAGCTCAGCGCATTAAAGACTTAAAGGACCACATTCATAACACAACTAATTAACTAATTACTTTTTGGTATATACATAGATGTACTTAATTTTATGAGTTATATGGTTTCATCCTATTACTGTCTACTATGCCTTCATAAGGAATTTGCGTGTTTTGGAAGCCAATGATATCATTGACCACATACCCAACCTCAGACAGTACTTTTACTACTTCATAAGGTCCTGTAAACATTGGTATTAGTTTCTTTGATGCTCCTGGGGTATTGTCAAAATTGCTTATCATCACATACTGTCCTACTTTAAATTTTTGGTTCTCCTTATGCTTAGCATTATAATAATTCTCATTGGCTTTCTGTGCCTTTTTAATATTCTCCTCCGCATCTGATCGTAGTTTGCATAAGTCTCTTTCCTCCTCATTAATGGTTTCTAGAGCCTCCTTCAAGTTATCCCTAATTTGTATATATAGTAAACTCCTTGCTCTCGGGTACATAAAAAAGAATATTGTTATTGGCTTTCCTGTAAACTAAACCATTGCGTAGCTCATAAAAAGGGTGTTCTGAATTTTTAAGGGTTTCTTTTATTCTCATAATACCATCGTCATTGCTTTGTTTCACTGCAAGCGTTTGTTCAATAGTATTTCCTTCGAGGATCAGGATAGAATTGGCATGGCTCAACGCATCAACATGCTGCATGCGTTTGTTACCTCTATGTTCGATTGTGTAATTGTACTCCTGTAAGTAGAGGCACCATCTCATAATACGAGGAATGGTGTCTTTCTTTGCCAGGGTTAACCTGAAGCTGTCAAAATCTGTCACTATTTTGAATGGAATTCCCTGGAGGTAAACATGAAATCTTTCTATGGAATAAATGATAGCTAGGCACTCTAATTCATAACTGTGATATTTGGATTCATATTCACTTGTTCGTTTGCTAAAATAACAGACAGGGTGGAACTGATTATCTTTATGCCTTTGCATCAATATCGACCCGAAACCTGTAGAACTGGCATCACAATGCAGTTCAGTCTCATAAGTAGGATTGTATATTGACAGAATGGGCTGAGACATAAGCTTCATTTTGATTGTTTCAAATCCATGAATTTGTTGTGTATTAAATATAAATTTAACATTCTTTTTCAGTAGTTCGTATAATGGTTTGGCTAGAGTGGAAAAGTCTTTAACAAATTTACGGAAAAAGCTCGACATTCCCAAAAATCTATGTACTTGTTTGACATTTGTAGGCACCGGGAAGTTTTGTATTGCGTCGATATTTGCAGGCGTATACCCTTGTTACTTACTAAATAACCTAAAAAGACAATATTTGCTTGTAGGAATTGGCACTTTTCTAGTCTTAACTCTAATAAATTGTCAGCTAGTAGAGTTAGCACTTCTTTCAAAATCTCATCATTCTCATCAAAGGTTTCTGTGGCAATTAGTATATCATCAAAATATATCAAAACGTTCCCTTGTTTAGTCAAGTGACTAAATATCTTATTTATGAAACGTGCAAAGGTTGAGGGGCTAGAACTTAGTCCAAAAGGCAGTTTACAATACTCATATTGACCGGAAAGGGTGATAAAAGAAGTATATTTTCCAGAGTCCAAGTCTAAACTAACATGATAAAAGGCATACTTTAGGTCCAACTGTGTGAAAAACTATTTATTTTTCAAGCGGTCTAAGTGATCTTCTACTAGGGGTAACGGAAACTGATCTCGTACGAGGTATTTATTTAATGTGCGAAAATCTACACAAAGGCGATAATCGCGTGATTTCTCCTTTGTTAATACTATGGGAGAACAATTTGGAGAGTTGCTCTCTTGAATGATGCTCATATCCAAAAGGTCAGCAATAATATTATCTACTGCTTGTTTTTCACAAAATGAGAGTCTGCGAGGGCGAAATGCAAAAGGGTCTGCTTTGTTGAGAATCAGCATCATTTGAAAATCAACTTTTTGTTTGTTTGGTTTATCTGCATTAAGGTAATATTCTGCAAAGACTTCTTTCACTTTAGCAGTTTCATCAAATGATAAAGAGGGATTTATATTAATGCTTTTATTATCATGTGAATTGTCAATATATAAAACTTCAGAAAAGGGAAATTGGTACTCATAAACAGATTCAGTTTTGCCTGTAATCTCAATTTTCCCCTTACTAATTATTACCGGTTCAATATCCTTATGATTTAAAAAGTTTCCACCAAGTAAAAAATCAAAATTAATTGTATTTTTATCAATAACATGAAGGATAAGTTCAATTTTATTACCAAGTACTTCAATTTGACATGTAAATAGTCCCAATATATCCAAAGGAGTCTGATTAATACCAGTATAACCAGAACTGTCTTCTTGAACACAAATATCTGTTAAATTTAATAAATGCTTACTAATTAAGCAGATGGGACTCCCTGTATCAACTATGGCTTGGTGGTTAAAATTGTTTTCAATATAATGCGCATTAATAAAATATGGTTCATTAGATCTGACCTGTTCTCCAATTAGTGCCATTGATCCATTAGGGTTGCGTGTAGTAGAATCTGCAGCTTGCTGGTTTGACTGATGCCTGACTGGACACTCACTGATTCTATGGGATACACTCACTTACTTTATGACCAAACTTCTTGAGTAGCTGAACTGTTGCTGCCGTTATGTACCCTTGCTGGATGCTTTGGTATAGAGGTAGTCTGATCTTCTTTTGCTACACTACTCATTAACTTGAAAAGTTCTTCAGTACTATTAATAGTTGATAACATCATACGAGCCTGGTTTTGCAGCATTTTGTCATCAAATCCGTCTATAGTATAGTGAATCATATCATGATCAGTCACCTCAACATTATTGCCTAATATTAACTATACTCGATAGTCGAAATTCTGTAAAGTGACTCATCGCTCTTACTGTCCATAAAATCAGTTGCAGAAGCGAACTTCATGAGCGCATCATTTTTGAAGGGTTCTTAATAGTCCTAAATAAAAAATAAATAGAAAATGTTCTTGTACGCTCTGGCGTTTAAATTTGAGAGAACAGAAATACGAAATTATTATGGTAGGTACCAAGAATAATACACATTTTTAAGGATGAGCTATAATAAGAT
The DNA here is from genome assembly GCA_963921935.1 of Galeruca laticollis. Taxonomy (NCBI): domain Eukaryota; kingdom Metazoa; phylum Arthropoda; class Insecta; order Coleoptera; family Chrysomelidae; genus Galeruca; species Galeruca laticollis. Next base: position 170,248,862 of record OY998175.1, read on the forward strand.
GTATATAAAAAAGTCGATAGTCGAAATTCTGTAAAGTGACGTCATCGGTTATCTACTTATCACAAGTTGTTCATAAGTAAGTTAAAACAAAATAAAAAAATGTTTAAAAGTCAATTCCAACTTACTACTACTAAAACTAAAAAAAGTTGATTGTCAAGACCAAAATAAATTACCAATAAGTATAGGTATGTTGCGAGGTCACTTGTAAAATGTCTGACTAACTGGAAGCGGTATCACTCCCTGACGACTCCTCAGAATCATCGCTTTCTCCTCCTATATCGATAATGAGTGGTTCCGTCATTACTTCTACACGTATGTCTAAATCCCAAAACTTTATTTCTTCTTTTAATACGTGTTGAATACATTTACGCCAACTCTCAGCAGTAACGGTATGCAGCGCCTCGTCAAACAGTTTCTCAACGTCAGCCATTTTGAATGTACTGTATTTTCTCGCAACATAATTTTTCACTTGGGACCAAACCAGCTCGATGGGGTTTAACTCACAGTGGTAGGGAGGAAGTCTAACAACTGAGACGTTGAAATCTTTCGCCATTTCATCGACAACGTACTTAATATAACTGCTTTTATGTTTCCGTACGAGAGATAATAATTCAACTTTTAGCATTGCCTCGTTGTGCGGAATGCTTTTACTCTCTAACCAATCAATTATAACCCTCTTGCGGCTAGCTGAAGTAGGTATTTGCTCCAGTCGACGAGAGTGGTATGAAGCATTATCCATAACTATCACTGAACCAGGAGTTACCTTTGTTAAAATTGATCTAAACCATGTTTCAAACCGGTTACCATCCATCTCTTCATGGTAATCGACAGTTTTTTTGGACTGAAAACTTAGTAATCCACCTTCTACAAATCCTTCCTCGCTGCCAATGTGAGTGATAATCAGTCGACGTCCTTTCCCAGAGGGAGCTTTTAAACCGGAAGAGAAACCCTCCATAAAGGCTTGTCGATTGCTTCGTATATTCATGTCTTGCCACACTTTTGACACAGTGTGGCCTTCATTTAACCATGTTTCGTCAAGATAATATATGTGCCGTCCTTCGTTACGAAACTGTCGTATCTGTTTTAAATAATTTCTCCTCCATTCCACAATGTCATTTCGTTCAATTAAGGCACTGTTTCTACTTCTTGTTTGGTAACGAAAATTCATTAATTTTAAAGTTCGTCTCAAAACTTTATCACTGATGTTTGGTAAAGTATCATCAGCTTCTATTACCTTGCTCAATTTAGCTACCGAGGGGATTTAATTCCTAAAATAAAAAGAATGTATTTCCCTACGTATAGCATTCCGTGTTTGGTCGTCCAAAACAATTTTCTTTCTTCCCCTACTTTCCGGTTTACAGTTTTCACCTCGTTCTCTTGTCAAAGATCCGTCCCGCGATTTCTTTAGAATATTGTATATAGTACTCTCAGAAACTTTAGTTAAATAACTGCACTTAATCACAGCGTCACTAACACCCAACTGTTTGTCCATGGCACGCAGTCCTTCGTACACATTTATTATGAGGACTTTTTCTTCCCGAATTAAATTGTTACGACGCCGTTTTTTATCGCCAACACCGCTACACTCCGCCATTATTGTCACTAAATATACCGATATAAATATTACAATAAATACCAATAATAACCGATTTATCACACAAAACCACAACACAAATACTGATGTTACGCTCATGAAGAGAATAAACACCTCACATAACTGTTTACTATCACTGTCTCATTCGCGTAGCTCGATCTATCTATCTCGTTCTCAAAGCCGGAACATTGAAGCGACTCTCCAACATTGTCAAATCGGCGAGTTTTTCACAACAAACTTTGCGTTCAAGAAATATACATAAACACTTTATTTCACATTTCAAGTAAACTAATTATTATTAGTCTGCTTGAAATTTGAAATAAATATATTAAATTGGTATTGACTTAATTACATTGCATCTTTTGTACCTGAAATATTGACACAATGGATTTGAAGTGTATTTATAAAATACAGCATTTCTCTCTAGAATACATATGGCAACTGCGCTTTAACCAAAGTGTTGATTAGATAGCTCTGACTCACTTTACACAATTTCGACTATCGAGTATAATGATGAAAATATACTGAAAAACTTTCTGTTTTTTTCCACCGTCTATTCTCCATTTTCCTTCTTAGCGTGACTGGGTCGAATCCAGTGCCACTTCCTTAATTTTCTCAATACGATCTAGCCACGTAGACACATTCGAACACTTTTCAGATCCTGCAAACTCTGGTAGAAGGGCTGATAATTCTTTATTACTAATGTTGGAGTTGTTCGTTCGATTTTCGAGGTTTTGTACTCTGTTTTCTTCGGTAACAGTTCTTCGTTCCTTTTCATATCTTAATATTGCTCGCACTGTAGACTGAATAATGTCGTCAACATTGTGGAGTTGAATTGATCCATCGGCTTGGGGCTGTAGATCATCGTGTTCCGGCATCTTTTAGGTTAGCTTGTTATAAATAATAATTAAATCTGTATAAATTAACGTAATCTTCAGTAATTTTGTTTCGTTAGTAATCCCACTTCTGAAATTATAGTCTTGGGGACGTAATTTCAATAATATTCAAACACAAACTTTGATTTTTTAACATTTTATTCATTTAAGAAAAAAACTCCTGTTAACCCCAGCAACGACATTGTAAAAACTGCCGCTGGTGGCCTCAGATAGCAAATATGGCCTCGTTCGGCCGGCCACCGGGAAGTGAGTGAAAGAAGAGTAGAAGCGGCGCGAAGTTTAAAATTAGAAACGTTAGTGTCTACACTAGTAAACCGAAATTTCTCCAAAAATGTAGTATATCTGTATTTATAGGACCCGTTGTACTCGCTCTAGTGAGCTGAAAATCGATATTGTTCATCTGTGATACACACTGAAAAATATTCAATTATAATATTGGTTACTTGTATACACTCTGTATCTGGCTGTATCGTGCTAACAACCTGACATTTCTACAAAAATGTGGCACTTTCAGTCTCATACCATCCGTTGTACTAGCTCCAGTGAGCTGAAAATCAATAAGGTTCATCTATAAGACGCCCTGAATAATATCCAATCATAAAATTGGTCACTTGTTGCACTCCGGAGGCTGTATCGTGCTAACAAACTTAAAATTCTTCAAAAATGACAAAAATGTCGTACTTCAAGTACCATAGCACTCTGTGTACCGGCTCTGGCGAGTTGAAAATAAATAGGATTCATCTGCGACATGTCGTGAACAATATTCAATCATAAGATTGGTAAATTGTTGCACTCTGGAGGCTGTATCGTGCTAACAAACCTAAATTTTTCCAGAAATGACAAAAATGTCGTACTTCAACTATCATAGCACTTGTTGTCCTGGATCTGGTGAGCTGAAAATCAATAGGGTGCATCTGTGAGATGTCCTGAACAACATTAAATCATGAAATTAGTGACTTTTTGCACTCCTGAGGCTGTATCATGATAACAAACTTAAATTTCTCCAAAAATGGCAAAAATGTCGTACTTTAAGTACCATAGCACCCATTGTACTGGCTCTGGTGAGTTGAAAATCAATAGGGTTCATCTGTGAGATGTCCTGAACTATATTTTATTATAAAATTGGTGACTTGTTGCACTCCGGAATCTGTATCGTGTTAACAAGACCATTTTACGAAAAGTGGCCGACGACATACACACAAGAGTTTTTTTTCTAGAAACAGTTTTTTCGTAAAAGTAACTCAAAAAAAGTCCAAAACTCCAACTTTTTTTGGAGTAAATCAATACTTTTCTCGCGTATTTGATAGGTTGGGCGGAAAAGTAATAGGTTGTGGTGATTAGAAGTAAGCGTTCCACATGCTAAACAATTTATCTTCCATACCATTAATTAGGGAAACACTTACCTCAGTGGGAAACGAAATAATACAGTATGTTTAAAACTCACTGGGTTATGATTTATTTAAACGACTAATAACAATAACCATGGCCATCGTCAACAAAGTCGATGACACAGTCTACATATGACAAAGAAATATAACTAACAAATAATTCATGAATATTTAATATACAGAATTATAATATTTATACATGCTGAATCGATACACTTCAGTCCGTTGGCTTTGTTTACACTTGTCGACAATAACCTTGTCGACCTGGCTGTTTTACACTTTAGTAGCGTTCTAATCTGAACGTGTTTTTATTAACTACATAAATAAACGTATTTCCTAAAGAATCGTGGTTTACTTTCACTGATTAGCCTTCCTACGTTTATTAGTGACCTTCTGGTTCAATAACCGTCACAAGTTTTCTCAGTGCAGTACTTACGTTTAGAATATGTATCCACTTATGTAACGTATTTACACTTTTCAGAAAAGCAATAACACTTTAATGGGTCTGAAGCATTTCGTATCGGCAGATGTGTTACTACCAGGATTGGTATCTATCTGTTCTTCTAATTTTCCTATTGGCGGATAAATTTGCAGCAACATTTCGATTAAGCCATTTATATTGGTGTAATCTTTGGCTATATTAAATACATCTTGACCTTCAAGCGAGTCTTCCACTAATGAGGTGAATTGGCCAGCATTTAATACAAATGGAGTGCTGTGTTTATCTATGAAATATGATTTTTTATTCTTTACCTTTTTATTTTTTGGATTATCTGGGAGATTAAAAGTGCGCTGTGTGTCATTTGTGTTTACTCGTTGATAATTCTTGATTTTTGCTTGTGGTAGGAGAAATAATGGGAGTCAAAGTTTTCAATACATTGTTTGTTAAATTAGCAGCAGGTTCCTCTAACGTGGATGTATTTATTTCTTGATTTGAGTGAAGTGTGTTGACTGTCGTAGTTGGAAAATATGTTAGGGAAGGAGTGTACAGTTTGGTATGAATCTAGGAGTAGTCTGTAGGAATTGGTTGTATCGATAAAGTGAAAGGTCTGATGTAGGTATTAAAATATTTGGGCACTGTGAAGACAGATGACTTAGATTCTTACATTTGATACAGTTTTGATTATCTTGAGATACAAAATATTCTGGAATAACTATATTATCCAGAGGCGCAGTAAATTTGTGGTCTAAAACTTAAAATATGGCTGTATTGGGGGTTATCTGAACTTATTCTGAAAGGGTTCATGGACAAATGTAGTTTTAGCTCGAGTGTTTCTAATTTAGATGTAAGCAAATCATTAGGCATAACAGGACTTACATTAGATAAAACTAGTCTTTCCATGGGTGTAATAAGTTGTCTTACTTGAATTACTTCGTTCTTAACCTTTCTATGACCATAGTTGTTAAAAAAATTATCTACTACTACTTTGATTGATAGGAATATGCCTAACCTATTATTAGAACTCCTGGATATATGTGTAATATTGTTTGGTTCAACTAGAGAACCAATTACATTCAATTAGTCTTGTAATCTCGTGTTTGGTATGGTATTAAGAACAATTGCTTGATTTCGTGATGGATAATGTTGTTGCGTTAAACCGGTAGAGTACAATATAGTATTAGTTTGTTAATAATTATCCATTTTGGTCAGATGTTGATGAGTGTGGTCCTGTCACTCAATAGGTGTGAGGACAAAAACTGGTAGTAATTAATAAGATCAACAGTATATTTGTAATGTTCAAATTAATATTTATAGATGTTTACAGACGCAAACAATTAGAAAGTAGTCAGTGCGTTTCACTATAATGATAACTCACCTGTCACGATTGAATAGTCTGTTCCAAAAAAGAAAAAACTGTTTTCAATTAAGGGGACTTGAAAACACTTTTCAATTCAATCCAAAACAAAACTAATTTTTAGATAGGATCTTTAGTTGGTTGAAATCTTCGACTATTAAACACAGGCAGACAAAGCATTTCATTCATAAATACTTTAAACACAATCCATGATTGATAAAGACGTAATTCATGCAACTACAACGGACTATTCTCTCTCTTATGGGGAGCCCTATTTTAAAAGCAACGCTGTTAAAACCCGAGATCGTAGCTCGGCAGTAGCGTACCGGAAGTTTAAAACACAAATATTTTTATTTTTAGTTTTGCATAAATATTTTATGAAGAAAATATCAATTTCGTTATGGTTTTTGACTGTTATTATCGATTTCCCAATTAATCCTTAATTTTAAATTATAGTGTGAAGCAAAAAAACAAATGGGAAATTTTTTTATTCTATATTTCTCAGAAGAGCGACCTAGGTGAGTTTTTGTTTTCACTAGTCAAATCGAGTCAGTACACACTTCGGGTATTAGGGTAAAAGAACATACACATACATTATACAGCTTGTCCACGGATGAGGTATCCTATAGGTGAAAATTGTTTAAATATTAGTTTTAATGAAAAATGTCATTCTTGATAAAAAGTTTTGCTTGTTCTGAAACCCCATGAAATGAAATAAAATTCAAGTTTCTCAAAACCCGTCTCATTTTATAGCCAGTTTTATGAAAATTGTATGAATTTTTGCACTAAGTTCGAAAATAATGTATTAACCTAGTGAGTTACGTTTACGATGTACCAAATAACTGTCAACTTTTATAAATAATTTTCAAATTGTCATTCTTTAAGAAATAATGGACAGCAATGTTAACTATTCAAGAATTATAATCACAATCAAAAATAATACAGAATAATAATGTAAAAAACATTAGGTAAACAAAAAACATTTAATATATCATCCCACTTCAAAACATCTCTCAATTCTCTTTCTAAATTCTTGTAAGTATTTCGCAGCATTTCTGGGATAATTTCGTTAACGGCATCAATGATAGCTCGTTTTAAGTCTTCAATATTATGGTTTAAATTATTTGCGTAAACTTTTTGTTTTAAGTAGCCCCATAAAAACTCTAGAATTGCTAAATCGGGGGATCGGGGCGGAAAAAATATTGGTCCATAACGTCCCATCCATCGCCCAGGAAAATATTCATCCAGCCATCCTCTAATTAGCAAAGTCGAATGTGACGAACATCCATCATTTTGAAAGTATATTTTACGCCTTTGCTCCAAGGGAATATTTTCTAATTCAGGTATTAAGAAGTTGTCCAGCAAATACTCCTGATTTAATGTATCTTCCAGAAAATACGTTCCGATTATTCGATGAACTTTTTTAGCTAATTGACTATTACAGTTAATCCTGTAGCTTGGGGTTTCACTAGTCCAATATCGACAATTTTGGGAACGACTCCGTTTGTTGTAAACGTGGCTTTATCAGAAAACAAAATATTATTGTGAAAGAATCAGTCAGGCATAAGTTTTTCACCAATCATCGCACAAAAGTCTAACCCTGTGTCATAATCTTGTAAGGTTTGAATAAATTTCGGTTTGAATGGATGAATTTTGTTTTGCTTAAATATTTTCTGTAAGTGACTCTTGCAAAAACTAACCTCCACTGCTCTTTTTCGTAGACTCAACTTGGGATTTTCCCTTAATGAATGCATAGCTAGTGCACTAGCTGCATCATCCTCCTAAACGTACGCCTTTTTTAATTTCTTTTTGTCTTGAACAGATCCTGTCTCATCAAACTTCTTTATTAATTTTTTTAATCCACACCGCGTAATGGGTACATCTGGATATTTTTCGTGAAATTTTGCAATTGCATACTGGTACGAAACTTCCCCAATACCATAACACTTAATAAGATACACTCTTTGTTGAATAGTTAACATTGTTGTCAAATATTTATTAAAGAATGACAATTTGAAAATTATTTATAAAAGTTGACAGTGACTTGGTACATTGTAAACGTCACTCACTAGATTAATACATTATTTTCGAACTTAGTACGGTTTTCATAAAACTGGCTATAAAATGAGACGGGGTTTGAGAAACTTGAATTTTATTTCATTTCATGGGGTTTCAGAACAAGCAAAACTTTTTATCAAGACTGACATTTTTCACTAAAACTAATATTTAAACATTTTTCACCTATAGGATACCGCATCCGTGGACTCGCTGTATATATTACTTCTTCGCCCAACCTATCTAATATGCGAGAAAAGTATTAGGTTTACCCCAAAAAAAGTTGGAATTTTGGATATTTTTTTGAGTTATTTTTACGTTTTTCATCAAGAACAACATGAAAAATCCTGTGCGTATGTCGTCGGCGACTTTTCGTAACATGGTCTTGTTAGCACGATAGAGTCTCTAGAGTGCAACAAGTCACCAATTTTATGATTGAATATTGTTCAGGGCATCTCGCAGGTGAACCCTATTGATTTTCATCTCACCAGAGCCAGTACAACGGGTGCTATAGTACTAGAAGAACGACATTTTTGTCATTTTTGGAGAAATTTAAGTTTGTTAGCACGATACAGCCTCCGGAGTGCAACGAGTCACCAATTTTAAGATTGAATATTGTTCAGGACATCTCGCAGGTAAACCCTATTGATTTTCAGCTTACCAGAGACAGTACAACGGGTGCTATGGTACTTGAGATACATTTTTGTCATTTTTTGAGAAATTTCAGTTTGTTAGCATGATACGGCCTCTGGAGTGTCTACAAGTGACCAATTTTATGATTGGATATTGTTCAGCGCGTCACATATATGATCCTGATTGATTTTCAGCTCATTGGAGCAAGTACATCGGGTGCTATGGCACTGGAAGTGCCACATTTTTGGAGACATTTCAGGTTGCTAGCACGATACAGCCTCTGGACTGTATACAAGAGACCAATATTATAATTGGATATTTTTCAGTGTGTCGCAGATGAACCGTTTTGATTTTTAGAGCGAGTACAACAGGTCCTATAAATCCAGATATATTACATTTTTGGAGAAATTTCGGTTTGTTAGCACAATACAACCTCCGAAGTGTACACAAGTGACAATTTTATGATAGGATATTGTTCAGGGCGTCTCACAGATGCGGAAAAGTTTGTTTTGATCTTTGAAACCGTTTATCTTTTATATGATTTTTAATTCACTTAACATTATCCTTGTTGGTTGTTACATTACATACATATTAATATACCAAAAAAATAACAACTAAAAGATGATTTACAAGAATATCACAGTTTATAAGAAAAGTAGATTGCATTAGTAAGTAAAAAAATATTAACAATCGCCATGAAAGCTTAACAATACACATTTCCTGAAATATTTAAAACAAAAATGTAATATAAAGTATATAAGAAATTTATCTAAAATATATCGATATAACTTTACTGTCCCATTTTTTGAGGTGAATCAATGTAACTTTAAAAAAAATGTATCTCGAAAGAGGTGGATTTTTAAAAATTGGAAATGTACATTACCTAGACCGTGAAGCGCAAAGAAAATTTGGGGAATTAAGGTCCGGAACTGAACCTGCCTTCAAATACCGATTTCCGTGGGGCTTAGTAATAATATCGCTATCATTAAAATAATCGGAACATATTTTTGCATATTTGGGAAAGTTCTCAATTTCCTCCTTCTCAAGAATTGAAAACCAAACTTTCCATCTCAGGGTTTTTCGGAAATCTAAAGTAAGAAATAATTATGACAACTTGTTAACATTATGCCATTTAAAATTTAAAAAAATGTATATGCGTGTATATTTATCCGACTTCTTACCTAAAAAATATAATTATTTGTTGGCTAATTGTTATGCAACTGGAAACATTTTCATACTTAACATCAACAGTTCTTTCTAAAGTAAATCGAAGTTGTCTTTGTTTGAAATGTATGTAATTGAGCATATTAAACGAATGCCCTGCAGAAAAACTGGGTTACCTATATGAATTCGATTTTCAAATGAAATGAGAATTTTCTTTTATTGTAATATTATTTTGCATAAAACAATAATAACACTTTTTAATATACGCCACTGACTAACCACAAAACATTGGTAGAAATTTACTCAACTATGAGATGGTAAATACGGATTCAAAAGAGCTGATTTTTTGCAAAACTTGCACTGGCAAACCATATCTAAAAGTTTTATTAAAACTGAATAAGCGATTCTTAAAAAAAACACACAAAAGTCAATAATCAACAACAAAGTCACATCCAAGTATAAGCAACACACTGCACTAGCAAAATATGAATGAGTCTGAAAATCGATAAATTGCTGCACGCAGCAATTCTCTCTTTTCATCTTTGTTTATTTGGTTGCTGGTATTAGGGCGCCGATCAAGTGTCGGTGATCGACGTTGGTATGGAGATGATCTTCTAGGGTTGTTTCTTGTGGGGCCATGAGCTCTGTTTCTAACTGGGCTCTGCGAGGATGTACGTTGTCTTGATGTTGTTTAGTTATCCGAGTTCCTAATTTGGCTTCGAGATCTTGATGGAACTCTACATGTTCTCTGCAGATGTCTAATTCTTCCGCAGTTGAAACATTTCCGAGAATCTTGAATTGGTGTACGACTTTGTAGCGTGTCTTTCAGTAGGTTTTCGATTCTAGCCATAACTTCGGTTAAATTCTCCTCCTCGAAGTGTATTTCTCGTAATTTTGGACGTCCGGTTTTGGAAATGGTTTTAGCAGCTTCGAATTCTTGAGCAAAAGTTAATACTTCTTGTAGTGTCAGATGGTGGCGTAATCGAAGGGTTTGTTGCATTTCTCTTTCTCTTAAACCATCAATGAATACTTAAACACCAAATTGATCTAAAAATTCTTTAGGTGCCTGTGGATAGGCTAAACTCAATAGTCTTTCTATGTCACTTCCATATTCTTGGAGGCTCTTGTCTAATTTTTGCATGCGCACCTTCAATTGACTATGAAAAACTTGTTTTAAAAGTTGCTGTCCATACATGTTCTCCAAAGCTTGGATAATGACGTTATAGCTAGGGTTGCCTTGGGGTAATAATTGCAGAATGCATGCGGCTTGTCGACGAAGAGCATTCATAAGGGAGGTGGCTTTCACTTGATCATTCCACCCATTGGCACTAGCTGCTGCTTTAAATTGGCGTCGAGATGTCTTCCAAGATGATTGGCCATCATATGTAGGTGGCTTCCCAGACAGCACACAATATCCATTAGATATCCTTTATGGATATCCTGTATATCCATTGGATATATATGGATAGCCTATAGACATACAGTGGATATCTATATGTCCGCCTATATCTAGGATATATGTAATATCTTATGGATGTCTTTGGAGATATCTACTGGATATCTCGTTAATATCCCCTGGATATCCTATGTTCACATTTGGTATATCCTTCCTCCTCAAACATGAAAATCTGAGAATGTATGACTAGTATCTACTGCTGGAAATACAAGCTGGTCCAACAAATAAAAAATGTAAATCAAAAGTTTTTTATGTCTACAGATCTGGAATAAAATTAACAGAAAATAGTTTATCCAGTCAACCAGTACAAAATATAATAGATACACAGGGTGGATAGTCTAGTATTATTTAAGTGGACGACTGTAGAATAATGTGGTCCAGTGAAAAAGATTCAAATACTCATCGCGTATGTCTGTTATATTTTGTACTGATTGACCAGAACTATTATTTCCAGTTAACTTTATTCTTTTGGTAAGCATTGTTTTTGTTGGCCGTCTTGTATTTCCACCAGCAGGTACTAGTCAGATATTCATCTGTGAGTAAGAAGGTACAAATGGAATTAAATTCTTAATAATAGTAGTATTATTTGACATATAATGAAATGATATACTATGGAATAGAATGATAGAAAATACTTTATTTTATATAATATACATATTTGCATATACATCAATAATTCTTCTTCTTCTTCTTCATCACCCAGCTCATCGATCTACTCTGCACGGTTCTTTCTGTAAGAACGAGAAAAGAATGATTGTCGATTTTCAAGGTCAACTACGAGTATATACCGTATTCGCCCGAATATAAGATACACCTTTTTTTGTAAAATAACATTTTGCAAATTGTCCTGCGTCTTCTATTCGAGCACACACCTGTAATAAGAACATTTCTTATCACCTGAACACCATTATTATTATTAAGCTCAAAATAATTTTTAGTCAATTCAGCCGAGCCACCAGCACAGTTTATCATGAAACAAAGTAAAAGCCGAGGTAAAATCTATTAAACATTTTTATACCATGCTATTTTACATTGTATAAATATACAGAACGCTTTTAATGTAGGTAATTGATCATAAATATCAATAAAATATAGGAGACGTAACAATATACAGAATTAAGGTAAGAAACATATACATACCTTATTTTTTTCCAAATCTAAACTACCGATAAAAAATTACCAACCACTTTTGCACGTTTCTAAAACTATGATAACCTAACCAAAATGACTAGGGGACGAGGCTAAAACAAACGGTCAAACTCGGCATCGGCCAATGAGAGAACAGTGTATAGTTGGTTGCATAGTTTTGTGGGTATGTAATATGGAAATCCACTGATGGATTCATTATTTTCTATTATAGCATTAAACGTTAAGTCATGAAATATTTATTGCGTGTTAAGAACATCACATATTATGCCCCATTCGTATTGTTGATTAGACTCATCATAGTCTGATACAATTTAGGGACATCTCTCTTTAATCATTTCCACTTGGATAAAACTGAAAATACATTGAACACAGACAAAAAATGCGACAGAAAATAATAATAGGTATCCATGGATATACAATGAATATAATATCAGGAGATTAAGACATTTATGTATTAGAACTTCCTTTTCAATCATTTTTTATGTGATTATTCAATATATTATGAGTAAAATAGAAAATATTTTTTTTCCATGTTTATGAAATACATTCAGTGGATATCCATTAGATATCTTACATGGACTAGATATTCAGTGGATATTGGGCTATCCAATGGATATCTAGTGGATATTGTGTGCTGTCTGGGTTGATAACCTGGTTGAGTCTCAAATTTACTATTTCAATTCTGGCACTATCACTAATGAAACTGCTATAATTGGGATTAGCTTCTATTTTCTTTACTAATGCATCTCATTTTTGTCTTAGGTCAAGCTGGTCTGTTTTTAAATCTTTCTCTGTCGTTTTTAAATATTTCTCTACTGTTTTTAAATCTTTTTCTACTGTTGCCAAATCTTCCTTAACTGATTTTATGTCTGTTTTTATGCCTTCTTCCATTGTATCTATTTTGTTATCTAAGTCCGCTATTTTACTTTTAAAGGTAGAACTAAAATCGGACAGTACCTCTAATATTTGCTTCTTTTCCTCCTCCGCGTTCCTCCTGTGTTCCTCTTCTTCCTTTTATCGTTTTCTATGGTTTTCCTCTTCCCCCTTTTCTTACTTTCTTTTCCGTTCCTCCATTTCTTTCTTGTTTTTCTTTCTCCATCATCTGAAGAAACCATGCTGGTGCTCCACTATTAGCTTCCATATCAGTGTCGTAATTTGTACTTAGTATTGACCATAAATTACTTTTACCGCTGTCACCACTGTTATTACTTTCACAACTTTATTCAATACTTGGCATAATACAATACTACTTTTTAACAATTCAACTTATTAACACATCAAACTATTGACTGACTGACTCTGCCACATTTGATCTCTATTTATATATAAAACGAACTTTCCAGAAAGGACTTGAATATTCTATAACATACTAGTACGTCAATATAGAACACAATAGAAAGCTCTTGCAAATTCTAGACTGTCACCTTGACAGGTGACTGTGACTACTCCACCTATTCAGCCCTTTTCTTATTTTCAGTCCAAGCTGTCCTTCTGACATTCATAGAACAGGTGTAACAATAATATAGTCATTTTGCTCAAGATCAATGCTTCTCTCTTCTATCAATTGTTTCCTCATACCTCTTTTTGCTTTTTTGTTTGTCAATTTGAAAATTTGAAGTTATAATGAATAGATGTGAGTTTATGTGAGTTGCTTGCTGGGATGTGAATATTATTTCTCTCAGCGCAACGCATTTTCAAAACATCTCCAAAAATCTATAACTACTGTTTTTGATTGGTTATTATATGTGTGTGTAATTCTATTATTTAAATTGCGATGAAGAGCAGTCTGAAACGGAAGTTAAAAATGATCTTGGTACAATTTTGGGCTCAAAATTCAATCCGCACTTTAGAACAATTAATCGTCGTGTCCTTCGATTTAAAAATAACGCCTTATGGTTTTAAACTAAACTAAACTCATTCAGGTAGTACGCTGGGTGTCCCCCTCATGGTAAATTTGAGCCGGAAGGTTTATATCATTCCATGTTGAACTACCCGATAGACAGCGACGGTTTAAGACTCCACCGGGCCCCAGGCGGCACAAAGTAATGGGCCTTTGGGCCCTTAAGGTAGAGAGGATGTAATAGTACCGCACGCGAATTTTTTTTGGGTGCCACGCCCCAACCAACTTTTCGCTTTTTTTTCTACATTGTAAAAAATTATACAACTGAAAAACAAATTTTGTTGTATTGAAAGTGTCAATATGAAATTTTTCACCTTTGCTTCATCTGTACTTCTACTTTCGTCAAAAAATTTTTTTCTTTTTTTTACTAGTCTCATCTTCACATTTTATTTTATTACCATCACTATTGAACTTAATCAAATTGGCTGCTTCATTTTCTATAGAGGAAAATATATTATTCCGAAAGTCGTTGACAAAAGTAACAAGTAAATTAATAGCATCAGATAAATTAATGGTTGGATCCTCCAAAGTTTTACTGGTAGCATTACACTGCTCTAAAAGTTTTAACCACATTATAGTTAAGAGAGCTATTTCATATTTATTCATTTTTTTGAACAAGTTTGATGCTTCGCTCGTAGTTTCCGATTTTTCATGAGTATCATTAGAAATGTCTTAAGAACACAGACATTAGAGTATTATAATTAATATGTAGTGCTTTAACTGCATCAGCTGTAGCTGATCATCTGGTATCTATAACTATTTTAACAGATATTCAGCAGCGACTTGACATTAAGTTCCAGTGTTGGGTAGACCTCGAAAAAAAGACGAATATTTCTTGCACAATACCAGAAAATTAGTCGCTTGTAAGCAAGATTCGCTCGCGACTTTAATCAGCAAGTTAGGGGAATGATTTGAATGTGGACTATAAATTGCCGTTGGTGACGATTCTTTAATTTTATCTTGAAGTCCGTTGTATGTTCTAGACATATTAGACGCATTGTCATATGACTGACCCCGGCGATTTTTAATGTCCAATTATAATTTTACTATTTTATCCAAAACAATATTTTCTAAATAATCGGCGGTATGTTTCTCAATAATAATAAAGCCCAAAAATATTTCAATACTCTTTCTGCCTATGATGTATTTTAAAATTAAACACAGCTGATCAGAATGACTAATATCGGATGTAGAATCAACAATAATACAAGAATAGCGAGTTGTTTTCAATTCTTTAACAAATAATTGTATTAAATCCTGTTCTAATATCATTATAAATTCATCACCTACTTACCTTCTCTCTTATTCCCAATTTTTTTAAGGTGATTTGCTAAATAACTATCAAACTCGGAAAAATAAACTAAACAGCTCAAATAATTTCCTTTGTGTTTGCTATTGACATTTTTATCCATCCCTACCTCTGAAAGCGAATCCTTGAGAAGATAGAAACTCTATTGTGGCTACTATT
The DNA here is from genome assembly GCA_963921935.1 of Galeruca laticollis. NCBI lineage: Eukaryota > Metazoa > Arthropoda > Insecta > Coleoptera > Chrysomelidae > Galeruca > Galeruca laticollis. Next base: position 170,264,361 of record OY998175.1, read on the forward strand.
CTTTATTCTTTTAAGAACCTCTCGCATTCTCTTAGAATAGTTCTTTTTAATTCTTCATCTATTGAATTCCTATTAATAGAAGTTCTAGGTGCTAAAGTGCAAATAAATTTGATGGTTTTTTTATTTTTCATGTGAATTAACAAAAAGTGGAACATTTTTCCAATCGCCATATCCACATTTAGAACTTGAAGAACAAAAAACTGAGTTTGATTGTGAGCCATAAATTATCGCAATTAGCCTTTTCCCTATAAAAAGTTGTATTGCCGATATTTTTGGTCATTGTCTTTATACATTTTTTGATTATTTTTGACATTATCACTCTTAGGAAAATTAAGTAAAACTGCGTTAATAAATTTGTCACTTTTTGTTTAAATATCGTGCCACTCCGAAATCCGAGGAACATCTATAGAACTTTTTTGAATGTTATCAACTTCCAATTCGATATCCGAAACGTGTTCATATACCTGTTCGAGGGTTTCATCAATATCCGCTTCCTGACTAGAAGAGTTACAAATGGAAACTACACCAATTTCCTCGATATTTCCTTGTTCTTCTTCTCTGACTAGTCTGTATTTCAACTTCAGCCGTGCTCGAGGCTGTGCCCGCTTCTGGTGCATTTTGAGTTGAAAAGAAAGAAGTTAGCTTTGGATGGAATATACATCAAAGCTGTGTTTAGGGTTTGGGGACAATGAAATTTGAGGACAAATACGCATTACCAATAAAATTAAAACTTACTAAACCAAAAAATAAATCCGTCACACTTATAATACTCTATGTACATTAACGCCTGTCAGGACCCATTCTAAATTAACAGGTATGAACAGCACAAGCTATAATAATAAACAGAGCAAATAAACGTACCAAACGCGAATATCTGAGTTCAGGGAATCCCAGTGATTTTAGAGTGAAAGTCGGGCCCTATTGAGCGCCCGGGACCTAGGCGGCCCCCTAGTTCGCCTAGTGGTAAAACCGGCGCTCCCGATAGATAATGTATTTAGAAATAAATATGTAGACTGAGTTGATGATAATAACAATAAAAATTGAAAATTTGTTATATATAGTATCAGTATGAATAGGAAATTTAGTGATGTATTTTTGTATATCGAGAAATTTTTAAACCTACGAACTTTTCTCTGTTAATTCAAGAATAAATTGTGATAAGTTTTTGGTTTTTATTCTGTTTATTCACGTATAGATATACTTTATTCTTATTATTTTTTTGTTTACTTTGGTTATTGATGAAATAGTTTGTTATTTAAATTAATCTTACATTGTTTATTTTATCTAATTTTATTTTTAAAGTTTCAACCTAATGTTAAATTGTTATTTTATAGTGATAAACTGTATTATCTAGATAAAATAACATTTTAAAAACTTGTTTTGTATATTTAATAGGTTTATAAAATCAGAATTCCGTGGAATGATGCCAGCCCCATATTCTGGAGGTGAAAACGCTACGAGTATAATCCACGAATATTTCAACGACCAAAATAGAGAAGCACCTGAACTTTATTTCGACGTGAACAAATGTAATTTCTTACTAGATTCCGATTTCGGTAAAGAAACCTTACTAGAACCAAATTATTCAAAACAAAAAGATAGATGGAAAATCATTAAGAGTTACAATTTTTTAAATGCCGAAAGATCACATAGACTTTTTAGATCGTTTTACGTACCATTTTTGACTGATAGATACGTCAAGTTTGGAAATTTTAGCCTGCTACAGTCGACGAGGCTGAAAATAAAATAATACAACGTTAAATATATACCAATAAAAATATTTAAAAAATAACTATTGTTTTATTAACCCTTTTTTATGTTCTGATATCAAAATGCATTTTCACATATGATTACTCTAGAAGTGGTACCAAACAATTTCAAAATATTAAATTGTGGCGGTGTCCGTTGGTACTCCCCCAAGTAAAAAAACTCGATACTCAGGTATCTAAACTGATATTACATTTAGGATTATATTACGAAACTTGCCACTAAGCGAACGGCAGGTTTTCGTCGGTAGAGTAGGTGAGTACGGTGTATTACCACAATTTTATATAGGATTGTAGTCCCTCGCGGACTGTACCCAAATTTTTAGAGCGCCACCTTTTCTTGGTTTAAAGTAGTAGAAAAGGAGACTACTTTACAAATGAAATAACCACTAGTACACAGTTTGGTGATCAGTACTTACACAAGCAATAATACACAAAAATCAGTATGTAGATTGTGTTTAATTGTCTAAGTTATTATGAAAAAGAAAAAATGTATAATGTATAAAGGACAAATCGCAACAAAACATTTTGACTTTTGGCCCTGTTGATCTTTAACAATTAAGTAAAAACTCTCTACACAAGGTAAACCTTGTCTACAGTGAAGCTATAGACAAGAATAAAAAAAACTTCCACACGAAAGTGATTACAGATTACAAATCTAAACAAATCAATCACACTATTTGTGACGAATCTATCAATAATTTATTTTGTTTCATTTTAATTCTTCTCGTTATTGCCTTTGCTTGTGAATGCTGCTTTTGCGCGGTACTGTATATCGCCTGAGACAGTTATTCCTTGAAAGTTAGTTATTTCCGCTACAACTCCGAGTTCGCTTAGACCGCATGTGTTCCCAGTACTGGTTATCAAGAAGAATCTCACCTTATCACAGGTTAGTGGGCAAAGTTTAAGGCAATAATTATTTACAGTTCATTTGTTCTTGCAATTTACGTATATTTTTTGAGCTATTCGTAACATTTGATCCTTCGATCCGTATGAACTAGTGCATTTTTAGAATTTAATTTTCTCTTAAAGGTCCTTCTATCTAATAACTACTTTAAACTTTGTTATAACTTCATATTGCATGATAATAATAATTTTAACATGGATATTGCAATTAAATTTTACTTTAAACGTAATCCAAACAAACTAAAGAAGTGGACATATCTTATCGCTTGGTTTTTGTGCAACGCTATGGATTTTAGCTAACACGTTTTATTTCACATTGTAGATACACAAATTGAAATTTATTAAGTATTTCGCCAGCAAATTAATAGTAACGCAAAATTTTTATTTTAGATTTTGATATCCTGTTAATCATATCGCTTTTGTTTTTTTGTTTCTTTCTCTATAAAATATCTGAACAGGCCGCAGTTAATGTGAATTCAGTTTTTTTGGATATAAAATTAACACATTCACTTTTAATCGCATTATTTGAAGAAAAAAATGGATAAACTCACTAAATACAAATATTACCGCAATAGTTGCATCAATGACGTACAAATATTATGGGATTTAGCTAATCGCGCCAAAGTTGATAGGCCTCTACGAAATGTAATAATCTGGGACCTTTTTTTTTGTCACCTGGGATAACAATCTGGTCCCGCATTGTTTTGAATTACAGCGTGCTGTCACCAGTGCCGTAGGGCACAATAGAGTCTGGGTAGATAAATATGTATATATATACTACAATCAAACTAAATAAACAGAACAATAACTTAACCCTGATGCCTACGGTATATGGTACAATATATTAATAGTGTTGATTGTCCGGTACTCAAATAGAACTCAAGAGGTGTTCCTGAAATACAATCGCCCTCTTTTACAGTTAACGTCCGGTAAGAACAACGGAGTTCATTCGTCAGGGAAAGTGGTCAGGATTTTATTAGCAAGGAAAAACGATATAACGACCTATCTGTTACTTCGGTGGCCATCCATAACCTTTGAAATTTCGTAATATAACAATTAGCTGACTTTTCATACCGGCCTCTCTGCTGACCGAGTGAAAAAACTCCGTTGCCCGATAAGGTTCGAATAAATAAATGGAATTCTATTGGTTAGCGAATGTAAATTTAGGTATAATTAAACTTATTTTATGGACTGAAAATATCTTTCCCTGATCATAGCTTAACCAAAATGATTTGCGTAATTAAATATCTCTTACTAAGGCGTTAGAAAGCAACAAGTTTAGAATTAAACATATTTCATGGACTGAAAATGTTTTCCCCTGGTTATAGCATAAACAGACGATTTGCGTAAATAAATATCTCTGACTAAGGCGTTAGAGAGCAATAAGTTTAGAATTAAACATATTTCATGGACTGAAAATATTTTCCCCTGATTATAGCATAAGCAGACGATTTGCGTAAATAAATATCTCTGAATAAAACATTAGAGAGCAACAAAAAAAATCCATTGAATAAAGTCTTATGTTCACAAGAGAAAGAACAATTTATGAAACATACTCTTACTGAATATGGTAGTATAGGGTTCAAGTTTCAGTAGTGCACGTATATGACCAGGATGAATCGTCGGACACATAAAATTAAATCAATACCAATATGATTTTTGTTCAAAAGAAAAAAATTGTCAGGTTCATAAACGTACGGTTTGAAATATCTTCTATACGTCGCGGCAATCCCTAAAAAAAAATAACTGTTCACACGCGGGCCATCGTAAAAGGGGAGTTCCAGGCCGCTCGGTCAGTGCCTCTCAACTATCTGACTCCCATCGTCCAAATTTTCTTTCTATTTATTTGAAATAATTTGGGACGAGTTTTGTTATTCAAAACATCCAATTCATTTTGCCCTTGCTTTTTTATTTTTTGTTTTCATGGTTGAAGGTTAATTTTAATTAATTTCTCTATGCTAAGTTGCAAAATTCGTCTGTATTTTTTGGTAATCAAAACATCGGTGTGTTTTTGATTCAAATTATTTTCGTGTCGACCTTATGGTTTGTGTAAATTGTTTGATTAATTTTTTCTAGCCCTGTTAGTAAAACTATGTCGCTTTATTTATTTTTTATATTAAATTCAACTTATATTTGATTTAAAGAAAATTATATTCTATATAAGGTGTCCCTAAATTTCTTTGCCATATTTTGTGCTTATTACATCACTTCCCCGTTTGTAAAAGTATTGCGACGTTTCAGGTCCAACACCTTTTTCCTACACTATATTTTTAACAAGTGTCTACCTATGAGTGAATTTACATGAAATTTACATTGCTTCTGTTTTGCGACACCGTCGCCCACGATTTGTGTTTACGTAACGCGCACTTGACCTCACTCGCGTGTTTGTTTTGAGTTGCACTTGATTCTTAACTGTTGATGTTTTGCCCCTGACCTAGGTCGCGATTATTGACACTAGCGACACTGCTGCTCATTAGATCGTTCATGGGGTGGCTTCTTTCTGTCCAATGTTGCGATCTGGGGTGACTCGTCTCCTGCTGTGCTATCTGTTCCATTTCTATAGTTTCTTCTTCTGGGTTCTGTGGTGAGAGTGTATCACCCATGCTGTTAGGGAATCCCATATGCTGCATATTAGTGCGATGCCACATCCTACTGTCTGTTGAATGCGAATTCCATTTAATATCGTGTCTACCATGTATTTCAGTAGGTGGAATGTGCAGTATATACCAATTATACCACTTATTATCGAACCTATCTCCGTGATCTATTCCCAAGTGTGTTTGAGGGTGGAATCGGCTAGGTTTTTGATTTCTTTGGCGTCAAAAATATTTGATAAGGTGTATCCTTGGCTGTTGGCGTACAGTCCGGCTGCTCTGCGGGTGATTATGTTCTCGACAGCTTTCCTTTCTGTTCCGAATGTGAGGGTTCTTTGTACTGCATCAATTTCTTCCGGGGTGTACAGACCTTTTGTTCCCAATGGTTGAATGGGACCAAAGTGAGGGTTCATTTCTTCGTCTGGTTTGAGAACTTTCGGTTTGTTAGCTATTGTTGGATGCGGGTTTAGACCTAACCATTGGTCTTCTATGAAGTATAGTGGTGGTATCATATTGTTACAGTCTATTTCTTCTGCATGATTTTGGATTATTCTGGTTAGTGGAGCCATGAATTTTGTTTCATTGTTAACTCCGATCGGTAACTCATTGTAGCATTTCTCGGTTCTTCGTAGATTGACTGTAGCTGGTGTACACTTCATGATGTATAGTACTCCGCCTAGAACTCTGCCTATATGACCTGGTTCGTTTTCCATTAGTTGACTAACTGCATTAAGTAGTGTGTGAGCCATTAATAGTCTGTTTTTGAGTATGTCTCTCTTTATTACGCATCTTCTATGTATTGTGTCTGTATATAGCATGCTTACGTCTCGTTTGTATGCTTGCTCTATAATAGTTTGCTATTTACGTAGTTCATGAGATCGACATTCTGGGGTAGAATTGGCATTGTGGGTTGAAGGTTTTGTTTGTCTTCAAGGGCAATGACAATTCTCGGGTGCTCTGTTTGCCAAACTTCGATACCGCATAGTAGGTTTCTTTTTTGTAGTGTTAAGGCGAAAGTTTTGTCTTTTTCTTCTATGACTATAAGTTTTTCTTGTGTTTGTTTATTCGTGATTTTGTTTCCCATGCCTTTGTATAGCTGGCTTAGGTGGTCTTCGCATGCGGTTGGCTCGTAACTGGTTCAGGTTGATTCTCCTGTTGTTGAGTCAAAACAATACCTATTTGTAAATTTGCATGTTATGCCTTCTTTTAGATGTATCTCGTTTGTATCAAGTGTTACTCTGGCTAGATAATCTTTTGTTGTTATTTTGACTGTGGCTATTATTACCACGTCGTTCCAACTTCTTCATCCTGCATCCCGCAGTAAAACATGAGTCTTGTCACTTCTATGAGGTATGACCATACTTTTTGTAGTTTGATTTCGTTGCGTTGAATAACTTGAATGTTCGTGCATTCACTGGCGTACGTGGTCTCGGGTTCCGGGTACTTTTGGACGTCTTTTAGTGAAATCACTGTAATGTTTGTGTTGGGATTCGAACAGTCGTAAGCAATTAGTGCAATTGCTGTCTGGAAACCGCACATAACGAGCGTTACCCAGGTCATGAGAGCGATGTGTCGTTCCATGGCCGTGCACTTATAGTTCTCTACAATTTTTAATAGTTACAGTGTTAGTATTCTTCATATACAATTTTATTATAATAATTATCTTTTTGAAAATGTTAACACATTGTCTTCTACTTATATGTTAACGCTACATTTGCGTTTACTATTTTTACCTTCTTTTTCTCAATTGACCGAGCTTTACAATCATTTAGGACTGTCAATTGAGTTAAAAACTTGCCCGTTGTTAAACTTCCTATAGGTGAATAAATATAACTTATTTGTTCCCCTTGTAGATATTAAAATTGAATATTTCCAAAAATCTTGTTTATTTGATTACATTTACTGACCTACTTCATATCTTATTTTGTTGGTGTGTTACGTTTAGTAACATGATTAATCATTATTATTCCTTATTTATTTTCAATTAATCTAGTAGACGGTAGAAAACTGATTATTTGCAACTTACGAATAATAAAAACATTGGGATTGGTATATACCATTTGATTGTGACGTTTTGTGATACGTCATTGTATCTCATACTTGATTATTATTCTCTTAACTTACTCAATAGAAAAACGATTATGTGTAAACTATGAAATATAAACGAAATTTGAATTTGTATGTACAATTTGATTTCGGCGTTTCGTAATATGCCGTTGTCTTAGTGTTATCCATTTAGCATTTTAAAGCGACTATCTTCAATTTCTATTTGTGACTTAATTTTGTTTTGGGGCTAAATGTAGCACTTACTAGTTCAGTTATTTATTTCTTCATCTTATTTACTCTGTTAGCCTGTTTCTCTATAGTTTTCTGTTTTATTTTCTTCTCTTTGTTACCTGGGTCTATTGTGTTACTTGTAATTCTTTTGTTTTTCTGTTTTGTACCCCTCGGCACATTTTGTTTCCATCTTATCTTTATTGTCTTTGGCTCCTTTGGTCCTTATATGCTCCGTAATACCTGTCTGGCGTACTCCTCGATACGTCTTGATTGTATTTTTTTTCTTCGTCTCCGGCGGTCGCTATATTTTCCATAATTCCACTGTTGCATGCTCCTTTGGCACGTCTTTCTTCAATATACTTTTCCTTTTGGCCTTTGTAATCTTCATAATATCTCTGTTGCGTACTCCTTCGGCACGTCTTTCTTCAAAACACTGTATTTCTCCGTCCGTATAATCACATCGGTACAATGTAATATAAACATCGGTACAATGTAATATAATTTATCTTACCTGCACCGACAGTCGGCGATACTTACTTCTTCGCACCGTATCCCCGACAAGCCATACCGTAAAGCAGAACGATTCTCAGAGTAGTCAGTCTATCCGTAGACTCGATACCTTGCCCGCATACGCAGGTGAGAATTAAATCTAAGAGCCTTCATTGTGCTCACAAACCCGTTCTCTTTCAGAAAGCCGATACCGATAGATACCGTTAGATCAACCGTACCGTTTACCGAGGTGAGTGATATTTCATTTTATACCTTAGGGTATATGGTTCTCGCCCGTACAATCGAATCAGGGGAAATAAAGGGAGACCGTGTCCGCTACTAGAATGTTGAGAAGTCACATCCTAGTAGTGGCCGTCGCGACTCCGAGATTTCGATACCGCGGAAACCGAGAGCCGTATCACCGAAAGTAGAGCTTTGATTAACCTAGAGGGTCGCTTGCAATCCGTATTAGTTCTGCACGCTTCCGCTAACCGTCCACCGCACCCCCCGGCTTCCGCTAACCGTCCACCGCACCCCCCGGCTTCCGCTAACCGTCCACTGCACCCCCGCCCCATTTTTGCTTACGCTTGCAAAGCTTTGTTTTACTTACCGTAGGAGAGACCGTTTGAACCGGTAGCATAGTAGTTAGTACTAGTGCTTTTGCCCCGCCTTCCCGAATTAGAGGACGTTTAGTTGATTAACTTTTCCGTTCTTTGTGTAATAAAGACTCTTTGTAAATACGTAACTTTTGGTTTCTCTTCTCTCCAACTCCAATTACCACTAAACCTCCGCAAATAGGTAAGAACGTTAAGCAGCTAATACCCAGGTTACGAACCCGGGGAGGCAAGTAAAATCTGCCCGACCGGCTGCAACACTCTTGTCACCACCATAAGTGACCCCTGAAGTATTTTAATTCTTCACTGACGCTGCCCGGAGCGAGTGGAGTATACCACTTTAATAAACTGGCGCCCGAGGAAACCCGTCACCTGTAGTTAAGGCGCCAACCCATTAAGTACCGACGTAAGAGCGTTACAAATTTGGCGCCCGGACAGGGTCCGTTTTTATGGTGTACGGTACCAGAAGTCGTAAAAAACGGTTTTGGAGTTGGTGGAAGTAATCCAAACGTTACAGAGAGGTAAAAACCGTTGCAAACGTTTTAGTAGACCGTCTTATATCCGAATCCGTCGAAATCCGCCGATCTGTCATTTTTGACAGTTTAGCCGTTTTTCGCGGAAAATACAATTTTTATAGTGTACCGAGACCGCTGATCACCGTAACTTGAGTAAAACCAGTTTTGAGGTGAAATTGATCCCGTCACTTTAGAGGTCCGAAAAACACCGCAAACACTTCAGGGTACCGTATCATACCCGAATCCGACGAAATCCGCTGACCTGTCATTGTGACAGGTTGCCAGCTACGGCTTAACCGAGGACCGACCCCACTGTGCGACCCCTCGTTTAATAGGTTACCGAGTACGTAGAACCGATTCGCACCGTCCGGTTATTGATTAGAGTCACCCGTCTAGAGATACGAGCAATTGGTAAGGAAAAAGTAGGTTTCTGACCGTTGAGCAAGGAAGCTATACCGATTCCGATTATGAGTAAAATGGCTACTAAGAATTTAGTACTCGCAAACACTCCGGACGAAGCTACCGCCGCCCAGAACCCGCTTCCGGGAGAAGGACCGACTGACACCCGTGTTGGATGGGTATACCTTCTAAGAAAGGAGGAACTAGACGTAGAACTAGCCAAATTTAAGCTAGAAGTCACCGGAACCGTAGATGATAAGAGACGCCGCCTTTCCAAGTTCATCCGTGAAGGCCGCGCCTCCCCCGCACCGACCGCCGCAATGCCGTTTGTATTTCCCGCCACATCCGGAGCAACCACAGCTACCGCCGCACTACCGATCGTCACCGTAACCAGTGCAGAAGCATCCGGAGCAACCACAGCTACCGCCGCACTACCGACCGTCCCCGTAACCAGTGCAGAAGAACCGGCAGCAACAAATGTATTCAATGGTACACTGGTAGAAATGCAGCCCTCACCAGGACCAATGATGCCGCCATTAAGAACCAAGGATTGGAGAATAAGCTTCAATGGATCAGGAGACCCCGCTGCTTTCCTCGAGAGGCTTGAGGAGATTTGTGAGTCACAAGCCATCTCTCTCGACCGGCTACTGCAAGCTATGCCCGAGCTCTTACATGGAATACCAGCGCTTTGGTTCCGGAATAACCGCAAATACTGGTCTAACTGGCAAGAGGTCTGCACCGCCTTCCGAGATTTTTTCTTCCCGGTCAATTATCACGTCGACTTAGAGGTAGCCATCAGTAGAAGAACTCACCGGCTTCAAGAGAGTACCGCCACATATATCACCGATATGCAAACCCTCATCCGCCGCCATGGAAGTATCACCCCAGAGCAGGAATTGAATTGGCTCTACCGGAATCTACACCCGGAATTTCGACGTCAGATCCGTAGAACAGACTTCTCGAATCCGCAGGAATTTGCCAAAGCCACCCGAGATTACGAGCTTTTGCGCTCCGAGATTGAGCAGGCTCGTGGACAAACCGATCGAACCAATTCGTATCCAGTTCTGCAGCCAACGTAGAATACGCGTAATCAGGACTACCCAGCCGCTTCTGCGGTAACACCCTCTAGCTCTCAGCTGCGCCCGGCTGCAGCGACCGCATCAGCGACCGTTAGGGCAACCCATCAAGGAGCCGCGCCCCCAACTCGGCTTACTGGACGCCATTTTGACCCAAATAATAGAGTAACCGCAACAGCACCCAACAAGCAACCCATCGACAAGAATCAAGAATGTTGGCGATGTGGCCAGACCGGACATTTTCGCAGTCAATGTCGAGGAACTACCAGGATCTTCTGCTCCAGATGTAAGAGGGACGGAGTTATGTCCCGAGATTGTCCGTATCCACGTCCAGAGCGCTGCAGCAACCTGAGGCACGCGCATCAAAGCCTTCACAACGCCTCACATGCCGCTACGTCATCTGAACTAGGGAACCGCCCAGATAGAATACATGATAGCGCCCCCCGCGAAGTTCGAGCTATTATACCACCGCCGAGAAGTCTTCCTCAAGAAATCGTACGCACCGTCAATCCGCCGGGCGACCCCTGCCATGGAGTCTCATCTTGGTTGGATCGTCGCCCTCATATTTTGGTTGTAGTGCCTGGAGGCACCGCAGAAGCCTTGATAGATACCGGAGCTGTGATCTCTTACATAGGAGACAGACTAGATAGACTATGGAATGCGCTAGGAGTACCAAAAGCTCCGATCCCGACGAGTTCCGCCCGTATGGCTAATGGAGAAACCGTCATCGTATCCGACGCATATCTCGTGGAGATACAGATTGGAGAGGAGCATTTTACCGAAACTTTTGGGACATCTTTATGGACTATCATCCGACATGGTACTAGGTATGGATATATTACGGACACGACGATTTAGTCTGGACTTAGGAAGTGGATAAATCATGGTGAATCACCGTCTGGTCACAAGGGAAACTCTGCCCGTACCGTGCTTTCCCATTGGGCTCACCGAAGTAAGACCACCGCTGACTCCCACCGAAGACGAAGAAGTTCGTCTACAAAGATTTCTACAGAGGGAACTACCGTTAGTTGAGGATATTCGAAGGGTAACACCGTTGGTCGAGCACAGGATCCGTCTTACAAATCCTGACCCCATAAAGCAACGTTATCGCCCTCAGAACCTCCGAAGAGAACTAGAAGTTCCCAAGGCCATATACCGCACTGCATCTCCCGTTGAAGAGGGAAACGTAAATGCCAGTCAAGAGGATGTCACTCAGCACACCGACCGATTGCTCCGCTTAAAAGATACATTCGAGATGGTACGGGTAAATCGAGCCAAGGCATTCACCGCTCAGAGTCATCATTACAACCTCCGGCGCCGAGATTGGCGTTGCCATGTAGGTGATCAAGTCATGAAACGCGAGCACCACCTGTCCTCAGCGGACCGTTGATTCGCCGCGAAACTTGCTCCCAAATATTCCGGCCCCTATACCGTGACCCATGTCTTCTCGCCGGTAGTATACAACCTCAAAACCAGAACAGGCAAACGACTCCATCGGATTCATGTCAAAGACCGTTTCCTTTCAGAGATGGTAAGCCGATGTCCAGGAGAACCCCCAAGGGGAGCGACCCCACCGCACCCTCTGCGTGTGCCTCAACAAGAGGGGTTACTAAAGAGGACTGTAGTATAGTTGTTCTTCTTTTTCGTATCTTAGTCTTCCGTTGGTTTATTCGTTTTCATCATTTTTATAGATATATACTAGAATTGTTAACGTTTTGTTTATTTATTTGGACCCTTTTACGTTATTTAAATTACGTCCGAACCTCATTTCAGACAATCCGTTGTAATAGTCATTTGTTTGGTATCTCTCCGCGAACCGTTTTGTTTGGTTAGAATACTGATATGCCTTGACCTTTCAGGAATCCCGAAGCCATAGAAGGAGAGTGCTAGAATGGATCCGATTCCCGAAACCACGTCAACCGTACACAAAGTCGTCGCTCACCTTCTGGAGGCCATGGAGGAAAGCCAAGACACCCCTAGTCGCCGTGACGCCGCCGACCCCGTATTTTCAGTGGTCAAATCACCTTCCAGCGCCGCCATACGCCCTGCCAACCCAACTGCGGGTGTCGGAAGCCCCACACACCCCTACTTTTTGGAACACTCCAAATAGGACCCATGGAACAGCAAGTTCTGGGAAACGAATTCCGTCAGCCCATTGCAGGTACCAGCACCGAAGGAGATATGTCGAGATCCAGTTTACTTACCCGTCAGCAAGGAGCTGTGCTGGAGATGTCGTCAGCCCGGACACACCCGCAACCAGTGCCACCGCAGTCATCCTATCTTATTCTGTTCCCGATGCGGTTTGAAGGACGTACTATCCCGAGACTGTCCGTGTGCACCACCACCAGCCAAACAGAGGCGCCACGACACCTGCCGTCTGTGTGACTGCCCCCTACCGAACCAACATCCAGCCTGCCCCGCCTGCGGATGTCAGCATCTCTTCAAGACGCGTCTTCACTAGAAGTCGGAAGCCCCACCCTGGTCCGACATCAACCAAGGAACGTAGAAGAATTAAACTTTATTTTCCTTTTGAATTTCATTTCCGAATATTTGTGATAGGTGTACCTACCCCCAATAAAAGGGTTCGGCCCCAAAAGGGGTAGGCGCCTAGTCGGTTTTTTTGTTTGGGATCTTTTCCGCAATAGACAATTCAGGGGAAGTTTTTGGAAAAAAATATATAGGCATACATTTTTTTCCCCGAAGAGGGAAGGGTGTGTAACGAAGTTACATTTTCATAGACCGGGCAAAAGCACAATCTTCCGTATAATATGAAATAAAGCGTTCGAACACTGTATTTTTCCGTCCGTATAATCACATCGGTACAATGTAATATAAACATTGGTACAATGTAATATAATTTCTCTAACCTGCACCGACAGTCGGCGATACTTACTTCTTCGCACCGTATCCCCGACAAGCCATACCGTAAAGCAGAACGATTCTCAGAGTAGTCAGTCTATCCGTAGACTCGATACCTTGCCCGCATACGCAGGTGAGAATTAAATCTAAGAGCCTTCATTGTGCTCACAAACCTGTTGTCTTTCAGAAAGCCGATACCGATAGATACCGTTAGATCAACCGTACCGTTTACCGAGGTGAGTGATATTTCATTTTATACCTTAGGGTATATGGTTCTCGCCCGTACAATCCGATCAGGGGAAGTAAAGGGAGACCGTGTCCGCTACTAGAAAGCTGAGTACTCATCCTAGTAGCGGCCGTGCTTGGGCCTTCAGGCATCCGATCAGGGGAAACCGTGTCCTCTACTAGAAAGTTGGGAAGTCACATCCTAGTAGTGGCCGTCGCGACTCCGAGATTTCGATACCGCGGAAACCGAGAGCCGTATCCCCGAAAGTAGAGCTTTGATTAACCTAGAGGGTCGCTCCCGCCCCATTTTTGCTTACGCTTGCATAGCTTTGTTTTACTTACCGTAGTAGTTTACCGTAGGAGAGACCGTTTGAACCGGTAGTATAGTAGTTAGTACTAGTGCTTTTGCCCCGCCTACCCGAATTAGAGGACATTTAGTTTAGTTGATTAACTTTTCCGTTCATTGTGTAATAAAGACTCTTTGTAAATACGTAATGTCATTTTTCTCTCCATTTTACTTTTATTTTAAATATTACTAAAGTTGCTAAAATTTTCTAAATCTATTTATTATTCGCGCCTTCTTATTATTCTCGCCCCACGTTGTTGGTGCCATATTATTATATATCTATATCGTTATTTTATAGTTTTAATAGTTATATTTTAATAGATATATGAAAATAACAATATAAAATATTATTCGTCGACGTTTTCACAATTTGTGATTGTAGCGACACTATTGCACACACACCTTTAGTAGCGTATGTAACCTAATTTACTTTTGACAGTGATTGTCAAACAATGCCCGGCTAAGATAAATATTTATTTCTGTATTTTGAAAGATAAATTAATTCACAATTGACTTAATCACTCTTGTCTCAGGGTGGGATCAAAAATTTTTAAATAATAATTCAAATTTTATAATTTTCAAGTATTATCCAAATCAAATATTATTCTATATTCAGAATCTCGAGTAACTGTTTATTCAATATAATAAAGGCACTTGAATTATCTTATGACATTTACAATTTTACTGTCACTGGAAATTAAGCAAATGTCACTGATTATATCAAAATTTCTATAGCATGCAAAATGTTGAATACGATGAAAATAGATACTGAATGAATACCACAGTGAGTTGGAATCAAAATTATATATTATACGATCAGATAACAAAATTACAAAAGTATTTATTGTTTCCCAAAAATACTATAAACGAAACAAAGATAATACTATCTACCAACCTTAATATTAGTACAACCTATTCTATAAATCAACTAATTATAATTTTTAATCAAATGTTCAACTCGTCTAATATACACTTGACGTGTATCAATGTCAAATAACGCAATTTTCCGTTAAAATTGTCTATTCAAAAATTTTCACTTGATGTAAAATCTTATATGTGTAACGTTAATTTGGTTTAGCTCAAATTATGATATAGATGCATCTATTTTCGAAATGTATTTAAAAAGGCCTGTTAATTCTTGAGAAATAATTTTAAACTGGAGTGGACTCACCAAATAGGACAGGAAAACTCGTACGTATTCTAAATGTATTTAGAATTCTGCAAAACTTTCTAAATATATGAGTTAGAAACTGGAACCACTTACACTTGATAAGTTGCAATTCTTCTACGAATTACGCATGCACTGGCTTTATAATGTATGGCTTTATGATCTGATTGTATAGTTATACAATTTCTATCAAATTCTCAAAAAATTTGAGACAACTCTTATTACGATGTTGTCTCGTGGGGGTTTCAAATTCAACTGCCTAAAGTTTGTTCAAATAAATAAATCTCTTCTCCTGTGGTTACGAAAAATTCCTTTTTTCAAATAAATACTTATCTATGTTTCCATATAACAAAGAGATATTTGAATTCTTTTATTACCATTATAATTCTGATAGCAGAGACATCTGTATTTTAAAATTTCAAATATATTTTCCAAATCATAATATAATCTATCTATCATTAGATATATTCTGCATAAACGTCATCAGAAATTAAAATGTCAAATTTGATTTGTATACCGAATCTTTCAAAATTATTGATTATACATATGATACAGTGTGTATCGAAAGTATTGCATACACATATAAATAATTTTCCTTATTTTAATGTTTCTTTTAATTTTTAAATAAAGGAACTGTATTATATATATATATATATATATATATATATATATATATATATATATATATATATATATATATATATATATATATATATATATATATATATATATGTTCTTGTAAAACCCCATTATCTACAACTATGGAGGTGCTCTTTGCCGACTAATTAGGTATCTTTTGAACGGCTACACTTACATTAATAAAATTTGGAGGGTGAAAATAAAGTGTTGTAAACTTCTCTACGAATGGTAACAGATGACGTAATAGTAATAGATGACGTCACAGTGCCACTCTGGCCAATAATTTTAAATAGGACCTTATGGCAAGTGATATCTCGTTTGGAAGGCATTGACATTGGCTACATAGCCATATTAATTTTGTTTGGGTTTAAATTAATTTTGACGGATAAATTAAATAAATACCAAAATTATTGAAATTATTTCTTTAAATTTAATTAATCAAATATCAACAATGGATTCTTATAGCAAGTGTTGGAAATGTGCTCCGTCTACTTCCTGACAGTAATACATCCTATTAGTAAACTCTTGTCGTACTCGTTCGAATGTGTCAGCTGAAATAGCATTGCATTCTTCAGTAATTCTTTCTTTCAAAACGCCAATGCTATCTGGTGCCGTAGTATAAACCTTATATTTCAAGTACCCCCATAGAAAAAAATCTAATGGTGTCAGATCTGGTGACCGAGGTGGCCATTCTATAGGACCTCGCCGGCCGATGTATTACTGTCAGGATGTAGACGGAGCACATTTCGAACACTTGCTATTAGAATCCATTGTTGATATTCGATTAATTAAATTTAAAAAATAATTTTAATAATTTTGGTATTTATTTAATTTATCCGTCAAAATTAATTTCAACCCAAACAAAATTAATATGGCTATGTAGCCAATGTCAATGCCTTTCAAACGAGATATCACTAGCCATAAGGTCCTATTTAAAATTATTGGCCAGAGTGGCACTGGGACGCATCTATTACTATTACGTCACCAGTTACCATTCGTAGAGAAGTTTGCAACACTTTATTTTCACCCTCCAAATTTTATTAATGTAAGTGTAGCCGTTCAAAAGATACGAGGGGAGGAGGGTACTTTTGAATAGCACTGCATATATATATATATATATATATATATATATATATATATATATATATATATATGTGTTATAACGAAATTTGTAAGCACGATAGAGGGCGTATTTTTTGATGGATCAAAACCAAACTCGCTACAAAATCGGTTAGGCCAAAATCTTGGACGAGTTCGTTAATGAGCCAAATTGGCCCAGTAAAAACCAAATGGCGGCCTGTCAAAATTGAAAAAAAATCGTATTTCCTTTGTTTTTCAATTGACGCAAAAAAGTTACTGAGCTTTTTCATAGACCTTAACACGTTCTACAACTTTTGTATCTAACATTTTTCTCTAAATCGTACATTAAAATATTTATTTAAGAAAATTCACGAGTTTACCAGAATTTTTTTTTATTTTTTTGTTTTGATTTGATGCCAAAATGTTACATTGGTTTTTTGTACATCTCAAAACATTCTATTACTTTTGTATCTAATTTTTTATTTTGGGGTTTATGCAAAAATGTTACTGAAATAAGCCTGTCCAATTGGTCATGTGCCATTGGGATTTTTACTATTAAATAGGTTACCCAAGACACATAAAGTTAAGTTCATACAGACGCGAATCGCGATTTACGAATAACGTTCTAATTGGTCCATTTGAAATTAACATGGCGGCCTGTCAAGATTCCCAATATTTTGCGAATGTGCTAAATTTAAAATTTGGGGGCGGGGAAATTGGATTGAGTTCAATATATTCGCTCGAACTGTTGTTAGGTCAGACAGTTTCCTTTCATTATTGTTATTTAAAGCATCTTTCAAACTATCTGTGATATATATTGGGTTTGGTTTTAGTATTTTTTGGTTTTTTTGCTTCTGTGTCCACTAATATTGGAATTTTTATTATAATCAGTTTC
The DNA here is from genome assembly GCA_963921935.1 of Galeruca laticollis. NCBI lineage: Eukaryota > Metazoa > Arthropoda > Insecta > Coleoptera > Chrysomelidae > Galeruca > Galeruca laticollis. The sequence goes on from OY998175.1 coordinate 170,282,209, forward strand.
TGAGATGGAAAGCAGTAATGTATGATGCGTTATTCATTGTTTTTAAATAATACAATCAAAATAACCTAAAAAATAAAAGCAAATATCCCCAAAAATATCGCAATTATATGAAATAGCCCGAACTGTCGAATTATTTTTCTGCGAATTCGCAAATCGTGATTCGCGTCTGTATGCAACTTAAATCAGGTACTGAAATTATGAGCAATATTGCCACTTTTAAGTTACAACAAATACTTGTTTAAAATTTATATAAGAATATGCCTTTATTAAATAAAATGGAAGTATTTTTAAATGCATAAATTAGTATACCTTCTTTTATATTAGGTGCGTTCTTTTTGACTGAGATCTCAGATCACTTCAGTTAAGGTGATCTGAGATAAAGTGATGTGAGTAAGCACCAAAAAGAACGACATCTCAATTGAAGCGCGCGATCTGTCGACGCATACGTGTATAAGAAACAAAACATATAATAATAATAATGTTATTGTATCTATAATTTGTAACAAAAGAAAAATAGATTATGTGTGTTTATATGTCAATGGTTAAAAGTATAGATAACCTTGGTTAAAACTCCAAATAACCCAAGCAAATCAAATATTTGTTCATCCCCTCCACTTTATTTCCGACTCAAGTCCAACTGATTCACCCTTACAACACATTCAGCATCGGTGAAGGAGGAGGAAAAATCTCAGTCAAAAAGAACGCACCTATTAGCATTACTGTTTAACAAAATTTCAATTACATTTGTAATTTCATTTTTCCTGCAACTAAAGACTATTTGTAAATATGGCAAATTGGTGGAAGTGTCTGCAATTGAGCTTAGAATGTGACTCGATTTTTAGGGCATCAAAAAATCAAAACATAACTATTTTATGTGTTAATCTGATGGACACACTATGGCAACGTTGTGTCGGTAACTAAATCTGTAACGTGTCAATCATACTTCAACTTCAAACTATAACCGACCGGACACTGAAAGTGGTTCCTCATGGGCGGATTTGAAACGGACTCAATTTGATAGAACAATACTTTCGTTTTAGCGTACTGGACCCTGACGATATATTTTCATTCCGTTTTAACGTTGACAGTTTGTTTGTTACAATTTTCCTCCTTCCAAGAAGCTTTACTAGGGAAAAGGTTTAGATTTGCAAAAGAAAATTGTATTTTTTTTTCAGCTGTCTGATGGCAACCTTAGGCTACGGCCAGCATGCAGTGAAGACGGGTGTGGTTCACTTTTTTATAACTATTTAAGATGTTATTATATAGGGCATCCGATCTCACCCAAGCCTAATTCTCCCTGAAAAATCGGGAAGTGAAAGTGGACTTGCCTTCAGAAAAATACACTGTTTTAGTGGGATTAAATTACAGTTTTTAACATAAAAATTATGCTAGAATTTACCTCTAGAGATTAACAAAACTTTTAATGGGGAAATATAATAGTTCGTACAAAAAAGGTAAGAGTCTGAAATAAAACAAGTTATCAAAAAACTGGCATGGAAAATTTACTTCTTGGAATATCTCCAACTCCATACGAAAATTATATGTCTAGTTACAAGCGCATACATAAGATACATTAATAATCATACAAAAAATATGATTCTAGTTACAAGAATACATTTACTAAAAAAATTACTTTCTCAAGAAACCTGTTTTCCGGCCTCAAAACTCAGTGGGGAAAAGACACCCCAATACCATCCACACAGCGAAATATTCGCCCGACGAAAGACCGCCCCGTATAAGAATCCTATAATAAAAAATACACTAGCAACAAAGAAAATTCGCTATGGGCATGAGCCCCTCGACTATAACACAACTCGTCAAAAATAATAATTCGAAATTGTTAGGTTTTAACCAAGAAAATAATTACCTCTAGTTATTCAGAGGGCCAAACTCCACGTGGCGTCCACGATGTCCCCAAGATTGGGGAATAGAGTCTTGAAATAATCCGTTACAACGGTTTTCGAGTCAATCCTACTTAAAACTCCTCCAAATCAACCTCGATCGCACTCGAAAATTACATTAAGTCTTCCTGGTATAATCCCTTAACGGATGGCTTACAACGGTCCAACTCCAACAATCGCCACACTTACCCAGGAACAACTTTTCAAAACTTGCTACTATTCCAAACGCCAAAAGGAAAAATGAGACTGAACGCGCCATAGACAGCGCACATGATACAACGAAATTGAACAAAATAGAAGATATGATCTCTAGCCGTCACGCAGAGAGTACAATTTAAAACCGTGAGTGAGCACGGGCTAATACATTTGATGTAATAGAACTTGCGTATGATGCGTTGTTAATAAATTTTGAAGGAAAATGAGGATGTTTCACGTTGAATGAGATATTATTAGTATTATAACGGCAAAGGGAATTCATGTAAAAGTGTTATATATGGAATCGGAGAGCCTACCAGAGCAAAACAATAATTCTAAAATCTGATTGAAATATGTTTGCTCACTTCGTGAAGTAAATAATTACTGTACTGATACAAAAAAATCATATTATTATACTTTTTGGATTTTTTACATGACTTTTTAAACATGTAAATTTGTAAATAAATATAAGGAATAAAACAATTAGCATATTTTAATACTTAATCGGTTGTTAATTCCAAAATAAGTATACAATAGAACAACAATAAAGTACAACTACAAAATATCAAATTAAGATTTAAAAATATTATTTGTCAACCTTGATTTAAGAAAATATTTATTTATTACGGGAAAACCCCTCTAACTGTTACAATACAACAATAACTAATACAATAAGGACAGGTATAAAGACTGATACAGCATAACCAATTAATTTGAAATACATAACACTTTCCATGTAGCTACAGGCAATAAACAACACTTATATAAATAAAAAAAATAAGAACACAACATAACTCAACAAATCACAGCCCTAAGCAATATTTGAACTGGCCCAAAGACGTATTGAAATTATCAAAATTAAAGCTATTCAAAAAGCACTGATATCTATTTATAGGACTCATAGCACCATATGTTGTTCTATGAAAGGGCACATGGAAGGTAACTTGATGACTCTAAAAGATCCGCACAATCAACCTGCCTATTTAGGAGTTTAAATATAAATATATAGCCCCTAACATATCTCTACGATTACCAAGAGGAGCTAGTGACTTTTTCTTCAATTTCAGCATAATTATATGGTCTAATTTTCTATGATATTGAATTTATCTTCGCGTTTAGACAAACGGATCCACTCCCGTATCATTTTTTTTGTCTTTTGGAAAGGTAAAAAAGCTGACATCGTGTGCAAAGCCTTTCACGTGATTGTCTGAATCACAACCATACACTACACATCTCATTTTGATTAATTTTTGCTAATTTTCAACAATAAAAATGTAAAATTAACCGACATAAACATATCCAATAATGTAACTGCAAACTAATTCAAGGCGTTCACTCTCGGCGTGACGTCAGAGCCAGCATGCGCGACATCACCTTCTATTTTATTGTATGATGGACAAACCAGAACTCCAAAAATCCACTCCGTGGAACGAGCCAATTGCGCGTCAGGAGCTTTATGAAAATACAGCTAATAATGTCAAAACAAGCCGTATACAGAGTTGCCTATATAGTAGACTCGTTTATCGGAGAACTGAGTTCAGAGTTGCCTATAACTAAAAACGAAGTGCAACATGTTTACAAATAGAGCGTAGGTAAAGCCCTCGTTGAAAGTTGATTAATATTGTATTTTTTATTGTGTCTTCAGTTGAATAGTTATAAAATGGAAATCGATATGTACCTAATATTGAAACAATTTTGTATGCAATGGGTGCATTGGTAAGAAAATTATCAAATGCCCTTTGTGGCGAAAACCTGCCATTTGGTAAAGTTACGTTTAATTTATCGATTGCAAAAAAGAAACAACAGTAAATAATAAAAGAAAGAACTTTTGGATAAGAGACATATTTACAGCAGAACAAAGCTTCAATACTATGAAAATAATAAATCAAACTGCAAACAAAACGCCACCGTTATAACCTGAAAAGTAAAATTCTGACATGTGGTAAACATTTTTCCATAGCACGTTCTCACTAATGTCATTAAACACCAGGAGTACCCCGAAAACTAGAGACAAATTCTACTTTTCAGCCGCCTGTAGGCATAATCTGCGAGGTTTAGTGACAGCGCACTTTTGACAGTTCACCTGATCATTTCAACCAAAGAATACACCATTGTGTTGGTGTATTCTTTGTTTCAACTAACCACATAATCGAACGCCAGTAGGTAAAAAGAAGAAACAACCAACTTACAATTTGGAGACATGCAAAAATATTTGAAAACAGATTATTTGTATTCATAGTATTTCACACAAGACCTAAAGATTTCCTACTCATTGTTATATTCAAGTAAGGGCTACTTTCAACCCTAATGTTTTTTGAAATTGCATTAAACTTAGGGTTGCCAACCCTCCCGATTTAGGGGGGAGACTTCCGCTTTTCCACCAAATCTCCCGTCTCTCGCGCCGATATACAAACCTCCCGCATTTCGGCAAATAAAGAATACAATAATTCAAATTTTAATAATTATTATTTTTTAAACAATCCGGCAACGCTGACTCAAACTCGCCCCGCAATCCCGCAAAGCTTAGGCGACGCGGCTTCTGTCTCCTCAGTGATGATAACAGTGATCAGTGTTGCCTGTGTTTTTCTGCGCTATGCAATAAATTATCATTTTCTTATTTTCATTGGTATTTGACTATTTTGTTGATATTCATTATGAATCTTTCTGATAGTAGTGATGTTCTAATTAACCCTTTTTTACGTGGGCTAATAGATGGAATGGGAAGTTCTTTATTGTTAGCTGATGTTCTCGAAGGACCACTTTATTGTATTCACTATGGTGTAGGATGTATGATGAAATGGATGAAGAAATTAAACACTTATTTCACGTTAATTTTTATATATTGCAGGAATTTATAACTTTTTTATTTTTGCGTAGACAATTAAGAAACTCACTTGATCATACGCGTTACACTGTGATTATTCAGCACATAATCTGAGGGATTAATGGATGATTGAAGATTAAATACACATATTTGTTACCGGGACAAAAAACGCCGGGTGCTCTTATAACTTGAGTACCATTATGTACGACGGTTAAATGATGAAGAGTGAGAACGAAGGATAAATGAGAAGTGTATGAATGCCGGCTGGGAAGTTTGTATGACCGCTGACTGGGAAATGTATGAATGACGAATGACGACTGGGAAATGTATGAAAGTTGACAGAGAAGTTTACGAGTGACCACTGGGAAGTTCACGAGTGACGACTGGGAAGTGTACGAGTGACGACTGGGAAGTGTACAAGTGACGACTGGGAAGTGACTAAAATTGAGGTTGTATTCGTATTTATATGTCGGTTGACGTAGTTGCGAGGAAGGAGCAAAATATTAGGATCTGGCCAATGGGATAAAATAGTTTGAAACGTAACGGTCAGATACAGCGAGTGAAAATTGGCAGTTAGGGTGGTTTTTTTGGGGCCTGAAATGTTTCGTAGATACAGATAGAGTTTTTTATGAAGCGATAAGGTGTCGGGTACTTTGAAATATTCATTGGAATTTCAGAAAACTATATCTGTATTTCTTATGTGGTAGTAAAGTTGAAATGAATTTTTTGTTGATGTAAGGAAATATTAAATGTTGAGAAGAAGGATATATTTGGTTATATGTTTTGAGCAGAATATTCGAATTGTATTATACAGGGGAAGTTGAAAATAAAATCACAGGAGAATTTGGTAATTAAATCAAATTCGAACAAGTGATTTGATGATGAGATTGATTGGGTTGGGCAAATTAGCGTTGACGAAGATGATTGTGAACTAAGTGAACGTAAACAAGGACATACTTTTCTGGAGTTTGAGCCAAATCAAGAGAAAGTTGAGGTTGGGAGTAGTGGGGCTGAACCTTCTGTTAAAAAAACTAAATGGAATGTAAAGTTTGATAATGAATGGAGCAAAACTTATCCTTGGATTGTTAGGGACAAAGATATTTTTCAAGCTAAATGTACGATTTACGACTCACAATTTACAATAAATCACGGCGGAGAAAACGATATAATTAAACATATGAAAACGAAAAAACACAAGAAAAATACGACGAAATGTTCACAAGGAAAAAAAATTGACACATTTTTGTTAAAAAACAATTTAGACATGGATTTGACCGCACAAGCAGAATGTGCTTTCGTTTATCATTGTATCAAACATGCTCATAGTTATTTATCAGCGGATTGTCCTGGTAAATTATTTAGAACGATTTTTCAATACTCAAAAATTGCCGAACGTCATTCCTGCGGAAGAACCAAAGCATCAAAACTTATAACAAACATTCTGGGTCCCAAATCCAAAGATGTCATTTCAAATGACTTAGCCAATAATCAAGCATTCTACATAGCAACTGATGCATCAAATAAAGGGAATGTTAAAACATTTCCCCTTGTTATTAGATATTTTTAAAGGACTTTGGTGTATGTACAAAGTTGTTGAAATTTTATTCAACCCCCTCAGCAATGTCGGAAGACATTGCCAAATCTTTGGTCGAAAGTTTAACAGAATCTGGCTTAAATATTTTAAACGTTGCTGATTATTGCGCAGATAACGCATCCGTAAATTTCGGAAAAAAAACAAAGTGTTATTACGGAACTCAATAAATTAAATCAAAATATTGTTCCCGTTGGATATGTTTGCCATATTATACACAATACCGGGAAGCACGGGCAAGTAGCACTCAAGTATGATGTTGAATCAATAGTGATTAAGTGTTACAATGAATTTAGTAGTGGCACAAAAAAGATGAACGAATTGAAAGAATTTTTCATTTTCTGTGAAGAAGAATGGTCCGATTTATTAAGAACCGTTCCAACAAGATGGCTGTCTTTGATTCCTGCTACTGAACGTCTTTTAAAACATTCTACACCAGTTAAATCCTATTTTCAATCCCAAGAACGATCCCCGCCATTACTGGAAAAGTTTTTTCAAGATGACCTTGCGGAAGCTTATTTAGGTAAGTAGATAGTATATCGTTTAAGTAGAAAATCGCTCTGACAAAAAGTCATTTTTGAGTATTAGTTAACCCAAAAACAAAATATCTTTTTTTACTATTTGTGTATATTCTAGAATTTATCATCATTATCCACGACCGACGACCGACCTATTATAATACAAAAGTTTTATTTTTCAAGATACCTCTAAATCATGTTTTGTTAATTGTAGGTCTCTTATTTAATATCGGAAATTCAATGCACAATACAATAACTAAGTTAGAATCTGAAAAAACGTTAGCGACGGAACTATTTAATATTATGCAATCATTGAGAAGCTAATTAAAATTAAAAAAGAAACAACAATTTTATGGATCTATAGCGCTGTCACTATTAAGAAAGTACGATGATGACACAAAAGTTTAAACGAGAAGCAGATGTATTTTTGGAGAAAATTATAAACTACTTGGAGAAATGGTAAATATTTTCATAATCTAAAGACTAAAGTACCTATTATTTAAAATATTGAAATTAATTTGTAGGTATAGCTTTAGTGATGATAATAAGTTCAAATCACTAAGTGCAATGAATTTGCAAAACAAGCCAAATATGAATGATTTTCTAAAAATTTGCGCCGATTTTAATATCGAAGTTAAGCTAAGATGAGCTAACTGCAGATCAGCAATGGGTAGCATATTTTAAAAAACATACTGACCCCAATTTTTTGAAAATTTGCTCATTAGTTTTCTCCTTTCCACATTCAAATGCCATGAGTGAAAGAATCTTCAATTTGATGGGTTTGGCATGGAGAAAAGAGAGAAACAGATTGGATATAAAAACATTAGAAGCCGAATTAATGGTCAAGCATAATTTTACCCAATCTTGTCAAGAATTTGCTAAATTTTTAAAAAACGATGTTTCAGATATTATAAAAAAGGTTAAATCCAGCCAAAAGTATTAAAATATTATTTAAATCGCCTTTTTAAGAATAAAAGGTGAAACAGACGAAAGGGTTCTATAGCAGGATTTTATTCGTCTATCCGGATTTCTTTATTTTTCTTAAGGTTAAGCTATTTTTCTTCGATTTAGGTCATTCAGTATTGTTTGTTTTACTTTTTCAATATTTTGAGTAACGTTTCGACCGTTTTTTGGTCTTTTTCAAAATCTAAAATGAAGCTTACAATACATTTCTCGTAGAAAATAGTTATTCTTCACATAATGTTAAATTATTTTAATAAGTATTAAATTTAAATGTATTTAAAACTTACCCTAAAACGTAGTGAAAACGGTATTTTTATAAATAATTTTATAAAATTACCGCACTCACTATGTTTTAGGGGAAGTTTTGAATAAATGTAAACTTAATATTATCTAATAATATCTAATAATTCAACATTATATAAAAAAACTATTTTAGACGAAAAATTCATTGTAACCTTCAATAAACGATATCTTTAATAATAAATTAATGAAGAAATCGAGGAAAAAGTAAAACAAAGACTATTGAATGATCTAAATCCAAGAAAAAATTTAAACCTAACGAAAAATATAGAAACATATGCCTAAAAATTTAATAAGGTATATTTAATAGGTACCAGACCTACCTATATAATTTTTAATGTGTTCCAAGACCATTTAGGATAAAGATTTTATTTTTTGTTTGTATTCAGTAGGTATATTATTATTATATTATATTTTTTGTTTAGTTTAAAGTTTTAAAAATAAAATGTTGTTTTTACGACAAAAGGCGACATAATTATAATTAGGGCGTGGCACCCCAAAAACATTTTCGCCTGTTGCGCACTCTGAGGGCGACCCTCATACACTTTACACCGACGCCTCCCGCTTTTCTAATTTTAAAATCTGGCTACCCTAATTAAACTAAATGATTGTAAGAACTTAGTTGATGTTTCTCCACAAAAACAAGATATTTATATTGTGAACTTCTAAAATGAAAGAGAAGGAAAACGTCAATTAACAAAATCTATTTCAATATTTTATGGGAAATCCTTTTTTCAGGTAGATTTTCGAATCAATTTTGTATTCAGTGGGTTTATCGAAATTATATGAGAAATTGTTCAATTTGGATATAAAAAATTTTCAGTTCGAATCTGTCCAAAACCATTTCGCCAGCCCTGCCCTCTTATCGGCACCTCCCAAAATGGTGTCTCGATACTTTTCCATTTCCACATCAAAGGCGGCATCATAGACTGTCCATGCTGTGTGATGATTACCAATTCTTACGAAAACGAAATATGGACTTAAAATCAACATCCTCATTTCTCAAAGGCATTAATTCGAGGTCTTATATGAATCGAATTCTTCGATATCTTGGTTCCTCTTCTCTATCACTTTACTCCGATAAAGAAGATAGGTCTGTATCCATTACAGAAAAAGACTTATCATGAAAAAAGACTGGTAGCGAGGAATCAATAACTTTGTAAGCTTAAATAAAATTAGTTTTATTTTTTTTTGTATTTTATTTCATAATTTATTTCAAAGCCGTTCTTGAAAACATTTAAATATTTTTAAGTGGAATGTCAAATTTGAATATAAATATTTTATGGGTAATGAAGATCTAATTTTAATAAAAAAAAATAGAAAATTATTAATAATGTTTATTTACCTTTTAATTATTTTCAACAGTAATTTTAAACAATATTATAAAATAAAGCTTTTATTAGGAAGAACTTTAACAATTTGACAATATTGACAATTTAACCAGTCGTTGAGCTGATTTATATTTTAGCTTGATTATGTTAAGTATAACGGAACTGTTAAACAAAAAGTTGGTTTCTGAATATGGTCCATAAACGTCTAAGTGACGTGTATGTGAGACAGTTCTGTGTTTTTTCTTTTAATTTTTATATTACTGTTGGTAGAAATGTTTTGATTTGTTACATGATAAAAAGACATTTTTATTCTCTCTGACATTTTTGTACTTTTTATTTTGGTCATTGTAATCTGACGAAATATACTATTTGTATTAATTAAACAGCCTTTTTAATATCTGTATTTCGTACTTTGATGGTCCTTCAGAAATTGCAATACTCAAAGCCCTAACATATGGCCCTAAAGAGCGGGATACGAGAAAATCAGTGCCAGAAAAGGAAAACGATAATTCCAAGTGAAGATTGGACATATCTAGCGTAAAGACAACCGGGTGATTCGGTTCTATTTAATATTTATTTTTTTCACGTGTCTTCATTTGAAGTTCTATTTAACATTTATTTCCTTCAAGTCTCTTCATTTGAAGATGTATTTAACATTTATTTCCTTCACGTCTTTTCATTTGAAGTTCTATTTACATTTATTTCCTTCAACTCTATTCATTTGAAGATCTATTTAACATTTATTTCCTTCAAAGCTCTTCATTTGAAGATCTATTTAACATTTATTTTCTTCTCGTTTCTTCATTTGAAGCTCTATTTAACATTTATTTTCTATAAGTCTCTACATTTGAAGATCTATTTAACATTTATTTCCTTCAAGACTCTTCATTTCACGATGTACTTAACATTTATTTCCTTCACGTCTCTTCATCTGAAGTTCCATTGAAACATTTTTCCTTCACGCCTCTGCATTTGACAGAATACATTGAATATTTTTTATCTTTTTAAAAGATGTGTTGACACACATTGTATACTTTTAGTCATTTACATTACTCATTACTCTCCATTAAATAATGGAAGAGCAGTTAAAAACGCTAAGGAGGAGGAGGGGAGCATTTAAAGCCTCTCTCGCAATCCTTAAAACGTTCGTAGCATCTTTAGAAGGTAAACAACTAACAGAAGTTGAGAAAATACAACTAACTGACAAATTGTCTAATGCAGACATTGTTTGGGATGAATTCAAAAACGTTCAAAATTAAATTGAATCTTTAGTCGAATAGACTGTTTTAGAGCAGGCTTTTGATGAGCGTATTGCCTTCGAAAATACATTTAGTTATATCACTGCTTTAGCTAAATCTCTTATTGCAGATATTAAAACAAAGGAAGTTGATAGCATTTCTAATCATTCTATTAACAGTAGGAATATCAACAATAGTTCTGGGCATTTAGGGCACATTAAGGGGATTAAACCTCCAACCATTCAGTTACCCACATTTAATGGAAGTTATGAAACTTGGCTTGAGTTTAGGGACACTTTTTGTTCTCTGATTCATGATAATGCAGAAATAACCAATATTCAAAAATATCATTACATACGAGCCTCGTTAGAGGGGACGGCTGAACAAATCATAAGGCCTATAGAGTTTTCAGATAACGGTTATTTGGTAGCTTGGGAGGCTATTTGCGATCGTTACAACAATAATAAGTTATTAGTGCAAACAGCATGTAAAAGCATTATTTTCATTGGAGCAAATACAAAAATAATCTTCATTTAAACTAAGGAAAATACTAGAGATCCTTTCAAAAAATCTGAGGGCTTTTGAACTTTTAGAGCAGCCCAGTGACAAATGGGACACTCTTTTAATTTATTTAATAACTTCCAAACTAGATATGTCTAGCTTAAGAGAATGGGAAAAATATTCTTCCGAACTTGCGGAATTACTGACTTGGGAGAATTTGGAGCATTTCCTTCGTTCTAGAGCTGATTTATTAGAGATAGTTGAGCTCAAAAGCAATGAGCAGCGTAGCAGGTTCAAAGATTCTAAACAACCGGACCTACCGAACATACCTAAAGGCATTTCTTTGGCTGATCCAACTTTTTTCAAATCCAATAAAATTTATCTTTTGATAGGAGCAGATTTGTTTTGGCGTATTCTAGGTCCTGGTAAAATAATGCTTGGCTTGTAGAAACCCTATTGGGATGGGTTGTTAGTGGATCTTTTAATAGTCCAACTTTAAATTATTTTCTTTCTAGTGACGAGGAAACTATTGAAAAACATTTTAGGAAAAATACTCAGCGCAATATGAGGATGGTAGATTCATTGTTTCCTTACCATTAAAATCACCTTCAAATACATTAAGAGAATCAAGGTATATAGCCTCTAAACGTTTTTAAAGAAAAACAAGGTTCTCTCAGATCTTTATACCCAATTTATGGACGAATACCTAGCTTTGGGTCATATGAACGAATGTGCTACAAAATCTTCCAACACAGATGTAGAATACTTCATGCCTCACTATGGAGTTCTGAAAGAAGAAAGCTCTACTACTAAGCTGAGGGTAGTTTTTAATGCCTCAAGTCCCTCCAGTTCCGGTCAATCACTTAATGATATTCTGTTGACAGGACCAACTTTGCAGGACGATCTTTTATACATTATTCTAAGATTCAGGTTGCATAGCTACGTTATTTCAGCAGACATAACAAAAATGTACCGCCAGGTCTTGATTAGACCAGAAGACAGACCGTTGCAGGAAATTCTATCGCGTTCGTCCTCCTGCAGATTCTTTAAAATCTTTTGGCCAATCTTCTTCCTCTTACCTTGCCATAAAATGTCTGTTTGAACTTAATAACAATAGTTATTCTTTTTTTATATTGGAACATAGAAATAATTAAAGAAATTAAGGTTATGTTTAAATTAACCATAGATCTATATACAGTTAATGTATTTGTGGTTATCTTCTTTCTTTGTTTAGTAATAATTATTCGGCAAAGATCAAGTTTATATATATATATATATATAAATATATATATGTATATATATATATATATATATAAATATATATATATATATATATATATATATATATATATATATATATATATAAATATATATATATATATATAAATATATATATATATATATATATATATATATATATATAAATATATATATATATATATAAATATATATATATATATATATATATATATATATATATATATATAATATATATATATATATATATATATATATATATATATATATATATATATCTTTGGTCCGACTATTCTATTGTATTATCTTGGATTCGAACAAGTCTTAATCTTATAAACACATTTGTTGGAAATCGAATCGCGGAAATTCAAAACCTTTCTCGCAACGTCCAATGGAAGCACGTTTCCAGCCATGACAATAGCTCAGTCAACTTATTGGCAATTCCCTATGGTGGCGTGATCCCAAATGGATTCGCGAAGATCCTCATTGCTGGCCAGATAATGCAAAGATACCTGAGTCTTTGCCAGAAATTAGGCAAGAAGCTAACATCTTATATTCAAAAATAGAGAGCTGTTTTCTCTTTGAAAAATATTCTGATCTTTTTAAATTGATTCGTATCAGTGCCTGGCTTTTGCGTTTCAAGATCAATTGTTTTTCCCCTCCTTCAGATCGACACCTTGCTAATCAATTAAGTATATCTGAGTTGGATTATAGTCTGAATCATTTAGTTAAGATAGCACAACTACAAGATTTTCATGAAGAAATCAAATCATTAGAATCAGGTAAACCAATATCTTGCAAAAGCAAATTGGTATCGCTGACTCCATTCCTTGATAAAGATGGTAAAACCCGTATTAAGGGCCGATTGAAAAATTCTGACTTTAATTATAGTAAACAACATCCTAAGGTGTTGTCCTCCAAGCATCCGCTTTCTAAATTAATATTCCTGGCAAAACATATTGAACTTCTTCATGTTGGACCTCAGCAGTTTCTTTATGCTGTTCGTGAACAGTTTTAGGTTATATCAGGAAGAAATTTAGCTAGACAAACTGTGAAAACCTGCATGAAGTGTTTCAGATTCAATCCAAAGCAGGTTAACCCTATAATGGGTAACCTTCCCACAACTCGTTTAAAGATCAGTTCTCCATTTACTATAGTAGGGGTAGATTATGCGGAACCATTCTTAATTAAAGAAAAAGGCAGTCGATTGGCAATTACAATTGAATGCTATTCTAGTATCTTTATTTGTTTTTCAACTAAGGCTGTTCATATTGAAGTACTATCTAGCTTAAGCACCAAATCATTTATTACATGTTAAAAAGACATTTTTTCACATTTTTATTCTCTCTGACATTTTTGTACTTTTTACTGTGGTCATTGTAATCTGACGAAATATACTATTTGTACTGATTAAACAGCCTTTTGAATATCTGTATTTCGTACTTTGATGGTCCTTCAAAAATTGCAATACTCAAGGCCGTAACAAATACCATTTAGAGTAAAACGGGCCCGTTTTATCATTTACGGCTGGTTACATTGACGGTTCCGTTATAAGCATTTAACAGAGAGAACCGTCAAAAATAACTCCTGGGTTAAAATATAACTGTGGGGTTATATTTTAATCGAGTGTTCTGAATACGGGTGTATTACTAAAACAAAGTCCAAAAGAGCTTAGATGATGTGACGAGAGAAGCGCGGCGGTTGACACATTTCAACATGCGCACTTCTGTTTTCAGATAAGAATAAAAGTTGGATTTGTAAACTCTGTTGTTCGTTATTCGTTGTTCGTAATTGCCGCTGCTCGAAAATAAAACATTGATATCGCATACATGCGTTTATAAACCGTTGTTGTTGTGTTGTTCGTCGTTTCCACGTCGTTCGTCGTTGCTCGCAAATAACCAAATTTTATATCTTGTTATTCGTGATTCACAGTTACACCAATGAAAACTGAAGTTAGTCCCACGGGACTTGATTTCTACCAATAATTTTAAAGTCAAAACTGGCACTACTGTTTTTACGGTCAGTAAAGAGAGGCGCTACACTCAAATAAGCTACTGTTTATTCATGCACTTCGGCAGCATGAAATGACGTCACCGTTGTGACCAATCCAATTTCAAGAACGCCAACAACGAAGAACCGATATAAATTAGTCGACACGGGAACAACTGTGAATAACGAATAGCCAGCAACTTGGAAAAGACGGCAAGCAACGAACAACGGGAACAACAGAGTTTATAAATTCAGTTGGTCATTTTTTATTTTATTTTTATATGAGATGTATAAACGTATACATCGTTACTGATATGGTTTAACCTCTATCTTTATTCTTATTTTTATTTGCCTGTATAAACCCGCTTATTAGTTGCGATATTTTTGTGGATTTCTTTTATTTTTAGGTTATTTTGATTGTATTATTCACAAACAATTAAGGCGGGTTTATACAACATTTACATAGTCATAATCATAATCACAGTCAGAATCATAAACTTAATCATAATCATAACTCTGAAAGGCGTTTATACAATTTTAATAGTCACAGTCATAAACATAAAATTCATATAAATGAAATTTGCCAAAAAGTCAAATCAATGAAGTTAATATAAACAATGATTGACGGAGCACAGAAATACCTACAAAAAACGGCCAATAAAATTAATTCTTCAACCAAGACGCCTTTTTGTCATCATTGCTCATCGCGTGTTGGTTACGACACATGCGCATTTCAATTCTCGTCTTAATCATAATCATAAAGTTAAAAGTTAGGAACTTCAAGGTCAGTAAAATTATGCTTATGATTGTGATTGTGACAATTGTATAAACGATGCTATAAGAAAGCATTAGTTTAACTCTTATGATTGTGACTGTGATTATGATTATGACTATGTAAATGTTGTATAAACCCGCCTTTAATAATGTAACATACTGCACTGCTTTCCTTGCCAGAAACCGATTATAATAATAATAAAAACCAGCTGATGTACCCAGCACGTGACTTCACCTTAATGTAACGAGGCTATTAGTTTTCACCCAACATTTTTATTTATTTTTCAATTTGTTCAATAACAACAATTTCATAAAACAACAAGAAATGGATTCCTCGTATTAAAATACATGCTAATTGTTTCCATACATTTACTGTGAGCCAAAATTTATAATTTTTTGGTCAGGACCGCAAAATTTTTGAAATTTTTTTAATATGCTTCCATAAAAAATTCTGTAATTACGAAACTATGTTATATATTTATTCCTTTCTTACGCCATTCGATAAAGGAAAGAAGCGTAGCCATTACTTACCATATTTGAATTCTTCCATTTTATATTTGTAGACAATATACGGGATTATAGCTGGAGTAGAAATTTTTGTAGAAAATTACCTTAAAAAATTGGTAGTAACTACGTTTATGCAATGAGAAGACTGAAATTTGTGAAAATCGAAATAGGAGTGTTCATTAAAAAATACAGCAGCTTCTCATCGAAGTTGAACTTTTTAAAAAAATTCCAATCCCAAAGGGGTTGAAAATCCCAAAAATAATTTTTGGTTCCAATTTCTATGAAATTTTACATTGGGGGTTTTTGATACGAGGATTCCAATAAATTTGCAGCAATATCTAAAGTTTCATAAATTTCATGTACCTCAGATGATATCTGCATTCGTTGCAGTGCCTGAAGCTTCCATAAAAAGTACAAGTTCAAGTACAATTCTTCAGGCTGTTTCAGATTAATCAGGTTTTGCCGACAATGCAATAGTAATCGGGCTTCAAAACTTACAAGAAGTATTCTTGTTTCTTAAAATCGGTTCTATAGCCGTAGCGCCATGTAATGGCGATTACTAACATATAATAAACCACATTACATATTTCACCAGGTCAAAGAATACACCAACAACAAGAAGCGAAAGCCGGCATAAATCGTTTGATGTTCTGGGGGCAAAATTTCGTTACCTTGTAAAACTGAAGTTGACAGAAAGCTAATAATTTACACTGAGAAAAAGGTTACAAAATTGTGAAGGTTTATATTTTACAGGCAGAAAAAAATGTAAATAAAATATTCCAAAAAATAATTGTCAAAACATTATTCCGAGAAAGTATTAATTGCCAATGAAAAATGTAAGCATAAAAACCTGTAACATGGTCTTGTTAGGCCGATACAGCCTTTGGAGTTCCACAAGTTACCAATTTTATAATTGAATATTGTTCAGGACATCTCACTGAAGAACCCTATTGATTTTCAACTCGCCAGAGCCAGTACAACGGGTGACATGATACTTGAAGTACGACATTTTTGGAGAAATTTCAGTGTGTTAGCATAATACAGCCTCCGGAGTGTATACAAGTGACCAATTTTATGATGGGATATTGCTCAGGGAGTCTCACAGATGAACTCTATTAATTTTGAGCTTATATTGTGAAAAATATGCTTTAGCATTTCTTTATACATAGTTTAAGTTTCTGTTTTTTAAGAACAGTTTATTACTAAAAATAACATGCTATTGTTTAATTAAATGATTTTTATTTTCATATATCGATATTGGAATTCATTATGTGTAAATATGTATTTAAGTAGCAGTATGTGTAGGATAGGGTAGATATTAAAGCTAATACAGTAATATACATTATATATTTAGAATACCAAATTACAGAAGGAAAAAGTTCAATATACATGATGGTATAAAATTACAATAATGTTGGTGCTTAAATGTACAATTTGTATAATTTCCATGATATGATATAACAGTTACACTCTTCCAGATTCATAATTCAAAATTTTACACATAGAGAAAATATTTTAATATCTGCAACATAATGTGTAGAAATGATCAATATATATTAAATAATAATAATAATAATAATACCGGACATTTACAATTGTATAGGACAGTTAGATAAGTAAAATAGTCATCTATTACTTTATTTATAATTGTACAATATTTCTTGCGGCACTAGATTAATTTTTTGTGATGGCTTCTAAAGGAGGACTTGTTTGCTTATGTTGTGGTTGTAGATGTCCCTCTAAAACTGGACAAGGATGATGTATAGGTAAACCAAACCAAACTGTATACTGGTCAAACCCATATTAAATGTACTGTTACTTTTTGAAGCTAAAATGTGGTTAAAAGCAGCTAATAGAGAGGATTTTGTTCAGAGACGTTTGCTTTCGTAGTGTGCCAAAAGTCTTGCTTTGTGTTGAAGTCGAAGGAGATTGTAAATGTACAGGTCGTAACTCAGTACTTCCCCCTAACGTCCATTTTAAAAGGTTGATTATCTGAAAAGAAAAATACAGGAAGACTATATTAATGGACACAGAAGTGTATGAGTAGGTTTTATTATAGACAATGTGTTGTTTTATTCATCTGACACTTTAGTTTTCTAGTATCCATTTTACCAGAAGAATTCTCTTACACATTAATAGCATATCAGAGACTGATAGTTAATACTGCCACAAAGTGAGCATGGGGTAAATAAAAAAACATTTCTCTATCATAACAAAATCATAAAAAATACTCTTTTATAACAAAACCAAGATTCTTTTAAGTGAGACAAAGGTAGGCTGAACATTGTAGGTGAAACTTTCGTCTAGTTAAATTCACAGTTGCAAACACTTAATTTTTTACTAACTTATCTAGGTATGAGAAAGCCATCCATTTTGATGTATATTTACCAAGCAGTGGAGAAGCATCACGGTAACTCGTATGTATTGCAGAGGCCTAAGAGATGAATGTCGCTATTGCTGTAATGGTGTGGTAGCTGCAATTATGAAAGTAATTGTAGTAATCATTCCCTTACACAAAATCCATGAAGGTATTAATTCATCCTGTGGTAAAGTATCAATTAATCCTGTGGCCAGGTGACAAAAAATAAATATTAATAACAGTTGATTGTAATGTCTACTTAAATTTAATATTTACCAGACTGAATAACTATTTTTGTTGGTGGATGATTCAATAAAATATGTCCCTTGCATTTTAACCATGGAAATATGGCAGGGGCAGCTAGCTGAAACAAACGCTTGGAATATCCTTGTGGTGGTTACTTAGTAAGGGTCCCTCGTATACTCGATGTTTACCATACGGGCATATTATTATGGAAGAGACCCTTTACCTTGCAACCGGTGTTCGGGAACAGAATAAACAACGACACATTTATAAAATCACTGGGTTCAAGTTTAATACATTAAAAATACACTACTATATCAAACGACTTATTCGAAGTATTCATAACAATAATAATAATCTCATCCTGGTTCGTTCACATCCATTATATAGGAAACATAGTTGCGTTTTTCTGCACAGCCGACCTCCGATATGTAAACTATACATGTCTGTTTATAAAATAACAAAAACAATCTTTCTTTGGTGAATGACATTGAGAATGGTCGGCCGATGCTCCTTAAATACTATAATTAATATTATATTAAATATTATTATTTCTAAGGTAGTGTCCTTTTGTCTTTAATGTCTTTTAGGGATCACTACATCCTCCTTTGGAAACAATTTTTTTCTCAAAGTGAAGTTCACACAACCTATAAATTCTTTTGTTAAGCATCTGTAGTCTTTCCAAACAAATATCTACAGTTACAAGCTTCCAACCATAACTGTACCCTAAAAAGTAAATAAAGGTAGGTATATTTTTATATTCACATGTCTATAAAAGAAATCAACTATTAATTTATATTGAATATTATGTATTTTCATTCAACATGTTTTTTGCAGAACAGGGCTCGTCAGCAGAAAGCTTATTGTACTACATAATATTATCATTACATGTTATTAAAGGTAGAGGGACAGATCAACGTTAACAAACAAAAACATAGATTTACACAACTTACAATTTATAGGAACATGTAAAATAAAATGTGAAATATTGAAAAATGAATATATACCTATAATACATTACATATAGAAACAATTTCTCTTACCTCAAAGGGTATTTGGGAAAACCAAACATAGTTATCTTTTCTCCTGTTGTTGAGTGACATCAACGAACTTCACAGCTTATTCTCTTACCATCATAAATACAATAATTTCTCACTAAGAGTGCAACTAGTTACTTTTACTAAACGGTATTGTTCAAAATCAAAGTAAATAAACAAATAAAAAGCATATTTTTGTTTAACAACAAAGAATGACATTGACGTAAAACACATATAAAAAAATGGCGTCTATCACACATGCGCATTCAGAAAATGAATAGTCAAAAAGCCGAAGCTTCGCTTCTTGTTGTTGGTGTATTCTTTGACCAGGTTTTTATTTTGAACATCATGGCCCGAGAATTGCCTGACAACCATCTGTCATCAACCGCTTGTCCTTTATATATTCCATGATGCCAATAAAAAGAGTTCTGTAAACTAATATGTAACTAACTAAATAATAGGCAACAATCATGACAAATTTAGGTGCATACTTGAAGTGAACCTCAATATTGACTACCTTTTTACTTTTATTGAAAATCATATGTATCTATGAAAATTTGAAAGAATGTCAAAATTGATCAATCAAAGTTTTATATAAATTTTCGTAAGATATGAAGAGAAAAATTTGTGATAAATCTTTGCCCCATTCTAAAGATGGTAATAAAAGTCAGCGAAAAAGACATCAATTTAAGCCAGATATACGTACAGCCACATCTGTAATAAGCTCCATAGCCTTTTTAAACAAAATGGGCTTCAAATCAAATCTGAAAAATATCAAATTGTGTATTCGGCATAGAAGTCGAAAACCAGCTGAGAATATTATACCAGCAATTCCAAGTTACTTGAACAGAGCTACCGAGTTGGGTATTTTAAGAAAATACGGTGACATTTATAAAATGGACAAATTCGAACTCAAAAAGCCCAGGAAATCTTTGAAAAAATTCAAAAAAGATAAAATCAACAAAGGTAAGGTAACCGATCCTGGTGATCATAATAATGAAAAAGATGATGATCAGTCTTCTTATTCGCAAAGTCCTATCTTAGTTTATTAAAAACATTTGGATAATAAAAAATATATTGAAACATTTATGTGTTTTTTTAAGTTAATAAAATCCGTCGAAAATCGAAAAGTGATGGAAGAACCTAGCATTTGTTTAAAAAGCAGACAAGAGAAATCAATAATTTTCAAGTTTGGAGCTTCACTGGTAGAGGGCAAACACCGAAAAATTATAGTTTTCTATAAAATACGTTAAATTATGTTACCACATAGATGTTCAATAAATAAATTACTTTTATACAAATACGTTTTCTTCTATTTTTTTAATAAACTGCCTGGGAGAGTGAGAAAGTTTTTGTAAATAAATATCTAAAACTTTAATTTGATTAAACCGTGTTTTACGAAATTAGCAATCTTTGAAAAAGCAAATTATATCTATTAAAAAACAATTTAATTTAATTTCAATTGTCATAAGTAGAGAGCACTTTCGAGTGTAAAAATTAATATTTGCTCTTATTCGAATTTCTCAGAGAGAAGTTTGAAATGAATTTTGTGTTAGAAAGGGATTTTTATTTAAAAATTTGAGGAGTTTTTAATTTTGTTGAGATTGCCCTGATATAGAATTAATTTCGTCTGCACGGTTGGGTGTGTTTATTGGGGTGTCACTTATGTAGCGCTCGTAGGTAAGTTTGGTGTTTTTGGATGGTAGGCAGAAAAACAGCCAGTGTCTAGAACGAGAAGAAAGAAGTGTTTAGAATTGATATTTTTAGAAAGGTGTACAGAATTGAGAGCGATGGAGCGGGCTTTTCGCTAGAAAATGACTGGAGAGAAAAGGTTAACTCGGTGCGCAACGAAGGTTGATGTTAGGGAAGAAACGTGGTTAAAAGGTATCTAGAACAGGATAATACAAAAGTATCTAGAATTCGACGATTATTCGGTCTCGTAAGAGGCGACGAACCACACTGTATTGCGGATACTTATATTATGGGTTTGGCTTGGTGATAGAAATTTGTGGTAGATTGAGAGTTAGACTTTATAATTTCGAAAATTTGGGGTGTCTCCGTTGTCATTAGAGATCATTGAGAAGATATATTATTTTTGATTGTTTGGAAATTCTATTAGAAAGGTGACTAGGAGACATTTTAGAAAGGTATATGGAATTGGTTTTAAATGGTGGTGATGGATTTAATTGTGTTCGAGAAGACGAGTTTGGGATAGTTTGATGAATTTCTACTCGGTGCGGTGTTCAAAGAAAAATAACAACGACGATCAAGCAAATGGAAGCGGGTTCAGCTGCGGCTGTATTATTCCCTGTCATTGGTCCATTTGGCTAGTGAATAACTCCACCATGCTACAGTTAAACCACAGAAAACCTGTAACATCGACGGGGGGTGGGGATGGTTCGAAAAAGTTATACATGTAATGATTAAACTATTTGAGATGTTTATCTGATTGAAATTGGAGAATTGTCAAAACCTGTTAGAGTTTTTATTGTTTTTATATTTGACTTTATTGATTATTTTGTTGTATGTACATTTGAAAAAAGTTGTTTACTCAAGTTAATTTAAAAAGTCAAAGAAGCCAAATAAATCGTGAAACGAACAATTAGTTTTATTGGCAAGTTCTGAAAATGAAACAGCTCGAATTGTAACATTGGTGACCCCGACAAGCACACGACATGGAGAAAAGTACGTCAGATAATTTGCAAACCTCTTCGGATCGACCCAGACGAATAACTGCAGGTATCAATAGAAACCTCAAGAAGAAGAATTCACATGGCCCGATAAGTTTGGTAACTGAAAGGTACCATCCAGTTCCCAGCCAGTTAATTCTAAACGTTTAGAAACCACCAAATTCGATAAAACTCCAACCTCTCAAAACTCATATCTGAGCATAGAAAGAAAATTACTTGCATTAGAAACAGAAATGATGAAACAAGAATTGGAAAGAAAACAGTTAGAGCGGAAGGAAGGAATAGGAAATAGTATGAAACTTTTAGAGTTTGACGTAGTTGAAGGAAACTGAATTGGTAGTTCAGGAAGAAATAGAAAGGCACACTGAAAGCTGAGAAAAATTACTATCAAAACATAAAAGATTTGTGTCTGAATGGGTGAATCATTTGCCATATGAATACACTTACGAAAAACCAAAATTTGTAAAAGAAGACAGCACCAGTGAAATTAAGTTACTTTGTGAAACGATATCAAACGCTATTAAATTAGCTAGGACTCAGTCCTCTGAAAATCATCGCAAGAAATTCTGTAGAAAAAGAGTTTCCTTATTATGACGGCAATCCACAAGAATGGCCATCGTTTTATAAGTAACTAAAAAATATTTGTGCTCTTTGTGCTTTTCCAATGAAGAAATAATGCCGAAGGGAGATGCCAAATCCACGGTATCTGGGACAATGTTAACGGCAGACAACCTAGATTTGGCGATGGAGTCTCTGAAAATGAGATTTGGACGTCCCGAATTTGTGATTGATAGACTCATAACGAAAGTCAGAAACACTCCTTATCTCGAGGATTCAAATTTAGAAAGAGTCAAACAATTCTTAGGCGAAATAAATAATGTGGTGGCAATCATACAGAAACCCTCAATTCTTCAAGTCATCTTCAGAATCCGCTATTATTGAGAGACCTTACTAAAAAGCTTCCTGATCATCTGAAGCTGAAATGGGGTAAAACAATGATCGTAAGCGAAGGAAACCTAAATTTAGAAGATTTTTCCAAAAATATTCTTCCAAGCAGCCAGACAAGGTATTTTTTCTACAATCACTACCCAAAGTAGGCTTTTGCACACTCAAATCTAATCGCAATATACATTTTGAAACGACATTTTCCTCGAAAGCTTACGAGCATTTCATCAATTGACCAATTCCATAGACTCTCTTACTATTTTCTTTAAAACTGTTGAAAATGTAAGAAATTGATGCTGTGGGATCCTGTTTTTTTTCCTCTCTGTCTTCCGGATTGTCAAATCTTAATGCAGCCAAAAGTATTTCGAAACGTTTCGAAGTCATGACAGCCCGAAATATATCTCTTCTAGTTCCATCGGCAGCAAAAGTGTCTCGATACTCTCGTGACTTGAGTTGAATACTGAGGTATAAATTAAAAGTCCTACAAAACCCTTGAGTTCCACCAAATCAGTGTCGTTCAAGTTGTAAGTATGTGATTTGTATTTTGTTCTCATGACGTTTAGTTTGTAATTTGTCCATCTAACGATATGTGACAACATATTGTCACTTACGAGCAGCTGCCAAACGGTTATCGGATCCGCTTTTCCACCAAGATTGTGAGCATTTTCTATAAAAAACCGCCACTTTGATTATTATGTTATGTTTCCTTGTACATGAAGAGGATCTTACTTCTGATGTGCACCACTTTTACTGTCATGTTCATATTCTTCATATTCGTCTTCACTACAACCACTTAAATCACTTTCCGCTTCTTCATACCACTGCAATACAGTTTTTTCGTACTCATCGTCATTAAAACGTACACGTTTTGATGGTCCTGCCATTTTACCTACTCGTGAAACGCTAACAGAAACGTACCATCTGACAGACTGCGGCTAACTGAACATCGATAATGTTTTGGTAAGGAATGAAATAAATTTCCTCAAAATCGGGTGCTCCATTGTGGACCAATAGCTTAAAGATTAGGTGGAGTGACACGATTGTGGGCGTGACCGTCATAGAATTATCATACAACTTAATATCCAGGCAGTCTCACAGACTGCACGTTTCCGATTAAGGGTTAATTATTTGTCTAACAATAAGGTGATCGTACAAAAAATCTTGTATGCAATTCGAGCAGAAAGTGCGTTGCAGAGACAAAATGTTACTACTATGATAAAAAAGCCCATGGAGATAATATATGTCCAGCTATGAAAAATGATGACATCGATAAACGATGGACAACCGTAACTGCTAAGAAGCTGTGTTTCTCATGTTTGAAGAGAAATCATCATAAATTTAAATGTAGGACGAGAAAGCTCTGTGGAATCGACGGTTGTCAGCTATCGCATCATCAACTTTTACATAAAGAAAACCAGCAAAGCCCTCATTGTAGCAGCGAACAAGATAGAAGTTCAGAATCAATTTGTACGTTGAGTAGCACAGTGTTTTTACACGAGCCAAAGGGGCCTCTTCAGATATTAGCACTTTGCGATGAAGCATCAACAGTTACATTGGTCGATGAGAAGGTAGCCAAAACACTTGAACTGACAGGCCCCGTGAAATAAAATATAAAGTGCCCAAAATCGAAGCAGATGCAAATGAACTAAATAATAAATTCTAAGAGTTTTTTTTAAATCTGTAAAAATATTATTATAGCGACTTTTTATAGATGTTAAAAATTATTTTAATAGTAAGATAGTGACCAAAAAAATGTATATTTTAAATGGTGTTTGCATGTTTGTAGGATTATTTATCAGATTTCAAATAAACTAGCAAAATAATACGTTTTCCATGTAACCAATTTTTTTTTTCTCTTGTAGTTTTCAAGATCCCTAATATACATTCCTATTCTTTTCGAACATGTTCTGTGTGAAAAACCTAGGCCAGGATGATGCTTTTGTTTATCAATTATTGATAAACGTTTAAAGGAAATTTTTCCTATATATTATTTCGACTGAAGAATTTCGACCCTAGAATTAAGAGCAATATTTAAATAAATAAAAATTGCGAAAAAATCGCAAGACCGCAAGAGTCTTGCATGCTCGGTCTTGGTTTTGCGAAGTCTTGCAATACTGGGTCTTGGTCTTGCATAAGTCTTGCACTGCTCGGTCTTGGCCTTGCGTAAGTCTTGCAATACTGGGTCTTGGTCTTGCATAAGTCTTGCACTGCTCGATCATGCAGACCTAAAGCTGGTCTTAGTCTTGATTTTTCTGCAAGATTAAGACCAAGACCAATCTCGCTCATCACTAGAAGCATGTTAAAAATGTTTCAAAATTTTTGTATTCCTTACCCTAAAACGGTAAATTTTGGTTTATAGTGAACGTATGGAAAAAATAATGCAGTACCATGTATTTTAATACGAGGAATCCATTTTTTGTTCAGTTTTATGAAGTTTTAGTTATTAAAGAAATTAAAAAAATATTTTCTGAGCATTTTTCAAGTGAAGTATTAGAAAAAAATGTTGGGTGAAAACTAATAGCCTCGATACATGAGATGAAGTCATGTGTTGGATGCGTCAGCTGGATTCTAAATACCTGGACTACTAAAGTTATACAAATTTATTTTAGATTACATTCTTCTCTCAAAGTTTTCAACTTAAAAATATCAGATTTTACAAATTTGAATACCACCTTGGTTAAGTTTCAGTATTTCTAAAGAAAATTGATATATGAAGAAGTAGTTTATAGTAATTATAAGCTACTGCAGTAGTGTAAGTCCAAAGTGATGATTGGACTAATTCATGAAGATTTTTTTGTTGACAAGTCCCATAAAAAGAAAACATAGTTTTGAAACACTTATAATTTACAATTTCACAAAATATGTGTTGTGACCTCTAACAGTAATCTTTTTCCAGCTTTTACAAGGAAATTTATTTAATTAAAGTCAATGAGAAAATAAGGGAATTAAAACATTACAACAAAACGTCCCGAGGTGTTTAAATATAAAAATAGGTTTGTTACGTTCAATTTGTGTCGAGTTCTGCTAATGATCCGTTAACTAACGGCCTAATAACACTCCAAGTACGTAAACATAAATACTTGTGATGTTCTAGATTTCAGTAAATTGCATTATTTTACGTCTCTTCGTATATCGAAACAAATATCCGTGTAGGTAACTGTAAAATGAAAGTTTATAGAACTAATCACAAGACGCATTGATAAACCTTAAGCAATTAATGATAAAGTAAAGATATTACCGTATAAAAAATTATATGAATTATTTTAATCTCTGTAATTTGAATGTTCACCATTACGACGCGAACAAGCTTCATATCCATTTTGTATGATGTAAATAAAGTCAGTTAAAGATTCATAAAAAAGTTCTGCTTGTAATTTATTATTTTTCCGCCCAACCTATCTAATATGCGAGAAAAGTATTGGATTAACCCAAAAAAAGTTATTTCTACGTTTTCCATCAACAACACGAAAAAAAGGTTTTTAGAAAAAAATCCTGTGTGTATGACGTCGTCGTTGGCCTCTTTTCGTTGCATATCTTGTTAGCAGTATACAGCCTCCGGAGTGCAATAAGTCACCAATTTTATGATTGAATATTGTTAAGGACATGTCATATATAAACCCTATTGATTTTCATCTCACCAGAGCCAATACAACAGGTGCTATAGTACTTTAAGTACGACATTTTTGTCATTTTTGGAGAAATTTCAGTTTGTTACCACGATACAGCCTCCGGAGTATATACAAGTGACCCATTTTATGATTTGATATTATTCATACAATCTCATAGATGAATCCTATCGATGTTCAGCTCACTAAAGTCAGTACAACGGATGCTATGTTACTTGAAATACGAAATTTTTGTCATTTTTGGAGAATTTTCAGTTTGTTTGCACGATACAGCCTCCAGAATGTAAGCAAGTGACCAATTTTATGATTGAATATTGTTCAAGGTGTCTCACATATGTACCTTATTGATTTTCAGCTTACTAGAGCGAGTATAGCGGGTCCTATAAATCCAGATGTACTACATTTTTGGTTATTTTTTGGAGAAATTTCGGATTGCTAGCACGAGACCTACATACCCCGAAGTGTTTACAAGTGACAATTTTATGATAGAATATTGTTGATGGCCACAGATGCGGAAAAGTTACTTTTAATCTTTAAAACCGTTTATTTTGATATTAGTCCGATATTTCTGTAAAAAAATCCGTGTGAAACTATTGTCGTGTATTGATTCTTGTTCATATTTTCTTATACTTACTTCTGGAATGAAATATTCGATAATTTATTTACCAGTACATCATCATAATCATCAGCCTCTATCGATGAAGAATGAAGACATCTCCTAGATGTTTGCTTCAATTCGTCTCCATTCTGCTCCATGATAATCTCAGCGAAATTGTGGTTTCTTCCTTAGTCTTTTCTTGTCTTTCGGTATCCAAAATTCCATTTTAACTTCTTTTATAAGTGACATCAGTAACTTTGACTTGCTCTCTATTGCATGTATTTTGCTTTTTATCTTTACGGTTGAATTCCAGCATGTAACTCTCCACGCTTCTCTGGGTTGATTTAAGTTTTTGCTAACTTTGGCTCGTTAACGTCCAAGTGTCTGTCGCATAAGCATAAGTTAATGAAGGCAAAATACACGGATTATTTCAAAAACTTTTCATTCCAATTGGGACGCGAGTTTTAAGTGCTATTTCTTCCGAATCCTTTTCAGGATAGTGTAACTTTGATATTTATTTCTTCCATAATTGATCGTAATGACTTGTCCGAGATGAGTATAGCTAATTAATCCATATCAATAGTGATATTTTGTGGTTAAATAAAGAATCATTTGTTATACTCAGATTTATTTTCAATATAACATGCTTCATCATCATCGATCCGCTAAATTTCTTGTGATTCCTGTCCTCAAAAGTTATTTTCTTCCATTCCGCACTGTTTCTGTATTTTTTTCTCCACTCTTTAATTTCCATCTTTTTCGTATCCTCTTCTATCTGATTCCTCTGATTCTTCCCTTTCTTCTCGGCTATATTGGAATCCATTGAGTGACTCGTCTTAACATTTCTCCAGGCTTTCGTCTCATAATATGTACTGCGCATTTTAGGCGATGGGCTTCTTTATACTTCACGACAGTCTCATTGTCTAATTTGATTTCTATTTCTTCGTTAGTTTTAAGTCTCCTTTCTCCGGTTCTTGTTATTGTAATGTTTTTCTTATTTATTTGAATAGTTTTTAACGAAACGGGTTGGATAAATTTATAGGCAGGGTATATCCACTTTCTTGATTTATTTATACACTTATACACTGTTCACTTATGCTTAATTTATGAACACACTTTTATATTCACTTGTTCCGCCCCGTTAGCTATGAGATCAAACTATAAACTGTTACGCCGCTTGCAGGTAGTCTCTTATATATTAAAACCACCTTCTCGAACCTTCGGATTCCGGAAACTTCTAGTATGCGGCTCCTAACAAACAATCGACTTTCTATGAATGTCTCTATAAAATCAATCACAAAAAATAAATAGTCCTTCCCAGAAATCTGGGCGCTCCCGCCAAAATTTTAACTTTTATATATAGTATTAGGCAGAGTCGGATTCAGGGACTACACCAGTGTGCAATTTCGTAACATTATGTTCGGCCTCAATCTTTCTTTCCATGATTTTTATGTCTTAATTTTTTTTTGTACATAACCGTTGTTTCTAAACCTTACGCGATTACTGGTCTTATTAGTGTTTTGTATATTTTTATTTTGGTGTTTGTGCTTATGGATTTACTTTTCAGGAGTTTTTATTTCTGCAGTAAGCTTGGTTTCCTTTAAGTATTTTTTCTTGTACCCGCTCTTTTCCTATTTGTCCTATCGTCACACCTAAGTAATTCATACTTTATCAAAAGTATATCTCTGCGTTTTTTTATTCCGTTAAATGTTTTTGTTTTTCTCACCTACTATAATATATTTTGTTTTCTCTGCATTGATTTCCATTCCAAATTGTTTTGCTCCCTTATCAACGTTTTCTATTACTTTAATAAGTTCGTGTATTGAATTTGCTACTATGGTTAAATCGTCTGCATATGCTATAATGTGAATTTGGTCTGTTATGATGTTTTTGCTTTTGTTAGTATACTATCCAATGCCAAATTAGATAAATTTGGAGAAATTGAGTCTCCTCGTTTGACTCCCTTATTTAGGTGAATTGACTCCTTGAAATTGTACTTTTGTTATTATTTCTTCCTCCTTCCTTCTAGCCGTTTTCTATCCGTTGGATATAGGCCTCTCTCAATGTTCTCCAGGTTTCCCTGTGTTGTGCAACCTGATACCAATTTAAACCTTCTGTGCGTTTTATATCGTCGTACCATCGCCGTTGAGGTCTGCCAACGCTTCTCCTCTCGCCCGAAGGTCTCCATCTAGTCACTTTGCTGCTCCAGTTGTTGTTGTTTCTAGCAATATGCCCAGCCCAGCTCAATTTGAGTGAGGCAATCCTCCTTTCGATATCTTCGATTTTTGACGTTCTCCTGATCCATTCGTTAGTTTTTCGGTCTTTCAGTGTTACTCCAACTATCTTCCTCTCTATTGTTCTTTGATGTGTTTTGAGCTTGTTCAAGTTCTTTTTTGTCAAGACCCAAGTTTCCGATGCATATGTAGACACTGGCAGGACGAATGTATTGTATACTTTTGCTTTTAGTTTCATTGGTAGATTTGACTGAAACACCTGTTTTAGTTTGCTATATGCTGCCCATCCTAACCGTATTCTCCTATTGAGCTCTGTATTCTGGCATTCCTTACTAATTGTTATTTCTTGGCCTAGATAAATGTATGACGCTACTTTTTCGATTAACTGGTTCTCAATGGTTAGTGTATTGGTAATTGTATCTTCGTTTGTCATGAATTTGGTTTTATTTATGTTTATCTCTAGTCCAACCTTGTTTGCTTCATGGTATAGTTCTTGAATCATGCCTATCAGTTCTGCCTCGGTTTGAGCGAATATGACGATGTCATCTGCAAATTTCATGTTGTTCAGTTTTTCGCCTGCTATGTTTATTCCTCTGTCTTCGCAGTGTAAATTTCGAAATACATCTTCGAGAACTAGCGTGAATAATTTTGGTGATATTATGTCCCCTTGTCTCACTCCTCTTCCAGTCTTTATCTCATTTGTATCTGTTTGCATCCTGATCTTCATTTTAGAGTTTACGTAGATGTGGCTTATGATGTCGATGTATCTTTGATCGATTCTGGCTATTCTCATTGCTCGGATTACCGCCCAGGATTCCACCGTGTCGAAGGCCTTCCTAAAGTCAACACATGCCATCCATGTTGTGATGTTGTACTCCGTGGCTTTCTCTATTAATACTCTGATTGTGTGTATGTGCTCTATTGTACTCATATTTTTCCTAAAGCCAGCCTGTTCTTTCGATAGATATGCCTCAAATTTATTTTCTAATCTATTGGTAATTATTTTCATGAATAGCTTGTAGATCTGTGAAAGAAGACTTATTGGTCGGTAATTTTCAAGACTGGCCGGATCTCCCTTTTTATAAACAAGGATAACTATGGAGGTATCCCAGTCTGTTGGAACGGTTCCTTCATTCAGGCATTTGTTAAAAAGCGATTTTAGTTGTTCCATTAGAATTTTTCCTCCTTCCTTCAACATCTCTGACAGTATACCATCATCTCCTGCTGCTTTTCCGTTTTTGGTTTGTCGCAGTTCTGGAAGGTCTTCGGATCCAACATACATTATTCTTCTCTTTTCCTCGCTTTCTGCCTCCTTTTGTCTCGTGTGTGAGCTGTATAGTTTTGTGTAGAATTCCTCGGTAACCCTCATGATTTCTTGTCTATGAACGACTATATTTCCCTCCTCATCGGATAGCTTTTGGATCTCTTTCTTGTAGCTGTTTTCTTTATGGAAAATATTCAGTCCCCTATTCCGTTCAATGATATTTTCTATTTATTTATCTTGGTATTCCCTGATGTCTTGTTTTGCCGATTTTCTGGCCGTTTTGTTTATCTCCTTGTATTCTACATTTTCTGATGAGTTCTCTTCTTTTTTCTAGGAGTTCTTTTGTTTTTGGGGAGAGCTTGTCTTGTTTCTTCTGTTTTGGTTTCATGCATTTTTCTGCCGTGTCTTTTATTATTTTTGTTAGACGCTTATTAATTTTATTTATGTTTTCGTTGGGGTGCGCTTTTTCATTTGTAAGCTTTTCCACTAGCTCAGTATTATATCTCGCCTTTTGATCTCTTAAGGTGGTTATGTCGAAGTTTAGTTGCTTGCTCTTGAATTTTTTGGCCCTTTCTAATTTTCGATTTATTGTTACTTTACAACGGCCACTCTATGGCCACTACCCGTATTGAACGAGTTCAGTACATCGACATTGGATATGATGTGTTTATGATGAGTCAAAATATAGTCAATCTCGTTCATAGTTTCTCCGTTTGGACTTATCCAGGTCCACTTCTTATTTGTTCTTTTTTTGAAGAAGGTGTTAGTGGCGTATAGTTGCTCTTTCTCTAGGAGGCTGGTTAGCATATTGCCCCGTTCGTTTCTTAATCCAAGACCAAATTTACCGACATACTTTGAATCACCACAGCTCTTGCCTATCATGGCATTAAAATCGCCAACTACCAGAGCATAATGCGTTTTGTTTTCGGTCAAACTCTGTGTGACTTCTTCAAATCCTTAAAGCCATCTCGAGTAGAGTAATCTATGTCACATTCAAGATAAACTCTAATATAACCATAAAGGTAGTACAATTTATGCACCAACAACCACACACGAAGATGTTGAAGTAGAAACCATGTTGTTATTATGAGCCATTATATTTTTAGAAACTATATTAGTTTTTTATCAATATTTAATCTTTCTAACCGGATTTATCAATTCTTTTCTGCCTATAGTGTATAAAATTTCCTGCTGTAATCTAATGTTTGTTTTTTAAAATATTTGATCTAGGGTATGTATTGCATTAATAGTTGATCTACTAGGTCTGAAAACTCTGCTCTCTTGGTCGGTTGCAGCGCTCCTCGACAAACGCACACCTACACTCACACTCCCTCAATCCAAGGAGTAAAGCGACATGTGCCCAAAGATGCGTGACAGCAGGGAAGTGTCGCTGCAAACGGAGCCTCCAGGAAATCAGGCGCCCTCCAGGAGTAACTAGCCCTACTGCCGCATGCGGGGCTCTGCCATTAGTTGACCAACCACTTCCCTAACTTATTGTGGGACTGATATGAGTACAACACAGGAAAAAGAAAAAAGCGAACCGATGGAGGTGACAATAACCCCATCGGAAATTCAAGAAGAACTGGTGGAAGCGCTACTTGCGTCACCCCCAGCAGCAGGTGGAGTAGAATCCACTGCATCTTCTGGAAAACTAAAGAGACGTTTTGCTGGGGCCACCAGAAAACGTCTCAGCTGTCTGATTAAGAGCAGTGTCCCCTATGACACTGCCTTCAAGCAGATCCTCCAAGAAAAGTAGGAAAAGGAGAGGAGTTAAACCAATCACCAGTTCCCAAGAGTAAGCGTATCCGAGCTGAGGATAGTACTCTCAGAGAGGACACCAAGAAGCCCCGTTTGGACGCAGGGCCTAAACGTTCGTTCAAGGCTGTGTCCGGATTGGAATAATCCATCCGGAACACTTAAATGTCCAGCTCTCGGGCGAACAATTACAGGCCATACAGCTCGCCATAATGCGGGCCGTGGAGCGTCTCCCTGAGGACGGACCGCAAATCCGTTTCTAGGAATGCACGGTACGACCAGGACTGCTCTTACTGGATTGTGCCGACACTAAGACGGTCGTTTGGCTGGAACAGTCCCTGCACAACCTCCACCCGTTGGAGAACCCGAAACTGCGTCTACCCCAGCGGGACGAAGTACCCAAACCCCATGTGTGCTTGGTGTACATCCCAGATGATGTAAATTAACCCGCATTTACATGGGATTAGTTAAAAAAGCGTCTCAGGACGATGAACCACGGTTTGTGTACCGGAGAGTGGACTTGTCTACACCGGACTGCGACATGACCTACAAGACATACCTGGACGGTGTTGGTAGACGAAACCTCTCTAGGAGTGTTGGGGGAACTCAACTTCCGGCCCTACTGAGCCTTTGGGCAGGTACAATTCCGGCTCAGGTATCGCACAAGGACCGCGGAGAACGTGGAACGTTCAAATAATACTTCCACGGTCGGAGCGGTCGAAAAGGGCGATCGGAGGTAACAGCAGCAACATATGTCCTCGTTGGGCAAGGGCAAGGGCATCATGCCCAAGTCCGAAGAACCCAGCAAGAGGGGTAGCCCTGCAAAGAAAGATTAAGGTAAGCATAGCAGTGGGGAAAATACCCCTGCCAAAACCACCCCACCTACAACATCCCCTCTTCCCCACCACCCTTACCTTCAACTTAAAACACCACCTACGTTTCCTCCAAGCAAACCACCAGCATGCCAAAGTGGCCAAAAACACCATTGGCAGGAGGTTTGCGAAGGAGGAAATCGACATTGCACTCATCCAGTAGCACTGGATTTACAGAAATGGCCGCATAATAGGTCTGGTAAACAACTATCAGAAATAACTTTGATTTTTATGTACAAAGTACTGTGCCGAGGACGTGGTTGCTGTTCATCTATCCGTCCTGCCGGAAAACAACAAGCAGCTTGTGTTTGGGTGCGTCGCTAACGCCCACCACAAGGACTGGGGTAGTTCCAGCATCAACAAACGAGTTGAGCAACTTTATAATTTTGAAATTGGGGAAGGGCTTATGGTTAACAGCATAGGCTTGGGAGCAAACTTGCGCTACGAAGAATCGTGCGATGTTTTAGACATAACAATCACTTCACCTCGCGCGGAACAAGTGCACGATTTTATGTTTTTAGCCAATTAAAATCAACAAAACCAGACTGTCTCTCTGGAATTTCAGAAAGATATGTGGCAAATCCTGGGGCATAGGTCCCAAGATGATATACTGGATATATATATATATATATATATATATATATATATATATATATATATATATATATATATATATATATATATCGGTTTTAAAACGTCTTTCGACGTTGTCCGATGTCTAACTTCCATCTCTTCCTATCGTCCCATTGGCCCTCTCTCAGGTCTCGTGAGATCATCGCCTTCGCTATTCCTTATTTCCATGTTTTCCTAGGTCTTCCGCGTTTTCGACGTTTAGGCGGCATCCAGTTCATTACTTTCTTGGGAAGTCTTTTCTCTTCCATCCTCTGAACATGCCCGTACCACACTAATTGTTTTCTCTCGATGTCCGTTATTAAGGAGCCTTCTATCCCCATTTGGAGACGTACGTCCTCATTTCGTATTCTTTGTCTTCTGCTGATTCCTAACGATCTTCTGAATACATCCATTTCTACAACTTCTAATCGTCTTTTGTTGTTTTCTGTTATTCGCCACGTTTCTGACCCATATAATAGGCTGCTCTTTATGAGGGTTTCGTAGATATTATATTTTCTATGTTTTCCGATTTCCTTACTCCAAAATATCCCATTCAAACACCCAATTATCCGTCTAGCTTGTGTGATACGTTTATTTATTTCTTTGTCGTCCTTCCCTGTTATGTCGAAAGTTACACCTAAATATGTATATTCATCGCAAGCCTCAATTTCCTCCTTTTCCAGTTCTATGTTCATCTTCTCTTGTGCTATAGGTAAATATTTAGTTTTTTGGGTATATCAAACGGTTATTAAACCAATGGTTCTGTGTGGCTCGGTGGTCTGGTGGCAAAAAGGATTGCAACGGACGCTCATAATGAGGCTGTCTGGTATACAGCGCGTCGCGTGACTGGCCATTACGGAAACTATGTCGATGACACCGACACTTGCCATGGAGAATATCCTAAACCTAACCCCTCTGCATATATAGCTAGAGAGGGAAGCTAGGATTGTCACCTACAGACTCTAACGTCAAGTAGCCAGGGCAACAAGGAGCTACAAAGAGGCCACATGGGTCTGCTGAGTGAAATCAGTAATCAACACATACTCGGAATGATCCCACTGAGGAC
Source organism: Galeruca laticollis (assembly GCA_963921935.1). Taxonomy (NCBI): domain Eukaryota; kingdom Metazoa; phylum Arthropoda; class Insecta; order Coleoptera; family Chrysomelidae; genus Galeruca; species Galeruca laticollis. The sequence continues at coordinate 170,317,399 of OY998175.1, forward strand.
TAAGAGGAGGGATTAGCTTCCACACAAAACTAGTTTCGGCGGCAAATATTTTTATTTGATCAGAAACGGTAGGGTTCTAAGAAAGTCCTTGAGTTGATTACGGGCTCCCAGAAAATTGGATCCGTTATCTGAATAAATAGTGGAGGGTATTCCTCTACGGGATATGAATCTATTTAGTGTTAATAGGAAGGCTTCTGATGATAAGGAGGACACCAGTTCGATGTGCACGGCCTTGGTAGCCATGCACACAAATATGGCCATATAGCACTTAGTGACAGGTGCCTTTCGAAGCCTGGAAGCGTTGACTAAAAAAGGACCTCCAAAGTCGAGGCCCACATTTTGAAATGGTCTTGACATATCAACCCTGTCTCTCGGCAGGTTAGCCATAAGTTGATGAGCAAGTCGTGCCCGGAATCTAAAACAAACATTACATTCGTTGATAACCTTTTTAATGTCTGCCATTGAGAGGCCAATATCTCAATCGGAAGTTGGAAAGGACACATTGAGCGCCCGCGTGATCTAGTCGAATATGTTCTTGCTTCAATAAAAGGCATACTATCGGGTGCTTAGACGGAAGCAATATAGGGTGCTTGTATCTATCGCTTATGTTGGCGTGGTGTAAATGTCCATCGACACAAAGAAACCCTTCATTGTTCACGAAGGGGCTTAGGGATAAAATTTGTTTTTCGGAAATAGGTTTAAGAGACTTTAATTCATTTATCTCATTTGAAAAGGCTTGAGTTTGAACTTGTCGGACTAGCGTTAAGGCAGAAATTGTTTCGTGGATGGTTATTGGACCACTGAGCTTGTTACTTGGTCGTTTCGAGTTAGTAAGAAATCTTAGTATGTAGGCTAGGATGTGAACTAACCTGTTAATTTGGGAGAATTTGTTGAAGAGTTGTGCCCAAAATTAGTATATTCATATTTGAAGCCCTTTGTTCTGGATTCGTTTTGGGAACGGGTAAATTGAAGTTAAAGTCAGATAGATTCAATGTCGTCTTGGATAGGAAATTCGAACCATGCCACCATAAATCTGAACTCATGAGTTAAGGGGCCAGACCTCCCCTTGCTAGAGTATCTGCTGGATTATCAGAGGAAGGGATGTCTCACCAAGATGCGTCGAATGAGCAATTTTGAATCAAAGCCACTCTATTGGCTACAAAAGTCTGCCAACGAGAAGAATGGGAATTTATCCAATGTAGTGCCACTTGAGAGTCGGTCCACAAGTTAATAGATTCGAAATTCAATTTATTCTTGAATACTTCAAGAATTCTTTGGGTGAGTTTAGTCAAGATTACCATTGCGTTAAGCTCAAGTCTAGGAATTGAAATGGTTTTAAGAGGAGCGACTCTCGATTTGGGAGTTATGAGTGTGCAAGACACTGTATTGTCAGAATAAGTAACTCTTACATAGAGGCTGACGCCATAAGCCTTTGGGCTACTGTCGGATAAATCGTAGAGTTGAAGCGTAGTTATGGAACTTTTGGTAAAAAGGAAGCGTGGAGTTTTCAGATCTCTTAGCAAGGGTATAGAACTAGCAAATATTTTCCATTCCTTGGTTAGGTCTGAGTTAAGAGGTGCATCCCAATATAACTTAGATTGCCATAATTGTTGCATGAACATTTTTCCTAACACTACAAAGGGTCCAAGGAAATCCAAAGGGTCGTACATTTGAGCGATAGTGCTGAGGGCATTGCGTTTGGAAAGGTTGTCAACAGAAAGAGACCTTGGTAATGACAATGAAAATTTATAAGTTGGATTCCAGGAAAGTCCTAACACTCTGTTAGGAATGATCTCAAACTCTATTTCAATGGGAGTTGAGTCCTTTTGTTCACAATATAGTTGTCAGAAATGAGAAGATTTGGAGGACCACTTGTGTAGGTGTAGCCCAGCAGAATTTAGAAGTTTGTTTAACTCATAATAGGATCTTTTTAAATCAGATAAGGAAAGGCAGTCATATGAAATATCATCGACGTATGTTTGGTTTAACAGAGCATCGCAGGCAAAGGATATTGTTCAGAAGAACAAGAAGCCAGTTACTTCAGTCCCCTGGTGGCGAGAAATGAATAGCAAGTGACACCGTAGGTTACAGTGGAAAGTTGGAGACATTTAAGGGGCTCTTTGGGAGAATTTCTGCACAAAATATTCTGGAGATGTCTTTGCTCAGTATTGACTTGGAGTTGACTATACATTTTTTCAATATCACAAGTAAGGACATGGGATGTAAACGGAACCTGCAAAGAATATCATACAGCTCGGGTTGAACCTGATAGTCTTTATGCAGGATGTCATTTAGCGAAACGTTGCTAGAAGTTTTGCAGGAACCATCGCATACTACTCGAAGCTTGGTTGTTTCGCTGGATTCTTTTATCACGCAATGGTGAGGAAGAAAGTCAGAATTAGGCTTTTTGGAATCGAAAGGAACAACAGAAGCGTGCTTCAGGGATAAATATTCATTTATGAATTTTTGGTATTCTGCAAATAACTTAGGATTGGAATGAAATATTTTCTCTAGAAGTGGAAATTTCTTTTGAGTGACATGAAAAGAGTCGCCGAGTTCACTTTGTGCACCGGGATTTTTTAGTGGTAAATCCACTTGGAATGCTCCGTTGTCAAGGCGCTTATATGATTGGAGGAAATTTTGTTCAGCTTGTTCAGTATCCAAGGATATGAAACTTGCTTCAGGAATATTTGCCACTTCCCAGAATTTTGGAAGGAATGAATGTATAAAATCATCGGAAGTTTGATTTTGACAGAACAACATCGTTGGAGAGTGGGACGGCCTTGACCCAATCGGAATATGTTGGGAAGAATAATTTCATAGAAGCCATCTGCACCAATTAGTAAATCTATTTCAGACGAAATGTGGTAATCAGGATCAGCTAAACGAAAATCAGCAGGAATATTTAGGATATGAGGATTTAGTGGAGCTCTAGGTAAGTTGGAGATGATGGTAGGAAGGACAGCGTAGGATAGTTGAAGCTGAACATGCTGCTCAGTAGTAAAATGAATCGTAACGTCCACCATTTTATGTGACATGACTGTAGTGTGTTCTATGCCAGAGAACCTCAAGGGTTTTCGATAAGGTTTTGCTTTGAGCAAAGAAAGCATTCGTTCAGAAATGAAAGACAACTGCGAACCATTATCAATCACAGCTCTGGCTTTTAATAACTGGCCTGATTCTGAAACAATAGCAACAATAGCTGTCGCCAGCAGCACTTCGGGGTTTCCTTTACCTACGAACATATTGAAGAATTTGATTCTCGAAGGTCGAAATCTTCGTTTTGGACACTATTTCTATTATGGAAAGTATGTTGATTATTAGTAGTATCTCGCCAATTTTGACTGGAGGATGAATTGTCCCTATCAGAGTGAGGAGCTCGTGATCCCGAGCTATGATGCGGAGTTTTAGGTTTAGCACCAGTACTGTTATGGACGTTAGAAGAATGATTATCCGAATTTTGAAATTGAAGATTGGCTGCCCGACTATTTGGGGCATCGGAAATATTTCCTCTATTTGAGGGGAAGGCATTAGAAATATTGTGCCTGTGAAGGATTGTGTGGTGGATTTTCCCACAAAAAGAGCAACCTCTAGACTCACATTCGGACAACGAATGCTTACCACCAAAGCAATTGGTGTATAAAGCCAGTGATTTAAGATTGATTGATTGATATTTTTCATCAACAGTCATTTTAGGTTGGGGTTTTACAATACCAACAATGTCTCCTTCTATTAAAGTTATTTGGAGAACCACTACTTACATGAAGGGATGTTTTATTATTAAATTTAGGAAAAAATCTTTCCTTTTTGACTTCAGCTGAAGCTATGGTGTGCGAACTTAAAGATTCCAAAGTATCACATCTCAATTCAATTATTTTATAAAATCCTTCCAGCACGGGAGTTTTGTCAGAATATTTATGATAATTAAATCCCAATGTTCAGTAGGATGTTGAAGATTTTTTGAGGATTCTGAGTTCTTTTTAATGTTTACTATAGAATCTCTGAGGGAGTTAGAACTACATTTGGTGAGGTTTGGAATGTCCAGTATTGCATTTAAGTGTGCATTAATAATGGCTAGACTGTTTTCATACCTCTCTTCTAAGATATTTATTGCTATAGGAAAGTTAGTGTTACTTATTTCTAAGGAATATATGAGAGATACAGGTTCTCCCTTTAGATAAGATTTCATATATATGAATTTCTGTACATTATCTAAGTCTGAATTATCTTTAATAAGGGCATTGAATAGTTGATAGAGAGAAGTACATTTTTGGTAATCGCCTAAGAAACATGGGATTGCAATTTGAGGAAGTTTTACTCCTATTTTTGAAGTAACAGGAGAATTTGCAGTGTCTTGAATGATAACATTATTTAGCGAAGGCGCCGAAAGCTCATAGATTCTTTTTTTAAGTATACCCACTAATTCATGATAATTATTCTCTACTTTGTCCCTGTCCTCATTGTCCCTTTCTTCCGTGTCTATAATTTCAATGTTATTTTGAGCGTCAGTATATTCAATTAATTAATCTAGTTGAGATTGAAAAGTAAAAAAATTAGTTTCAACATCAATTCGGCTAATTACTGAATTTCGAATTCGCGTTATGGCTGCTTTGGCCAGTTTTCTGGATTTTTTAAAGGCATCAATTATTTTTGAAATGTGTGGAGAAAGCAATCTAATGAAAATGATTACAATCTTAGACTATATAGTTTTAGAACTGTTTCAATATGGTAAAAACTGTGAACTATTACGCGTACGCGAAATTGACTATTGCACTAAACCTTTTTTTTTACTTAACCCTTCAAAGGGGAAGTTTTTTTCATTTTTTTTTGTTCCTGAATTGAAATATATGTTTATATCTTCGTAATTAAATGTATATAATTCGAAAAAAAATATTGTTCTCACCATTTTGAAAAAAAATGCTGTTACCATATGGTAACGCTAGGCTTTTATGTATACTTTTTATTAAAAATATTAACTTTACAAAATATTACAATTCTAACTCAAATGCATGAAAAATTTAGAAAACATTTACTTGGTATGAAATATGTAAAAGCATGGAATACAAAGCCCGAAGTCACATTTGTTACACATTGTGCGAACACTCGATGAACAGCCTTCGCCTGCGCATCTTTTTAATTTTTTATCCGGGGTTTCAACAACTAAATTATTCATTCCATCATACCTTACCTCGTCTGAAATTATGTTCAACGACAGACTGGTTTTTGAGGTTTTAGGTCGTCCACCAGGCTTAGGGAGATGGTCCCATAACTTTGTAAGTAACACGTTGTAATTTCCCTTCGAAATTCGAGTTGCGTCAGTTTTCTACCAGACTTTCTGTGTAGTTGCCAGGCGTTCGTTATTGTGACGTCAACAAACCAGGTGAAAACAGGCCACCACCATTTATAGCTGCGAATACCTATCCTGTATCTTGATACATTCTCGTCCATGAGATCTGTACCGCCAATGTGCGCATTATATTCACGTATCAAAAATGGACGAGGTACCATAATAATTCTTTTTTGGTCAGCACTATAGCGTTTTACATGAGATATAGGTAAAATACCGCGACAGGTTGATGCAACACTAACAACTTGTTGTCTACCCAACGAACTACCATAATACCTGTTCCTCTTTCAATCGTTCCTTCGTATGTACCTCTTTCTTTTTTTGAGAGAGTTTTTTTGTCCGACATGGGGCAATTTCTGGGAATGTGGTTTTCGCAAACAGTACCAGTGCCCTGATATCCCCTTTCCTTCAAATGTTCTAGAAGATTTAACCCAGTAAAAAGGTTATCAAAATAATGTTCATAAGGTCTGTCTTTTGCGCCTTTTAATTCACCCAACATTGTTACAAATGATGCCGCAGTTTTTCCAAAATCTTTTTCATAGATTTCTTGCAGTCTACTATTTTTTGCTTGATATAACTCACAATTTACTAAATATCCAGATGTTGTATTTAGTGCCCACATTTTCTATCCGAATCGAATGGGTTTACCACGTATAAATTGCTTACATGGATGTCTACCGTTGTTTTCGATCATACTCTCATCATAACTCATGTGTTTTTCTGGCTGATAGTGTTCCAAATATTTAGCTTTTAGTTTATTTATAAAAGGCCTTACTTTCCACACTTTGTCGTCCAAGTTCGGCTTCGAATTATCAGCGCAATTGAGAAAACGCATAATTTGGACGAAACGGGTCCGTCTCATGAATCTACTCACCATTGCATTATTTACATCACCTTGTGATTCCCAATAAGATTTTTTTCCTAGCAATACTACATAGCCACTTACTATTAGTATTGATATAAAGCATTTCATTTCATTTTTGGAAACCTAAGGATCGGGTGAATTTTTAAACAGAGCATAGCGAGACGCCCCTTTGATTAGAAAAGTAATCATTTCGTCGTCGAAAAATAGCTCAAAAATTTGAACGGGTGAAAGATCCATGAATTGTTTAAAATCAGGTTCGGGAAAATATCTTGTCTGTGCTTGAATGTCACTGCTAATCCAGCAGTAGTTTTTTTTTAGACCTTGACAGGTATGATGGAGTCGAAGCGGAAACGCTGGAAGTGTGAATATCTGGTTCTTCTGGCTATGCAGTGACGTTCTGGGGAATATTTGACTCTTCTGACTCTGTAGTCGAGTCAAATGGTAGTTTTAAGTGGAAAGTTTTGGAGTAATTGTTTTTATTAGTTTATTCTATGTTTTTTGGGGTGCTGAACACGAATCTGAAGTTGTCCAACAAATATTTGCTCGGAAATAAGAGAAATCCTCAAAAAAAACTCTAAAAATCTTGTTTTTTAGTGGTTTTCGGCTAATAACTTGCAAAGCATGTCATTTGTGCAGAAATTGTTTATATAGTAAAATAAAGAAGAGAAAATTTCCTATAATTTATGTTTCTTAGTATTTTTTCGTACGTCGTATGGTTTCCACGCAAAAGAGTGCTGAAATATGGGAGAAATTAGCATTTGCAAAAAAATAGCAGAATACGTCATTAGTTTATATTTTTTATTTTATGTAGGTGAACATTGTTTGATGTTTTGTAAAATATTTAAATTGATTATTTGAAACATTGATAAAAATGTTAATAAACAAAAGAAAACAAAGGTATTTAGTTATTTCAACACACTTAAATATTTATAACCTAATACGAGCCCTCTTAGACACCGGATTCCAGCAGGGCAGCATTCCAGTTCTTCTAGGTGTGAAACAAAAATCATCGACTTAATTGCAAAATATTCAACAATTTATTGAATAAATATGAAAAATATCAATTTATAAGTAGTACTACCTATCTATTTACTTGTACGAGCCCTTTTAGGTACCGGCTCCATGTTTTCCTCAGGACACCATCCAGTTCTTCAACGTCTGAAATAAATAAGAGACCAAATTTCAAACACTTATCAATATATTGAATAGATATAAAAGCTGTAGACACATATTTTGACACACAAATAATTAGTGAGCAGGTAAATGATGGTAAGATAGAATTATCCATGCACAGTTACCTTCAAGTAACTCCGGATCGTCCTCTGCTTCTTCTTCAATTTCTGCAATTGGCATATTATTGCAGCCGTTCTCGCAGTTGAGGCAGATACTGGAACAGTTAAGGCCAGCTTTTCTACATCCACAGTTGGTCTGACAGGTCTGTATGCATTCGCAAGCTATTAGTTCTAATAGTGCGTCTGGTGCTGGTGGCTGTAATGTTGTTACAGGTTGCAGACCTTCATTGGTTTTCTTCCAACCCCATTGCTCAGGATCTTTTTCATTTCCAAGCCATTGTTGTACTTGAAAGTACACTCTCAAAGAATGTTGCTGAGCTGCAGCTTCGGTAGGAGGTAGCGACGCCAATTGTGCTGATGTTTTGTATGCCGATCTAAGGTAGCATTTATACCTCAATTTGTTCAAGGACGCGCTTTCCTTGTCCCTTTATTTGTACAGCGCAGTGAAAAAGGTAATACCAGCATTAATAACAGCGTCAGCATGTGCCGTGGGATCTTTGAAAATTTGAATTGTCTTGGTTAGGGCAGGGTTTTTCTTGAGGGTTTGGCAGTCGTTGTTGTGACCTTGTGTAATCTTCGGGAATTCGTGTTCCGCACACAAAACAATCTGTTTTGAAGCAAAAGTCAGAGAATGATCTTAGTTTTCCCGAAGATGTGCTTGGTTGAGCAGCAATCTTCAGGTAAGCAGCTATCATTTTTTCATTTGTGTAACTTTTCTGACATGAAACATGTATGTTTACAGATGTTTTACCCGCCAATACAACTACCTTCCTATCATTTCTTTTTTACTAGCATCTCGTAAAGTTTCTACTCCTTTTTCCTTTACCACTTTCACTGGGCCCTCACTTAAATGTTTTTCACAAATAAAACACTTATCACTGGACATTGTAAAGAGTTGTTGTATTGTATCTCAACGGAAACACTCGGAAACGCCGCCACAGAAAGAGACAAATGACACGACCTCGGCAATAGCAGTACTGAATGCATGAAGACGTGCCTTTGACGCTCACCCTTTTCAGCCACGTGATTTTGACGGATACCCCCTCCAGTCAGGATAGTCGAACCGAACTTGCCTTTGCTTTTAAATCGAAAGCCGAGGTGCTGCAAATGAATTGTTTCACTTAAAAGGAAAGTTGCATTATTCATTATGTTTTGCTTTTTCCAAAAAATACTAATTATCCCCATATTTCAGCACTCTTTTGCGTGGAAACCATACGATGTAAGAAAAAATGTTAACAGACATAAATTGTAGGAAATTTTCTCCTCTTTATTTTACTACAATAGCACTTTTTTCATAAATAGCTTACTTTGCAAGTTATAAGCTGAAAACCACTTAAAAACAATATTTTGAGTGTTTTTTTGATGATTTCTCTTATTTGCCGAGCAAATTTTTGTTGGACAACTTCAGATTCGTGTTCAGCACCCCAAAAAACATAGAATAAACCAATAAAAACAATTACTCCAAAACTTTCCACTTCGACCCCTTTTTGTGCACCGTTTTACTGGAGTACTGCATTGACGTTTTCTTTGTTGAAAAATTTGACTTCGGTTAGAGCTCGCAATTGTCGGCCCGCAAGATTGTCAATTGTACCACTAGAATCTTCATCTGCGGAGTCTTCATCAGTCAAAACACTAGTTTCGGGTGGTTCGACGTAAATAGCATCAATATTTTCGGAATATACTATATCTAATGCCTCCTGCAAGGAGAAATCGCGCCTGAAAAAAGAGCCACCTGTTAAAACATTGATATTGCATTGGACTGGCGTTACCATATGGTAACACCGACAAAAAATACCTCCCTGCAAAAAATCCTAAAGCGTATGATAAAATAAAAAACAACATACAAAAAAGTTCATATTTATAATGTAAACTATAATAACTAATACTTAGCACAAGTTTTGGAAAAAGTAAGAAATACTTACTCAAAATTTATGTCCACCATTATTCAAACTGTTACGGTATTGTCCAAATAAATTTGCAGCTTACGGGCACGTGCTCACTAACAAGATTAAAACCAAACTAAAATACCATAGAGAAAGTAATAAGAGAGTGTTCGTTCCCGTAGAAACAGCTGGCATCGCGTCGATCTGAGCGCACCCCTTGCGGGGGGCAGAACTAATTCTTACAGGCGATTATTGGTAGGTAAATTTTATAGTTTGTCTTAAAAATGTTTATTATATAATTATTTCATTCCAAAAAATTATATTTCATTTTTTGTAATGAAATAATTATAATAAACAAGTTTGAGACAAATAATTTAGATAAATAAGAAAATAGCAAACATTTAAATTTTTTATTAACCTGCACATAATATAAAAAAAGTATTAATCACAATTACATATTTCTACTAAAATTACATTACATTATATTTAAGAAAATTAGTCCAATATCACATCAAATTGCACATTGTTATTTTAAAATTATTGACAACAAAACCAACAAACATTTTAATGAAAGGAAGTTAAAAACTAGATTCTCCATATCCATGAAGACAGGAACAGGTCTGAAACAAAAAGTAAATTAAAAGTAGTACGTTTTAAGTAACAAAAAAATATTTTTGTTTGTTAGTCCTCTTACCATCATTATATTTTTCAATTAATAAGGGAACACAAACTTTTATGAGTTGAGAAAATACGTATGATTTATGTTCTAGACAGATGAATAAATTAAAATTTATATGACCTTTTGCAAAGTGTCAGTTTTTTCAGTAATATTTTCTACATGAACGAAAAGTGGTGAAATATGATAACAAAGTCGTGCAGTATTGAAAGAAATTTAACAACTTCTCTGTACACAAATCAGACGTATTTTACCATCATTTTCTTTGAAGGAAGTGAAACCACGGTGGTGAACAACTAAAATATCTCTCTGCAAATTAGCCTTACATTCTTCGCAATTAAAAGTTGTACGAAACTAGAAACATGGCATATGGTGAAAATTTGGAAAAATTTTTGTTCTTAAACCCAAATTGCGAAATGGCCAAAAATATTTACTATTAACAACTTTTTACAATACAACTATGGCGAATTATACCTGGTAATGACGTTTTAAAGGTTCACTTACTTTTATTTACTTTATTAGAACGGGAAACCTAAATAAATTGAACTTATTTCACTCATCCTTAGAACTTGTAACCATAACCAATATAACCATATTTTTAGTTTTGACACTTCACTTTGACAAACACAAGCCGTATTCACACAAACCAATGTAAGATTGATTTGTATATTTTCATTTTTAATGACTTAAAAGTTAATATACTAGGATATTTTATAATATTTATTCACAATAGAGGTAATATGTTGAAATTCATTGTCATTTATAATATTTTAAATTGTTTTATTCTATTTTGTTTATGTAAAACAGTCTTGTAGTTCGCGCGACTGTAGAGACTCCATGCGCGGGTGTCGGCGCAGAAACGTTGTGCCACTTGCCGCCTATGCATCAAACCGTCTCTTATATTATTTGTCTATGTAAAATAATATTTAGAGTACACACTAGCGTCTAGCGAGCTGCAGGTCACAGATGATCCTGACCAATCAAAAACGGCCGAGGTTAGTATCCATTGGCGCGAAAGTTTATAAATAATAGCTGCTTCCTTTTGACCAAAAGATTAAATTATTTCAATTAAAACGCATTGTAGTTGGTTCTTACTAGACAATTAACTAAGATTATTTGATATTCGGATGCATTTATTAAATAATAACGACATTGCTACACTGAGAGAAAAGAAAAGTTGAGAATGTTTTGCTGTTATTTGAACATAAGAAAATCTGTTGAACTGAAATAAAAATATTGTTTAAGGGTTTAAGGAATTTTTTTGGGATGTTAATTTATTCATTGTAGGTTCAGTTTTCAAAAATCTTGAACCAGTATATGTATTTGCTTTTTCAAATTAAAATATAAATCGTTAAGTAGGAAGAAAAATAATAAAACTTTTCTTTTTCCAGATCAGTTTCCTGTTATTGCTAAATTAATGTTCCACAAACTAAAAGAACAAATATTCAGATAAGGTTGTTCTGCTACTAAAAAGAAGAAAAAAATATCAAAAAGTGGTGTTTGTAAGCCCAGTCATGAAGAAGTAGAAAAAATAGCTTTAAATTTTTCATCAAAAAATGTATAAATAAATAATAATTATTTATGAGACAATCCAATAGTCTCTATATATTTCCTTATGACAACAGATATAGTGGTCAACAGTATTTTCCTAGTTTCTTCTTTGATCAACGTGAGAATTTTATTGCTATTGCATTTTTTTAAATCTCAGTTAACCAGATAATCGGCAGTATTCGCTGTTAAATATAACGACTGTTAAATGATTTTTTGTTGTTACTATATCAATTGTCGTGGATATAGCAATAATTGGAAATAGATGGATACAACGAGAAAAAAGAAAAATTAAATTATTGTTGTTCCTATTTAATATTTATATTATAATTTTGAAAATGAAATACCCATATTAGTTTAAGTTTTTTGAAAGCTCAAACTTAAATGAGAAAATTAAAATTCCCAAATAGTTCGTTAAACCGTCAAACAATATTTTTATTTCAATTTCACATATTTTCTCAAGTTGATTTAACTGGAAATAAGTTTTTCTCGATTTTTCTTTTTTGTCAGAGTAACAATGTCTCTATGATTTAGCAAATGTGGCCGAATATCAAATACTCTCGGTTAATTGCCTAGCAGCAACCAATTACAATGCGTTTTAATTGAATATTTTTGTCAATAGAAAGCAGCTATATTATTTTTGAACTTTCACGCCAACGGATCCTAACCTCGGTCGTTTTTGACTGGTTAGGATCATCTGTGACTTAAAGCTTACTAGACGCTAGTCGAGTACACCACAGATAACCCACGAGTACACTCCTAATACAGTGGCTTCATACAAGACAGTGGCGACAATACGTGGTCAGTGTTTTGATTGGTCAGGCTGAAATCCACCATTAATCATCAAATTTCATTTGTTTACATTTGTGTTTTAGTTGTATCCACGTCCTATTTTATATCAGATCTTTGTGTACAGCTAAAGTAAAGTGTTTTTTTTAATTTGTTGACTTCATTTCATTAGTTCGTTTGCGAATTTTTCTCCCTGATCAGGATTTTGAACCATACCTATTATAGTTTGCAACTGTTTAAAAGAGTAATACCTTAGTGTTTTTAAATGGAACTCACGGTCTCTAGTTAATTCCACAATATAATAAAAAATATTGAAAATTCTAAAAATTGACAATTGTTTCGATAAATCAATATCATCGTCAGAATGACAGAAGTTACATTTCATTTTATGCCTACCTGATGTTTAGTAGTTATTTTTGGCTAGACCAAGAAGTAACCTAACTTGTGATTGGCTTAATATATGTTTATAGAAAAAAGAAGAAGATGTGATATTACAAATATTGAAGCTTAGATATTATTAGCCCTATGGTGATATCCTGGATATCATTTTTCCAATTAAGATCAGTATAACTGTGCAATGATATAGAAAACCAGGAAAACTATATCTGCTGATCTTCACAATTATCACTTAAGAAGACAGTTTATTAGTGGAGAACTCCCTAGATTTAACTGTTCATTGACAACTTCATATTGTGGGTTTCTTAAATGTCTTCTAATTTTCAGTTCTTCAAGGAAATCTACTTCTTGTTTCTTTTCACAGATATGCAGCACTTCTAGTTCTGTGTTAGGTGTCAATGAATTATTGGTGTCAAGTAGATGTTTTGCGTAGTGGGATTTATCTGGTTGTTCTAATCTGTATGCTCGTAAGTGTTCACTGTATCGTATTTCAAAATTACTAAGGGTCTGACCCAAATAGACAGCATTATATTCTGGACATTTGAGTTTATATATACCTGACTTCTTTAATAGTGGTATTTTTGTTTTTACATTTAACAATTTTGTACTAACGTTACTTTCTGTTTTAAAAGAAATTGTTGTATTCGTTGCTGAAGATATTATCTTTGAAATATTATTAGAAATATTTCCTGCATATGTGATGGTTTTATAAGTTTCAATTTCATCAGCTTGTTTAGGATATATTAGTTGTAATGCCACTTTTTCTTCTTTTTTACTAATTAGCTTATTTATCATATCTAATGGATAACCGTTAGATGTTGCTATTTGACTAATTGTATTAATCTCTCTATCAAAATTACATTTTTTCATAGGAACTGAAAAAGCTCTATGTATCATTGAATTATATGCTGCTAGTCTGTGTGACATAGAGTAATACCTACCTACGTTTCGGTTTTGGGGACGGTTTTGGTGTGTCTGCACAAATTATACAGCTGCAATTTGTGTGTCGCTGTTAACAAATCATCATATTTGTCGATAACAAGGTAGGTACAAACAACTATAATTTCAAGTGAATGTATAATATAATATAACCACTGTTACTTGTTTTAGAAGCAGTGACTATTTGGAAGTATGACGGTTTATTCAGCATTGAGCTGCAAGTATTGTTCTACAAAGGGATTTGTAATGAAGTATTTGCCCAAAGATCCTACCCCTAGAAAAGAATGGTCTATTAAAAGGAGAAGGGACAATTGGAAACCAATTAATCTTTCTGCATTGTGTGAGGTAAAATGTGTATTGATTTATTTTTCTTAAGGAGAAACGTCTATTAAAGAGTTATTGTAATTATTATTATTAACACGTAACTAACATATACATACTATTTATAATAAAAATTTAAATCATTTACCTGATGAACTACTCAATAGTTATTGAATTGTTTGGCATTTTCTTAGATGTCCTCTAAAATAATTATTGTCAGTTATTATTACATTCGGTAATGAATTACATCTGTATTTATGTTTAAGGTACACTTTGGAGACATTGAGAAAAAACTATGCACGATGGTAGTAGGAAATTAAAATTAACAGCAGTCCCTACAATGCTTACTTTTATCAAGGAAAAACAGAGAGAAAGCTTCCTACCAAACGACAAATAGAACCCCAGCTGCCTAGAGAAACAATTCCAGAAATTATCTCACTTCTAATAAGTTTATTGACTTTGTAAATTTCGTGATAATTATGATCACTATTTTTTAACATATTCAATAATCACCGCCTTAAATTCTGTCTTCCCTGACATTGAAATTATAAGAAGTATTGTTGTATACATCTAAACATATAATGCTTTTTCTTATGTTTTTTTATTATTTTCCCTTTCTTCCCAGTAATAAAACATAATAATATGTTACTGTTCTAAATGACTTTCTAGATAATTCCACAATATAATGATAAAATGTTAGAAATTCTAAGAAATTTGACAACTGTTTCGATGATATTTTTAGTATCGAAACAGTTGTCAAATTTCTTAGAATTTTTGACATTATATTAATATATTGTGAAACTATCTAGAAACAGTTAGTTTCATTTAAAACAGTAATATGAGTAGATTCCATAAAGTAAGGGTCGAGACAGTAAATTTCAAAATAATATGTAACAGTATAGTCGAATTTTGTGTTAAAACCCAACCAATAGCAAACATCATAATATATGTATCACCTATGTCCTCTTAAAAAATTGAAACTTCAATTACATATTTAAAGAATACAAAATTTGTTTCTTTTTGTTAAATCAAATTATTTACTCTAGACATTTTTATCATGGGTCATTTGGAAATATACCTAGGTATTGAAATCGTCTATCTACTTATACCTGTAACACGTATTTACAAATAATTTCAAAATGAGTGATTTAAATTACCAAAGAAAAATATTTTTTCATAGCTTTATTAATAGTCATGCAATAGTATGCATTATAATTACATTTTAAAACTGAGTTACAGCCATAAAATAAAATTCAATATCGATATCAATGTAAAATTAATGATATTTAATGGCGGATGGGCGGAGCTTAGGCTCTATTGTCGCCACTGTCTTGTATAAAGGCACTGTAACTCCTAAAACGAATATTTGGCTCCATCTAGCAAAAACTAGGAAGACACACAGTGCAGATGGTAAAAATGGAAGCTATGTTTTCCGTTGCCATATGGTAACGTCAGTCCTTGACGGGTTAATAAGTTTTTCAAAAGAAATAAATTTAAATTTTACAAATATGTATAACGTATGCGCAAGAACATAACATTTTTGTCTGCACCCTGTATAATAACAAAACACTAGAAAGAAATTAAAAAAAATCGATTCATTAAGTATCTGAAAAATCTTAAAATACTAGCATACATAATAAAATACAGACCTGGAATTTGTTTTGATTATTAAAACATAGGATAAGTTCAAATTGTGAATTTGTAATGACTGGAACCTCGGAAACGTTAATTCCGTACGACTCTGGACCTTGGAAATACTCGGTACCAGCACAGCGGCCGGCAGTTTCAACTTTTATCGTTGTTCGAAACTGGATAAACGGTATAAAGTAAAATTTGAGAATTCTGTTCTCAAATCCGGTCGATGGTCAATGAAAATAATCAATGTAATTTATGCATTAATCTATTTCCCATCTGAATCCTTCAGTACTCCTTCGATGGTGGTGTTTTACTCCTATAGGGTGGGTATATAGAGAGCAGAAATAATGTTTGTCGTATTGTACAGTGAACTATTTATTTCTTCTTGTGAATGGTTGAATTAACTCGAATTAGAATTACAATAGTTTAACTTAGATAGCTGAGAAGCGGGGAATCATACGCAGTGGGCAATCATACACATTTATCTATACGCCCAGGCAGTGGCGTAACTACAGGGGGGGATGAGGGGGATAGAACCCTCCCCCCAGAACCCTAAAAATGAAAAAATCTAGCTCATAATCACAGCAAACCTATACTTCATTAAAATGTACTAAAAGCTAGGAATTGTAGGCTACAATTTTAGAAGAAAAACAAAGCTAAAATGCAGTTTTAGGGGCTCAAAATTTCCCGGTATTTCATCCCCCTCCAGAGCTTCATCCTAGTTACGCCACTGCGTCCAGGCGATCGTTGAATATCGCTGCTAATCGGATAGACCCATGGCATTAAGTATTTCCATCCACAGATAAATGAGACACTCATTGTGGCGCCAGCTAAAGAGCCTGTCGACTAAACAATTGAGTGATGTTGAAAAGATGTCTGTAATTTTAGGTTTAGGCGGAATATTCAAATCTACTGTATTTTAATAATTTTATTTCAAAATAGCAATTTATAGTCCATCATTTGAAATTTCATTCAATTTAACTCCATTAACTCAATAATGATTAGATGTTGAGTTAAATTAAATGAAATATCAAATGGTGGACTATAAATGCTTAAAATGGAAAAAATAAAACAATCATACAAACAGTTTATTTATTTTGGTATAAAAATACACAACAAATGATTTCTTTCACAAAGAACTTTTCTTAACAAACAGAATATATAATGTGAAAACAATGCAATAATTAAAAATAATTTGAGTAACATACATTCTAGATTGGAGTATCATTAGATTTTTAAATGATGTTAAATCAAGATAAAAATAGAATATTATTTATGATAAGTTTATATTAATTTATTTAGTGTTTTTAAATGAAACTCAAGGTCTCTAGTTAATACCACAATATAATACAAGTTATTGAAAATTCTAAAAAATTGACAATTGTTTCGATAAATCAATATCATCGTCAGAATGACAGAAGTCACATTTCATTTTATGCCTACCTGATGTTTAGTAGTTATATTTTTGGCTAGACCAAAAAGTAACCTAGCTTGTGATTGGCTTAATATATGTTTATAGAAAAAAGAAGAAGATGTGATATTACAAATATTGAAGCTTAGATATTATTAGCCCTATGGTGATATCCTGGATATCATTTTTCCAATTAAGATCAGTATAACTGTGCAATGATATAGAAATCCAGGAAAACTATATCTGCTGATCTTTACAATTATCACTTAAGAAGACAGTTTATTAGTGGAGAATACCCTAGATTTAACTGTTCATTGACAACTTCATATTGTGGGTTTCTTAAATGTCTTCTAATTTCCAGTTCTTCAAGGAAATCCAGTTCTTGTTTCTTTTCACAAATATGCAGCACTTCTAGTTCTGTGTTAGGTGTCAATGAATGATTGGTGTCAAGTAGATGTTTTGCGTAGTGAGATTTATCTGGTTGTTTTAATCTGTAAGCTCGTAAGTGCTCACTGTATCGTATTTCAAAATTCCTAAGGGTCTGACCCAAATAGACAGCATTACATTCTGGACATTTGAGTTTATATATACCTGACTTCTTTAATAGTGGTATTTTTGTTTTTACATTTAACAATTTTGTACTAACGTTACTTTCTGTTTTAAAAGAAATTGTTGCATTCGTTGCTGAAGTTATTATCTTTGAAATATTATTAGAAATATTTCCTGCATATGTGATGGTTTTATAAGTTTTAATTTCATCAGCTTGTTTAGGATATATTAGTTGTAATGCCACTTTTTTCTCTTTTTTACTAATTAGTTTATTTATCATATCTAATGGATAACCGTTAGATGTTGCTATTTGTCTAATTGTATTAATCTCTCTATCAAAATTACATTTGTTCATAGGAACTGAAAAAGCTCTATGTATCATTGAATTATATGCTGCTAGTCTGTGTGAGACAGGGTGGTTAGAATTGAATGGAATTGTCACATCAGTCTGTGTTGGTTTTCGGTTAATTGAATAATCAAGTACATCATTAACTCTTTGAATTTTTAAATCAAGAGAAAAAAGTGGCATTACAACTAATATATCCTAAACAAGCTGATGAAATTAAAACTTATAAAACCATCACATATGCAGGAAATATTTCTAATAATATTTCAAAGATAATAACTAATCACAAGCTAGGTTACTTCTTGGTCTAGCCAAAAATATAACTACTAAACATCAGGTAGGCATAAAATGAAATGTAACTTCTGTCATTCTGACGATGATATTGATTTATCGAAACAATTGTCAAATTTTTAGAATTTTCAATAACTTGTATTATATTGTGGAATTAACTAGAGACCTTGAGTTTCATTTAAAAACACTAATATGAGCATATTCCACGAAGTAAGGGTCGAGACAGTCAATTTCATTAATTTATTTATTTATTTATTATTTTACTCCTATAAACACACAAATCTGGACAAACTAGTGGAGTATAACTGCTAACTATTTAATCAAAAAAAGTGTTAGCAATGAGTAGTTAACTACTATTTTTGACAACTTTCTGTGAAAGAAAATATTTGAGTATAATTACTGTGACTGTTAGAACAAAAGGAATTAAAATATTTTTAAAAGAAACGTAATTAACTACTGCCCAGCTCTGTAAATACAAGGTACCAAGTAATAACATATAAGAGTGCTAAACAGCACTTATGACTGTACAAAATTTAAAATAATGTATCTAACATTTCATTTCCACTTAAAACACATTTTTATTTCTTTACTGGAAGTGATCAATAGGTCTTCATGGCTTTTAAAAATCCCACCGTCTTGTGAAAATCCTGTCTCGTTTCTGGATGCGCATCCTTTATCGTTTCTGGATGAGCTTCTACAATTAACAACAGTTATATAAGTAAACGCTCAAAATAACAACACTAAATAAGTAAACACACAAATATGCTTGAAAATTTATATAAACAAAAGAAAACAAAATGTGCTTACTATTGAAATAATGATCAAAAAATGTTTGAATGTTTAAATTTTGGAGGTTTTGATTTTTTCTTGAATTAATGATTTTTTTTTGATTTCTGATTTATTTCTTGACTTATAGGTTTTTTCTTTTTATTGGATATTTGGTTACCGCTAGACCAAATACTTAGGCGTAATGGCTTAACAAAAGTTTGACTTACCCATAAATTGCCATACCATGGGCTATATATGAAAATCGTTTCTTAAGGAGTAAACTCAAAAGATAAGTACTTAGTGGAAAAATAGTGCTTTTGCTAATTGTAAAGCATTCATTTTTACTTTGTAAATGCCTTTAAATGAATATATTGGAAAAAACTTTGGCATTAAATAAAATTATTAATTTTTACTAATTACTGATCAATTAAAATAAATGAAAAAAATATAATAAACAAGATTATAAATTTTACATATATACGATTATGAAAATTTACATATTTATTAATTTATTTATTAAAACTATCTACCTATGTTTGAAAAATGAAAGGACTTTATGTCGATTAATGGTTTTTTCGCTTCGCAACACATTTAGTGAAGGTGGCAAGGACTCAATAACACTTTCCATCCTATAGCTGGTGGAGGGCATAGCTTCCACATGTGGAGAAGATGAGAAGGCTCAACGCCCTTACTGGTGGAGGGAATAGTTATAACGTAAAATAAAACCTAGATTACCTATTATTTTTTCAATGGATACATTTTAAAATGTCCAAAATTCTAGCATGCTATATTGAATGTAGTTAATTGTCTCGACCCTTACTCCGTGACTCATATTACTGTTTTAAATGAAACTTACTGTTTCTAGATAATTAGTACAATATATTGAAAAAATGTTAAAAATTCTAAGAAATTGACAATTGTTTTGATATTAAATATCATCATCAGAGTGACAGAAGTTACATTTCATTTGATGCTTAACTGATGTTAATAATTATTTTTGGCTAAACCAAGAAAAGATCTACATTGTGATTGACTACAAGAAGTATGATATAATATTAACATATATTAAGTCAATCACAAGCCCATTCAATCCGAATTGTCAGTATAATTAGAAGCGATTATAGTTCCGAAATTTTTTTCGCCCCTACCCAATGTTCGTTTAGATCCATCTATTTGTAAACTAGATTCCAATTGTTTGCTAGCCGATCCAGAATGGTATTCACCTGGACATATTGATTAGCTTCTTGGTGCAGACATTTATCCTTCTATCATGTGCAATAATAATTCGTCCTCGGTACGTTCACAACTAATGGCTGTTAAGACAATTTTTGGCTGGGCTCTTTAGGTCCAATTCAGATTCCAAATTCCTCCGTTGTACAGTCACTTATCGTATAGGTGTAGTATACCTTCATCGCCTGGTCAAGCCTCGATTGACTGCATCCACCTGTTGATGTTCGACGAACTGTTCCGAGAGTTGACAATAAGAAGAGAAATCTAACGTTCGTCCTATGAAGCAAGTGTGATATCGCGATACAACTACTCCGGCCGATAATTCCAAAATAAAGCGGTCCAATTTTTGTGTATGCACACGATGAAATCAAGGTGCGTTCCTTTTTATTTTTAATCCGGCCCTTTGCCACCAATCTCCAACAGTAGTACACTGTTGTATGTGTCTGTAACTAAAGCTATTGATTAGGTACTTTCTTTCGCTTAAATACCTTTAATCATGATCACTAGTAATAAATTAAAACCGAATTCAATAGTTGTATGACAAGAGAACAAGTGAATCAGTTTACATGGATTCTGAACTGTCAACCGGTTTTATATGTTAAATTAAGGAAGTCATTATTATTGATATTATTCTTATAAAATGGATATCGATATTAAAAAAATGTGCCCGGTAAGTTGCTTAAATAACAACAATCCCAACATAAAACAAAAACTTTTAAAATTTTAAATATAGGTTAGGTTTTCCTATTCGATCCAAATGAATCATAAAAAAAGAAAGTTCGGAGTGGAAAGAGGGTTACGGAACACGATCCAAATTTTACAGAAAGTGGGAATCGATCGACTTATAAGAGAACATATTCTTTGGAATCCAAACATGTTGTAACGTTTGTATCATGATTTCATTGGCGAAAGAAAGCACCTAATGTGTAAACTGATAAAGGAATAAACAAAATAGCGACTACTTCTGCTTATTTGCAACAATATCTCACAGATATTATGGGAAAGACAGCTATCTACATGGTCACCATGGCCACCTGTATGTATTACACTGGTGTCACTGATCTAAACTTAGTTTCAACGCAGCCAACCAGCCAGTTAACAAAACTTAAAATCCGTTATACTTGTTGTACACGGTGCGATAACTAACGAACGAGAAGGTCTGTTCTACCGAAACCATCTTTATAAAATTGAAAGCACGAGATACCTCGACACCTCACACCTATAACTTTTGAGATGCTAGTCACGAATGCACTTCACGCACGAGGTTTTTTAGTCGGTTTCTCGCAGCGTGTACATGCTTCTTTATACTCTAGTGACATGCTAGTGCAAGCATAGTCTCACTATTTCTAATGTTATTATGCATATTCTCTTCTTTTTAATTTAATTAGTATATGTCATAATATTTTTTCATCGAAAGTATGAAAAATGTTTGTCATAAAATTAAAATTTAAAAGTTTTTCTACCGCTAACCCCTAGATACGTCTCTGACGTACAGTGCCAATGATACAGAGGTGGCTTAAGTATGGACAAACTATAATCATACGTTTTATGTCCCAGCAAATCGTAAACTGAGTAGAATAATTTTAAGCTTCTGTATTATTTTGTAAAATTACAAATATTGCTTTGTAACATTTTTATTTAAACTCAAGTGGGTTTTCTTCTAAATGAAAGATTCAATGTCACGTTATGAGGGATATTACATATTGATTTTTAGTCAAGGTAATTAATTACATTTTTGCTTTCAAGGTTGTCACAGCTAAAATTGAATCTTCCTTTAATTATTTAAGCTGTTGTAATTTTTACTTTTGTAACAAAACTTCTTATTTCCTTACGCCTTAATTTATGAATAGGTAGGAACATCTGGAACATTGATGGAAAAAAATCTCAAGAATATCAAATGCAATGATGCAGAAAATCATTTTTTAAACGATAGTACCATAATTTGATGCACTTAGTTCATTGTCACATATAAAAAAGTATTTATATACACAGGCAGCGCATAAATAGAAAAAACGAAAATGAGTTAGGGTGAAGTCGGGTAATTACGGACGCCTAAGGCTGATTTTAATGATAAAGCGACAAAAAAAATTAATGATCAAAAATTAGGTTCAAAAAAGTAAAATATACGAGTGTCCGGTATTATCCGCTCGTAGCGGGTAATTGCGACCGGTGGCTGCAGTTTACCTTCCGTAATTTATATGCAAAAATCACATATAAACTTCTTCCTCGTGGGGTCGGTGCGAAGTTTATGGGTCCAACTATCGCACAAGTTACATTTTATCTACACTTCATTGTTTTTCCCGAATCCCCACATACCAAGCAAATATCTTCATCAACTTCATCCTGAGTATCAACAGAAGACAAGTTTTTTTATTCATCGTTTTCTTGTTCATCATTTTCTTCCGCGTGATTAATTGTATTTTTTGTTTTTCTGCTAGACTTTGCTCTGGGACTTATTAAATTTTTTTTAAATTTGCAATCTTTCTTTTTTTATAATTTTTTCTCTAATCTTTTCGCTTTTGTTTTTCTTCTAATACGTCATTCTGGGGCATGGCCGTAAAAATTATTGAGTGTTGTTTTCTTGAATTCTTCTTTTTTTTTGTATTTACCTTCGAGGGTCGAGGCAATGATAAGAACTCATCAAAAGAAATCGTCGATGTTTCTTCTTCCTTGCCCTCATCTTTTTTATGTTGGGTGTCTTCTTTATTTTATATTTTTTTTCATTTACTATATTTTCAGGAGCTTTTCTAGTTGGATTTGGATGCCATTTTTTGGAGTTGTTTCATTTTCCTCATTCATCGGGTTAGCATTTTCTTCTTCAATATCATTTCCAGTATTAACTATTAGAGTATCGGACGATAAAAAGTCTTCATCTGTAAATGCATCTTCGTTTTGAGGATAAAGTCCAGTTGTGTTAAACCGTTTAATAGCTTTTTCTGGATTAGCCACTCTCATAAATGCATTGTTAAATAGTTCTGCAAGTCAGTATGCTGTTATACATTCATCTGGATGACTTTTTAAGAATCTGTCACATTCTGCATAGTATGCTACTTTTAAGGGTAGGAAAAAAACAACATCCACTGGTTGAATCTTATCGGTTCCATTTGGAGGAAGAGTAAGTACAATGATGCCAATCTGTTTACAACAATTATATGCCTCTAATGTGCAGTGGGTTGTGTGTTTGTCCATAACTAGCAAAACCGGATCTTCTATACTGCACTTAGTTAAATTTTTAAAATGCTGGAGCCACTCTACAAACAAGTCCTCATTAATCCATCCATTTTCTGAACAGCGGTATACAGCTGACGGAGGACCGTTTCGTTTCAGTTCATCAGTCATCCGTTTTCGTTTATAAATGAACATCGGTAGTAAATAATTCCCAACGGCACGAAATGGTGGTATTGCCCTTCTCTCCACTAGTGACAAATCCAACTCCTCTTTATTCTCTCTCAGCTAAAATTTTTCCAGGACGTTGTACCGTGGTAATGCCTGTTTCGTCCATGTTATATATTCTTTCTGGAGGGGGGGGGACTTGTATTTTTCCATTACAATAGTGACATTGGACCAGAGTAGAGCCATCTCTTCACGATTAAAGGCAGTTACTATTTGCAAGTTTCTACCTTCTGGCTTTCTAAGGCTCACTTTATTCCGTTCCATAAAACGCTAAGCCCAATCTTTGCCAGCTTCTTTTTTAATATCTGAAAATGGAGTTGAAATATTGTTCTTTTTGGCATATTCATAGGCACTTTTCTTAACTTCACGTAAAGATATTCCATAGTATAATTTTGCTAATTTTTTAATGCGATCTGTAAATTTTTGTTCTTTTTCTCCTGAAAAAACTGCTTTACGTCCCATAGAAGGAGGAAGCGGATGACGGCCATGGAATCTATCAAATAATGTACTCCTTGGAATAGAGAACCTTTTAGCTACTCTTCTTATTGAAGAACCTTCCCGAATTTCTTTTAAAGCTCTTTCCAAATTTTCTACGGAATACGATATTTTGTTAAAAATCCGCTTGTATTTTCCCATCTAGAAAAAAATACGCAAAATGAATTTTAAATCGAAGACAAAAATATGTACCTAATTATCTCAGTAGGTATTGTGCCTTTAATTAAATATAATTATAAATATATAAAATAAAAAAATAGCGTCCGCAATTATCCCGCTGTCCGCCATTATCCGAAAGTAGGTGGCCGCAATTAGCCAAAATGCATGTACAGAAACAATAATCTAGTACACTACTTAACCTTATTATAGTTGGCTTTTTAGGCAAGCATGAAAATATGAGTCAGAGTATTAAGAAGTTTATGGTGCAGAACAATACTGAACCGTTGTTGAGAGACAAGACAGATGCAACATTCGTTTCGATTGAAGAGCAAAAGGATCCATTCGCAAGAAGGGACTCTATAAACAGGACTCCGCCTAGGGAAAGGGCTAACTCGTTACCATCCCTAGATGCGGAAATCTGGATTCGTCTGATATTGACGCAGCGGATGACATATCTGAACAGTCAAATAAACGAAAACGAATGGAACAAGTGTTTTAAATGAAACTCAATGTTTCTAGCTAATTCCACAATATAATGAAAATTGTTGAAAATTCTAAAAAACTAATTGACAATTGTCTCGATAAATCAATATCATCGGTGATATTGATTTATCGAAACAATTGTCAATTAGTTTTTTAGAATTTTCAACAATTTTCATTATATTGTGGAATTAGCTAGAAACATTGAGTTTCATTTAAAACACTAATATGAGTAGATTCCACGAAGTAAGGGTCGAAACAGTTAACTTCTTTAACGATTGGAACTCATTAGGGACTCGTATAACCCTAAGAAGGACATAACAGAGGCTGTATACAAACTAACATTCCAAGCTGAAAAAATGCAAGGCAAATTATTCCAAGAGTGGATGAGATCTAGTGAAAGAGACACAAATGAAGTGGAGTTAAAAAATTTACATGAAGAAAATAAATCACTTCGAGAGGCGATAAAGAACATACATGAAAACCAAGAAGAGGGAAATTCTGGAAACAGCACGCAGTGTGAGCTATGCAGGGAAGCACAAATAACATTTGAAAATCGAAAATCACTTCGTGGCGATGGGACATACGATGACTTCCAATCTGTACCAGAGAACGTCTGGGCAGATAAAACCTTTTCAAGGATACCTGTGAGGCCTGGCAATATATGGGAATCTCCACCTCAGTATGAATTGGTGTTGCCCTGCTCCAAAGATATTGTTGGAGTTAACAACCATGTAAGGACAGTTGTAAGTAAATATGGAGGTATAGATGGACTCAAAGGTCAAAAGGAACCTATAGGGGGTGTAGCCTATATGAAACATTCTCTGGAATTTCCCGACGATAAGGGAAATTTCTCTACCGTCACTAGAACAATATTTTATCCTATCATAAGTGATACTGAAACCCGACGTGAACCTCAAGATAGGGATATATTTGAATCCCTCAAAGTAAATAAGATGCTCGCTCTAAAGAGCAACAGGACCAAGTTGGCCTTACCGTTTATTGATGGAATTACGGGGATAATCTTTCACAGAATGACAGAATTTGTCTTTTCGGATACATCCATTGAGGTCGTAGTTTATAATCCTATAATAAATAAAACTACATTAAGCGGTAAATTGGCACACGCAAATAGTGTAATCAATCCAAAAAGACCGAGAGATGATGTTTTGATCATAAGAAGGAATGGTAAAACCTATGCCGAACTACTGAAAACAGTTAAAGAGACAATTAACCCTACATCAATAGGAGTAGAAGTTAAGGAAGTACATAAAATAAAAAAAGGTGACCTAATGGTAAAAATTCGTAATGGAACAGGCAAAGCGGAGATATTGAAGAAGGAGATAAATGACAAAATACCCAATGCTATAGTGTCGGTGTTAGTTTCTAAGAAGGTGATTCACATTAAAGGGATCGACGAGGTCACAACTGTACTGGACATAAGGGAAGCAATCTCGACAGTAATAAATATCGATCAAAACCGACTTGATATACGAGCCTTACGGCCCTCCTATAGAAATAAACAAAACGTGACTATAATTACAAGCGAAGACCATGCTTTTGGAACTGAAATCTCTAAGGATCGGTTGGGTAGACTGTCGGATCCTTGAGAGACAAAAAGATGACAGATTCTACAGATGTTTGGAGTACGGACACAGTAAAGAAGAGTGCAAAGGACCCAACAGGGAGAATTTGTGCATGAGATGCGGCGAAGACGGGCACAAAGCAGCTATCTGCGATAGAACACCCTTCTGCTTGAATTGCAAGGAAAAAGGCCATCAAACGGCAAGTCGTGGTTGTTCTGAGTTCGAAGAAGGCGTTTCTAAGAAAAAGCCTAACTTTCAAGAAAACTAAACATAAATATAAAATAAACCAAAATAATGGCAAGGGCAATTGCTACTGTAAGAGAAGAAAATGTGTGCATACTCTTGATTAGTGAATCAAACAAAAATGCCATAAAGGACAGGAAGTAACTGGGTGTTTGATAAAGAAATTGATACAGCAATAAAAGTACTGAACAGAAATATAGCAGTTAAACGTCAGGGACATGGCCATGGAGTTATATATTTTGTAACAAATGCCTTTACAGTAAAATATTTGGGATTCCACCTAGACCGAAGGCTAAATATGACAAACCACATCCGAGAAACCTGTCTGAAGGCTGAGAAAACAATAAAGGCTCTAAATTGTCTTTTACGAAATATAGGAGGACCAACAGCACTGAAGCGGCGAATTCTGGCGATGGTGTGTCAAAGTTTAATCTTATATGGTGCGCCAATTTGGGCCCTTAAGACATATTTAGAAGTCAATAAAATGAGACTTATGAAGACACAGCGAAGCATTGCGCTTAGAGTCTGTTTTGCTTACTGCACCGTTTCAGGTGCATCTGCAATGGTTATTGCTGGTCTCATTCCGCTGCACCTTTTGGCGGAAGAGAGGAGGAGAATATTCCACATGGCTGGTGTAGCTTCTGTTACCCAGAAACAGATAGAGAGGGAGAGGACTCTGCAGCAATGGCAGGAAGAGTGGCAGAGCGGCCCTGAAACTTGGACCAGACGCCTTATCCGGAATATTCGACCTTGGCACAATAGGAAATGGGGGAGAGTATCCTACCATCTTACTCAGTTCCTCTGAAGCCACGGTACTTTCGGCACTTTTACTTTTAAAATTAAAAAAAAAGAGAGTCGAAAGTTGCATATGCTGCGGGGCAGCTGTAGATGACCCAAATCACACTGTCTTCGAATGTCCTCAATGGACAGAGAAGCGCCAAGAACTGTGCTCAGATTTAGGGGAAATAAGTACAAGCAACGTCATTGACAATATGCTTAAATGTGAAAATGGGTGGAATAAGGTAACAGCTTTCATAACTTATGTGATAAGCGCAAAAGAAAAAGTTGAGTTACGAGCCCAGGCAAATGCAGAATATTAGGCAATATTCCTTTCTTTCTTGAGGAGATGTCCTAACGGCGGGTCCAAGAAGGAAAGTGGAAGTTCTTAAAAGAGGAAAGGGGTTTAGTGGGTCGGGGGTCTCCCCATCCCCACACTCCCCCAAGCGCCGAAATACCAATGCCTGGGGGGTCTACTAGCAGATTTCCTAAACCTCTTTGAAAAAAAAACGCCTTTTCAGTATACAGTTGTTACGCCTCCCCAAATAAGAAAATAGACGTCCTTGAGAGAACCTTAACAGAAATAGGAATTCATCTTAGAAGGCATAAAGAAAAAAGTATTATAGTAGAAGACTTCAATGGAAAATCTGCCCAATGGGGAACGAGGAATACAGATAAAATGGGAGAAGCCCTACTGAAATGGATAGCAGAAAACGACCTTGTCTGTCAAACCCATGGAGATAGACCTACATTCCAGAGAAACCAAAGTTCGTCAATCATCGACATAACGCTATCAACCAATGATATTGTAACAAGAAACTAGTATGTGAGTGACAGAGAGACCCTTAGCGATCATAACTACATTTTGTTTGAGGTACATGAAAACACAAAATCGGACAAACCAAGTGAGAAAGTAGTCGACAGTGGGTGGAATCTGAGGAAGCTAGATACTGCAAGTCTAAGCCAAATAGTTTCTAATATTTCAGTAAATGCACCTACACCAGATCGAAGAAGTTTTTATGAAATATTCACGAACGTATGCAATGCCTCGATGCCCAAAAGAAAGAGCCACCCAAGAGGTAATCCGGTATATTGGTGGTCGCAGGAAATCGCAGACCTCGGAAAGGAATGCACAAGAAAAATAAGAATCTGCACAAGAAGCAACAGAAGATATGAAACAGAAGTAAAACAACAATTACAAGATAAATACAAAGAATTCAAAAAACAGCTGAGGAATGCTATAAGAAAAGCCAAGCAGGTCTGCTGGAACAATATCTGTGCAGGTATAAACTCCGATATATGGGGCAATGGTTATAAAATAGCTATGAAGAGGATCATTGGCTACCCTCCGAAATCCCAACTACCGGCAGATACTATACATAAAGTGGTACGGCACCTCTTTCCGATACATGAAGAGGTACATTTCGAATGTTGGAAAACCCCTTTTTCCCTAGATTTTACGGTGGAAGAACTAAAAACAGCAAATCAGAAGCTAACAACAAACAAGGCACTAGGTCCAGGAAAAATCCCTGCAGAAATTATGAAATACCTGATTGACAGCAAGACGGACTTTGTTCTAAGATTTTACAACTCACTTGGCGATACAAAATACTTTCCGAAAGAATGGAAGCAGGCCAGACTGGTACTGCTTGACACAGGTAAAAAAGCACCAGATGACCTTCTTCATATCGACCCGTATGTCTCTTAGATGTGGAAGGGAAAGTATTTGAACACATAATTTTGGCTAGACAAGGAACTGGAACGTACAGGTGGCCTTGATGAAATACAGTACGGCTTCAGGGAAAAAAGGCAAACCATAGATGCTATCATAGACGTCATAAGAGTTGAAAAACAGGCTTGAGATTTCTCTCCACAAAATAGAAAAATATGCGCTGTGATAACTTTAGACGTAAGGAATGCCTTTAATAGTGCTACCTGGCAGATAATCTTGAATAAGCTAAGAAATAGAGGAATTAATGAAGACCTACTTGCGTTGATAGCGTCATACCTCTCTGAACGAGAAATCGTAATCGGATATGAGGGCATTGAGGAAAATATGGAAATGTATAGCGGTGTTCCGCAGGGTTCGGTTCTTGGCCATACACTTTGGAATATACTATACGATGATCTGCTAACGATGGACTTGCCAAAAGACGTCACCCTGATAGGCTTCGCTGATGAAATAGCAATGTTGGTTGTGCATAAACAAGAGACAGGCCTTATGGAAAAAGCAAATCTGGGAATTCTGATGGTGTCAAATTGGATGGAGAATTACTCTCTCAGTCTAGCACCAGAGAAAACAGAAGATGTGCTGCTTACTAGAAGAACTCGAGGGAGTCCTGTATCTTTCAACGTTCATGGAAATATAATCACTCCAAAGGGGTCGGTGAAATATCAAAGTGTATGGTTGGACCCAAAGCTTTCTTTCTCAGAACATATACATTGTACGATTGAGAAAGTGGAGAAAGCAGTATCTGCCTTGGCCAGTCTCATTCCCAATGTGGGAGGCCGAAAAGCTTCAAAAAGACGAATCTTAGCTTCTGTGGCTCAATCTTAGATCCTCTATGCCGCCCCAGGGTGGTGCGCGGTTACGTATAATAAACGACTCAAAACAAAACTAGTTAGCATACAGAGGCTGATGTCGATCAGAGTGGCTAGTGCGTATAGGACAATATCTGCTGAGGCATTGGGAGTGATAGCTGGTATCCCCCCCCCCCCCCATCGACCTCTTGATTGAAGAAAGAAAGGCGATTTACGAGGGAGTGGACCGAAAGGTTGCACATACATCCTTAAATACATGTTGACAAGAGCACTGGAAAACTAGTACGAAGGGACGATGGACAAAATAATTCCAGACATCGAAGAGTGGATAAATGGATTATGTGGCGAAGTCGATTACTATCTGACGTAAGCACTCTCAGGGCACGGTTGCTTTAAGTAATTCCTTTACAAGAGGAAGAAATCGGACACTGATTGCTGTCAGTACTGTAAGAGCGTGGATGACGTAGAGCACACGTTGTTCCTTCATCCCAGATGGGAAGAGATCAGAGCAGGGTACCAAGAAGAGAGAAATAACTTGTTAACCATTGAAAATTTTTCAAGAGACTTAGTTAACGTTGAAAATGCATGGAAAAGTTCATATAAAGTAGTAAGAACGATTATCGAGACCAAGGAAAAAGATATGTACTCAGTGAGCTGAACAGCAAACCAGCCACCACATCAAAGTGATGCGAGAACGGTTCCAATGTGATGTGTCAGAGGAAATGAGGAGAGGTTTTTAGTCGGTAAGAATCCGACACTACCAGCAACAACATCACTGGTGTCTTATGTAGTATTTTCCTCTCCATTGATATATATATATATATATATATATATATATATATATATATATATATTAACATAGAGAGAAACCTGCAACACTCTGTATACTAAATTATGGAATAAAAGACTACACACTGTAAGCAAGTACAAAATTCTAGAATTTGAATTTAAAAAAAAATCGTTTGAAATGGAGACAATCTGTACTATTCACTATTAAATAGAGAAAGTAGACAAGAGTCAAGCTGTAGAATTGTGGAGGAAATTTTAAATACGCTTTATAAATACATATGTGAAATAAAATAACATGATTTTAATATTTGAGAGAGAGAATTTTTGAACGCTGTTCCATATAAATAATAACAATCCATTTTTCTAATTGTAAAAGTAAAATAATATTATGATTTGTCTTAAAAAAGTAAATATTAGATATTGAAAGAAGTTTTCTGATAAGATTATGTAATTATTTAATATATGTCAAGGTAGGAAGTCAAATAATAACATTAATTTTATAGAGCATGACATTTGTGAAATGAATTGTCATTCCGTATAGATATTATTGAAATTAAGAACTGTCATTTATAAATATTTTGGAATACAATTTAAAGGGAATAATATATGGGTTTTAATCATTTAAAAACTTGAAACAGAATGTTTTAACAGGATAGATGGACGATCTACAACTTGAAGTGAAACTTTTCAATAAGAATTTTTATAGCCAATTTTGATTGGTGGAATACACTTGAAATATTTTCATCAGAGACAAGCAGATTGATAATTAAAAAATTGAATAAAACAATTTGTTGATAATGGACACTATTCACTAGATAGTTTTCTTTTTGACAGCAGTGAATGGATAAGAAGCAAAATTTTTGAGAAAAATTATTTAAACTTTTTTGAGAAACAACAGTTTGGAATGGTAATTAGAGAAAGAAATACATTATTCTTAAAAGCAACTCAGTAATGTAATTAATCAAGTAGATAAACATATTTTAACAAGAAAATTGGTAAATATAATAGAGTACTAACCATAAAATTTATCAATATAACCAAGTAAAATGTTGTATTGTGGAAATGGTGTCTCCACAATACTTTTCAGAAAGCACTGGATTATGGGATTCATCTAAAATGTATTGATATGGACGAAATATAGCATCAATTCTTGATATTATCCAAGCTGGACAAATTGTATGGTTCTCCAAGAGGTAACCTAAAATAAAATAAAAAAAACCAATCATTGAAGTGTACTAGAACAATACAGTGAACAGGTATTTAAAACTATTTTATTTATATATAAAAAAGGTTAAACAAACTTACCGGTTTTGTGCACAAATTTGAAGGAGATAACAGAAAAATACACCCAAAGGTGTTCATAAAAATTCTCAAGAATAAAATTAAAAACATACAAAATAAAGAAGATATAAAAGAAATGATAAGAGAAAACTTGGATAATCATGCGAGAATCACAGAGAAGAGTGAATAATATCCAAAGAAGAGAAGAGAGAGTGATATCGGTAGAACCGGAAATAATTACTGAACAAGAGCCCGACCAAAATTTTGGATCGAGCACATACCAAATGTAAGAAATATCATCTGTACATATGAACATCCAAGGGAATACATTAAATTTGGGGAAGATTTGGAATTAAAAGAAATAACGGGATTAATAAAAATTAAAGGAAAATTAAATGGGAAACAAGTCAAAATTTTAATAGATACAGGTTCGGAAGCGTCCATAATAAAAACAAAATTAATAGAAGAAAATATTAAAAACTATGAAAACAAGTTAATCAAAATACCGAAAACTACATTAATAGGAGCAAATGGAAAGAAATTGTGTGAAGTTAGTAGATCTATAATACAAAGTATTGAATTAAAGGATGGGAAAGAAGTTGAGATGCAATTATTGCAAGTGGATAATTTAGAAATATAGTTATTGGAATAGATGAATTAACGAAATATAAAGCAAGAATTGATTTTGAAAAGATGGAGATAGAATTAAATGGTAATAGGATTGAATTTGAGGAAAAGAATATGGAAGAATTGGCAATTGAAGAGGATAATAAGAAGTTATGGAATATAAAAAAGAATGGAAATATGGAAGTATTGGCATTTGAAGAGGATAATAGGAAGTTATGGAATATAAAAAGGAGTGGAAATATGGAAGAATTGGATATTGAATATAGGAAGTTATGTAATATAGAGAGGAATGGAATTATGGAGGAATTGGAATTAGTGTGTGGAAATAAGGAATATGAAGAGAAAGTGAAGAATTTAATAATGAAGTATGAAGGATTGATTAAAAAGGAGATGAGAATGGCAAATAATTATGTACATAAGATAGAAGTTAGAGGAATAGAAAATTTCAGAATAAGAACATATCCCATACCTTATGAATATAGGAAATAAGTTGATTCAGAGATACAAAACATGTTAAAGGACGGTATTATAGAGAGATGTAACACAAGATATGTAAACCCTATGGTGGTCGTAAAGAAGGCAAATGGCGAATTGAGATTATGCCTAGATGCAAGAAATATCAATCAATACACTGTACCACAATACGAGGCTCCGATGAATGTGGAAGCAATTTTTGGGCGCATTACGAATACGAAAATATTTTCTAAAGTTGACTTAAAACACAGTTTTTGGCTGATTCCTTTGGATGAAGATAGTAGAGATTACACAGGCTTCTCTATTGATGGTGTGTTGTACAGATTTTGTGTAGCTCCATATGGTATACAAAGTGCTTGTTCGGCCTTGGTTAGAGCATTACACCAAATACTAAATAAATTTGAAGACTTTGCACTTCATTATATCGACGATATATTAATCTTCTCGAATGATGAAGAAGAACACCTAAAACACATTGAAATTATTTTAAAAGAATTAGATAGAGCAGGTTTAAAAATAAATCAAAATAAATGCAAATTTTATCAGGAAGAGATATGCTTCCTAGGTTATACAATAGACCAAAATGGGATGTCCATGGATGAAGAGAGGATACAAGCCATAATAGAGTATAAGAGACCATCAAACCTAAAATCTCTGAGAGGATTTCTAGGAATGATGAACTATTTTAAACGTCTGATACCTGATTTGAGTATAAAACAAATACCTTTAATAAAGCTATTAAAGAAGGACAATAAGTGGAAGTGGACTGAGGAAACAGAAATGGCTTTTAATGATTTGAAGGAAGCATTTACTAAACAATTAAAGGTTTATCATCCTAATTATGATCTACCATACATATTACGGACGGACGCATCCAAAGAAAGGTTTGCAGGAGTACTATTACAGATACAGAATGGCATGGAAGTACCCATATGTTTTGTATCAAGGGTAACGAAAAATTATGAGACAAATTATGGGGTATCAGAACTAGAATTGGCAAGTGTAATTTTCTGTGTGACAAAATTTAGATTTTATTCATTAGGAGCAAAATTTACAATAGAAACCGATCATTCTTCACTAACAACAATTTTAAAAAACAGATTTGGCAACAGTAGAGTTCATAGATGGGGTTTAATATTACAGGAATATGACTTTGAAACTAAATTCATTCCAGGAAAGACAAATGTAGTGGCAGATGCGTTAAGCAGAGAAAGTAAGGGGGATAATAATAAAAATAAAAGAATTGTGAAAATTGGGGTAAATATCATGAAAGATTCAGATGGGATATTTTCTTTAAATAGCATCATTGAAGACCAAATGGGATTACCTGAAAAATAGTAACGAAGAGGACAATTGAAAGAAGATACATGGATAAAGAAAAATGGGGAAACAGATTTATTTATAATAACAGAAAATTTAGCTAGGAAAATTTTGGAGAATTTACACAGAAGAAATGAACATATCGGAGCTAGGAAATTATGGTTACTATTCAGAGAAAATTACATTAGTAAAGGGGACCAAAGTATCGCAAAATTGATCACCATTACATGCCATATTTGTCAATTGGGAAAAAGCAAACATAGGAGAAATGAGAACATAGCAAAATCTATATTAACAACGAGATGTGGGGAAATAATTGCTATAGATTTCCTGAGCAATTTGATACCCAGTAAACAAGGAAATTGTCATATTTTAATAGTGATTGATTTATTTTCAAAATTTGTAAAATTATACCCCACAAAAACAACAAAAAGTAAAGTCATTATGGAAAAACTATCAGAGTACATGCAAGAAATTATAAAACCTGAAAATTGTATAATAGACAATGCTACCTATTTCACAAATGAAAGATTTAGAAAATTCTGTGGTGAAAATCAAATAAATTTAAAAACAATTAGTATTCGACATCCATCTTCAAATCCATCTGAAAGGTACATAAGAGAAGTGATAAAGTTTCTGAGAATAACTTTGTGGAATCAAAATCATAATAATTGGGAAAATCACATAGAAGAAATTCAAAATTATCTAAACAATTTACCAAACACAGTTACAATGGAAAGTCCAATTTATTTGATGAAACAATTGAGACCTCAAAGGAAATGGGAAATAAATACTACAGAAGAATTTGAAAAGGTATTGGAAAGAGTAAATAAAAATTTGCAAAACAATGCAAATAAATATCTACGAAGAATGGAAAAAAGGGGAAAGGTTAAAACGAAATTTAATAAAGGAGATTTAGTAATCGTCCGTGCTCTAAGGGTATCAGACAAAAGTAAACAAATATGTGCAAAATTGAAACCACCTTTCGAGGGACCATATGTTATAGAAAATGAGAATGGAGTAAATAGCTATGTTCTAAGATATATGGAAAGTGATGAAATAAGAGGTGTTTTTAACATAAAAGATTTATACAAATAAAATAATTAATGGAGAAGTTAAAAAAAGGAATTTTATAAATAATTAAAGTAAAATTTGCGTTCATAAAATTTTTCTTAATATAAAAATTTGATAAACGCAAAATTTAGGGGATGTTAACATAGAGAGAAACCTGCAACACTCTGTATACTGAATTATGGAATAAAAGACTACACACTGTAAGCAAGTACAAAATTTTAGAATTTGAATTTAAAAAAAAATCGTTTGAAATGGAGACAATATGTACTATTCACTATTAAATAGAGAAAGTAGACAAGAGTCAAGCTGTAGAATTGTGGAGGAAATTTTAAATACGCTTTATAAATACGCTTTATAAATACATATGTGAAATAAAATAACATGATTTTAATATTTTTGAACGTTGTTCCATATAAATAATAACAATCCATTTTTCTCATTGAAAAGTAAAATAATGTTATGATTTGTCTTTAAAAAGTAAATATTGAAAGAAGGTTTCTGACAAGACTATGTGATTATTTAATATATGTCAAGGTAGGAAGTCAAATAATAACATTAATTTAATAGAGCATGACATTTGTGAAATGAATTGTCATTCCGTATAGATATTATTGAAATTAAGAACTGTCATTTATAAATATTTTGGAATACAATTTAAAGGGAATAATATATGGGTTTAAAAACTTAAAACAGAATGTTTTAAAAGGATAGATGGACGATCTACAGCTTGAAGTGAAACTTTTCAATAAGAATTTTTATAGCCAATTTTGATTGGTGGAATACACTTGAAATATTTTCATCAGCGACAAGCAGATTAATAATTAAAAAATTGAATAAAACAATTTGTTGATAATGGACACTATTCACTAGATAGTTTTCTTTTTGGTAGCAGTGAATGGATAAGAAGCAAAATTTTTGAGAAAAATTATTTAAACTTTTTTGAGAAACAACAGTTTGGAATGGTAATTAGAGAAAGAAATACATTATCCTTAAAAGCAACTCAGTAATGTAATTAATCAAGTAGATAAACATATTTTAACAAGAAAATTGGTAAATATAATAGAGTACTAACCATAAAATTTATCAATATAACCAAGTAAAATGTTGTATTGTGGAAATGGTGTCTCCACAATACTTTTCAGAAAGCACTGGATTATGGGATTCATCTAAAATGTATTGATATGGACGAAATATAGCATCAATTCTTTTTTTTTTATTTCGACAGAAAGTCGCATCAACCGTGGTAGGTTATTAGCGACGGTACAATAGATAATAACATAATTACACTGAATTATACACATTAATTAATTTTAAAAATATTATTAGTCTATCACAATTATTATCCTGAAATAAGGCTTGAAATGTGTTGGGTAGTTTACAAATGTTTCTTTGATTGTAGTATTTAGGACATTCTGTGAGGATATGTTTCACTGTTACATCTACATTACACAGTTCATATACTGGATGTTCTTCACGTTTTATTAGGTAAGTGTGAGTTAGTCTAGTATGCCCCAACCCTAGACGTGAAATAATCACTTGGTGTTGTCTGTTGTTAGAAAATGGAAACCACTTTTTATATAGAGGTTTAATTTCACGAAGTTTAGCATCAATTCTTGATATTATCCAAGCTGGACAAATTGTATGGTTCTCCAAGAGGTAACCTAAAATAAAATAAAAAAAAACCAATCATTGAAGTGTACTAGAACAATACAGTGAACAGGTATTTAAAACTATTTTATTTATATATAAAAAAGGTTAAACAAATTTACCGGTTTTGTGCAAAGAATTGAACTTTGATATTACATAGACGCTCATCAGCATTGTTTTTCGCCATTTTCTGTTATGGACGTTTTATAACGGAATTCGTTTTTTCAAATTTGTATAAAATGTTGCCTATTTTGTAATCGCAGATAGAAATAATATTTATGGTTTGTTTGAATGAATAATCATCCTAGATAGTTGGTTTTCACAAGTTTTTTTTTTGTAAAAGAATGATGTATTTGTTTCCACAACATTAAATGACGTTTTTCCCTTTGAAAAACATTTTGAAATTATATTGTTGAGACTTTTCATTTCTTGGTGATTGCTCCATCTATGTTCAACAGTTAGCAGTATTGACCTGACGTCTGTGAATCGTGGAGAGGTTCGAAATTAAGCAGACAGGACCGTCTCTAGAATTTTTTTAGAAATAATAAAAGCAAGTATATTTTTTGATTAACAAAATTTCTTTATTAAAATGTAAGGATTTTATTTAACTTTGGCGCTCATATTTGAAATTAAAATTTTTTTTTAACATTTGAACCCTACTCTGAGATTGTCTTTCATGCAAAGGGTATAATTACTTTACAAACTATTTTAAAAATTTTATAATATACCGGGCAAACAAAAACTAAATAATAATAATAACATTTTAAATATTCTCTCATACCAATTCTATCCACAATAAAATGTCGGCCCAACGTAGGGAAAATTAGAGAAAATATATTTATCTTAAAACATTAAAATTACACACCTAACAAATCACAATAATATATATATATATATATATATATATATATATATATATATACATATGTTATGTGTGTGTTATGGTTGATTGGGCCAAAATCTTGGACGACTTCGTTAATGAGCCAAATCGGCACAGTAGAATCAAAATGGCGGCTTGTCAAAGTTGAAAAAAAATCGAATATCTTTTGTTTTTCATTTGACGCAAAAAAGTTGCTAAAATTTTTCATAGACCTTAATACGTTCTAAAACTTTTGTATTCAACATTTTTCTCTAAAACGTACATTAAAACATTTATTTAAGAAAATTCACAAATTTACCAGAATTTTGTTTTTGATTTGATGCCAAAATGTTACTTTGGTTTTTTGTACATCTCAAAACATTCTACTTTTGTATCTATTTTTTTTATTTGATGTAAAAATTCTACATGAAATATTTTCTTTTTAATTTAACCCAAAAATGTTTCTTATGTTCTATGTAGAGTAGAGTTCAAAACTTTACTTTAAAATTATACTACATCTTTTTAAATTTTTTGTGATGAGGAATTTTCTTACACAGTATAAAAAATACCAACAACCTTAAAGAAACAGAATAATAAATTAATTTAAGGGTTATAATCAAAATTTGAATTTTTATTTATTTTGCATTTGATGCAGAAATGTTACTGAAATAAGCCTGTCCAATAGGTCCTGTGCCATTGGTATTTTTTATATAATTTTTTCATTGAACCTAACTATTTAAAACGTTAAAAAACTATTATAAAATATGTTACTTACCTTTGAGAACGCTGAATTGATAGATACAAGAATAAATTTTCGACGGAAAACCGTTTATATCACTACTTTCCTCACCAAAGTTCAGTAAGCGACTATAGAAGCCAACCTTGTGGGTATGACGTTGCATATCACGCGTAAAGAGAATAAATAAGCACAACAGAGAGTGTCCGGCATTACCCGAGGGGCCGCAATTTCCCGCTTTTACCTTACAGGCCTAGAAATTTCCAGCCCAACAGAAATATATAGATGCAACGTCAGCGTTTATGAATATTTAAATATATATATATATATATATATATATATATATATATATATATATATATATATATATATATATATATGTACAGGGTGTTCATTTCAGGACTTCCCACCCTAATTTTCTCGAAATGTGTGTATTTTAAAAAAAAATCCTGTGACACGTTAACAAATATATCGAAGGGGACAACTTTTTATCATAAAGGCAACGCGCCCCCTTTCACCTCCCGCCAGGGGGAGTTGCCCACTTCAAAATCTTAAATAGGAAGGGGTATCGAGTTATACCTCATTTTAAAGGTCTTTTTAATCTCTACACGTCGGTTTTTGCTTTTTTTAAATTGAACGATTCGTTGTCGAGATATTTAGGAAAATCTATTTGCTACTTCTTACCATTAAAATAAAAACTGCAACTGTTTATTCTCATTCCTTTTATCAAAACTAAATTACAATATTGTACACAGATTTTCAATTTAATAATTGCTTAAAATGTTGCCCATTGTTGGCCAAACAATGGTATAACCGCTGCTCAAATTCGTGACGCACATTTTCAAACACTTCTGTTCGAATTGCTCGACATTTTGCAGTAATCCTTTGTCGAAGCTCTCCTATATTTTGTGGCGGGGGTGTGTAAACAACTGATTTTAAATGTTCCCATAGAAAAAAATCACATGGTGCTAGATCTGGGGACCTAGCTGCCCACTCTATAGGTCCTCTTCGCCCTATCCATTTACCGGGAAATCCATTGTTTAACCATTGACGGACCGGAAGCACATAATGGGGGGGAGCTCCATCTTGCTGAAAATATAACTCATTTTCGTCAAGAAAGTTGTTGCCATCTCTATCCAGTTGATTTTCAATTGCTTCGGTAATTAACGGATTGATCGTATTTTCTAGCATATTCAAGTACATCTCACCATTTAGATTTACATTTATAAACAATGGACCAATTACTTGATTTCCTAGTATACCGGCCCATACATTAATTTTTTGGGGATTCTGGGTATGCCCTTCGACAAATACATGGTCATTTTCATTGCTCCAATATCTGCAATTATGTTTGTTGACAAAACCATTTAAATAAAAGGTACACTCATCAGTGAAGCAGATATTTTTTAAAAATTCGTTATTGTTATTAATAATTGTAGTCATTTGCTCACAAAACTCAATTCTTCTGTCAAAATCGTCTTCACTTAACTCTTGCCATACTTTAATTTTATAGGTATGTAATTTATTAATTTCTGTAATTTTGTGGACAGAGCCTAAGGAAATTGCAGTTGCAGCAGAAATGGTACGTAACGAAGTATTAGGATTCATACCAAAATAATTTGAGTGGCTTCATTCGAAACTCTTGGCTGATCATGTTTTAAATTTGCAACAGATCCTGTTTGAGTAAATTTGGCGATTAGATTTAGGACATACCTATGAGAGGTGTTCTTATCTGGGTGCCTTTCATTAAATATTGCAGCAGTTCGTCGAGCACATTGGTTTTCGGCGCCGTAAATTAACACTATTTCAACTTTTTCAGCTAAAGTGTAAACCATTTTTAATAAATTGCTTTTTCACACAACTGGTAAGTATGGTAAACAATTCAATAGGTATCATGTCTTTTATTTTCTCTATCAAAAACATTTTTTTGCGTTTTTATATACAGTTGAAAGGAATAACAAAACAAACAATTGCAGTTTTTATTTTAATGGTAGGAAGCAACAAACAGATTTTCCTAAATATTTCAACAACGAATCGATCAAAAAAAAGCCGACGTGTAGAGATTAAAAAGACCTTTAAAATGAGGAATAACTCGATACCCCTTCCCATTTAAGATTTTGAAGTTGGCAACTGCCCCTGGCGGGGGGTGAAAGGAGGCGCGTTGTCTTTATGATAAAAAGTTGTCCCCTTCGATATATTTGTTGACGTGTCCCAGGATTTTATTTTTAAATACACACATTTCGAGAAAATTAGGGTGGGAAGTCCTGAAATGAATATCCTGGGACACGTCAATATATATATATATATATATATATATATATATATATATATATATATATATATATATATATATATTATAGTATATCTCGACTATGTTTTTAATTATAATATATTATATTCTATATTGTTTTATCGTTGAATTTATTTGTAGCTGTAACTACACTAATATGAAAACACCTTTAGCTAAATATAACCTATAAAATTTTTAATGACAGCAGTTGTCAAATTAATATGCCCGGCTAAATAAATATTGAATTTTATATCCTGAAAGATAAATTAATACACAATATCAATCAACTCACTCTTTTCTCAGGGAGGGATCAAAGATTTCAAAGAATAATTCAAAATTTGTAAATTTCCAAATAATTTTCCAAATCGCGTATTATACTATTCAAATCGAAAGTAACTGTTTGTCCAATACACCATAAGACAATTAAATTAAAACTTTTCAAAAAATATCACAAACGAATACGCAAAAATAGAATTTTCTATCAAAACCTTAATATTATAAACATTCTAAAATTAGAAATTCTTATCTAAATACTTTAACTAAAAGTCCAAAATGACTTATATATCAATGTAACATTCCCCAATTTCCCTGTAAATTGTCTTTTTCAAAATTTGTCTTGAGTTTACGTAGAATGATATATCAATAATGTTACTATAATTTGATCAAATATTTAATTCATCAGATGCATCTACTTTCGAAATATTTAATACTAAAGGCCTGTTAATTCTCGAGAAATAATATATAATATGGACTGGACTCACCAAACTGGATACAGATAGACTTGTTTGTATTCTAAAAACGTTTTAGAATATCTGGAACAATTTTCTAAATGACTTATTTAGAAACTGGAACAACACTCGCACTTTACCGCTGTAATTCTCTGCGAATAATACACGCACTGGCATTCAAAGGCAAATTGTGGTAATTTGATAATAATGCTACAAATTATTCTGATATTCTCAAATAAATTTGAGACAACTCTTATTCTGATGTTGTCTCTCGAGATATTAAAATTCAAATCTATTTAAAAAATTCTGAGACAACTCTTATTTCGATGTTGTCTCTCGCGATGTTATGAATCAACTAACTAAACAGTTTCCATAAATAACTCTCTTCTCCTTTGGTTACCAAGAATTCTTTTTTGTTTAAAAAATACAAATTTACGTTTTTATATACCAAGAGAGATTTTCATTATTTTTTATAAGTGCCATTTTCCTAATAGAGACATCTGTATTCTGGTTTTTCAAATCGTTTTAAAATCTATCTGTCATTAAGTCTATTCTGCAGTAATGTCATATGAAATTGAAATGTCAAATTTTATTGGTATATTGAACCTTTCAAATTATTGATAATACAGTGTGTATCACTAGTATTACATCTAAATATGCATCTTTATTTCAATGTTTTCTTTAGAATTTAGATAGAGGATATGTATTAATATATATATATATATATATATATATATATATTAATACAGTTCTATCATTTCAAATTTTAAAGAATTTCAGTCAAATTTTTTTGCGATACTTTTGGCAAGCCCTGTATATGTAAGATTTGGAGGATTATTTAATTTCTGATGACATTGACATGTCACAGTCGAAAAAGATATTGAAGGTTAAATAAAACATAAGTCATTATAAAGTATTTAGTAATAAAAGTATTCCAAATCTTTGTTATAAGAAAATAACAAGCTTAGTTTTTTTTCAAGAAAGTGGAAAGTTTGTAACCACGGTAGAATGTGGTTATTTATATCAAAAAAATCAGAAGTTGAATATGAGAATCCGAACGGGGAACATCTCATGTGAGATCTCTCCAAAAATTTGATATAATCAGTAGTTGAACAGTGTAATTAATTAGTATAAGGCGTTATTCGGTATATTCAAAGTAAATTCAGTGCGTGTATTTTCGAAAAATCATTCGTAATTCGAAGAAAGGTGAATGATCCTGAATCCTAAATTAGTGTTTGCAGTTGTACGAGTTTGCAGTTTTTTCTTCTATACATCCAGACTTCTGGTGAGTTCGCTCCAGAATTAATTAAATAGATTATTATATCATCGATTATCAGGCCTTGAAACAAAATTGAAATTAGATGCATCTAAGTATTGAAGTTAAATATTGAATTCAAATAACAACGAAATATAAGTATACTCATCGAACAA
Organism: Galeruca laticollis; assembly: GCA_963921935.1. Taxonomy (NCBI): domain Eukaryota; kingdom Metazoa; phylum Arthropoda; class Insecta; order Coleoptera; family Chrysomelidae; genus Galeruca; species Galeruca laticollis. Next base: position 170,360,615 of record OY998175.1, read on the forward strand.
TTGAACTAGTGGAAGAAATTATTAAAAAAATCGGGTACTTGACATTTACCGAGGAGTTGAGTGACAATTCAAAATTTGAAATTTGATGAAGAAAGAGAAGAAAGGAGTCATGGAAGAGGAGATTTTCAGGTGCAGTACTTGGGACAGGAAAGGGACCAATCAGAAGGAGATATGACAGTAGGAGATGAGGAAGAACAAGAGGATATGAGACAAGAGAGAAGGAAAATACAAGTAGCAATGACCAATTAATGCAATTTTTGATTAATATGGAAAATAATATGCGGGGAGATATGAATAATATGAGAAAGAATTTAAATAAAAAATGGACAAACAAAATGAGAATATGATCAGTATGGCAAAGAATATTAGGGGCGATATGAATAGAATTAGGGAAAATATGAGTAAGTGGTGTGATGAAATGAGTGGAGGTTTTAAGAAAATAAGTAAAAAATCAGACATGATGGTGGAAAATTTTATCAAAATAGAGAACAATTATGAAAAGGCGGATAATATGTTAGATAACATGGATAGCATGATACAAGGAATAAAGGGGCAGGACAAGATGAATGTAAATATGAATGACAATATAAATATAAATGATATTATAGAGCAGACAATACAGGGTTGGGATAAAGTATGGAACCAAGTAAATATCTTTTGAACCAAAAGAACGATATTTATGAAAATTTGCATGGAACAAAATGCATCTGATGTAAATTTTTTGTTAATAATATACTTCCGGTTTAACCGGAAACGCCATCAACTTGTTTAATTTAAATGGGACACCCTATTAATTTTTACATATTTTGAAAGAGCTTGTTATTTTGAATTCGTACATAGTGAGTTTAGTGTAAAAAAAATGTAAAAACGAGAAGTATAGCACATAAATCAACCTCCTCTGAGTTTTTTGCATTAGAGCAAAAAAACTATATAAATAAACTAATTGATGTTGTTTGTATGCATAGTAATAAATAAACGAGTACTGTTTAGTACGTCTTTTGTTCTCCAAGTGTCAAATTCTAATTGAAATATATTTTACAATTTAGAATGGTTCAATTAAGTGCAGAAGAGCGTGTTGACATTTGAATGATGATCGGTTATTGTGATCGTGTTAGAACTCATGAAGAAGTGTGTCATATTTTTAATAATTTGCACCCGGAGAGAAATCCTATATCACGCTCAACAGTAACTAAAACATTACAACGTTTTAATACAACTGGGATGGTAAAAAATTTGCTAAAACCTGGAAGACCGCGGACTGCAACGAACGAAACTGTTAAACAAAATATTGCAATCGATTTAGAAGAATCACCTCAAACTTCCACTACAAATTTGACACTTAACCATGGTAATAATCGACGTTCTGTAAGAAAGATTAAAAAGTGAAAAGTATCATTCGTATAAGATACAGTAGGTTCAAGAATTGTCAGACGATGATTTTGACCGACGGCTGGAATTTTGAGGACGGCTAATGGACATCTGTAATGTCGACGAAAATTTTGCTTTTAACATAGTTTTTTCGGATGAGGCAACTTTTTGTTTAAATGGAACAGTTAATCGACATTGGTCAAATGATTGGATTCATGAAGCACATACCCAGCATCCACAGAAATTAAATGTTTGGATGGGAATTGTCGAAAATAGGCTTATAGGCCCATTTTTTATCGACGGAAACTTGAATGGTGACAAGGATTTGGATCTACTAAATAACGAAATTATTCCTGCACTTCAACAGAATGGGCAATTACCTCAAAATGTTTGGTTTCAAAAAGATGGAGCACCTTCCCAATATGATAAACGGGTTAGGGATTTTCTGGATGCGAATTTTCCAAATCGATAGATTGGGCGTAGAGGATTCATAGAGTGGCCTGCTCGTTCTCCGCATCTTAGCCCGTTAGATATTTTTCTTTGGGTTTATCTAAAATCACGTGTTTACGTTAGAGGACCAACAAAATTACAGGAATTGAGACAAAGAATTATTGATGAATGTGAACTAATACGTGGAGAAGTCTTGGAAAGAGTGACTCAAGAATTTGTTAATAGGATGGCATATTGTCAGCAAGTGAACGGTGAGCATTTTGAACACTGGAAGTAATTTTGTTTCTCATTATTCTAAAATAATGAAATGTACACCTATTATACAACTAACAGTGAGTTATTCCTCGTTTTTACAAATTATTTTACACTAAACTCGGTATGTATGAATTCAAAATAACAAGCTCTTTCAAAATCTGTAAAAATATATAGGGTGTCCCATTCAAATTAAAGAAGTTGATGGCATTTCCGGTTAAATCGGGAGTATATTATTAACAAAAAAATGTACATCAGATGCATTTTGTTCCATTGCACATAACTGAAAATTTTTCATAAATATCGTTCTTTTCGTTTAAAAGATATTAACTTGGTTCCATACTTTATACCAACCCTGTATTGTCTGTTCTATAATATCATTTATATTTATATTGTCATTCATGTATGTAATAAAATGGAATAGAAAATAGACGAAGTAGAAATACAAAGTTTAATAGAGATTAAAGAAGTTGAGAATAAAACTGAAGAAATACAATTTATAAAAATACAAGGACAAACAAATGAGGAAATGGTAGACATTAATTCACAGAAATTAGGAAGCGAAGAAGTTATGCAAATTTATGAAAAAAATATTTATTGGAAAATAAAAGACTTAGATGTTAATATAGTAAAACAGATAGTGACATATAGTAAAAGAAATAATAATAATAATAATAATAATGATAATAGGGGGAAACAATTTAATTGGGAATTAGAGGAAATGAACAAAAGATTACAAGAAACTATCGAAGAAATAGAAGAAACCAGAAAACAAAATGGAGGACGAATAATTTATACAGAAAATGTCGAAATAGGAGTGAAACTTGATAGAAATATGAAAATAATTGATCCGAGAGTTTTTATTAAGATAATTGGAAATGAAATAATAGGAATTGAGAGTATTATGGATAAGAAAATAATAAAATCAATGATAGGGAAGAATTTGAAACGCAAATTATAATGCATTTCTGGAAACGAAGTAAAAAAACAAAAATACATTGTGAAAATAGTAAGATATGAGACAATGATTTTAAAAAGGACATTGTGGAAAATTGAAAGAAATTTAGGAAACGGAAACAGAATCTAACAGTGAGAGAAGAGAATAAGTTTAGGAAAAGAAAACAAAATTGAATAATAAGACAGAAGTATCCGAAATAAATCTAGAAAATGAAAAAGGAATTGTACATGGTAAGGAAGGGATATAAAAACGATGTGTAAATAAAAAGTTTATGATTAACAAATTAATATAAAAATAAAAACATATGTAAATAGAAATTATATAAACAGGGTTTTGATAATAAAAGAAATGATAGATATGTAGATATGAATTATGGAAATGAAAATAGAAATTACAGAAATGAAGAACGAATATATGGAAATGGAGATAAAATTAATGGTAATAAGTATTTTGAGAATAGAAGAGATTTTAGAAACTTTGATAAAAGAAATGATAATGAAAATAGAAATGAAAATAAGCGACAAAATAGATGGATAGGAGGAAATAATTACATTCATAAGAGCAAATGCAAAGAAGTTATGTGAAGTAAGCAGATCTATAATACAAAAGATTGAATTAAAGGATGGGAAAGAAGTTGATATGCAAGCATTGTTGGTAAAGAATTTAGAAACAGACATAGTTATCGATGAGTTAAAGAAATATAAGGAAATAATTGATTTTGAAAAGATAGATAAAACTAAATGGTAAAAGAATTGAATTTGAGTAGGAAAATATGGAAGTATTGGCAATTGAAGAGGATAATAAGAAGTTATGGAATATAAAAAGGAGTGGAATTATGGTAGAATTGGAATTAGTGTGTGAAAATAAGGAATATGAAGAGAAAGTGAAGAATTTGATAATGAAATATGAAGGGTTGATAGAAAAAGAAATGAGAATGGCAAATAATTATGTGCATAAGATAGAAGAAATAGAAGATGTGAAAATGAATGGTAATTGGCTAGATTGTAATAAAGAATATTATGAATTTATAAATGAATTAATAAAGAGGCACGAGAGAATAATTTCGAAGGAACCGAGGGTTGCTTAATAAAAATATGGGTATAATATAAGGTGGAGAATATTGAGAAATTTTGAAGCAAAATCATATCCAGTTCCATGTAAATTGAAAGACAGAGTAGGAAAAGAGTTGGAAATACTACAAAAGGATGGGATCCTAGGAGAAATTATAAACATGTAAATAGGAAATTTTAAAATGATAAATTATATTATGTCACGTGAAATTTTAAATTTAAATATAGTAGAGTTAATAAGTTTTATGGGAATTCTGGACAATTGTTTAATTTTATTGAAGACAAGATATTAGAAATAGATTATTAATCCTGTGGAAAATAATGATATGTTTTACTAAGATACTAGGGTAATATTTGGTAATGTTGGAAGATGAATTTATAGTATGAAGAATCGATTTATCATACTTTCATTAGGGGGATTTAATACAGTTCTATTATTTCAAATTTTAAAGAATTTCAGTCAAATTTTTTTGCAATACTTTTGGCAAACCCTGTATTGTCTATAAAATCAATATGGTTGAAAAACCTTGTATATGTAAGATTTGCGGATTATTAAATTTCTGATGACATTGACATGTCACAGTTGAAAAAGATATTGAAGGTTAAAGAAAACAGAAGTCATTATAAAGTATTTAGTAATAAAAGTATTACAAATCTTTGTTATAAGAAAATAACAAGTTTATTTTTTTTTTCAAGAAAGAGGAAAGTTTGTAACCACAGTAGAATGTGGTTATTTATTTGGAAAAAATCAGGAGTTTCAATTTGAGAATCCGAACGGGGAACATCTCATGTGAGATCTCTCCAAAAATTTTATATAATCAGTTGTTGAACAGTGTAATTAATTAGTATAAGGCGTTATTCGGTATATTCAAAGTAAATTCAGTGCGTGTATTTTCGAAAAATCATTCGTAATTCGAAGAAAGGTGAAGTATCCTGAATCCTAAATTAGTGTTTGCAGTTGTAAGAGTTTGCAGTTTTTTCTTCTATACATCCAGACTTCTGGCGAGTTCGCTCCAGAATTAATTAAATAGATTAATATATCATTGAACATCAGGCCTTGAAGGAACAAAATTGAAATTAGATGCATCTAAGTATTGAAATTAAATATTGAATTCAAATAACAACGAAATATAAGTATACTCATCGAACAATTAAACTAGTGGAAGAAATTTAAAAAAAAATCGGGTACTTGACATTTACCGAGGAGTTGAGTGACAATTCAAAATTTGAAATTTTTTGAAAAAATTAGAAACTTTTGAAATTAGATATTAGGCGGTTATTTAGTTGATAGGTTGTTCTAATTTTAATCTAGTCGTAAAAGATACGATTTTATTATTTGTATTAAGAAGGAAAGCTAAATTTGGAATTTGTTGATTTGGGTAATTATAGATAATCGTTAAACTTATTTTCATTGGAAATTATTTAAATCATTTCAGAAACGTTGATAGAAATTAAACATATTTAATTGAATAGAAAATTTTGTTTTTGGACAGTGAAATTCAGTGGATCATTGGTGACAGTCAAGTCATTTATTGATAGTAAGTGCCAGAAAGCAATTAAGTGATATTTCCGATCTTAAATATACGTTCACAGGAGATAATACAGAACAAAATTAATCATCTAAATATTGAATTCTGAAAATAATTTGAAATTTATAAAAAAAATTATATTAGAAAGAACTGTACCCACCTGAGAGTAGAGTTAAATAATTCAAGGTGAAATAAACTAATCTTTCGATATTTCAAAACAATTTTTTTTATTCTGCTAGCTGGGAATTTTGACAACTACTGTCAACTTTTGAAATAAATAACATACGGTGCTTAAGCCGGGTGTACAATATTGTCGCTGCAACCTGGGACAGTACAATTTTGTCTCCGTAACGCGGGGCAAATAAAATATTCATATATCATAAAAAGTGTCGTACAATATATATATATATATATATATATATATATATATATATTGAACCATATATCTTATATATTAAAGAGTATCAGCTGTTTGAGGATATTTTGCTTATTATTTAAAATGGATTGAAACACTGTAGTTAAAAACACATTAAGAAAACCACAATCATCAGTAAAAATGCATATAAAATCAGAATATATTAAATCATTTGCTTACAATAATTAAAAGAGCAACAATAAATATAAAGAAATTACCTTAATAATTGTCTAAAGTTTGAAAATGCTTAACAAGTATAGTGGAGAACATGAAATCTGCCCAATATGGATGTTTACTTGTCAAGAAGAAATCAGCTGTTTCATCTGAAATTAAACGAGTTTTAGTTATCTAATTTAATATAAGTATTAGTTGAAACAGTAATAATATAAATCAATTTCATATTTAGTATGAAGAATTAGATAAGTTTAAAATGTAAAAATATCAATGACATAACGGTAAGTTATATGTCACAATGTATATCAAATTTATGAAATCAATGTATAAAAAATGATGATGAATTTAAAGAAATATTTGCTACTAGAGAATTTAGATAGTATAAATAACCAAAGCAAAAGATATTATAAAAGAATTTATGTTCACAAATATAAATATTATTTTCAAATTGTCATATATATGTCAAAACAAAACTAGACATTGCCTATCGACATATAACAGGGAATTTCACTATCTGTAAAAGACTTGTTCTATTGAAATTTGTTGAATAGTAAAAGAAAACAGATACTTTTCAAGTGAACTTTACATTTATATATGTTTCCGAAAACTTTATAAAGTGTAGCAATTGTGAATATAGTTCGACAGCTCCAGAAACAATGTGATTGGTAGAAAAATGACAGGACAAAATTTGATCAACTAAAATTAACAAAAACTTTATTGATAATTAGTGAGCTTAGAAACAATATATTGGTTGTTGATAAAAAAATTGACGATAAAAGAGAAGCGTTGGTAGTTGGTTCTTGGCGTCGAAATAGCGAGGAGATGATGAAGAATTTTTCCCGAAATCCAAGTAAAATCACAAATTTTCATGATAAAAGTTATAGATTCTTAACAAATATGAAACTTAGAACACTCACAAGTATTTGTATCCAGTTTTCCCGTGAGAATATCCAAATTTCTCAACAAATTACACAGCTACATTTTTGGAAGGCGTAGCCCTGTTAACAGACGGGATAGATCCAGAATCCAGACATCAGGTCAGTGCTTCTTTAAATATTATTGGCCAATAATAAGAATAATAACTCTTGAGTATAAATTCAGTGACTATTTCCATGTATATATAAGAATTCTTGCGTCTATATGATCGATCTAGAAAAAATAAAAAGGAATTTATGTAGTTTATTCACTAGACAAAATCTAAAAATTATTTAAAAAGGCCTATTCTGTAATATAATAATGCTTGTACTTACGTATTTTCAAATCATATAAGAAAAATGCATCTTAATCCATTCATATAATGTTTCCATTTGTATATATAAATTTTGTAACCTATTTCTTCCGAACATTTTAATTTTGTATGTATATAATTACTGAACGTAAATTCTTTCATGCGAATCCATCAACATTGTTTTAACGACAAATATGCTATGTATCTCATATTCACGCAGGTGCAGAGCGTCGATAAGAAACGTTCGTTCAGTATCGTTTCTGTTCAATTTTAGTTCGACATGCGCATAAGATGGTGTATATCCTTTATGATTCTGTGTTGGTAATTTCCATAGGCGTAACTATTTTATAAATATTTAAATAAAAATTTCATTATAAAATTAAATTATTGAAAGTATTGTGTTTTGTGTTTCTTTTTATTTTGAATGAGCAAAATATATCCAAACAAAGCCAGAACTCAAAGAGTAGAAAAAGTCTCATGCTCCCGAACGAATATAATAATACAATTATAATTATAATATAGAAATTAATAACTGAGCTAGCAACACAAACTACTCAAATAAATAAATATCTATATAAACAATTATAATTATAAATAGTTAATTGAAACCTTGTTTAATATATATTATATATATATATATATATATATATATATATATATATATATTATAGTATATCTCGACTACATTTTTAATTATAATATATTACATTCTATATTGTTTTATCGTTGAATTTATTTGTAGCTGTAACTACACTAATATGAAAACACCTTTAGCTAAATATAACCTATAAAATTTTTAATGACAGCAGTTTTCAAATTAATATGCCCGGCTAAATAAATATTAAATTGTATATCCTGAAAGATAAATTAATACACAATATCAATCAACTCACTCTTTTCTCAGGGAGGGATCAAAAATTTCAAAGGATAATTCAAAATTTATAAATTTCCAAATAATTTTCCAAATCACGTATTATACTATTCAAATCGGAAGTAACTGTTTGTCCAATACACTATAAGACAATTAAATTATCTTATGACACATATGAAATTACTGTCAGAAATTAAACCAAATGTCACTTCTTGTACTAAATTTTCTATAGGATGAAATTATCAAATGTAATGGAATGATTATGAAAAGAGACCCAAAAGGTGATTAGAATTCAAATTTATATATCATATTATCAAATAAACACTTACAAAAATTAAAAATTTTCAAAAAATATCACAAACGAATACGCAAAAATAGAATTTTCTATCAAAACCTTAATATTATAAACAATCTAAAATTAGAAATTCTTATCTAAATACTTTAACTAACAGTCGAAAATGACTTATATGTCAATGTAACATTCCCCAATTACCTTGTAAATTGTCTTTTTCAAAATTTGTCTTGAGTTTACGTAAAATCATATATCAATAATGTCACTATAATTTGATCAAATATTTAATTCATCAGATGCATCTACTTTCGAAATATTTTTTACTAAAGGCCTATTAATTCTCGAGAAATAATATATAATATGGACTGGACTCACCAAACTGGATACAGATAGACTTGTTTGTATTCTAAAAACGTTTAAGAATATCTGGAACAATTTTCTAAATGACTTATTTAGAAACTGGAACAACACTCGCACTTTACCGCTGTAATTCTCTGCGAATAATACACGCACTGGCTTTCAAAGGCAAATTGTGTTAATTTGATAATAATGCTACAAATTATTCTGATATTCTCAAATAAATTTGAGACAACTCTTATTCCGATGTTGTCTCTCGAGATATTAAAATTCAACTCTATTTAAAAAATTTTGAGACAACTCTTATTTCGATGTTGTCTCTCGCGATGTTATGAATCAACTCCTAAACTGTTTCCATAAATAACTCTCTTCTCCTTTGGTTACCAAGAATTATTTTTTTTTAAAAAATACAAATTTACGCTTTTATATACCAAGAGAGATTATTTTTTATAAGTGCCATTCCGCTAACAGACACATCTGTATTCTGGTTTTTCAAATCGTTTTAAAATCTATCTGTCATTAAGTCTATTCTGCAGTAATGTCATATGAAATTGAAATGTCAAATTTTATTGGTATATTGAACCTTCCAAATTATTGATAATACAGTGTGTATCAATAGTATTACATCTAAATATGCATATTTTCTTTATTTCAATGTTTTCTTTAGAATTTAGATAGAGGATATGTATTAATATATCTATATATATATATATATATATATATATATATATATATATATATATATATATATATACATATATATATTATTATTTTATTACTTTTTATTATTTATTTATTTAATTATATTTCTGAAGTTTATCTATGATTTATCTATGTTTTTTTTAAATTGGATTGGCTAGCTCAGATTATATGATTTATATTTTTATTTATTAGTTTAATATTTTAATGGAGAGCATGAGAACACTTACTCTCGTTGGGTTCAGGATAAAATTAAACAAGAAAATATATGAAATCTGCATCCCACAAATAACCTGCGAAAATCATCTCCATCAATGCTGTGAATCGATTATATGAAACACAGTAATTCAACCTTTGTGGTATGAAACCTTGCCCTGTGTTTGGCAAATGACATGTAAATGAAAATCAACAACTCAAATTTAGTTCCTATAATTATCAAACAAACGTAAAATTGAAAAGCATCATAAGCAGTAAATAAAACTTATATTAAAACAAATATAATACAGTGCAAATTACAAATACCAACTATTATTCTATACCTAAAATTATGATTGTGTAATTTGGCCAAATTTATGAATTACGTTTGAGTTTAATATTGTTAACCAAATAAATCGTTAAAAATACTAACCTGACCACAACACTGGGAAGTCTCTAGTATGTTCTATTGATGTGGAATCTTCTGGACCAAAGCTGGATCTCCTTCAATCTTGTAGTTACAAACTCTATAGTTTGTATGGCAGGTAAGTTCCTAAATTCTCGTTAAATCACTTAGATATTTTTGCTTATAATGTTTATGTTACGATGATAATGGTTTAGGAAACGTATTTTCTCATTATAAAGTGATTACTTTTTGAAAATTCGGGTAGCGTCCCCTCTCAAATTTAAAATTTTTATATTTCTCACAAATTCTTATTATTTCCAAGTATTTTCTTTTCAAAATGTTCAATGTATATTGATTAAATGTTTGCAATGTCTTTTGACTTTAATATCTAATAATTTCCCATCTATAAAATAAAATTTATAAAATTTTCTTACATGCGTCCTTCTCCATTAGCTTCGCTTCACCAACCTTTTGTTTTTCAAATCAACAAACTTTTTGTTGTCCGCTTTGTTATTTGTAAAACAAAAAACTCACTACATACTAGATAGAATATGCTTTGCCTTATCTAATGTTTTATATGTCGATAAATGTCTTTATATTTTTCTATGATTATGGATTGTTGATGTAAGATTTCAAACTAAGTTACCATTCCTATTTACATACTCATTCTTTCAAAAATCTACCTTATTTTAATTAACAAAATTATATCTATCTGACTTTAAATTTCAATATCAATCCATATACAATCTAAACTGTTCAAATATCTGTCATAATGCCTTTCAATTAAATCTTTACTCATCATTACATATTTATCTATTACAAACTTGACTCTTTATTTATTTCAGTCATCATATTTTTCTATTATCAATAGTCACAAACATAAATAATTCTATGGTAGAATCTACCTCCACATTCAGTGTACTTCATTAACAGACATGAAATTTTTAGTTGTCACTTCAGTTATCTCCTTTTTAATATAAACACTACAATTTTATTGGTATATATCCTGATCTAACATTCTATTTATTATTGTCTGATAATAATTTATTTTCTTTTCAGATTCATTGTTAGATGTTCGAAATACTGGATACAAATTATCATTTGCTATAGACAAGAAAATGAGTTTATGATTTGTTAAGATATAATTAAAATTTTATGAAAATAATGCAGTTTATAATCTGAAATCCTAAGGTAAATAATTTTACTATTACTTATGTATCTCTTTCGTTTTGAAGCATAACTAATATAATAAATGTTTAATTCAATAGAAAATATATATTCTTCTCATATTATCATCATTAGAAAAGATAATTCCAGCTATGTGAAATAATGAATTTCCATCTGTTACTCTACAAGGTTGCAAATTTCATACTTTTGTGTTCCATTCTTTTTACTGTTTCTTACGATAAGTTCAATATATATATTGTTATGATTTTATTAGTTCTTGTTATTTCTCTCCTACTATATTCTTCTTTTTACAGCTCAGTTGGATCAGAACACAATAATCTCTCTCAGGTGGTTCCGTTGGACGTATTTGTTATCTAAATTAATTAGTGAAATAAACAACTAAACTTCAAATCTGCAAATAAACAGGATAACTTGTATTTATCAGAAAGAATAATAGTCCAACATAAATCAAACTCCTTATTACCTAATACAAATACAATAAACCCCAATGTTTTTAAAACCCACCCGGAATTAACTATATTTTATTTCTATTTTATATTCTAATGTCATCTAACTATGAAATTTGGTTGATTTTGAAATTTGAATATCGCCAAAATTTAATTACTCTGCTAGCGTCTTAGAATGAAGAAATACTAGATTTTAATATACCTTAGTTTTATATTTTCGACTTCATTCCATTTGCAGTATTTTTATGTGTCACTAATTAAATTTTAAGTTCAATTATGGTGAGAACTTTCCTTTCTATTGTATTATCTTCCTGGATTAGTTTAATAATGGTTTTGGTTTTTCTTCATGTTTTCTTCTCTTCTATTCGATTTATTTTCTTAGTTTTTCTATAATCTTTCTTACAAAAAGGAACTGCCCCTCCCTTAATCCATCAATCACTGTTAAAAAAATATCCGTCTCCTGGATTCTTCTCAAATTTTGCCTACTTCAGTTGCTACCAGCCACAACTTTATTTTACATTTTTCTTATTCACTAATTTTCACATTGTATATAATTGTTACAACTAATTAGGAAACAGTTTCATTTATATTTCTAATAAATACCTTTTATCCCTTTACTTGCATTTTTTAAATTCCAAAAATTTCTTTTATCTGTCAAGTCCTATTTTGACGTTTATATTTCTTTTCAACAGGATGCTAAATTTTGTTGGCAGAAATTATAAATTCTGATTTTTTTATTTGACTAATAACTCATCTTTTCTTACAGTTGATTTATTTTTTTAAAATAGCTGATTTGATTTCTATGAAATGGAGGATACAGATACAATAAAAATATGATAATCGTATCAAATTGCTTTTCTGGTGTAATCTCATCATTTTATTCATTTATACAAAATTCATTCTACAATTTTATTGGTTAATATTTGAATTTTTGATAATATGATAATTTCCCCAAAATTTATATTCTACTTTTTTATATCTTATAGAAAAATTAGAATATCAATTTTAATTTTATTTTTGTAGCCAATAAAAAGATTATGTTTTCAAAAATGCTACAATTATAATAATTACTGGATAGTTTTCGTAATTAGTTGTTCTGCTTTGTAATTTGAATTATTTTCTTATCTGAAATCTGAATTCTAAACTTATATAAACTTTCAATGTTAAATATTCCCCTTTCCTTTCCATTAAGTGGATTTATTAATTTACAGGTTCCTCATTTATTATCTCGTATGGTCCCTTAAATGGTAGTTGTAATTTACTACATAAACCTTGTCTGATATTGGGTACTTTTAAATTTCTTATTATGACAAGCTCTCCTTTTTTGAATTTTGTTCTTTTTTGTCTTCGTTCATTTTCTCTTTTCAAATATTTTCTAGTATTCCGTTATATTCTAACATTTACTCGTTCCAGTGTATCTTGTAATACTTTATTAACATTCACCCATTCACTCTCTGGCATAAACCCTGTCATTACATATCTAGGACTTTCTTCTGTGATCGTACTTGGAACCTCATTTAAATATTTTTCTACTACTTCTAGTTTGTTATCCCATTGTCTATGATTTTCATATGTTATTAATCTTAAATATTTCATTACTTCTCTTATGTACCTCTCAGTGGGATTTGATGAAGGATGTCTTATACTAGTGAAATTTAACTGTATTTTATAATCTTTGCAAAATTTTTTTATTCTGTCATTATTAAAATAAGTTGCATTGTCAATAATGATCTGCTCCGGTTTTCCAATTTCCACTATAAATTTTTCTAAATAATTGTTGACTACTTATATATTTGATAATCTAGTTGGATACAGTTTAACGAATTTTGAAAAATGATCCACTATTACAAAAATGTGTTTGTTGTTCTTGTTACTCAAAATTAAATTACTAATAAAATCTATTGAAATAATCTGTGAAGGTTTATGAGAAATTATACTTTTTGGTTCATTCTTGTTTATCATGTTTTTACTTTCTCCTAATTGACAAAGCTTACATTTATTTTGTTACATCTATATCTCTGTAACTTATAAAATTCTGTCTATAAATCATTCCATGTTTTTCTTATCCCTGTGTGTAAATACTTTTCATGAATACTCCCTATTAATTTTTGTGAAAGTTGCTGTGTCACTATATATAATTCATTTCCATTAACTGTTTTTATTATTACACCATTTCTTTCTGTTGTTCCCCTTTTTTCTTTGTCTGTCAATCTTTTCTGATCTTCTGTAATTGTTTTTAATGAGAATAATCCTGATTTATTTACAAAAATGTTAAGGCCTATTTTAATTTGTCTAGTATTGTTAGTCTTGTTTGTCCCCATTCTGGTAATAGTATCTGGTATTACGTTTTGTCGGCCTGGTATATGTCTTATTTCAAATTTATACTCTTGTAGTAATAAAGCCCATCTGTTTATTCGAGTACTAGCGTATTTACAGTTTAAAATTGATAGTAAAGCTTCGTGATCAGTTTCAATGTAAAATTTTGCTCCTAATAAATAAAATCTGAACTTGGTTATACAGAAAATGATACTTACCAGCTCTATCTCACTGACACTATAATTTTTCTTATGTTTTTTCGTTACCCTTGAGATAAATGATATTGGTACCTCTACTTCCCCTTGTATTTGTACTAAGATTCCCGCATATCTTTCTATGGATGCATCAGTTCTGAGTATAAATGGTAATTCATAATTTGGATGATAAATTTTTAGGTTCTATATGAAAATATCCTTTAATTCCAAAAATGCTTTTTCCTGTTGCTCTTCCCATTTCCATTTAACATTCTTTTTCATCAAACTCAACAATGGTATTTCCTTATTACTCAAATCAGGTATTAATCTTTTGAAATAATTTAAAATTCCTAGAAATCCTCAAAGTATTTTTAAGTCATGAGGTCTTGTATATTCTCTTATGGTTTTTATCCTTGCAGGATCCATTTCGAACCCATCTTTGGTTAATCTATAACCTAAGTAAGTTACCTCCTCTTCGAAAAATTCACACTTATCTAAATTTATTTTTAATCCTGCTTCATCCCAGGAAACATGTTACACGTGGGCCTCTAGAGGCACTTTAGAAACAATCGACGGACAACATAAGTGGGCCACAATTATGATACGTGAAAAATAAAAACATATTCCATATAATATATATATATATATATATATATATATATATATATATAAAAATATGTTCACCAATAGCTTTACTGGGTCCGGGCTCACTATCAACACAAAGATTATTACTTCTACGAGATATATTGTCTATTATAACCTCAGCCTCTACAGTGGAGACTATATCCTTAACAGCATTTTTCGCAAGACGCTGTTTTTGACGAGTGCTCTTTGAGATATTATGCAGGGGTTTTCTAGAGGAAACATATATTATGTTGGTATATGATGCAACAAATGATGTGTGTACTTACTTTTCTGTGTTTCCGGGCATATCTGCTCGTTCCTTTGCTCCGAATAGATTGGATACAAGACACAAATCTAATAAAATTGTCGCTACAGTGATTAATTATTAATTACCACAACACAACACAACTAGGTTAGGTTGATATTCAACACGTGTTCAACACAACGGCTAGCAAAGCAGCAGTAGTGACAACTGCCAAGGTGATATTCAGTAATGCCAATGTTTTATTTTCATTACAGGTCGCATGCCGGCATGCATACTGTGTCAAAACGACATCGGCGCGACTATCGCAAATTTTCAACGGCTAATTTGTGGCTAAATTACAAACATCCACCAAAAATATGCGTATGTTCAGCCAAGGCGGCAAAACTGATATCATTCCAATTATTTGCCGACATCGCTGTGCCGCTGCCGACATCTAACCGCAGTTAACAGCTATGGCCCGTCTATTTACCGCTCATTCATGTTTGTTGGGATCTAACAATTCTAATACTTTTTCTATATGTTCTTTATGTTTCGAACCATTTTCTGAATAAATTAGAATATCATCGACATAGTGTAATACAAAATTCTCGTATTTGTCTAATATTTTGTGGAGCGCTCTTTCTAATGTTGGACAGGCAGATTGTAAACCATATGGTACAACACAAAATCTGTATATCACACTCTCTATACTAAATCCTGTGAAATTCTTACACTCTCATGAAGTGGTATTAACCAAAAGCTGTGTTTTAGGTCTATTTTTGAGAAAATTTTTGTATTAGTTATTCTACCAAACATTGCCTCAATATTTATAGGAGATTCATATTGCGGAGTGGTTATTTTATTTAATTCCCTTGCATCTAAACATAGTCTCAGCTCATTATTTTTCTTCTGAACCACAACAGTAGGATTCATATAACTACTGGTACTTCTTTCTATAATTCCTTTTTTTTCCATTTTATCTATTTCTCCTCTAACTTGCTCACATCTTTAACTTCAATCTTGTGTACATATTTCTTAGCTACTCTCGATTCATACATCGTTCATCCATTATATTTATTTAATAATTATTTTATAACATCTTGATATACTTTCTTACATTTATATTTTTCATTATTATTATTTTTAATTATATCATTTTTCATATTATATTCCCACTCATCCATCTCATTCATACTTCTAATACAGAAAATTCCATGTTCTAACTCTGTTTCTTTATCATTTCCTTCAAATTCAAACCACTGTTTAGATAATTCTATTCCTTTTCTATCATAATCTATTTATGCAGCTAGCTTTTCCAATTGATCAGTACCAACAATTATGTCTACCTCCATATTTTGTACTATTAATAATTGCAATTCTATGTTTTTATCTTGGATCTCCAAATTTATATTCATAAATTTATTTGTTTCTGCAAGGTTCTTCCCATTTATCCCCACTAAATTGGTCTTTGGCATTTTGATTATTTTATTTTGAATTTCTATTTTATTATCTATTACATTTTCGTTTATTAATGATGCCTCAGATCCAGTATATATTAAAATTTTCACTACTTTTTCTCCTATTTTCCCTTGTAAAATAATTAAACCTTGTAAATACTCATTTTCTTCATTTTCCCGCAATTTTATAAATTCAATTGGGTGTTCATATTTTGAGTTGTCCTGTCTATCATATGGTTGATCTATTGAAAATTTTGTCCATTTGTTCTTGAGTTCTCTATTTGATGTTGGCTTTCGTTTCTCTCTATTTGTTTCTGTATCTCTTCCCTAGGTTGTCTATCTACACTATTTTCCCTGCGTTGGAAATGAACATATCTGCTGCGTTCATTACTGTTATTTCGTTCAAAATTACTGTTTTTTTCTTCCCTATTGTAATCTATCCTGTTCATGTTTGTATTGATGTCCCTATTATATGGTCTATAATTTCTATTATAGTTTTGATTGTAATATTGTTCCCTATAATTTGGATTTGTTCTATTATCAATATTGTTGTTATTTTGCTTATAATTTGTATTTCTGTTTGTGTTGTAATTTTCATTATGTCTATCATAATTTTGATTTTGACTCCTATATTGTCTTTCTCTATTTTGATAGCTTCCTGTTGTATTTTCTGCTAAATTTTCTCTTCTATTATAATTATAATTTCTATTCTATTGCCCACTTCTATTATTCCAATGTCTGTATGATAATGTCCTTTCTAATCGTAATAAGTAATCACTTAGTCTAACCATTGTTTTTATCTCATGCATGTTTATTATTTCAAAAATTTCTTGGTTAAAATGTCTGCTAATATTTACTACAATTTCCTCTTCATTCATAGATGGTTTTAAGTATTGTGCTATGGCATACAATTGAATAGCATAATTATTATAATTCCTACTTCTTGTTTCATCAAATTTTCCAAATTGTAATTTGTCCCTTAGTTGTGCATTTTCTCCCCAATACTGATTAATAAATAACAGTTCAAAATCATTGAAATCTTTAATCTTTTGTTGCAAGGCTGATTTACTAAAAATTCTCTTATAACATCTTTGAGCTCTTCTATATCTTTTATATGTTTTGTCTTATTTTTAATAGACTTTATAAAAGTAATTGGGTGTATTTTATGAATATTACCATCAAATTTACTATTTATCTGTATATTTTGACAATTATTTACGATTCTAGTTTCTACGTGTTCATTTAGTCTTTCTTGTTCTAAATTATGTAATTTATTTTCTAATTCTTTAAATTTGTTCTGATAATCTTCATTTTCTAGTTTTGAATTAACAGTTTTCTTTATTTCTTTGTCTACTGTCACACTTATACTAATATTTTCTCTTTGTTGATCATTTACTTTTTTATTTATGTCATTAATTTCACCAATAATACTTTGATTATTCTCTTCTACTACAGTTCTCAATTCTTTTATATTTTTATCATTATTTTCTAATGCATTATTAATATCAGATATTTCTCCTCTCGTTTTCTCATAAAATTCTTTGTTTTGGTTGTCTATTCTATTTTCAAATTCATTATATATTACGGCAATTTCCTTTTTAGTTTGTTCTATATTCATTCTCATGCGTTCTTCCAATTTTTCCATATTCTCTTTCATATTTTCCTCTATTCTTCTCTCCATAATAAGCATATTCTCTCTCACATCCTCTTTTATACCTTGTTCCATACTCAACAAATTTTCTTTCACACCTTGTTCCATACTCAACATATTTTCTTTCACACTTTGTATCTTATTTGCAATAAACTCCATCAACTTATGCATTTGATATTCCATACTTTTCTGTTCTGTTTCCTGCAATTTTACTGTACTCATATCTGTCTCTCCTGACGTTCCACTGGCTTCTCCTTGTTCAACTCCTCTCTCTCCTGCTCCTTCCAAACCTACTCTCTTTCCATCTCTTAAATCCATTTTCTCTTCCCTACCCCTTTTTTAACGTTTGAAAATGCCCCACGTTGGGCGCCAATTTTTGTTATCATTTTATTAGTTTTTGTTATAATGTAATTTTTAACCTGTATATTATAGAACCAAATTTGACATAATTTTGCCGGGCGCCAATTTTTATCAGTTACCTGTATTTCTCTCTTACTATATTCTTCTTTTTACAGCTCAGTTGGATCAGAACACAATAATCTCTCTCAGGTGGTTCCGTTGGACGTATTTGTTATCTAAATTAATTAGTGAAATAAACAACTAAACTTCAAATGTGCAAATAAACGTGATAACCTGTATTTATCAGAAACAATAATAGTCCAACATAAATCAAACTCCTTATTACCTAATACAAATCTAACTATGAAATACTTAATTAACCTAACCTTATTCTACTCAAAACTGACATTTTCTGTTTTATTAATTGTCAAATTACCAACTAATATGCACTTAATCGTTTATTTTAAATAGTTTGTCACGGAGGGTTTGTAAAAATGAAATTGTCTATTTGTTTCAAACACTATCAAGAATTGGGAATATCGATGCCGGTGAAATTGAAATTTGGTTGATTTTGAAATTTGAATATCGCCAAAATTTTATTACTCTGCTGGCGTCTTAGAATGAAGAAATACTAGATTTTACTATACCTTAGTTTTATATTTTCGACTTCGTTCCATTTGCAGTATTTTTATGTGTCACTAATTAAATTTCAAGTTCAATTATGGTGAGAACTTTCCTTTCTATTGTATTATCTTCCTGGATTAGTTTAATAATAGGTTTGGTTTTTCTTCATGTTTTCTTCTCTTTTATTCGATTGATTTTCTTAGTTTTTCTATAATCTTTCTCACAAAAAGGAACTGTCCCTCCCTTAATCCATCAATCACTGTCAAAAAAATATCCGTCTCCTGGATTCTTCTCAAATTTTGGCAGAAATGATAAATTCTGATTTTCTTATTTGACTAATAACTCATCTTTTCTTACAGTTTTAAAATAGCTGATTTGATTGCTATGAAATGGATACAGATACAATAAAAATATGATAACCGTATCAAATTGCTTTTCTGGTTTAATCTCAGTATTTTATTCATTTATACAAAATTCATTCTACAATTTTATTGGTTAATATTTGAATTACTGATAATATGATAATATGTATATATATATATATATATATATATATATATATATAAATTCACTTATGTTCTAAATATATATATATATATATATATATATATATATATATATAAGATGTACGAATAGTGCGTGACATATGAACAATAAGCAACGAATAGATTAGTGGGTATTGCCCCTTCTTCTATTTGCGTGCAATACCCACTAATCTATTCGTTGCTTATTATATATATATATATTTATATATATATATATATATGTATATATATATATATATATATATATATATATATATAGGGATAAATTTATGTAGTTCGTTCTAGATTTAAGTTTAACGTTAATTGTACAACCAAATTATAAATTGTAATTAATTTTTGTGAATAAAATTTTGGAAAAAGTAGTTTTTTCATTTAAATACATAACTGGCGCAGTCTTAGTAGGATTCATTCGGTTGTGGAAGACTTTATCGCATAGTGTCGGTTAGAGAACTTTCACAATTTAATGTTTTACCAGGAAGTGCGAATTCTGAAGAATATATCATCGCTGAAGAAGAAACCTGAGTGCTACGATTGATTGTGAGTACCAAGTTTCCTTATTTTCACATTTCCTAACCATTTATAAGAGTATAAGAAAGATATTTTTAATTTGTTTTTTTATGAATGACAGTCTTAAATACGACAACAGTAGAAACAACAAGGACACAGTTAAAACAAGATTATTAGAGACTCAGGTATAATATTAGCAACCAACAAAGGAAATTATCATCAAAATATAATCAGAAAACCCAGAATAATTCTGAAATATTGTTACAGGAAGATGAAAGTAGCAACGATGAAAATGGTATTCCTAACTCTTCAACTTAAAAATAGATGTAAAACAGAAGATATACAAGTAACACAGTTGAAGAATTTACTTTTACCTATTAACTTCCGATGACCATTTTTATATTATATAGCCTTAAGAGAAGTTAGTAAACACATCGACACCGCATGATAATATTTTTATAGTATTAGAATAGTTCGATAGAAAGTAATTTTACTAATCCAATTTCATATTATAATTTAGAGATCGTGGTAGATGGTAGGGATGAAAACTCAAGCGGGGGAGAATGACATATGATTAGCAACCAGCAGGCGACGACCATAGAGCTGTATACGTTTAAAAACGGCTTGAGTGAATTAAATTTTACTTAGTGCTAAGTATTAATAATAATGTACTTACAAGGAAGTTTTCACTTTTCGAAATTCAGACGGGCAAAAGTCTTTATTTGATGCAAGACACTCTCCCAACATCAGCAAATCAACTGTGGCCAAATTAGAGCTATTTGCCTTATATGAAATGATGTAGGAATCGATCGAAATTCGTAATGACAACAATAGTTCAAGCAACATTCACGGAGGTCATTGATAGGACAGAAATTTACAATTTGCTAAAAATGTAGGGGAAATTGATTATTAGTAATTTGAGGTTTAGACTGTTTTGTTTTATACTTCAGCTTATAATATAATGTAAATTAACAGTAAGTATCTGATAATTTTAGTTAAAAAACTATATCATCTTAATAGTTATTTTAGAATAAAAATGCAGAAAATAAAGTCAACTTTCAGTTCTGAGGAAAACGATACTGCTGAGCCGAAAAAGAGCATGTAAAACGGAGGCAACAAATTAATTTTAATTTGCATTTTGATTTATAATAGTATATTTTGTCAAAATAAATTTTAACAAACCCATTTTCATTTATCAAATTTATCAAAATGTAGGGATTTTTTTGTGTTGGTAGGGATGGCTCTTATAAAAGGTTACCATGACTGATTTACTGAGACGAGACGTCATGCGCTGTTTCGGTCAACATGACCTATTGCAGTATTTTATACTTTTATTTTCCTAAAACTATTATTGATATAACTGTTTATATTAAAACTAGGTCATTTTTCAGAATGCTTTCATAACATATTTTTCTCTAAAACCATTTAATTTTTGATTCCTTAGTACTGTCAACATCTCTATTGCCCAACGATAAGTTGACGCCGAAAAAAAGTTGTTCAGTTGCTGTACAAATCCGAAGATAGAGATTGCTTCAACGCACCTCTCCGCAGCACATACTACAACCGAATTCAGTGAGTGCACTGCACATGGAACGTAGTGTGCGAGACGATTTACTTTCTTAATATGCACCTGTAGACCAATGTAACAACCAGACATATTTGAAGCATTATCGTATGACTGCCCTCTCGCATATATATATATATATATGTACATTCCTAAATATATATATATATATATATATTTAGGATTGTACATATATATATATATATATATATATTATGATATATTAGTCAATTAATAAATACTTTGTTTTTTATGATTAGGGTAATTATATCAAGTAGAGCATGAGTACTCCTTAATCTCTTGAGTTCAGGGCTAAAGATTTTTATGTAATTTATTATTTTGTTTTATATATTTTCATGAAGAATTATTTGTTTTGGTCTTTTATTTAAAATAAAAAAATTATACCTTGTCTACATTTATGTTGAGACGCCTATGGTATCAAACCTATTCCTGTATTCAGAATTGACACTTGAAATGAACTGAATAACTATTTACTGTTTCTGATATTGGGTATTGAAACGACAATGAAGAACACTGTAATTATATATTATCAAAAATGCAATGAAAATTGGGAAAGAACTACATACATCGATACAAACAAATTCGAAATAGTGGAACAAACAACTAAAATCTAATATGTCAAAAAAATAGGTACCTTTGCGCAAATTTATATTGTTTAAAATGGCCAAATCAGAAAATTTTTAATTGGTTACTCAATAAAATTACGCTACACTAACCTTCACTGAACAATGTTTTCTGCTTGGCACCAACAATCTCCTATAACACAACGCTTGTATTATTGTGTCTACTGCCTTTACCTTTACTCTCGGTGGACTCCAACTAGACACAACTCCTCCAGGTAAGTTTTGACTTTCTCTCTCTTGATATACTTTATACTATTTTATTTATCTTCTTTTCTTCCACAATCTGGTTTCTTTCGTTTAAATATCTTTTTAAATAATGCTTTCAGGTATATTTTATTATTCTATAGCTTTGATTATTTATCTATTTTAATTAGTTATCTTCTGTTTCTTTACTTATCTTTCAAATCCTCTCAAACTACTTCTTTAACTTTATTTAACTTCTTTTTATGCTTTTCTTTTAATTATATGAGGACTATCTTTATATTTTCTTAAATTTTTCTTTGTATATATCCTCCCTCAACAATATCACACCACATACTCTATTTTTCCAAATCAACAACCATCCTTTTTCCTGTCCGTTGCTATGGACAAAACTCATCATCTCACTAGATTTTTTTAAACAATAATTTACAAATCAGAGGTTTTCATTTAATTTCATATTTTTCTTAACTATTTGATGATATTTAATGCTTCGTTTATTTCCAAAATAATTTAATTTATATATTTAAAACTCTACTTCTGCAAAAATATCCCTATTTATAAAAAAAACCTCTCATTGTGTAATACGTTTCCATTCTAAATTAGACAAATTTACAAACTGATACTTTTCAAAAAATATATAATTCTTTTCAATTTCTATTAAAATTTGGTCACGATTATGATTTCTCATAAACTTGGCCTAAAATTATATATACAAAAATTCTTCATGTGTTATATTTCATTGTCCCTTTAGATATCAATCAGAATTACATAGTTCTATGACAACGAATTCCTGTCGCGCACATCGAAATCTGTCGCTGATGTTTCATGCTTTGAAAGTATTTTGACATTCCAATCTTGTTGACAGTTCTCTGTGTCATTGAAATAATAAACATCAAAATAATAATTTTGCTACTAATTCTTATTAAACATGATGTATTATAACAATCTAAATACATTTATTTATTCTTTTAGGATTTTAGATACTTTTAATGACGTATATGACACATTTACAAGTTATTATATTGTTTAAAGATGGTTTTTATGGTCTGATATACAAGTTATGAGTGAATTATTTTAGGAAGCACTGACAATGGTAAATGTTCTGCATATTATTTAGCATCTCAATATTTACATTAAACAAACGATATCATAGGTACAAATTCAATATATAACTCATTTTAATTTCATTCATATCATGAAAAACAAATAATTCCCTATGTTTTGGCAACTTACAACCAAATTCAGCTTGAAAACCTCACACAACATCACCTTCAAACACTTGTTGTGATGAGTTTAATATATATATATATATATATATATATATATATATATATATATATATATATATATATTATAGAGTGAAACACCCTGTATATCAAACAATAAAGAATTAAGATTGTGCATTGTAATCTAGAAGAATTTTTTTTAAGTCAAAAATTTTTTAACATTTGAATGGAGACAATCTGTACGATCCACTATTCGATAGAGAAGGCATACAGAAAGGACAGACTGTATAATGTAGGGATAATTGCGAATAGGTGTGATAAACAATTTATGTGAAATAAATCAACCAAACTTTTATTAAAAAGATCAAGTATCAGAATTTGTTCATGATAAGAAACTAATAATGCTTTATTCTGTAAAGTCAAGCTAATCTCATAATATTTGTTGATTAAAACATTAAAGTAAGTTAGTGTAGCTGTTTAGACATAACAGAGCAGAAAAGTATATAATAATGTGAATTTCAGAGAACATGACTCATAAAAAAAACGAATTTTCATTTTGCATATATATTTAAAGGTAACAGCTGTCATCTATTAAAACATTAAGAATATTCATTTGACATACATACTTAGAGGTTGGGAAATGTCATTTTAACAATACTAGGAAATATTATTGAATGAAAATAATATAGGAAGTCTAAGCAATTAAAAACCTTAGAATACAATATCCTGATATAATGGATGAACATTTCACTGGTTGAAATGAAGAATTTGAGTGATAAAATAAATAGTCAAATTTGATTTGTGAATAAACATTAAAAAAAGATCATATCGGCGACAATTATGTTGCTAACGAAAAAAAAATCGGAATGTAAAAAGGTTGTTGATTATGGGGGCTATTGAGTAGAAGGTCTTTTTTGGGAAGAAAAATTTGTAAGCAGCAAAACTCTTTGGTAAAGAAAATCATTTGAAATTATTTGGAAGATAAAAATTTGACTATAGAATTCAAGAACAAATACATTATACTTACAAGATATACATCAGTGTAAGTAGTTAAGTTTATATTAATAATTAAAAAAGGAATTGTCGAATGTTGTACAGTACTAACCATGATTTTTATTTTATAATATGGTGTCTTGTGTCTTGTGGAAGTAAAATAGCCACTATAGCTTTTGGAAAACACTGAATAATGGAATTTATATAAACTGCTTGGACTTCGAATGAAATACAGCATTGATTCCTGTTCTGGTAGAAACGGAATGCCAGCATGGAGTTTTTCCAGGAGGAGAATCTGAAACAAATAAAAGAAACGGATCATTGAGGTGAACAAACAAAACAGTGAAGTGAATAAGGTAGTACAAGTTAATTTATTAATATATTAAAAAGTCAAGCGTACTTACCAATTTATGCATAGAACTAAAATTTTGTGACGCATAGACGCTTTTGGGAGTGTATTTCGCCATTTTCTAAAAATCATATGTTTATGAAGTTGTATAATTGTATTTTACTCTTATAATAATATCTCACCAGAGTGCGTGTATGTTGTATGAAAGAGACATCCTTTTAGATAGTTGAATTTCTTCAAGAACACTTGTAAAAGTGTAATGTATTTATTTTCATTAAATTACATATCGTTTTTTACTTTGAAGAACGTTTATTTAACTTTTTTTGAGTTATTCAGTTATTCATTTCATCTGGTGACTTGCGCACCATCTACTTACCATAGGCAGAAGCTCTGAATGACATCTATTGAATTATGCAGATTTGTTTTAAGCAGGACAGGACCGTATTTAGTTTGGAATCATTGAACAAGTAACATATTCTGATTAACAAACTTATTTTTGAAATATAAAGCATTTATTAACTTTGGCGCTAATATATATAGAATTCTAAAATCATTTTATCCTAAATACTTGAACTCTACCCTGAGATGAGAAGTTTTCATGTTAGTAATATAAACTGTTTATCATATATATAAAATCATCAATATACCGGGCAAACAATAAACTTAAAGTAAATTTAAACTAAAATAAAATAAGTATAACATTCTTATTACACCATAGCCAATTCATATTAATATATATATATATATATATATATATATATATATATATATATAAATTAATTAAGTTATCGACCGTTACTTAATTATATAATATTTCATAAATTTCGGGTATAGCGGTCTGTAGGCAATTAAAACTGCAATTTTTCTAATATTCTCAATATTTCGCCATTGTTTAACAGCTTCTTCAGGAGAAATTCTACAATAATTAGTAATGTACATTTTAAAACCCATTAAAATTAACAATAAATAAAAACTTACAGAGAGCAACAGTTGTTTTGCCGATACGGGCACTAGCATCACATTACACACATTAAAAATAGATTAATATAAAATGTTTATATTCTGCTGTTTTTTATATATTATAGTAAAAAGTGATAAGAATTTAAAAGTTGTTAATATACAGAGTGACATGTTAAAAATGATTAAAAAGATTACAATAAATATTGCTCAAATTGTTAGTATGAAGTTTGTAGTTTAGGTTGTTTTCATGTCTCTTAATATAATACATTTCAAGGAATAACCTAGATCTGTAGTTGTTGTTTTTTTCCAATAAAGTTATATTATCATAATCAAAATTATGACCTGTTTTTAAGTGGTGTTCTACTGTGGCACAAGTATTTTTGTGTAGTCTGCAGTCCCTTTTATGTTGAGTGATTCTTTGTTTTAACCATTGGGACGTTTGGCCTATGTAACACCCTTGACAATCTCAGCATGGCAGTTTATAGATTACATTGGTATTGTACAATAGTGGTGTTTTGTCCTTAAGCTTTGTAAATAAGTTAGAAATTTTTTTGTTGGTTATATTTTGAAATTTTTATGTTATTAAATTGTTTGAAAATCGCTATTATTTTGTTAGACAACTGCGGTATAAATGACAACTTTTTATATAAAATTTGTTGTGGCTCCGGAGGATCAATCGCTCCATCATACATTTCGGTGTTGTATAGCAGCTTTTTTAGCACGTTCCTTGGATAACCATTATTAGCAAAGATCACAAATAGTTTGTGGAGGTTCGATGCTAACCATTTTTTATCACTGATATGTACTACCCTGTTTTTCATTGCTATTACGGTGTTGTAAATTTGTGATTTGGGGTGACTTGAAAAATAATTTATAAACCTGCCTGAGTCTGTAGGTATTTGGAACCAATCTAATATTATTTTGTTATCAGTGTCTCTGACTACTCTGGTATCCTAAAAAGGTAACGAGCGATCGTCTTCTATTTCAATGGTGAACTGAATATGCTCATTAAAAGAATTAATCCCATTTAATATAGTTTCGGTATGCTCCTTAGGTATGGCACAAATTATGTCATCTACATATTTATATAAAAATGCAATTTCGAAAGGTAATGTTGAAATAACCTGATCTAATAAGAAATCCAACACAATTGTTGCTAATATTGGACTTATAGGAGAACCCATTGGTGTCCCAAATATTTAACGATAAAATTCGTTGTTAAAACTAAAATAACTATGGTCAAAGACAAATCTCACAACCGCCAAAAAATTATCTCTCGACAACGTAGTAAACCCTTCAACAATGTTCCATTTATTTTCTACAATATCTACTACCAGTTCCGAAGGAATGTTTGTAAATAGAGATACCGCATCTAAAGAGATTAATATATAATTTTCCGGAAGGAGCCTATTTCTGATATCTGTTACAAATGTGAACGTATCCTTAATATTATAGTTATTCTGGTCTTCGAACACATTTTTTAAGATGTCACTAACAGTTTTTGCGATTTCATATGTTACTGCATTAACTGAACTAACAATTGGTCTTAAAGGTATGTCAGGTGTGTGTATTTTTGGTAAACAGTACAGTTTTGGAAAGGAAGCGTTACGAATGTATAGTTTTTTAGCAGTATTGGTGTTAATTTCATATTTTACAAGATCATTGAATTTGTTCTGGTTCGACGACGTTGGATCTTTATTCATTTTAACATATGTGTTCCTATCTTCTAACATTATTTCAGTTTTCCCAATGTAATCTTGTTTGTCCATTGCTACTGTACATCTCCCTTTATCTGCTTGTAATATATAAAGATCTGGATGATCTTTTAAAAATGCTTGAGTAGTCTTATACATTCTATTGTATTTTGATGGTTTTTTGGAGTTATTGTTGTTTAAAAAATTGGTAACCACATTTGTAGCTTTAGCCCTTAATACGTCTTTGTCATTAGTTGGGGTGTCATCAATTATATTCTCAACCTCAGCCATAAAGATATCCATTCTGATGTTTTTTGGATCTGTAACACTAAATTTGGGTCCTAAGGAAATAAAGTCCGCTATGTTTTTCGGAATGTCAACTGACGAAACATTTTTGAACCATTTACCATTGTCAAAAATGTTTCGTCAGTTGACATTCCGAAAAACATAGCGGACTTTATTTCCTTAGGCAATGGTAAATGGTTCAAAAATGTTTCGTCAGTTGACATTCCGAAAAACATAGCGGACTTTATTTCCTTAGGACCCAAATTTAGTGTTACAGATCCAAAAAACATCAGAATGGATATCTTTATGGATGAGGTTGAGAATATAATTGATGACACCCCAACTAATGACAAAGACGTATTAAGGGCTAAAGCTACAAATGTGGTTACCAATTTTTTAAACAACAATAACTCAAAAAAACCATCAAAATACAATAGAATGTATAAGACTACTCAAGCATTTTTAAAAGATCATCCAGATCTTTATATATTACAAGCAGATAAAGGGAGATGTACAGTAGCAATGGACAAACAAGATTACATTGGGAAAACTGAAATAATGTTAGAAGATAGGAACACATATGTTAAAATGAATAAAGATCCAACGTCGTCGAACCAGAACAAATTCAATGATCTTGTAAAATATTTGGAATAAAAAAATGAAAGTAACACCAATACTGCTAAAAAACTATACATTCGCAACGCTTCCTTTCCAAAACTGTACTGTTTACCAAAAATACACACACCTGACATACCTTTAAGACCAATTGTTAGTTCAGTTAATGCAGTAACATATGAAATCGCAAAAACTGTTAGTGACATCTTAAAAAATGTGTTCGAAGACCAGAATAACTATAATATTAAGGATACGTTCACATTTGTAACAGATATCAGAAATAGGCTCCTTCCGGAAAATTATATATTAATCTCTTTAGATGCGGTATCTCTATTTACAAACATTCCTTCGGAACTGGTAGTAGATATTGTAGAAAATAAATGGAACATTGTTGAAGGGTTTACTACGTTGTCGAGAGATAATTTTTTGGCGGTTGTGAGATTTGTCTTTGACCATAGTTATTTTAGTTTTAACAACGAATTTTATCGTTAAATATTTGGGACACCAATGGGTTCTCCTATAAGTCCAATATTAGCAACAATTGTGTTGGATTTCTTATTAGATCAGGTTATTTCAACATTACCTTTCGAAATTGCATTTTTATATAAATATGTAGATGACATAATTTGTGCCATACCTAAGGAGCATACCGAAACTATATTAAATGGGATTAATTCTTTTAATGAGCATATTCAGTTCACCATTGAAATAGAAGACGATCGCTCGTTACCTTTTTAGGATACCAGAGTAGTCAGAGACACTGATAACAAAATAATATTAGATTGGTTCCAAATACCTACAGACTCAGGCAGGTTTATAAATTATTTTTCAAGTCACCCCAAATCACAAATTTACAACACCGTAATAGCAATGAAAAACAGGGTAGTACATATCAGTGATAAAAAATGGTTAGCATCGAACCTCCACAAACTATTTGTGATCTTTGCTAATAATGGTTATCCAAGGAACGTGCTAAAAAAGCTGCTATACAACACCGAAATGTATGATGGAGCGATTGATCCTCCGGAGCCACAACAAATTTTATATAAAAAGTTGTCATTTATACCGCAGTTGTCTAACAAAATAATAGCGATTTTCAAACAATTTAATAACATAAAAATTTCAAAATATAACCAACAAAAAAATTTCTAACTTATTTACAAAGCTTAAGGACAAAACACCACTATTGTACAATACCAATGTAATCTATAAACTGCCATGCTGAGATTGTCAAGGGTGTTACATAGGCCAAACGTCCCAATGGTTAAAACAAAGAATCACTCAACATAAAAGGGACTGCAGACTACACAAAAATACTTGTGCCACAGTAGAACACCACTTAAAAACAGGTCATAATTTTGATTATGATAATATAACTTTATTGGAAAAAAACAACAACTACAGATCTAGGTTATTCCTTGAAATGTATTATATTAAGAGACATGAAAACAACCTAAACTACAAACTTCATACTAACAATTTGAGCAATATTTATTGTAATCTTTTTAATCATTTTTAACATGTCACTCTGTATATTAACAACTTTTAAATTCTTATCACTTTTTACTATAATATATAAAAAACAGCAGAATATAAACATTTTATATTAATCTATTTTTAATGTGTGTAATGTGATGCTAGTGCCCGTATCGGCAAAACAACTGTTGCTCTCTGTAAGTTTTTATTTATTGTTAATTTTAATAGGTTTTAAAATGTACATTACTAATTATTGTAGAATTTCTCCTGAAGAAGCTGTTAAACAATGGCGAAATATTGAGAATATTAGAAAAATTGCAGTTTTAATTGCCTACAGACCGCTATACCCGAAATTTATGAAATACTCTATATATATATATACATATATATATATATATATATATATATATATATATATATATATTATTGTGGTTTGCTGTTTGTGATTTAAAACCTTCTCATCAATAAATTTATATTGTGGTTTACTCAGTGTGAGAAACCTAATTATTATTGTTTAGTTTATTTAATGCTTTAAACTTTTCTTTTGTCAATAAAATTTTCATTCGCCCGGTATATCAAAATTTTTTAAAATATGTAATGAAATAATTACACTCACCTTTTTAATAGTTTTGAAATCCTAGTTTTAGTTATTTTTATGAGAACTCAATAACCTCAGGATCTTGGGTTCATGGAATTAGATAAATTTCTTTTTAATTTATATTATACGAGTAAGCGCCAAAAATTTTTTTTATTAATTAAAAAGTTTGAATTAAAAAATTAAATTCTTGCTTTTCTTTTCTCTACAAAATTTCACAAAACGGTCCTGTACATTCTGTTTCGAGACCCCTCTCCAGTTACGATCCGTCTCATCAATGATGCCAACTGATCAATTAAACAATAGTCTAGAAATGAAATTCTCCAACAATGCAGTTAAATCTTTTTAAATGGAAAACGTTATTTAAAGCGAACTCATGGAAATCAAATACATCATTCAAATACAAAATTTTAAATGGAATAAGTTATCTACAGTGATCGTTCATTCCATACACATTCACACAAATGGATTATTATTATTAAATATAGGTACAATTATGCAACATATTATACACACTAAATATCATCTGATGTCAAAAACT
Source organism: Galeruca laticollis (assembly GCA_963921935.1). Classification (NCBI taxonomy): domain Eukaryota; kingdom Metazoa; phylum Arthropoda; class Insecta; order Coleoptera; family Chrysomelidae; genus Galeruca; species Galeruca laticollis. Next base: position 170,392,157 of record OY998175.1, read on the forward strand.
TTACAACATAAAATGGCGGATATGGTGAGGATTAATGCCTGTGAAATTTCAAAGTTTAACGATATACACACAATACAAGTGAGTTTATTTAACTTTTTAAAACGAAACAGTTTTTGAATACCTGTTCACTTATGTCCAATTCACCTTGTTTAATTCTTCTTGTAGGATTCTTCCTGGGATACTCTACAGTTTCTCCTGTTTGGGTATGAACCAAAGATGATGTTATATTTCATCTACATCAATACATCTTTGATGGGTTTTCAGAGTAAAATTCTTTCTGAGATGTATCGTGGAGATATCATTTCCACGATACAAAACTTTACTTTATTATACGGATAAATATTGAAGGTTAGTATTCTGCTATTTTTACCAATCTCTTGTTACTTTTCTATTTATCAGTTTCTCTTACAAATTTTATTGAATTATTTTATATTTACCATTCAAATTGTACCGCTTTTCTAGTTAATATTCAAAATTCTGTTCCAAAGATTCAATTTTCACCCACATTCATTGTTAAAAAAATTCTACCTAGTTAGTAGTGTTCATTATCAACAACTTTCCCATTCATTTTTTCTTAATTTTTCAATCCGCTTGCCGCTGATTAAAACATTTCAAGTATAATTCACCAATCAAATCGGTTATAAAAATTTTGGTGGTAAATCTCATTTCAGGTTTCAAATTGTTTATTTATCTTTTTAGAACATTCCGTTTTATATTTCTAAATAATCAAATTTCATATACTACTTTCTTTTATATAATTTCCAAAATATTTAAAACTGACAGTTCTATTCATTTTCATTTGATCTATTGAACATGACAAATAATTTTACAAATGTCAGACATTATAACCCTAATGTTTTTATTATTTTGACTTTATTCCTTGATATATTCTAAAATAATTTTCTAGTGTTTCCAAAGAGTTTCTTACGATATCTAATTAGTATATTTTAAAACAAATCATAATCTTTGGACTCTTACTATGTGAAAAATAGATTGTTACAATTTATATAAGGTGACGTTCTAAAAGGTTCTCTCTTAATAGCTGGAATTCATGTTATCTCTACCATATGTGTATGTACAAGGTACATTAAAAATTTTCTTTGTTTCTTCGGTTTGATTTACTATTTATTTTCTCTCTTGAATGATTTTCCTTCTATAGATGAGCTATATTTCTGATGATTTAAATGATAATATCAAAATTTTAAATTTTATATTTACATACAGTGTGTAGCATGTTCATTCCATATTATCATATACAAAGTGTCGCAAGTTCTTTTCCATGCTGATGATATATATATATATATATATATATATATATATATATATATATATATATATATACTACATGGTTCTGTATGTATTTCATCAATTGACATGCGTCGATAAAAACATATTCATGTTGAGGAACTCCATACAAATTTTCAAATAATATTTTCGTACAATGAAACGTACTCTTTTCTTGGTGCATGCACTGGCCCCTAGTCGATGCGGGACACTTAGGCAGTTGCCTACTCTGCCTAATGATTGATTCGGCACTGAGCATAAGTCTCAATCTATTTTAAGCCATAAAAAAATCTAAATAACATTATTCGAAGTCATCAGTGGGAATTCAAAGATCACTATTCAACAAATTATGTGTATAATATAAATTTTGGCACATTATTCGAAACAGCTGTCAAGAATGTAAATTATTTATATATATATATATATATATATATATATATCTAGTCCGTTATATAATGGAAATTTTAAAAATTGAGTTGGTCGGCACCCTGTAAATACTTGTTCAAAGATACCTAGTAAGAATTCAGTAGGGGTCACATTAATACTAAAAGTGACTATAACTGTAAGTACAACCAGTCCGTCTGTTTTATATTCACTAAGGTCAAGTTCAATGATTCGTTAATTAACTTAATATTAAGAGATTACCTGATTAAATAATATATATTCAAAATTTAATGTTAGAATAACAGTATTCTAACTGTCACAACTTTATTCGTGTTTGTTTCGTTCCGGACGATTTTTTTGTCATGATACTTTTGCTTATTGCATATCTAGGATAGTACAGTAGGAACGGGGGAGCTTTTCCATCACGTGACTGTTACGTCAGCAACAATATTCATATGAATTGAATCAAAATCAAAACTTCTGTGAAATCAACAGAAATAATCGTTATGACTAATATTCCAAAGGTCGGCATTTTACGAATTAGTGAATAAACAAGAAATCAAACTTTTTAAATTGTATTTATTTTATTTATGTAGTTAACAACGATATATTTATTAAAATTATCGATGTACTGGGTGAATAAGTTACAAAATCCGAAATTAATATTAAACATGCTGGCTGATTAGTGGAGAGCTGATTTTTTGTAGGATGTCTTGGATTTTATATCAGTACATACAATTTATGTAGCTCATGAAACTGACGTAATATTTAGTCTACTGACAGGGGGTCCTCTAAAACTATCAAACTTACACTTTCTAAACAGATTGTAAATAGAAGATTCCCACACAGTTTGAATGTCGACGTTTCGGTAAATATATTACTATCATCAGGGCAACACATCTAATGGAATCCGTGTCATATTGAAAGTTAAAAATAGAAATATCCGCAACAGACATCAAAAATAAAATTTAAACACATATAGGTACTAGAAACGGGAAAACACAGACGAACTTTAGAAAAGTTCTAACTGGAACCCAAAGCCCTATATATCTAATTAGTGGCTGGTCCTTCACATCAGCAGTTATTAAGAAATAAGTAAAAGAGAACTACAAAAATAATAATGATTCATTGCTTCTGAAACACATGTTTACAGCAGTGAGTACAAGGGAGATATATATTATTCATATGACAAATCTTGATTCACAGTTCATTCGTTTCACCAGTATTTATTATCATTGGTTCAATATGTATGTTCACCAAATTTTGTTCTCGAGTAAACCAGTCTTCGATTATGTTTTCGGTATGCCTAACACAATTATCCCAAACATTTGCACTGAGATTTTCCAATGCTTCTTTCCACATACTCAAGACCCTTTTATCACCATATCCGTCTTTGCCAATATACTTATTATAATATGTTTTGCAGTTGGCCCAAATAAGCTTAAAGGCATTAAATTCGCAAGGGTAGGGCGGTAGCCTTGAGACTTCATGACTATGTTTTCGGAACAATTCATCAACGACATATATATTTTCTTTCCGGTTCATTTTAGCAATTTGTAATAGGTTAGGTCTTGAGAGGTTTTCATTAAAGTCAACATTGTTGGCTTTCAACCAAGTGATAATTTCATATTACTTTTCGCCCAACCTTTCTAATATGCGAGAAAAGTATTGGTTTACACCAAAAAAAGTTGGAATTTAGAAAATTTTTTTATTAAGTTTTTCATCAAGAACAACACGAAAAAACGGTTTTTAGAAAAAAAATCCTGTGTGTATGTCGTCGTTGTCGTCGGCCACTTTTCGTGACGTTTCTTGTTAGCACAGCCTCCGGAGTGCAACAAGTCACCAATTTTATGATTGGCTATTGTTCAGGATATCTCACAGATAAACCCCATTTTCAGCTCACCAGAGCCGGTACAACAGGTGCTATAGTACTTTAAGTACGACAATTTTGTCATTTTTGGAGAAATTTCAGATTGTTAGCACGATGCAGCCTCCGGAGTATATACAAGTGACCAACTTTATGATTGGATATTATTCAGGTCGTCTCAAAGATAAACTCCATTTATATTCAGCTCACCAGATCTAGTACAACGGTGCTATGGTACCTGAAGTGCCACATGCTTGGTACTTTTTGGAGAAATTTCGGGTTGTTAGCACGATACAGCCTCCGGAGTGTATACAAGTGGCAAATTTTATAATTGGATATCTTTCCAGGCGTATCACTGATTTTCAGCGGGTTCAATAAATCCAGATATACTACATTTTTGGTTATTTTTGGAGAAATTTCGGTTTGTTAGCAGGATACATCCCCCGAAGTGTATACAAGTAACCATTTTATGACAGAATATTACTCAGGGCGTCGCGCAGATGCGGAAAAGTTAGTTTCAATCTTTAAACCGTTTATTTTTTGAAGAAGTGGAAGGTTGCTTTTCTGCTAGTATACGCGCTATATAAGGGGCATTGTCCATTACAATTAACGACGGTTCTTCTAAATTCGGAGTTAACTGTATCGCAACCCATTTTGTAAATATTTCACCGTTCCTTTCACCATGTTAATCTGACGACGATGATTTAGAGGAAAACACTAAACTGGCATCTCAAACAAATCCTTTGGATGAACCAGAGTGAACAATAATAAAACATTTACTATCGTAACCTTACGTACACTGGTTTACGTACACTTTTAACATTACTGTCATACCAAGAAGTTAATTTGGTTTCTTTGGCATATACCCATGTTTCATCTGAAAATATAATTAGTCTTGAAAATACACTATCACGATTTTCTATATATTTTCGAAGAAAGCATGCTCGTTGGCTCTTTGTTCGTTCTATTAATGCTCATCTGTTGTCTTCCTTTTTATATTTAAATCTCAAATGTTTCAATACCTTCAATAAAGAGGTATTTTCAACAGAAATAATTTCATTATTTTTTAGTTCGTCATTTATGGTTTTCACAGTAACATGCTTCCCTAAAAAAATAAAAAATGTGTATATGTGACATCTAAAATTTGCATTAGAAAACTAAATTGTGAAAACCACAATCTATACTCTGACCGAACAAATTGGTAAATATTTTTCAGACAGTACTCAACTTAGAAATGAGCACATGTAGAAGCTATAATTTATCACATTTAAATTAAAAATATGAACAATTTTCTTTATTCCAAAGCTTTCATTACTCAGAACCTCTATAATAAGATTTTCATTTACCACACTAAAAGCTGTTGGTGAAAAATCACACTGTATAGATACCTAATTCTACATGCACTATTATGTGTAATCTTAATTATTAAGGTACTATGATCTTACTCCTCTTTTATTTAAAGTGTAAGCTGACTGTAATCTAAGGATTAAAAACATGGGAGGTGTTGTTTTATTGTTACACATGTTTGTTTACTTACTTTGTTCATACATGTTATATAAAGTATTCCGTACTGCCATTTTGGTTCCCTCGGGAAATCCTCTGTTTTTAGTTTTAATCGAGGTGTCTGACTGAGAGACGTTGGGAAAGTTGGATTATTTTCCTTCCTTTTTTTAAGGGAACATACCGTTTTTACAGAAATTTTCAGTGCAGTTGCCACTCTCTGAAATATAATTTTACATAGCAATATTCTTAAATATATGTTAACTTTAGTATAATACCTCCTGCACAGATGAAATAGGTTGAAAGGTCCGCCGTTATTTTTTTCCATCTCAATATATTCAATTAAGTTTATAACAAACTCCTGTGCTCGTGAATTAAGCCGATTTCCAGGCATTTCCTGAAAATAACTGTTGTTTAACCGTTACAAGTACAATCAGTCACTTGATTCATGCAACTTTGAAAATTCCACAGATATTTACAAATTGTGAAGAATTATGAATACTCTTTACCATCAATAAGAAGTAAAATAAGCATTATAATATTCCCGTCTCACAGCATTTTAGGTGTTATGAAATGTCAAACGGTTACAATTTAATAATGTATTATATTCGTTCTTACCAATGTCAAATGGAATAAAAAGTCAAATCAGTTCTTACAAGAACCGATTTAAATAATAAATACACTTTGGTATAAATGCAGTTTACGGGCTTTTCTTGTAATACTAAATTTTTTCTTTATTAGGTAGATTTTGTCTCTAGAGGCCTAAAAATCCTGGCGGTCTCTTATTTTAATGAAAATATTCACCTTTAAAAGGTTCACTTTTGGTTAGGTTAGATTGGGTTAGGTGATTTTCTCTATGTTGGCTCGCATTTATTCCAAATGCCTCATAATGATCTGTTATAACTGCTAGACAATGTTAGTGATACACTATAGTTGCTTTTTACGATATCCTCTCACACGCACATTAAAAAAACGCTGATATTGATATAAATCTTTTGTAAATTCTATTTTTAATTCCACAATTATATCTTTTAGTAGGGGAGCCGAGGGTGCTAAACCGGGATTTACTCGAGCGTCAAAGAGACCTATTGGATTGCGAAGCTTAGATGATAAGAAGAAAAAAAAGTCATATAATGTATACACTTTCATCGGTGGGGGGAACAGCTATACATTTTCAAACATGTAAAAAAAACAGTTGCATGGACATACTCGAGCGCGTCAGATATTAATAGCATCCATGTCCTACGTATTTTTGAAAGCATACGTAGGTAAATCTGATTGTTTCCATGATGGGGGTAGTCGTACGTAAGGGTTGAAAACGAAAAAAAAAATTTAATCGAGCGCGTCAGATTAATATATATATATATATATGTATATATATATATATATATATATATATATATATATATATATATATATATATATATATATATATATATATATATATATATTGTTGTAGATAGAACGAACATATAACATTCATAGAATCCCAATAAAGTATGAAGTAACAATATCTATCAATAAAAATAATTTGTAAATAAAGTACCAAAATTAATAAAATATCTATATAACAATATAATCAATTAGAATCAATAGGCACAATCATAGAGAAAATAAATAAGGAAATAAAAAGAATTCATAAACAATTATTCATAAAACAGTTTTAAAATAATTCTGTATTTTAAAAACAACCTTAGACAGAACTTAACAAGCAAACTAAGATCAATAAAATAACGTGACGCCACACGGAATATTAGACACCTAAAGCATCTGCTTATATTTAAAAAATAAATAGGATGGTAATAATAAAATCAACAGTGCTACAATGATTGATTAATAAATATTAATATAACCTATAAAATTTTTAATGACAGCAGTTGTCAAATTAATATGCCCGGCTAAATAAATATTAAATTTTATATCCTGAAAGATGAATTAATACGCAATATCAATCAACTCACTCTATTCTCAGGGAGGGATCAAAGATTTCAAAGGATAATTCAAAATTTATAAACTTCCAAATAATTTTCCAAATCACGTATTATACTATTCAAATCGAAAGTAACTGTTTGTCCAATACACTATAAGACAATTAAATTATCTTATGACACATATGAAATTACTGTCAGAAATTAAACCAAATGTCACTTCTTGTACAAAATTTTCTATAGGATGAAATTATCAAATGTAATGAGAATGATTATGAAAAGAGAGCCAAAAGGTGATTAGAATTCAAATTTATATATTATATTATCAAATAAACACTTACAAAAATTAAAACTTCTCAAAAAATATCACAAACGAATACGCAAAAATAGAATTTTCTATCAAATAGAATTAGAAATTCTTATCTAAATACTTTAACTAAAAGTCCAAAATGACTTATATGTCAATGTAACATTTCCCAATTTCCTTGTAAATTGTCTTTTTCAAAATTTGTCTTGAGTTTACGTAGAATGATATATCAATAATGTTACTATAATTTGATAAAATAATAAATTCATCAGATGCATCTACTTTCGAAATATTTTTTACTAAAGGCCTATTAATTCTCGAGAAATAATATATAATATGGACTGGACTCACCAAACTGGATACAGATAGACTTGTTTGTATTCTAAAAACGTTTTAGAATATCTGGAACAATTTTCTAAATGACTTATTTAGAAGCTGGAACAACACTCGCACTTTAGCACTATAGTTCTCTGCGAATAATACACGCACTGGCTTTCAAAGGCAAATTATGTTTATTTGATAATAATGCTACAAATTATTCTGATATTCTCAAATAAATTTGAGACAACTCTCATTCCGATGTTGCCTCTCGAGATATTAAAATTCAACTCTATTTAAAAAATTCTGAGACAACTGTTATTTCGATGTTGTCTCTCGCGATGTTATGAATCAACTAACTAAACTGTTTCCATAAATAACTCTCTTCTCCTTTGGTTACCAAGAATTCTTTTTTTTTTCAAATACAAATTTACGTTTTTATATACCAAGAGAGATTATTTTTTATAAGTGCCATTCCGCTAACAGAGACATCTGTATTCTGGTTTTTCAAATCGTTTTAAAATCTATCTGTCATTAAGTCTATTCTGCAGTAATGTCATATGAAATTGAAATATCAAATTTTATTGGTATATTGAACCTTCCAAATTATTGATAATACAGTGTGTATCACTAGTATTGCATCTAAATATGCATATTTTCTTTATTTCAATGTTTTCTTTAGAATTTAGATAGAGGATATGTATTAAATCCCCCCAATAAAAGAATGATAAATCAATTCTTGTATATAATTATAATTTATCTCTCAAAATTGCCAAATATAATACTAGTTCTTAGTAAGATAGTAATATCTTTCAAATAATTATCAACATATCTCAAAATTATCTTGAATCAAATCAAACTATTATTCCTAATTCCCATAAAACTTCTTAAATCTACTATATCTATTAAAATTTCACGTAACATATCATTTGTTCCAAGTTATATATTTATATACCTGTTCTATATTAAAAACTCCTCTTTCATTCCCGGTAGTAGGGTCTAATAATTGGTAACTATTTTGTGCTCCTTCGTTACCTACCACATAAGGTCCCTCAGACGGTAGCAATAGTTTTGCGCAACTATTCTCTGATCTTTTTGCAACTTACAATGATCTTACAATCACCAAGTCTCCTTTTTAAAAAACGGTCTTCTTTTTATTTTTTTGGTTCATTCTTTTAATATATTTTTAAGTTTGCTTCTGCAGTCTTTCATTCACCTTATTCAAAACATCTTCCATTTCCAATTTTCGTTTCACTACCCAATTTTTTTGGGGTATTGTACCAGTAAATAAATATTTTGGGCATTCATTTGTAATACCATGAGGTATTTGGTTAAAGAATCTTTCTACGGGATTTAAATTATTTTCCCATTGACAGTGATCCTGATTACATAGAATTCGTAGGTACTTGTTTATCTCTTTAATGTATCTTTCAGCTGGATTTAACGATGGTTTCCTTATGCTAATAAAGTTCAATTTAATTTCTTGATTTTGACTGAACTTGGCTAGTTTTTCACTTTCAAAATAAGTTGCATGATCTAAAATTATTGTTTTTGGCGTTCCATATTTTTTAATGTACATTTTTAAAAATTCTATCACAGTTTCTGCATTGGTTCTTTTGCATGGGTAAACTTTAACAAATTTCGTAACAATATCTGTGATAACAATTATGTGTTTATTCTCTTGTATGCTCGGTATTAAATTGCTTATGAAATCTATAGCAACAATTTGTAATGGCTTCTGTGCAACTATTGAATTTGCCAAATTTTTATTGTGATATTTTTTTTTCGCTAGTTGACATATGGCACATACCTTACAAATATTTTTGGCAATCGCTAAATCCTTTTTTGTTATATAGTTTTCTCTAAAAAGCATCCATAACTTCCTAGTCCCAACGTGTCCATATTCTTCATGTAAATTTTTCAAAATTTCCTTTGCATAATCTTGTGTAATTACGAATACTTCTCTATCTTCCAAACATTTATACCATATTTCCTCTATATTAAATGCATTATATTTATAATTTGATTCTGAATTTTGTTGATCTTTCCTAATTTTATCCAATGAATATAATCCTTCCTCTTGTAGCATTCTATTTATACCAATTTTATACTTTCTCTGTTCAAATGTGGTTTCTGTCTCTCTACTTAAAGCATCTGCAACAATATTCAGTTTTCCAGGAATGTATTTTATTTCGAAATCATATTCTTGTAATAATAAAATCCAGCGATGTATTCTATTATTCGCATATCTATTTTTAAGCATAGCTGTCAAAGCTGAATGATCAGTTTCTATAATAAATTTAGCTCCTAATAAAAAGAATCTCAATTTAGTGATACAAAATACCACGCTTGCCATTTCAAGTTCTGTTACTGAATATTTCCTTTCATGCATTTTAGTAACCCTAGATACGAAACTAATAGGTACTTCTCCTTTTCCCTGTTCTTGGATCAGTACTCCATCAAAACGATCAGCTGATGCATCTGTTCTCATAATAAATTGTTTATCATACTGTGGGTGATATACCTTGAGGTTATTCGTAAAATCTTCTTTTAGTTCTCTAAATGCTTTTTCTCGTTCTTCATTCCACTGCCATTTTATACCTTTTTTAATAATTCAATTAATGGTATTTCTTTTCTACTTAGATCTGGTATTAATCGTTTGAAATAATTTAAAATTTCTAGAAACCCTGTCAAAGTTTTCAAATTTGTTGGTTGTTTATATTCTAAAATTGTTTTAATTCGGTCAGGATCCATAGAAACTTCTTTAGTATTCAAAACATATCCCAAATAATTTATTTCTTTTTGATAAAATTTACATTTTTCGATGTTTAATTTTAATCCAGCATTTTCTAGTTCTTCAAAAATGATATTTAAATGTTCTTTATGTTTTTCTTCATTTTCCGAATATATAAGGATATCATCTATATAATGAAGTATAAAATTTTCATATTTGTTTAAAATGGTGTGGAGTGTTCTTACTAAAGCTGCACATGAGCTCTGTAATCCGAAAGGTACCACACAGAATTGATATACTACTCCATCTATCATAAACGCAGTATATTTTCGACTTTCTTTTTCTAAAGGAATTAAGCAAAAACTATGCTTCAGATCTAATTTTGAAAATATCTTTGCATTAGTTATTCTACCAAATATACTATCGATATTCATGGGACTTTCGTAGTGTTTCTTGGTGTAGCTATTAATATTTCTTGCATCTAAACATATTCTTATTTCTCCATATTTTTTTCTTACACAAGTAACAGCATTAATATATGGTGAATTTGATCTTTCTATTATTCCATATTTTAACATATTTTCTAATTCATGGTATACTTCATCCTTCAATTTATATGGAATTGGATATGTCCTTACTTTAAAATTCGATATATCTTTGTTCATTTCAAGTTTGTGTATATATTTCCTTGCTACTTGTACTTCTTCATTGAATAATCTGTTGTATTGTCTTATCAATTCCATTACTGTTTTCACATATTTTTGTTTACACAAATTTAAATCTATTTTATGTTGTTCATTAATTTGATTCATTACATAAAATGTATCTTCTTCTAATTTGTTTGTTTCTTGTTTGAGGAAATCAATATCTTCTCCATTACAATTCACCAATTTTTCTTTATAATTGATAATCATTTTGTGATTGTCTAATTCATCGGACCCTAATACTATATCATAAATTAAATTCTTTACGACCAACATTTGTACTTTAAACGAATTGTTTCCTATTTGTAATTCTCCAATTATCATTTTACTTGTATCATATAATTTTTTATTATTCGCTCCCATTAGTGATAATTTATTTGTATTTACCACCATAATTCATTTTTCTTGCACTTGTCTATAATTCTTTCACTTATCAACGTTACTTCTGATCCTGTATCTTTCAGAATTTTACATCTTATATTTTGTATTTTACCTTTTATAAATATTAAACCTAAATTGTCATGCATTTCCCCAATTTCCCCAATATCAACAAATTCTCTTGGATGTTCGTACTTAGAAAAAATAATATTATGCACGTGAAAGCGGTTTATGTAAAATTCTTATTTATCGTTTGACTGTGCTCATCATCTCTTTCTTGCTCTTGTATTATATTTACTTGTATTCTGTCTTCTATTTCTTGATGTCTTCTATCATAGTTTCTTTCATGGTTTTCTTGGATACCATTTCTTCTATCATCATTTCTTCGATCATGATAATTATTTGTTCCTATCCATCTATCCTGTCTTCAATTTTCAACCCTGTCTTCATTACCATTTCTTCTGTCCAAATTTTTAGGATCTCTTTTATTTTCAAAGTACTTATTATCATTGTTTCTATTGCCATTCCCATATCTTCGGTCTTCATTTCTGTAATTTCTATTGTCATTTCTAAAATTCCTATCCGTATATCTATCATTTCTTCGATTATCAAAGTCCCTGTTTCTATAGTTTCTATTTTCATATGTATTATTCATATCTCTTCTGTAATGTTCATCTCCATTCCCCCTTATTCCATTAGAATTTTTAAATTCATTTCTTTTTTCATTGTGACTTCTTTCAAGTCTGAGTAAATAATTTGATAATCCTTCCATGGTCTTGATATTTTGTATCCCAATAGTTTCAGATACTTGTTGGTCGAAATGTCTGGAAATATATAAAACCATTTCTTCTTCTCGCATGCTTGGCTCCAACTACTGTGCGTTGTTGTAAATTTCCTTGCATATGTATTGAAATTTTTTACTTTGGTTATAATCAAATTTCCCAAAGTATAGTTTCTCTCTGAAACTCGCCTGTTGTATCTCCCCCCAAAAATATTTTAAAAATTGTTTTTCAAATTCTTCAAAATCAGCTATTTGTTCCTCTTTATTGCAAAACCACAATAAAGCATTTCCCGATTACATTCCTCTAATAATGATTTTTTTCTCTACAATGTTCCTTATTCCTCTCATGCTACTTTTGATTATTTTGATTAATACCTTTGGGTGAATTACATTTATATTTCCATCAAATTTCACCCCAAAGTCGATATTTCCAGTCTGCATCATTCCCCCTCCATTCCGTTTAAAATTATCTTCTATTTCATTTACAGTTTCTTGTAATTTTCTATTGATTTCCTCCAATTCTTTGTTAAATAATTTATCTATATTTTCAGTCCTTTTTATACATGTTCCTGTTTGTTCTTCTATCCTTCCATTTAAGTCTTTAAATTTCTCATTCAAATTTTGTTCATACATTTGCATTACTGTTTCATTTGTTTGTCCTTGTACTTTAATAACCTGTATTTCTTCAATTATCTTCTCATTTTGTTTCTTTACTTCTACTTGAATTACTCCAGATAAATTTTCTTCCATACATCTTCCTATTTCTTGAACTTCTTTTTCCACCTGCTTGTTAATATCTTCCCTGATTTTAATGCAATTTTCTTGAATTTCCATGCATAAATTTTCATTCTGGCCCTTCATATCTTCATTCACCTTTTCAATATGCTTCCTAAATTGCTCATTCTCTTCCCTAACTTTCTTAATCTCATTCAAACTTTCCATTTTCACCTCATCAATTTTCTTTTCTAAGTGATTCATGTTCCCCTTTATATCATTCATATTCTCATTCATTTCTTCCCTCATATTCTCATTCAGTTTATCCATGTCCGCCTTCCTATTCTCCTCCATTTTCATAAAAAATTGTTGAATCCACTGATCATTTCTATTTATTCCTCCTTGTGTTTCCTGTCTCCTATCCTCCTGTTCTGCTGCTTCATCTCCCGCTGTCATATCTCCTTCTGATTGTTCCATTCCTTGTTCGTAGTACTGCACCTGGAAATCATCCATACTATGTCTTCTTTCTTCTCTTTGTTCCTCAGATACACTTTCAACTCCTACCTGTTCACCATCCCTTAACGTCATTCTTCTTTCCATGATCGATTCTTAATTTTTTATGTAATAATAGTGACAAATCTATTTTTGCCCCACGTTGGGCGCCAATTATAGTATATCTCGACTATGTTTTTAATTATAATATATTATATTCTATATTGTTTTATCGTTGAATTTATTTGTAGCTGTAACTACACTAATATGAAAACACCTTTAGCTAAATATAACCTATAAAATTTTTAATGACAGCAGTTGTCAAATTAATATGCCCGGCTGAATAAATATTAAATTTTATATCCTGAAAGATAAATTAATACACAATATCAATCAACTCACTCTTTTCTCAGGGAGGGATCAAAGATTTCAAAGGATAATTCAAAATTTATAAATTTCCAAATAATTTTCCAAATCACGTATTATACTATTCAAATCGAAAGTAACTGTTTGTCCAATACACTATAAGACAATTAAATTATCTTATGACACATATGAAATTACTGTCAGAAATTAAACCAAATGTCACTTCTTGTACTAAATTTTCTATAGGATGAAATTATCAAATGTAATCAGAATGATTATGAAAAGAGAGCCAAAATGTGATTAGAATATTATAAACAATCTAAAATTAGAAATTCTTATCTAAATACTTTAACTAAAAGTCCAAAATGACTTATATGTCAATGTAACATTCCCCAATTTCCTTGTAAATTGTCTTTTTCAAAATTTGTCTTGAGTTTACGTAGAATGATATATCAATAATGTTACTATAATTTGATAAAATATTTAATTCATCAGATGCATCTACTTTCGAAATATTTTTTACTAAAGGCCTATTAATTCTCGAGAAATAATATATAATATGGACTGGACTCACCAAACTGGATACAGATAGACTTGTTTGTATTCTAAAAACGTTTTAGAATATCTGGAACAATTTTCTAAATGACTTATTTAGAAACTGGAACAACACTCGCACTTTACCGCTGTAATTCTCTGCGAATAATACACGCACTGGCTTTCAATGGCAAATTGTGTTAATTTGATAATAATGCTACAAATTATTCTGATATTCTCAAATAAATTTGAGACAACTCTTATTCCGATGTTGCCTCTCGAGATATTAAAATTCAACTCTATTTAAAAAATTCTGAGACAACTCTTATTTCGATGTTGTCTCTCGCGATGTTATGAATCAACTAACTAAACTGTTTCCATAAATAACTCTCTTCTCCTTTGGTTACCAAGAATTCTTTGTTTTTAAAAAAAATACAAATTTACGTTTTTATATACCAAGAGAGATTTTCATTATTTTTTATAAGTGCCATTCCGCTAACAGAGACATTTGTATTCTGGTTTTTCGAATCGTTTTAAAATCTATCTGTCATTAAGTCTATTCTGCAGTAATGTCTATGAAATTGAAATGTCAAATTTTATTGGTATATTGAACATTCCAAATTATTGATAATACAGGTGTATCACTAGTATTACATCTAAATATGCATATTTTCTTTATTTCAATGTTTTCTTTAGAATTTAGATAGAGGATATGTATTAATATATATATATATATATATATATATATATATATATATATATATATAAGTTAGTTAGTTAGTATTCAATCATAAAAGTTAATAGGAAACATAATCATATATGTAGAAAACTGTAATTATAGGTAATGTCAAAAACCAAAACGAAATATAACAGTTGACGACAAGTATACCAACATAAAATGTAATTTGATATGAAATATAAGAATAAAAATAAATGATTACCGACCTAATTTATGTATATAAATGTAATAATATAAAACAAAATAAGAAATGAACTGTATCCATATGTATTATGTAAATATTTAGGTTGTAGGTAGTATAAAATTTGTATATTTACATTGACCAATCGGAAGATTTCAAATAATCAATAACATGAAAAAAACAATGATAATAAGATGTTAGTGAATTAAATCAATGACGATAAGGTTATAGTGAATAAAAAACCACATTTAATAATAAGTTTAAGTCAGAAAAACAATAAAAACATTAATAAACAAAGTGACAGGTGAACAATAATCAAAGATTTTTCTAGAACATTGCCAGCTTCCGGTTATAAACGATAGAAAGAGTTTTGGCGGATAAAAAAACGCGCGGTAGGAAGTCAAGCGTTGTTAATCAAGGAAGAAAGAAGTGATAGTATGTTCTGCAGTTTTTCTTAGTAAATTTTCAAGTAATAAGTGTTGAATATATATAAATAAGAAGTATAAAAGTAATTTATAATTAAAATAAGTGCAAAGACAAATTTGTGTTGAAACAAAGTCAAGCCAAGTAGGAGAATTATCACCAGATAATTATAAGAAGGGAGATTGCCACCTGAAGCGGGAAAGCGTCATGGATGGACACAATTGAAGGCGTCGCTTGGTGAAATATAACAAGGTCTGTGGTGTGTTTGAATTGATAATATTTGGTACCAAATAATGAAAAAGTGAAATTTAAACCATAAACACCTGGTAATAAAAGTTTTAAAATGATTATAATAAACCAGGTAACGTGAAAAACTTACCATTATCAAATTTGTAGATATATGTATTAATTTCTGTCATGTTGAATTTTTCTCCAGTTACATATATATAAAACTTTCCACAAAACAACAAACCATAACTAATTTCAGTTTTTATCACATGCACAATTGTTATAATACGTTAAAATAATTTTTTTAAAAGATCGAAATTAAGTAAATAAAATATTTCAAATATCCTCTCCATTTCACGAACCGATTAAAACTGGAGCAGTGTCTAAATATTTTCAATAATCCTATTTAGAAGAACAAGAAAAAAAAAGTTACAATAGTTGAACAACTTTAAACGCAGGTGTTAATTTTTTCAAAGAAATATAATGTTTACAAACGATTATGCAAATTTAGGCCGTCTCAAAAAGAATGAATAGTTTTTAAAATATACATAGAGGTTGTGTGATGTGGAAATTTAGATGAATATAGAAAAATCCATATTTACATTTTATAGCATAAGAATTTTTCATAGTTAAGAAAAGGATAATCATTTATTTTGTAACGAAATAGTAATACTTGTATTATTAGAAATTAAAGTGTTATAACGTGTATACCTCTAATTAAATCTAGACCCTTATTTTTACACTCTGTCACCAATCTAATAATCGCTGTCACCAGTCTAATAATCGCTGTCACCAGTTGGAATGTAATCTTTAACTCCAGATATGTAAGATATCTTGATCAAAATACCAAAAGAGCATCCCTACCTTTTCCTTGGTCACTCTGTATTGATCCCATCCTTCGATTCCACCAAATTCTGCCTCCAGTGCACGGCTGAGCGTGTAAGGCAATCCAGTCCGATTGGTTTTTGCTAGGTTCGCCTGGTCTTAAAACGGATGAATCTTCCTTTGCCAGGACAGGGTTTGTCCTCCTCGTCTCGGTCACACGTCCACGATTGTTACACTTCCAGAAGGGGAAATTTAGGAGTAGGGGTTATAGGAAAAATAATGTAGAACCTCCACGTCATACAAAAAATATATATAATAAAATAATCTCTCAAAATCCTCATATACAGCTATACATATGTATACTTAAACCTAAACTACAATCCCGTATGACCAAATTAATCCCAATTCCCTGGTATAACTCTACCTATACATATATTTATTTATAATTGGTTTATTATTAAACCTACCCCTGTATATCCTACAATTATAAAAGAAATCAAATTTATGAACACAGTTCTCGTTTGTTCGGTGGTGCGGCAAAACTAGCCCTCTTATCGGCTTGATCTTTTTATTCAAAAAAAATGCGTAAAAGGCGTATGTTTTATTATATTCTTTTCTCAATCCTTCTATTCTCCGGTGTCGAGAAAAATAAATAATGATTACGTGTAAATACCTTTATATGCAACAATGATTCATTTTTCGTCGTTCAGGTCGTCATTGACCTTCAGGGAACGAATGTGAAATTTTTTGTTCTATAAAGAAAAATTCTGATGAGCTAAGGAAAACAATTTAAATTATTTATCGACACTGGCGTTACAAGTTGCGAAATTCCTCAGTAATATAATTACCTACGATAAATTTATGAATTTACACTGGCAAAATAAGAAAGAGTTTTAATTTATAATTTACGGCTGAACAAAAGACTGATAACGATATTTCTCTATAATAAATTTGACTTATCAGTGCAATTTCGCTGAAACCCGCGAAAATATGAAAAACATACGCTCCGGCCTTTGTGTTACCAAATACCAAAATAAACCTCGCCTAACTTTCTATCTCTTTCCTGCCTTCGAGGTGGAAGAGAATATGTGGCCCAACAAATGATAACTCCTATTTAACAAAATAAAACCTAACTTGTGCCTAGTTGGCGAACTCGGCAAAATCTCAATTATTCCAGTACACACGGTAAATTATATATTTGTCAGGACGAAAAACTTAATCTGAGAGTGAACAGCTATGTCCCGTCTCTTTGAAAAAATCAACAATCAACAAAAAAAAATGTAATAATTATATTTGCTATCGCTACACCTTGTATATAGCAATTGACCTATACACCCAAGTTCAAAATCCAGCTCGATCAATAACGAGTAAATATATCACTAGTAAAATTTATCACAATCTGAATTCAATTCAAAAACTTACTGCTTGTCAAACGTCCTCCGTCTCGCCGGGAATTTTCTTGATTTTTTTTCTATCTGCTGGTTCACCGCGAGTCGTGCCAATAAACGGAATCGTGATATGGCGAAAGGCAATTTAGCGTAGATGGTGAGTCTACCGTTTGTGTATCGGAAAAGGAGACAGTTTTCACCGTCAAGGAATAATCTCAGTATCCCTATCACCTCCTAACACAACGGAGAGAATTTTTACCACTCGTACCGCTAACACTAAATAAAACACTAGTACCGTTTACCGTGGCAGGGGAAAAAGCTTTCCCTTCGCGTGTTCGCCCCCAGTACACACTGCCGCTCCTGGTCTGTGTACACTCGTTTTTTGTTTTCCCTCGACTTCGGTTTTGGGGTTTTTGTCGAGTTGCAAAAAACAGCTTTTTGTTTTTTGAATCGTGCTAGTTTTTGTTATCGAAATAATTGTATTCAAAACAATTATTCCGCTTTGACCCAGTAAGATGTTTTTTATTTCTCTATTCTGTTTTGGCTTCGTATTGTTTTATCAAACATAATGTGTGTCGCGTTCCAGTTATTATTATGATGTAAAATAAGATATGTTTTACCGTGTGTTCTGAAATTTTCTACCATAAAATTATCTTTTAGGTATTCGTATTTATTACATTACTTCCCCCTTTGTAAAAGTATTGCGACCTCCCTGGTCCAATACCTTTTTTCTCAAAACCCCCGTACAACTATTCCTACCCTTAATTTATATGTGGCTGTCGGCTTACAATAGTGGCCTATAATCTTAAAGTTAATGTTACAGTTTTATACATTTTACATGTTTATGTTACATTTTCTCAATATTTATGATCGGCACTGTATTTGGCAGTTTTTTCGCTACTACCCTTTTTATCCTTGACCTAGGTCGCGACCGTTTACATTCGCGACACTGCTGCTCAGTAGATCGTTCATCTGGCGACTTCTGTCTGTCCAATGCTGTGACCTCGGGTGGCTCGTCTCTTGCTGCGTTATTTGGTCCATCTCCATTGTTTCTTCCTCTGGTTTCCTCGTCTGATGTGAGTGAATTATCCATGCCGTTAGGGAGTCCCATATGCTGCCTATTAGTGCTATACTGCATCCTAAAGTTTGGTGTATACGAATTCCATTTAGTATGGTGCCTGCTATGTATTTAATGGTTTGGAATGTGAAGTATATTCCAATTATTCCACTTATGACTGAACCTAATTCTGTGAACCATGCCCATGTGTGTTTTAGGGTGGATTCTGAGAGGTTCTTGATTTTTTTTGTATCGAATATGTTTGATACTGTGTAGCCTTGACTATTGGCATTCATTCCCGCTGCTCTGCGAGTAATGATGTCCTCTACTGCTTTTCTCTCTGTCCCAAATGTGAGGGCTCTTTGTGCTGCGTTGACTTCTTCTTGCGTGTACAGACCCGTCGCTCCTAGTGGTTGAATGAGGTCGAAATGGAGGTTTATTTCTTCCTCTACTTTTATTGTTTTTGGTTGGTTGGCTATTGTGGGATGTGGCGTTAGACTTATCCATTGATCATCTATAAAATAAAGTGGTGGTATCATGTTATTGCAATCTATCTCTTCTGCGTGGTTTTGTATTATTCTGGTTAGTGGAGCCATAAATTTTGTTTCGTTGTTTACTTTTATTGGTAGTTCGTTGTAACATCTGTTTGTTCGTCTTATCTTGACTGTTACTGGTATGCATTTTATGATATAAAGTACTTCGCCTAATACTCTGCCTATGTGTCCAGGTTCATTTTCCATTAGTTGGCTGACTGCATTAGGTAGTGTATGTGCCATTAGCAGTCTGTTTTTGAGTATTTCTCGTTTCGTTAAGCATCTTCGGTGTATTGTATCTGTGTAAAGCATATTTACGTCTCGTTTATATGCTTGTTCAATATAGAGTAGTTTACTATTTACATAATTCATTATATCGACGTTTTGTGTTAAAATTGGCATTGTCGTATGTAATTTTTGTGTGTTTTGAAGTGTTATGACAATTCGTGGGTGTTCTGTTTGCCATACTTCTATTCCACATAGTATGTTTCTTTTTTGTAATGTTAGTGCGAATACTTTGCCTTTTTCTTCAATTACTATTAGTTCTTCTTGTGTTTTTGTGTTTGTGATTTTGTTGCCTATGCCTTCGTATAACCGGCTCAGATGGTCTTCGCATGTTGTTGGCTCATAACTGGACCAGGTGGATTCTCCTACCGTGGAGTCGAAGCAGTAACCATTCGTGAATTTGCATGTTATATCTCCTTGTAAGTGGATCTCGTTCGTTTCTAGCGTTACTCTAGCTAGATAGTCTTTGGTTGTTATTTTGGCTGTTGCTATTATCACTACGTCGTTCCAACTTCTGCCGTTTCCTTGGTATGTGATACCTTTACATGTTCCCATATTGTCGAGTGTGCCGCCTATTTTTATTGACGCTGTTGTGGTACCGTTCATTAGTATGTTGTCTATTGTTTGTTGGTACAACTTTATTGGTTTATATCTGTGGGTGTTTCTGCATTCTTTTGCTCCCAATTTGTGGATGTAGGTTGATAGTCCTCCGTTGACGACTGATGTGTGGCTGTGCATCCCGCAGTAGAACATGAATTTTGTGACTTCTATTACGCATGACCATACTTTTTGCATTTTTATTTCGTTTCGTTGAATCACTTGTATGTCTGTTTTTCCACTCGCGTACGTTTTTTTTTGGTTCCGGACACTTTTGTATATCTTTTAGCGATAACACTGTGATATTTGTGTTGAGGTGCGAACACTCATACGCGATTAGCCCAACTGCTATATGTAGCCCGCACATGACGAATGTCACCCAGGTCAGGATAGTACTTTGTCGTGCCATTGATTTGGTTTTGTTATCCTAAAAATTTTTTTAACATTTACAATTGTTAATACAACTTATCTTTCTTACAGACATTTTTAAACATTTCTTTGTTACAATACTATGTTATCTACAATTTTGTCATATTTATATGACATTTCCTCATTTGACCGAGCTTCACACTTATTTAGGACTGCCAAATGAGCTCTACTCTTTGAAAAGAAGAGAAAAACTCTTTAAACTTATGACCCGTGATCTTGTTCCCACTTATTTATTTCTATATTTAATTACTTTTGTAGTCCCCTTGTATTTATGAATTGAAAAAGACTTACTTACGTGAAATCATTTACTTAAATCGTACTATTAGTATCCTTTGCCCATATACTTGGTTATAGTGACTTATGGTCTTTTATTTCCTTATTCTGTTATGATTCCTAACTTACTTAATTATTCCTATTCCCTCACTTTGGCTTAACCTATGAATTGAACCCGTAAATCTGTTTGGATTAATAATATGCTAATATATACATGTATGCTTGGTCGCGACGTTTTAGTTACGTCGTTTCAAGCTCATCGCTATCCATTTGGTACTTATTTTGGTCTTGTTTCTTTTGTAGTTAGTCGTCTGTCTTTGTCCTGTATTCTGTGTTAGTCTCCTTTTGGCATTAAATGTTTTTGTATAACTGGGTGCACTTTGTATCCTGTTTCTCACTCTGGCGGATCGTCTTATCTCCGGTGGAGGTCGTAGTGAGAAGTGTGGTCTTTGTTCTGTTTTATTCCCTTTATGTCTGGTTTGGGATGGTGGTTTGTTTTTTGGTGGTTGTAGACTCTCGTTCGTTGACCATAATGGTAGTGCTGCTACTTTTCCTGGATCTACTTCGTTTTCTTCCTGCTCGAGTGTTTCCTCTAACTCTTCTATACTTTCCAAGTTATCTATATCTTGTGGTATCTTATGTTCCTTGTCCTCTATTTTTCCGTGGTATGTTTTTAATCTGTTGATGTGTACTATTTGTGTCTTCTTCCCTTTTTGTGAAATGATTTGATATGTAACCGGTCATACCTTCTCTTTTACTTCGAAAGGTCCTGTCCATTGGTTTTGTAATTTCTTTGATTTTCCTACTTTCGTGCTTATGTCGAGTAGGTATACTAAATCTCCTGGTGCAAATTCTTTTAATGCTGTTTTTTCGTTATATCTGGCTATCCTTTCCTCTTTTGCTTTCTCTGTGTTTTTTAGTGCTGTCTTGTATACTTGACTTAGTCTAGCTTCTAATTCTGACACATAGTCGTTGTCGATGTCGTATTTGATTCTTTTCGGTGTGATGAATTTTTCAAATGGTAATGATTGGTCTCTTCCGTGTAGTAAAAAGTATGGGCTGTATCCTGTTGAAGTGTGTACGCTACCTCTGTATGCCATAAGTACGTATGGTATCCATTTGTCCCAATCTCGTTGATCTGGTGCTATGTAGTGTGCTAACATGTCTTTCAGTACTCTGTGTAATCTTTCTATTTGACCGTTTGTCGTTTGCGCATAACTTGCCGTGTGTAGCCTCTTTATGTTTAGTAACTTGCATGTTTCCTGCATTAGTTCTGACATGAAATTTGTTCCTCTATCTGTTAATAGCTTGTGGGGTGTTCCGTGTCTTGATATTATTTGTTCAACGAATGCTCTTGCTACTGTATCTGCTTTCTGATCTGGTAACGGAATTGCTTCACAGTATTTGGTAGAATGGTCTTGAAATGTTAGTAGGTATTTGTTTCCTTCGCTTGAGGTTGGTAGTGGTCCTACTATGTCCATAGAGGTTATTTCCCATGGTTCTGTGACTTTTGTAATGGAGCTTTCTTGAAGTGGGGTGACGTCTTCCGTCTGTTGCATGCGTCGCATTGTTTGCAGTAATTTATTATGTCTGTTCTCATCGTTGGCCGAAAACAACGTCTCTTTATTGCCAATAATGTTTTCTGTTGTCCTTGATGACAGTATATGGGTGAGTCATGAAAGTCTTCTATCACTTTGGTGATATAGCTTTTCGGTATTACCAGTTGATCTCTATGTTCTTCCTGTTCTTGTCTATATAAAATACCTTCTTTGTCGATGCAGTATTTTCTTTTTGTTTCTTCGTCTTTGTCCATTTGTTGTAAGGTGTTGTTGCAGAATTCATCTCGTTTTTGTGCTTTTTTCAGCAGGTCTTTGTCCCATATTGGCTCCCAACCTTCTTCTATTTCTATCGCGTAAATTTTTTTTGTTTCCCCTGTGTTATCTGGCCGTAGAATGATTATTTTGGTGGGTATACCGTAAAATGTAAATTGGATCATTTTAGTAATTTCGCCCCAACAATGTCCTGGAATTTGGTTTTTGCTTGCTATGAAGGTTATGCTCTCCTCTTTGTTTTCTTCGCATAGTGTCTTCAACTGTTGTATTATGTTCCACATGATTTCATACGAGGTTTCTTCTTTCACCGCTGCTCTGTTTACCCCTATGTAGAATTTTGCGTCCAACGTGTCCCATTCTTTAATTTCTTCTATTCGATTCTGTGCGACGTCCGGTAAATTATATGTGGCTTCTATTTCCTTTATCAATGGATCTTGGTTTGGCTTATTTTTGGCTGTAAATAGTACTATTGCTTGTTCTTCTTGTATGGATACTAACTTTCCTTCTTTTTCTAGTATTTTGTCTTTTGCTGGTACTTCGTTTTCCGTTATGTATTGTAAGTAATCTTCGTATGACGTCTCTATGTAGTTGCACGTTTTGTCGAACATTCTGCTTAGCGCGTCTGAATTTCCGTGTTTCCGTCCTACTCAGTGGATTACTTCGAAGTTGTATTCGGCTAAGGTTAAGGCCCATCGTGTTAGTCTTGAATTTGGGTCCTTCAGTGTAAGTACCCATTATAATGCTCTGTGATCTGTGATGATTGTGAATTTTGTTCCGTAAATGTAGCATCTGAATGTTTTAATGGCAAAAATCACTCCTAGAAGTTCTTTTTCAGTCGTTGAGTAATTTGTTTCTGCTCTACTTAGTGTCCTGCTTACATACGCTATTGGTCTTTCTCTACCGTCCCTTATTTGGCTTAATATTGCTCCTACACCTATGTTCGATGCATCTGTCGATAAGATGAACGGTTTGGAGAAGTCTGGGAAGATTAGAACTTTGTCTGACGTTAGCGATTCTTTTAGTTGGTCCATCGCCTTAATTACTTCCTCTGTTATTTTGAAAGGTGTGTCTTTTTTGGTCAGGTTTACTAATGGTGCTGCTAATTCGGTTATGTTTGGTATGAACCGTCTGTACCAGTTTACTAGTCCTAAGAAACCTCTTACTCCTTCTACGTTTTTAGGTAGGGGGTATTTGTGTACTGCCTCCAATTTCTGTGGATCTGGAGCTACTCCTTCTTGTGAGATGATATGTCCTAAATATTTCACTTCCTTTAACATAAAATTGCATTTCTTTGGTTTCAGTTTAATGTTTGCTTCTGTTAATCTATTGAATACTTCTTCTAATTTTTCTAAATGGTCCTTTTTTCCTGCATAGTTAAATATGATTATGTCGTCCAAATAAACCATGCATTTTATTCCCGTTAAGCCTCTTAAGGTTGCGTTCATGAATCTTTGGAAAGTTGCTGGGGCGTTTACCAGTCCAAATGGCATTTTGGTGTATTCGTAGTGCCCTTGATAAGTGCTAAATCCAGTTATTGGAATGTCTTCTTCGTTCATATCTACTTGGTGATAAGCTTCTGCTACATCAATTACTGAGAACAACGTTTCTCCTCCTGCTTTGTAGCCTTGTAGTAGATCCGATATGTTTGGTAGAAGGTAATATTCTTTTTTTGTTACTGCCTTTAGTCCTCTGTAGTCTATGCACATTCTCACTTTCTCCTCTCCTTCGGGAGTTTGTTTTACCACTAATACGACTGGCGCTGACCATGGGCTGGATGATGTCCTGATTACTTTAGCTTCTAGTAGCCTATCTATTTCTTTTTGAAGTACTTCTCTTTGGTAATATGGTATTCTGTATGGAGCTTTGCATATTGGTTGGCTTCCTGCTTCTATGGTTATGTGGTGTTTTACTTTTGTAGTGCTTGTTAGAATTTCATCGTCGTCTGTGAATAAGTGATGGTACTTTTGTATTAACTTAATTAGTTCTTCCTTGTACCTTGTATCTATATGACCTAGTTCGAAATTTTTTCTGATCCATTCATCTGTTTTGATGTCAAATTTCCTGATCGTGTCCTGTGTTTTTGTTTGTGGTACTGTGTCCTCTGTACATTCGTATGCTTTTCCTAGTTTGGTTCCTTTTGTTAAGTGTATTTCTTTTGCTGATGTGTTTATTATTCTAATTGGAATCTTTTCCCCGTTATTAGCTATGCTATTTGCTAGTCTTATTGCTTCTGGTCCTTTGTGTTGTGTTTCACACGCAATCGTATTTTCTCTTATGGTATGTTTTAGTGTCCCAATTGTGTGAACTTCGGTTAGTGCCGGTATACTTATGCTATCTTCTATGTATACATCTGTGAAGTTTCTGTTAGTAATTGTTTCTTTTATTCCTTTGTTCGTCTCCCTGGTTTCTGTTTCTCCTTTTTTCCCTGTTTCTGATTCTGTACTACTCTTCTTTTGTTCTATGTGTCCGTATCTTTCTTCGTTAATTTTTGTTTCCTGCCTTTATTCTTTCTTTGTGTCGATTTATTTCTTCACTCTGTATAGTTCTATATTTTCGTCTCTGTAGCCGTTTTGTCTTTGTTTGTCTGTTTGATTTGCTCTTGATTTATTTTCGCTTGTCATTGCCTTCTCATTTTCCTCCATTGTTCTGTGTTCTGTGTCCCTTCTTTTATACATTGTTTCCACTATTCTTAACCATTTCTTCTAATTGTTCATTTCTGTAGTGTCTGGTTTTTTTCTTATTGGTGCCACTTGGTCATTTGCTATTGTGTTTCTACCGTTATCTATTGTGCTCTCAACTTGCCTTGCGTTTATCAATGGTATTCTTTTTTCCCATATTTCTAATGGAGACTCTCCTTTGTATGATATGATTGCTTTTTGCTTTTCTAGGAAATCTCTTCCTAAAAGAACTGGTATTTCTCCCATTATTTCGTCTTCTGCTGCGATGGCTCTTGCGTAAATGTTGTGATTCATTCCGTTTGTGCTTATCGCCAATTCCGTCGATCCATACAGCTGTATTGTGTGTCCTGTTATCCCTTTCACAGTTAATTCTTCTATGATTCTTGTGTCTAATTCCCAATCTGCAATTATTGACCTATTTACTAATGAGTACGCTCCTCCTGTATCTATCATACATGGTCTGTTTATACCATTCACCCTTAACATTACTATATATGGGGCATCCTCGTTTGTTATTGACGTTGCATCATTGTGATATATTGTTTCTTTTTTTTCCTTTTTTTCCATTCTCGGTTTATCCTTATTCGTTGCTTCTTGGTTTGTTTTTTCCCATTGTGGTTTATTTAAATCTGTTTCCCCTGTTAAGTTTACTCGGCCACTTGACCGGGGACTAACTGTGGTCCTCACTAGTTTAAATGTTTCGTCCATTCTTTATTACTTGTGTGTCCTCTTTCTTCAGACTGTCCTCTTCTATCATCGTTCATTTGGCGTCTGTTTCTCTCGTAGTTCCCAAAATTATTTTGTTGAGACCTCCTCTGTGTTTCTTGTTTATGATACTCTTCCCTTTGGTTTCTGTGTCTGTTATATTCTCTGTAGTTTCCTTGTTGTGTTTCCTGGTTTTCCCCGTGATACCTAGTTTTCTCCGTTTTCAATGGACTTACTTTTCCGTTTGTGTATCTGTCGTACTTTGTATTCCGTTTGTTTGCTTCGTCGAACACTTTCTTTCTACATTCTTTTTCCCAATGTCCTTGTTTCCCACAGTAGTAGCATGTATTTGTTGGTTCGTTCCCTTTCTCTCTGCAATCCGGTGCCCAGTGTCCTTGTTTTTTACAAATTTGGCATCTTGTCTCTCTTTTTGTTTCTTCTGCTTCCTTCGTCCTGCAATTAGTCATCCAAGGCCCTTGTCTGCCACATAATAAATATTTCGCGTTCTGCCTACATTCCTCCGAAGTGTGATTCGCCCTTCCGCACGTTGTGCACCTCAGTTGTTGGCTCATAAATGCGACTTTTTGGCTACTGTTTCTGCCGCTTGTCATGGTTACCGCCGTTTCTTTACAACCAACTATTTCTTCCGCTTCTTCTAGTGTCATATCGTCTGTGTGTAAAATGTAAAAACCTACCTCCCTTAATAAGTCTTTTCTCAACCCTACTTTGAATTGGTTTATTAATACCGAATTATGTTTTTTTTGTATGTTTGGTATTTGTTCCCTACTTGCGCCCTTTATATCCTCTTCTAGTATCTTGTTTCCGATTAATTTTAGTCTGGTGCAGAACGACGCGACGTCCTCATCGTGTCTTTGGTAGCATTGCACCAGTTGCATCCACCAATCTGCTATCGATTTATTTGGTACAAATTTCCGTAGTAGTTTTTCTCTAAATTCTGAATATGACACTGTGTCTAACCTAGGATCCGCCTTGAAAAAATCGTGTGCTACGCCCGCAAGCTTAAATTTCAATAATGTTAGTGTTTCTGATTCCGCCCACCCGTCTAATTTAGCCCTTAATTCGAGTTTCTCTATGTATCTAGCCGCATCTCTACCTGTGAAATCGGCAAAAGTCGCCGCTATGACCCCTAATGGTTGTGCCTGTGCTACCCCCCATGTGGGCGGCATGCTGCTTGTGTCTCCTATGGTTTCTTGGCCTCCTTGACTGCCTGTACCTAACCTATTTTGTAAATCGAGTGGCATATCGCTGTCTGAACTTGGTTACTTTTTTATATTTATTAATTGAAATTTTTTTTAACTTTATAACCTTATATTACTCCTACCTTTCTGGCTTCTACGACGCCTGAAATGGATAGCTTTCGGTGCACGGGTAGGATATTTGAGGATGGGTTAACTTCCCCCTTTGTAAAAGTGAAGCTCACGTAGTTTCGGGAGTATGATGTATTCTAACAATAGAACTGGAGACGAAAAGATATGACAAAAAAAAATTGTATGACGACTCAGTAGACCACAACTAATCTGTTTTAAAGTTATGTGTCCCGTTAATTAATGAC
This sequence comes from Galeruca laticollis, assembly GCA_963921935.1. Lineage (NCBI taxonomy): Eukaryota > Metazoa > Arthropoda > Insecta > Coleoptera > Chrysomelidae > Galeruca > Galeruca laticollis. The sequence goes on from OY998175.1 coordinate 170,420,194, forward strand.
TTTTGTACCTGTGGGTAGCTGCGATGACGGTGGAAGAGTGTCGGCTAGCTCTCGATGTGTTCCAGCCTTCTCCCCTCCTGTATGCCCCGTTTACTGCCTATTGCAGCCTCTGGTTACAGGCCGTACAGCTTCACCGTTCCCTGTATTCTCTTGTGCTGTAGCAAGATTGGCATATCATCTTGGCCTGACAGGAGTATCTTGTGTGAAGATCCGGCGTCCCTGCTGACTTACAACCCTGTATTGTAAATTCGCGATTTGACGACTAGAACGACCAATCCTGTATCGGGGAACTGCTGTGACGACTTGGACGAACAACCCTGTATCGGAAAACCGCTGTGACGACTTGAATGAACAACCCTGTATCGAGGAACCGCTGTGACGACTTGAACGAACAACCCTGTATCGGGGAACCGCTGTGACGACTTGAATAAACAACCCTGTATCGGAGAACCGCTGTGACGACTTGAACGAACAACCCTGTATCGGAAAACCGCTGTCACCAGTGTAACGACAAAACTTAATAATCGCTAGATGTTATTTTTTTTAACATGTAAATGTAATAACTCTAGACCATATTTGTACAATCTTATGGTGAAGCAGAAATCAACTCAGTCGATGATTGCTGAGTAGGATTATTTTTCGACCTTGACTGGTCTAGATCCAGTGTGATTTGCAGGAGTTGTGCTACCCGTTTGGCAGGGTGTGACTTTTCATCACGCACACTGATCTTGGTTTAGTGGAAGCTATGTTTTTCGCAATTACTAGACCCTGGTTAGAAAAACTCTGTTGTCAATACTTAGTTGACCGAAGTATTCCACCTTACGCCGTTTGGCATGTGCACCTCAGATCGGTATTACGCCTTTTATCTGATGTATGGATTTTTTCTCGACCTTCTCTGGTCTAGATCCAGTGTGTTCTGCGCCCGCAGTGACACCTCGTGTAGGTTGTGGCTCTTCACCACGCACACTGGTCTTGATCTAGCGGAAGCTATGGTCCCGTAGGCTCTATGTTGCGCTATACTAGATCCTGGTTGCGACCATCATATTTTCTCCCTCCTAGGTAGGGTAGCTGAACCGCTTGTCACCGCTCGTTGGGTGTGGTTCCAGACAACCGGATATACCTCTCGGAGAGAAATGGTTTTGGACAACCGCTGTCACCTTCCCTGGGTGAGGTTGTTCCAATAGGGGATGATCCGCAAACCGCTGTCACCAGTGTAACGAAATAGTAATACTCTAACTTGTATTATTAGAAATTAAAGTGTTATAACGTGTATACCTCTAATTAAATCTAGACCCTTATTTTTACACTCTGTCACCAATCTAATAATCGCTGTCACCAGTCTAATAATCGCTGTCACCAGTTGTAATGTAATCTTTAATTCCAGATATGTAAGATATCTTGATCAAAATACCAAAAGAGCATCCCTACCTTTTCCTTGGTCACTCTGTATTGATCCCATTCTTCGATTCCACCAAATTCTGCCTTCAGTGCGCGGCTGAGCGTGTAAGGCAATCCAGTCCGATTAGTTTTTGCTAGGTTCGCCTGGTCTTAAAACAGATGAATCTTCCTTTGCCAGGACAGGGTTTGTCCTCCTCGTCTCGGCCACACGTCCACGATTGTTACACTTCCAGAAGGGGAAATTTTGGAGTAGGGGTTATAGGAAAAATAATGTAGAACCTCCACGTCATACAAAAAATATATATAATAAAATAATCTCTCAAAATTCTCATATACAGCTATATATATATATGTATACTTAAACCTAAACTACAATCCCGTATGACCAAATTAATCCCAATTCCCTGGTATAACTCTACCTATACATATATTTATTTATAATTGGTTTATTATTAAACCTACCCCTGTATATCCTACAATTATAAAAAAAAACAAATTTATGAACAGAGTTCTCGTTTGTTCGGTGGTGCGGCAAAACTAGCCCTCTTATCGGCTTGGTCTTTTTATTAAAAAAAAATGCGTGAAAGGCGTATGTTTTATTATATTCGTTTCTCAATCCTTCTATTCTCCGGTGTCAAGAAAAATAAATAATTATTACGTGTAAATACCTTTATATGCAACAATGATTCATTTTTCGTCGTTCAGGTCGTCATTGACCTTCAGGGAACGAAAGTGAAATTTTTTGTTGTATAAAGAAAAATTCTGATGAGCTTAGAAAAACAATTTAAATTATTTATCGACACTGGCGTTACAAGTTGCGAAATTCCTCAGTAATATAATTACCTACGATAAATTTATGCATTTACACTGGCAAAATAAAAAAGAGTTTTCATTTATAATTTACGGCTGAACAAAAGACTGATAACAATATTTCTCTATAATAAATTTAACTTATCAGTGCAATTTCGCTGAAACCCGCGAAAATATGAAAAACATACGCTCCGGCCTTTGTGTTAC